>CM050208.1:16015000-16055000 GCA_027475355.1 Coilia nasus
GTGCAAAGTGTTTGTGTGCCTGTGTATATGATTAGTGTTTCTGCATGTGCTCCACGGCCCTGTCTCCACGTGATGGTAACCAAGAGCAGCATACCACTCCCTGCTGCGAGGATCACAGGAGGAGGCAGCGGGGGCAGAGACACCTCACCTCTCCTCTCGTGTCTTCTCCTCTCATCTCCTCTCCTCCTCTCTCCCCTCCTCTGCTCCTCTCCCCTCTCTCTCTACTCTGCTCTCCTTTCCTGCCCTCTCCTCTCCTCTATTCCAATCCTCTCCTCTCCTCCTCTCTCTCTACTCTGCTTTCCTTTCCTGCCCTCTGCTCTCCTCCCCTCTGCTCTCCTCTCCTCTGCCCTCTCTCTCTCTACTCTGCTCTCCTTTCCTGCCCTCTCCTCTATTCCAATCCTCTCCTCCCTTCTCCTCTCCCCTCTCTCTCTGCTCTCCTTTCCTGCCCTCTCCTCTCCTCTATTCCAATCCTCTCCTCTCCTCCCCTCTGCTCTCCTCTCCCCTCTCTCTCTCCTCTCCTCTCCCTCTCTTCTCCTCCGCTCCACAGGAAGCATGGCTCTTCACCCAGTACAGCCCCCTGCCTGCCCACCCACGTTCCCACCCCCTGCGTCCCCGCCCCCCTGCTGGGGCGGTGGCTCCTCCGGTGGCGAGCACACCCACGTTCCCACCCCCTGCGTCCCCGCCCCCCTGCTGGGGCGGTGGCTCCTCCGATGGCGAGCACACCCACGTTCCCACCCCCTGCGTTCCCGCCCCCCTGCTGGGGCGGTGGCTCCTCCGATGGCGAGCACACCCACGTACTTCACACCCTCTCTGATCTGCCTTCCCTTCTCCTCCAAGCTGCTTCCCTCAGCCCCCATGAGATCGGAGATGAACCTTGTGTGTTTGTGTGTGTGTGTGTGTGTGTGTGTGTGTCAGTGTGGGTGTCTGGGTGTGTGTGTGTGTTGGTGTGTGCATGCACTATGCATATATGTGTGTGTGCATGTGGGTCTATGACAGTGGGTGTGTCAGAAGAGGCATACCTAAGGTGTTCTTGTATGTATTTTTACCTTGGTTAGCAGTGTGGGTGCCTATGTGTATGTAAATGTGTGAGTATGCATGTGTATGTAGGCGTAGGTGTGTTTGTGTGTGTGTCAGAGAGAGAGAGAGAGAGAGAGAGAGAGAGAGAGAGAGACAGAGAGAGACAGAGAGAGACAGAGAGAGAGAGAAAGAGAGAGAGAGAGAAAGAGAGGGAGAAAGAGAGAGAGAGACAGAGAAAAAGAAAAAGAGTAATAAACTGTTCTTGTATGCACCTCTGTGTTCATTCATGTCAGTGAGCGAATGTAAGTGTGTGATCATGTGATTGCACTTGCGTGTGTTTGTGTGTCTCTATGGATCTCTATGGTGTGTGTGGGGAGGTATGTGTCTGTCTCTGTTTATGTCTACATGGCTGTGTGTGTATGCAGCTACGTGTGTGTTTGTGTGTGTCTATGGATCAGGGGGGTGTGGGAGTGTGTGTGTGTGGGGAGGTATGTGTGTCTGTCTCTGGTTATGTCTACATGGCTGTGTGTGTATGCAGCTACGTGTGTGCAAAGGCTCACATGTGTGTACTCCTAAACATCTGTGTTTTTCTCCTCTCTTTCTACAGTATACAACTATTTTTTAATGGCACTTGTAGAGTGGGGAGGGTGGGAGGAAGACAAAGGTGACGCTTAGGAATGAAGAGACAAAAGGAAGGACAAAGCGCAGATCACAGGGAGATGAGGAGAAGAGGCACAGACTGCTATTGGCGCAGGCACTGACACTGTTACCAGGACTCTACCAGAGCTCTCTCGCCTCTCCAGCTGCAGAGGATTTGTTTGAGCTTACTGCACCATCTGACGGGAAACCATGGAAACCTATAATTATCCCGCCATCAATCAATCGGCCAAGTCCTGCCCGTAACAACAAAACAACAACAAAGACAAAACTGGTCCTGATATGGGCTCGGTTAAATGAGATTGTGTGGCGCGAGGGCATAATTGTGCCTGTCAACAGTGTGTTTCATGTGTCAGTGGCAAAAGACGTGTGGCTAATAGGCACGCGCTAGAGGACTGGGTGTGAAGGCGTGCGTAAGAGCTGCTTCATGATGAGTGGATGAGAAAGAGTGGAGGATGAGAGGAATTCCAATCTGAGAAAAGAGGGGAGAGAGAGAGAGACAGAGAGAGAGAGAGAGAGAGAGAGAGAGAGAGTGTGTGTGTGTGCACTAGGCGTGGTTCTGATGTGTCTGCCTCTCTACCTGTCACTCTCTTTCCCTCTCTCTCTCTCCCTCCCTCTCTCTATTTCTCTCACTCTATTAGTCTCCATGGGATACATTCTGTCTCTCTCCCTCCCTCCTTCTCTCTATTTCTCTCACTCTATTAGTCTCCATGGGATACATTCTGTCTCTCTGTCTCACTCACTCCTCCTCTCCTCCCACTCAGCATCTCTATAATTCTGCCTGTTTCCATATCCCTTTCATCCTCTCTTTCTTCTTTTCTACCCATCTCTGTCTCTCTCTCTCTCTCTCTCTCTCTCAATTCCCACATGTTCTCTCTCTTCCTCTCTCTCTCCTCCTTTCCTCATTTACCCCCATCTCCTACATTTGTCAGCTACACTCACTCTCTTTCTCTTTTGCTGTCTCTCTGTCTCTATCTCAACTCTTTCTCTTAAACTGTCTCTGCATCTGTCCCTCCCTCCCTCTCTCTCATCCCTACATTAACTGCTTTCTGATTCCCTTTCCACTCCTGCATACTCTTTCTCTTCCTCCATCATTTCACCCTCAGCCCCCCTCCTCTTAACTCTCTCTCTCTCTCTCTCTCTCTCTCTCTCTCTCTCTCTCTCTCTCTCTCTCTCTCTCTCTCTCTCTCTCTCTCTCTCACACTTTCCCCATCCCTCTGTCCCCATCCTCCATATGAGAGGAAATCTCTGGGTGCTGTGTAAATCTATGTGTTGTCTCGGTGTTGACCCAGAGTTTTGCTAAGCGCCTGGCTCCTTCCCTCAAACACACCACTTTATCTTGGAAAATCCAATTTTCTGCCTAGAGGGGGAGAGGAAATAGCCCTGATCATGTGTGTGTTTGTGGGTGTGTGTGTGTGTGTGTGTGTGTGTGCGTGTGTGTGTGTGTGTGTGTGTGTGAGAGAGTGTGTGTGTGTATGTGTGTGTGTGTGTGCGTGTGTGCGTGTGTGTGTGTGTGTGTGTGTGTGTGAGAGAGTGTATGTGTGTGTGTGTGCATGTGTGTGTGTGTGTGGCAGACAGAGAGCAAGAGACTGAGAGAGAGAGGGAGGGAAAGAAAGAGTGTGTGAGGTGATGTATATATTTTGTGAAGGTCTACATGGACTATGTTCATATGTACATTCATGCCAATGTCATAGGCGTGGCCACGTGTGGGCTGGGATGGGCCTGTGCCCACCCACTTGTCAATCAGGCCCACCAATCAGGAGGCTCCATAAGTTTGATTGACTGCTTTAGTAATAAAAATAACCCATGTGTTTTGAGCTAGGCCCACCTATTTTTTTTCTGGGCCCACTCATTTTATGATTTCTGGCTACCCCCCGGCCCATGAGCTCCAGTAACTAAAGGTCTCGCTTCATCTCATGTGAGTGTGCCTGTGCTCTTACTGCTATTCACGGTATGAAGGTAATGAGTTGAGAGCTGCTACCTGACAAACACACACATGCAGAGCTAAATTTAATGCTACATTACAGACATAAAACAATACAGACACACATACAAGTATGCACATCTTTTCCCTCTGTCACAATTTTTCTCTCTCATTTACATACACAAACACTCATTCACTCATAGTCACTCAGTCACTCTCTCTCTCACACACACAGACACACACACACACACAGACACACAGACACACACACACACACATACCCACACACAAACACACACACAGACACACACACACACACGTATGCACACACACAGACACACACACACACACACACACACACACACACACACACACACACACACACACACACACACACACAGACACACACACACACACATCTTTGAAAACCAGAAGGCCATGGCAATCTCAATGCCAAGACAATTAAACCTCCTACCACCAAACCAACCGTCCACCCACATACCAACACCCACGCATTCACAGGCAAATACACACACAAGTACACACTAACGAACACACACACACACACACACACACACACACACACACACACACACACACACACACACACACACAATTCTTCACACAGACAATAAATGTCTCAGAGAGTCCACCAAAAGCAGACTGTCAACATCCAGAGCCATCGCACATACGTCTACACGTAAATTCCATTAATGATGTTAGTATCTCCCGACCATTGTCTCTTTCATACTCTCCACTCCTCCCCCACCCCTCACCTCCTCTATTCCTCCATAATTACCCACCACTGAGTCGGCCTGGCACGGCTTTCATGCAACGCACCGAAATTATGCTGCCAAAAGCCAATTCAGATCTGCAGTGACACTAGCCTTACTAATTGATGGTTGTGCTCGTCTAATACCCAAACAGCTGTCATTGACTGTGTGCCGAGGAGCGCATGGGGGTCTGTGGAGGATGCCCTCTGCCTCCGATGCCACCAAGCCCCCTTGCTGCAACAGCCCAGCCCAGCCCAGCCCAGCCTGCTCAGCCCAGCCTGCCCCCAGGTTCATCACGGTTAATAATGAATCAACTAACAAATATGCAATAAATAATAAATAAACACCCATGGCCTGCATTATCATTCCTGCTCCTCCCACACACCCCTCGGCGAGCATGTGAGAGTGTGTGGGCGTCTGCTGAAGAGAGATTGTGTGTGTGTGTGTGTGTGTGTGTGTGTGTGTGTGTTTTTCTGTCTGTCTGTGTCACTGTCTGTGTCTCACGGCAAGCATGTGAGAGTGTGTGGGCATCTGCTGAAGAGAGATTGTGTGTGTGTCTGTGTGTGTGAGCGTCTGTGTCTGTGTGTTTGTGTGTGAGTGCTTGTGCGTGCATGTGTGTTTATCTGTGTGTGTGGAAGTTGCTCATGAATGTGACTGTAGACTGTAGGATCTGCATTTGAATTGTCTTTGAGGATTGGCCTATGAAGGAGAGATCAACTTGCCTTCAAATTTGAACAGCTGGCTTTAAGACAGCTAGACTCCCAAAAAAGGAAGTGGTTCGTTTCACTGACACAAGTTACACATCTATATCAATAATACAAATGAAACGTCTGTGTGTGTGTGTGCCTAAATGTGACAAGGTCAAAGCTAAGGGGGTATCTTTAACCACAGGACCAGACGCATACCCAGCATGCACAGGGAGAAGAGAAAAACCACGGCTCAACCGTCCTGCCAAATCCCCCCCCCACACACACACACAAGCGCACATAAATGAACACACACACACACATGCAAAATAAATGCGTCACATATGACATTACATTCAGGTAGGGACGTCAGGTAGGTGACTCACTGCAACCAAACCTGAATATTTCCAGTTTGTTTTGTACATACATGCAAACAAGTACAGCTGTGTAATACAAACGTCTATGCATTATTTATGTGAATTTGTAGGTGAATAAAGTGTATGCAGGAAAAGAGGCAGAATTAGAGAGGATGTTGGGAGGCAAACAAAGGCAGAGAGAGAGACATAGAGAGAGAGAGAGAGACAGAGAGAGAGAGAAAGAAAGAGAGAGAGAGAGAGAGAGAGAGAGAGAAACAAATAGGGAGAACAGGAGGAATACTGAACAAAGAAGTTGAGATCATTTATTGTATTTAGAGTGATTAGTGATTATTAAGTTATACCGATAAACCTCATTGGGAATTATGAACTCTGTTCAAAATACCTGGTACTTGTGTTATAGAGACCATATGTAATATATAAAGTATGCTTGTGTAAAAGGGAGCATATTCACATGTGCCAATGTGTCACGTGTGTGTGAAACTTACCGCCTTCGTATATGTCCGTAGGGATGTGCACTGCTGAGAGGTTGTAAGAGGTCTTCCGGCCAAACTGTGCATCGGATTTGAAATCTGAACTGGTCCGGTTTTTAATTCCGTCTGTTTCATTACCTTCAAACTGTGGGGAAGCGCGCGTGCACACACACACACACACACGCACACACACATGCACACATACACATACACACACACACACACACACACACATACAAACAAACAGATAGAGTGTGTAATTACACATACTGTATAAACAAAATGAGAGTTGCAAATTGTTCATGTGGATCTGTGCTGGAGGAGAGTTTCACTGCATTGCAAGTAGCAATTAAAAGACCTCGCAGTCTTCCCGGTTACCCTCAATGTTTCATTGTTCTCCAACTCCAATTTTTTTATCCTTTGTTTTTTGAGCCTCTTTCACTTTCTCTGTTTATGTACCCCCCCCCCCCCCCCCTTCCTTTCCCCTTTCCTCCTTTCAGTTTTGCTCCTAGGAAGATCTTGTTTATTTCCACTCTGTAATCACTGCTGTTTCCCCCTGTTAATTATATTAAAGGAACGTTTGGTTGGTGGCTAATTGCCAGAAACGTTCCTCCCAAAGCAGCCATCAGAAAGCATGGCAAAGAGTTTGAGTGCTCTGACGTGGCAATGTCCTACAGGCTGTGGAAGCCCACATCCTTTTGGGTAGCTGCTTGTGACAAGGAAGGTTAGCTATGCCTGGGCAGCTGTGGCCTAGTGGTTAGGGAGTTGGTCTTGCAATCGGAAGGTTGCCGTTTGGAATCCCGCCCTACCCATGGTTGAGATGCCCTTGAGCAAGGCATCTAACCCCACACTGCTCCAGGGACTGTAACTGAAACCCTGTAAATATCTGTGAGTCGCTCTGGATAACAGCGTCAGCTAAGTGTAATGTAATGTAATGTAAATGCCTAAAGTCACTACAAAAAGCAAATGGCATCTGTGGCTATTTGACTGATCTCAGGATGTGTGCAATTCAGAACCCAGGGGGTCAAAAAAACGGTGAAATAAACTGTAATTGCACTGCATTTTGCAGCTTTAATTACATAGCTGCTTTGGGCTAGTTTCCGTAATTACAAAATTTGCTATATACTGGAAGAGTGAACAAAAAAAAAAATCAATGAGAAAGGCAAGTTACGACAGGCTGATATTGTATATGTGTGGCAAGCTTAGCAGCCACTTCATTTAGTATATCATATAAAATGATTTATATTCAGTTACAATAGCAGCAAAAGGCCTTAATTAGGTTGGTCGGTGGGTTGTTTGGTTGGTCAAGGGATTTAGCATTAGTGAAGATTTATGCTCTGAGGCCACCTTGCTCAGTAGACAACGCTCTCTCCTTCCCCAGTGGCATTACAGTGAGATCAAATTAGCCTGCCAGTCGTGCCGAGGACAAAGTGGGTGGAGTCCAAGCAGACATTCTGTCATTACGTCTCTGTGCTCTGGCCCCGACTCAAGGAGGGTCATGATGAAATTACATTATGGGAGGGCAGGGTTGGCTGGAGAGAGGTGTGTGTGTGTGTGTGTGTGTGTGTGTGTGTGTTTGTGTGTGTGTGTGTGTGTGTGTGCGTGTGTGTGTGTGTGTGTGTGTGTTTGGGTGGTGGGGAGGAGGGTGTTAGTTGTTTGCTTATGCTCTTTGCAAAAGTCCTTGATAAATTCAAAACATAAAAGGATTAAATTTACGGTACATCAGCCTGAGTGCTACAGCCAAGTCGGAGCATAAAACATTATTTCCGGTCAAGAGGTTCTGATTTTGACTTTCTTTTGTCTTTGAGCTCACACTAGATCTTATTTCTGAAAACATATTTGTCACATACACAGACTCAGACACAGACAAATCCAGCATTTCCACCTAAGTGACACCAAGGGCATGACAGATCCTGGCTGTGCCCTATCGTCTGGTACTGCTGACAAGAGTTGCTTTGTTCAGGACTTGTCCACTAATGTTAGTTGTTTGTTGGTGTTTGGTTGGGAATCTCACCCGAGTGGCATCATCCCTTTCAGATTGATTAGAGTTGTTAAGTTGGCATGTGCTGTCAGAGGTCAGCCTTCGGGTTAGTTTTGCTGACTTACAGTAACATAATTACCTCCACCAAGGAGGTTATGTTTTCACCAGTGTCTGTTTGTCTGTCTGTCTGTCTGTCTGTCTGTCTGTCTGTCTGTCTGTCTGTCTGCCTGCCTGCCTGCCTGCCTGTCTGTCTGTCTGTCTGTCTGTCTGTCTGTCTGTCTGTGTAAAATAACTCAAAAAGTAATGAAGTATCGTTTTGAAATTTCTACAGTATGTCGGTAGTCTAACTGCCTTGATGTCATTCTTTTTTGGTGAATCACCAACATTTTTTGCAGATTGTTCTGAACTTTCAAACACGCATTGGTGGTGGTGTCCACTATCATCACAAAATTTTATCTGAATCAGTTACAAAATGTGGACAGGAAAAGAAAAATCCAGAAAATTAACATGGGAACTGCTTAGTGGAGGTCTGCTCTCTCCGAGTGCTTTTGTAGTTACTGCTGTGATGTTACAATAAAATACTTCTAATAAGTCTTCGTTGTTTGTCAGTAACCTAAATTTCCAAAATATGGCATTTTTTTCTGCACATCACCTGTGAGTAAATCTTGTAACTGTATTGGCAACTACTGTAAGTAAACAGCAGTAGCTTGGAGTGCAATTTAGAAATTGATGAAGTCACAATGATGGTGTAATTGGGTAGTTGTAGTGGAGGCAATACTAACATTAGTAATGGCACTACCAAACACTAAAGGATACCTGCCCAAGCACAAAGAAGGCTAATGTATCTGCATTTGTACCGGCATTTGGAAGCATAACCAGTCCACAGTGGTTATTGCCTGTTTTAAAATGAACTGAGGGTGAACATCCATTAAGAGGCAATGACTGGAAATAATGCCATACATTGTCATACCAGACTAGTGTTGCTATGCAACATAACCAATGTTGTAAGCAAGTGAGTCCAAATACTGATAAAGGCCATCTAAAAATACAATCTGCTCTACATTGAATAATGCTGAAATAACAGATTAAAATGTTTAGACTTTTCTCTGGTTCAGTCTAATTATCCACTGCAATAGAAAGAAAAATGGTGATTTCACATGTTGTATCTGATTTTGTTATTTTTCCTGCATATTTCACAGCAATCACTTCTTCCTTTTCATATGCAGTTTTTTATGGTTAATTAATGTTATCCACAGACACACTATATACTGTATATATTATATGCTTATTCCTCTCCTCTTTTCTCTCTCTCTCTCTCTCTCTCTCTCTCTCTCTCTGTTTCTCTCTCTCTGTGTCCCTCTTTCTCTCTCTGATGTGTTGCATAATTGGCAGGTGTGATACATGAGCTGCTTCTGCTCTCACAGCATCTGTGAGAGTGTGTGTGAGAAGGTGTGGATGTGTTTTGTGTAAGTGAGAGTGTGTGCGTGTGTGTCTGCCTGAGTGTGTCTGTGTGTGTGTCTGCCAGAGTGTGTTTATGTGTGTGCGTGTGTGTCTGCATTAGTGTGTTTGTGCATGTGTGTGTGTGTATGTGTGTTTGTGTGTGTGTGTGTGTGTGTGTGTGTGTGTTTGTGTGTGTGTGGGGGAGGATGTATGTGTGTTGAGGAGCACCAGATGGATCTCTATTCCATATTCTCTCCTCTGATAGGCTTACAGTCCACCAGAGGAACCAGGAGTCATCAATCTTCAGACTGGAGATGTGTTAATAACCGAAGCACACATACAGACTCCTGTCCCCTCTCTCTACCTCTCGTTCTCTCCCCACCTCTTTCTCACTCTCTCAATCTCTCTCTCCCTCTCTGCGTGTATGTGCCTCTCAAAAACACTGTGCAGAATAGTACCATAACACTGAGTCTTAATGTAATGACATTATTTCTCTGTTGTCTGCTGAACAACTACATCTACGATACCAGCGGACTCCATGACAGTTGCTCTCCAGAGACACTTGGATACTATTTATAACTTGAATCAGAAGCCCATTTCACACTAATGTTGGAACTCAAGCAAGAAAGAATCACTATGAATACACAAGCAGATCACGTGTTCTATTACGGAACATCTGATGGAGACTGGAGTTCGGGGCACGATTCTACGCTACACCAGTAGCGCTGGTTGAAATAAACAGTGAGTTATTGCCCACTCTACCAACTGTGCCGATCCAAATAGCCAGTAATAATTTTATGGTAACAGTTCATCATCAGCAAGAGCACTATTGTGATTAAGCCAACTACTGATGCAACAGAATACATTTTGAGGACCACATAATTAGCTTGCCATCTAAACTACAGTGTGTGCAGCATACAGTTGGGAATGCAATGAAAACAAACGGATAAAGGTGAGCTCTAACTGTTGGGGTTATAAGAGGAAAGGTACTTACACTGGTCTTGGCATTGTAGTAATCAATGTCATCTTTCTGCGGGGAATGAGACAAAAAACATCAACATTATTTGACTTTTAGTAAGTTTCAGTCATCACAGTAGTAAGCATGTGACTAGTTGATGGTGCATTAGCTTGCATGGGAATGTGGTTTTACGTATTTACATTTCTGGAGGTTGTGTGAAAGTGTTGGTGTACACTTGTGGTTTAGACATGGAGATCACGACACACAGGCAGAGGAAAAATAAATAAATAAATAAATAAATAAAGCAGTTTGAATATCAGTATATACTGAACATGAGCACAGTTCTGAGACATGTTCCGTCAGTTACCTTACATCAGACATATCAAGAATAAGGATTATATTTTTACTTTAGCTTATGCTTTTTTGTTTTGTGTTGTTTTTTTCCCCTAAATTGCTTTGACATTCCATAGGTAACAGGTGAATGAAGCATATGCTACTATATTACATATTTCACTCCAATCCTTGTTGTGGGTCTGATGTGTGTGTGGAAGAGACAGAGGGAGAGGGACAGTGGGGGGGGGGGGGAGAGAGAGAGAGAGAGAGAGAGAGAGAGAGAGATACAGAGACAGAGAGAAAGTGTGAGAGAGAGACGGAGACAGATAGAGAGAGAGAGAAAGAGAGAGACAGAGACAGACACAGAGAGAGACAGAGAGAGAGAGACAGAGAGAGAGAGAGACAGATAGAGAGAGAGAGAAAGAGAGAGACAGAGACAGACACAGAAAGAGAGACAGAGACAGAGAGACAGAGAGAGAAAGACAGAGAGAGAGAGAGAGAGAGAGAGAGAGAGAGAGAGAGAGAGAGAGAGAGAGAGAGAGAGAGAGAGAGAGAGAGAGAGAGAGAGAGAGAGAGAGAGAGAGAGTGTACAGTTTTCTGAGCCACAGGCAGCATGTCCTGCTGCTATGCACTTCAGGTCAGCTTTTAATGAGATCATAGGGGGAATTAATCTCAGACCAATTATCTTCAAAAAGGAGACAAAGAGTACACACACACACACACACACACACATACACACACACACTCACACATTCACTTCCACCCCTACACTAACGAACCACTGTCACGCTGCCAAACCAAATAACCTGACGACTTGTTTACAGATAAGCAACCTCGTTTAGTTCATAATGCCCAATCAACAATAATGTAAAGGCCAGTAACATTTTCCATGAAGACGCATCCATAAAACATCTGAAGTGCATTAGTTATCCCTTACATGAATTATTTCTAAATGGATGCAGAGCAGCTGGTTTTCAATTATGGACAGTCATAAATGCACAGAATCCAAAAATAGGCGATATTTATTGCAGGGCAGGAATTGAGTTGTTCTAGTAAATGGCAGTGATAGTCCAAAATTACCCAGGCCAATTCACCAATAACAGCACTGCAGTGAGAACTTAGTTAAACTTAATTAAAAGTCTGACAGGGTGTCATGCATATTTTACTGAATGCTACAGCTAAACTAATGAACATGTACAGATTAAAGAGCCTGACTGTGTGTGTGTGTGTGTGTGTGTGTGTGTGTGTGTGTGTGTGTGTGTGTGTGTGTGTGTGTGTGTGTGTGTGTGTGTGTGTGTGTGTGTGTGTGTGTGTGTGTGTGTGTGTGAGAGAGAGAGAGAGAGAGGGGGGGGGGGGGCAGTGAGGAAAATGCAAAATGTGAAATTAAGACAGAATAGAGGAAAATGAACGAACACTGTGTGTGTGTGTGTGTGTGTGTGTGTGTGTGTGTGTGTGTGTGTGTGTGTGTGTGTGTGTGTGTGTGTGTGTGTAAGTGAGAAAGGGGGAGAGGGCAAGGTAGAGGGACAGTAAGAGAGACAGGGACAGAGAGAGAGAGACAGAGAGAGGAAGAGAAAGGAAGGGGTGAAGGGGTCACTTGTTAAACAAATTAGTGGCATATGGTCGCAGTAAAATCAATCCTTGGAATGTATTCTATGAGTGTATGTGTTAAAATGTGGCCAGTACGCATATATGCAAAGTGTGTGGTTGTGTGTGTGGTTGTGTGTGTGTGTGTGTGTGTGTGTGTGTGTGTGTGTGTGTGTGTGTGTGTGTGTGTGTGTGTGTGTGTGTGTGTGTGTGTGTGTGGTGAAATAAGATCTCTTAACCCAACCTCATGTATCCATCTTTCTCACCCTACTGCTCTATCTTTCTCTCACTAGTTTTCATAAATATATATGACCAAAAATACACACAAAGACACACACACACACACGCACACACACACACACAGAAAAACACACACAGAACTGGGTCACACAAGGCCATTCTCCACCCGGTCAGTAATCTCCACCCCGAGCTCTAGATGAAGGCAAGCCTGCTGTGCCTGCTCATTAGATTCAGCTTCGACCATGCTTCTCAGCCCATTACAGAACATGTGCTCAAAGCCAGATCCACTCTCTGACCACTGCTGCTGCTACTGCTGCTGCTGCTGCGGCCATTCATTTTTCATCTCATCCCACCACTTATTTCTGCGCCCAGAGGGAAAGGGCTCAGTTCCCACTCTGACAGCAGGTATTACAGTGAGATAGCTGCTGCCTCGGCCTCGGGAAAAGCGTGCTGTCCGTGAAAGCCCCTTAAAAAATTGAAAACATTTAGGAGGCGTCTGGCCTCTTGTGTTACGCGCTCGTGCTCTCGGTCATATTTCTTCGGCAGCTAGGCTGCGCTGAGGGCAATTACGTGGGAGTGGACAACAAGGGCGGCGCTCGGGGGGTCCCCCGCGGGCAAACGATGGTGGGGTGATTATGGTGATTGTGTTTTATGGTGGGGTTTTGTTGTCTTTTTCTTTAAAGGATCTCGATAGAACTCACCGGGAAATCATCCTTCCACTGATGCTCCATCTGAAATTTCTCCGCCTCCGTAGCAAGAGCCTGAAGAGAAGATAGTGAATAAAAGAGATAGAGAGAAAGAAAGAGAGAAAGAAAGACAGAGAGAGAGGGAGTAGAGGGAGAGAGAGGGGGGGGGGAGAGAGATAGAGAGAGAGAGGGAGAGGGGAGAGAGCGAGAGGATGGCAAATTGTTATTGCGTTATTGATTATCTTGCACTGAGTGGGACAGTCACCAATCCATTAGGCCAAGCTTTTATGGTAGCAGACGGCGCTGACCTCAAAACTCTTCCGTCTGAGTCACCTTTCCTCAGCAACAGAACCCACAATCCATGCACCACATGCTTTGCACTGTTTATTTTGGGGATCATATCTGCATTGTGAAATTATTTAAAATCCCCAAAAATGTAAGAAATACAAATGTATGCAGGCACTGGTGAAGAATCATGAAAATGTATGACTTTCTCTTCTCAACACTGGGGAGTCTTATACCAAAACCTATTCCATCTCCATTTCCCTGAGCAAGCTGGGTATTTTTGTTTGTCCTTCTCTCCTGTCAACATTAATGATCCTCAGATGTAAAGCACGGTGGAGGCTGAGATTTATTATGCTTTCTCACATGTACATGTGGAACAGATCTCCTCCAAACCCACATCAAAAGTCTCATATTGTTCACAAAGACAATTCATTTTTATGGAAAACAGGAGCTTTGTGCGATTTGGAGCCGTGTGTATGTGTGTGTGCGTGTGTGTGTGCGTGTGTGTGTTTGTGTGTGTGTGTGTGTGTATCTGTCTCTCTTTTTCTCTCTCACTCACTCTCTTTTCCTCTGTGTATGTGTGTGTATGTGTATGTGTGTGTGTGTGTTTGTGTGTGTTTTTGTGTGTGTGTGTGTGTGTGTTTGTGTGTGTGTGTGTGTGTGTGTGTGTGTGTATCTGTCTCTCTTTTTCTCTCTCTCTCACTCACTCTCTTTTCGTCTGTGTATGTGTGTGTGTGTGTATGTGAGTGTGTGTGTGTGTGTGTATGTGTGTGTGTGTGTGTGTGTGTGTGTGTGTGTGTGTGTGTGTGTGTGTGTGTGTGTGTGTGTGTGTGTGTGTGTCTTTGTCTTCAGGCTGACATAATGGGATTCCCACACAGAAAGAGCCCACAGAGGTGCAGTGCAGTGCAGAGCGGCAGCCAGCAGACACTATTCCATTAGGACTTCCGGACGTAATACATAAATGTTGAGTTTGAACCAGACTTTCGGGGAACCACAGAGAATCCAATTCTGATGCAGGAAGGTGCCTCTACAAAGTAGCAGATATTGAACATGATGTGGGAGACAGTCTTGCATTGGCTGTCATTTCCCGCCCACGGTTGTTCTATCACATCCTGTCAATTTTGTCGCCGAGCTGGAACACGGGGAGATGGCTGGCGCTCACACACTCACACATGTGCCTACCCAAGAGGGCCACCGTTCCTAACCCCCCCCCCGAACACACACACACACACACACACACACACACACACTCCATGCTAATGAGCCATCAGAGGCCCAGGATCGGCCTTCTGCAGAACGGATAAAACATCACTATGTATAGCAGAGTAGAGATTTGACAGCAGGTACTGTAGGTACGCAAGCCATCGCTGTCGACATTATCTGAGGAAGAAGGCCAGGCAGGGTGGCAACCGCTGCAGTGGCACGGCCAGTTTGGAAAGGTTAATGGGACGACGAGCGTGGGCAGGTTGATCTCGTATTAGAGAGTTTAGCCATCTTCGCCGGGAAAGGCCGCGAGCCACCACCCCCACCACCACCCCACCCCCACTTCCCCACACAGATGAATGGGGTTGGGGGGGGAGGGTGTGTTTGTGGGGGGGTCCCACCTGCCCATCGCTAACTAGAATAAATAGCTGAATGTGGATAGACATTCAAATGACCTGAAGGCTATGAGGCAACACGTCTGGGACCTCACTTCAGATTATAGACTGAGGAATGAAATAGTCAATTTATGAGCAGAGGGCAAATTGTGATACTGGTATTGGTGCCCACTGCACAGATTTCTTGAGATTAATTTAAATCAGGAGCATGACAAACCAGCCGCAGCTGTCACACCCAAAAACAGAGACTAAATTAAATGGAAACTTCTAGACCCTTCAATAATCCCCCCGTGCAACAGAAGTCCAGCCGCAGCTGTCCCTTTCCACTTATCTACGGCCAAGAGCATCTGACCACGTCACTCCAGGCCACACACTTCTTTCCTGTAAGCATGTTCCCACTGCTGCGCTCTAAATCTGACTCGTTTACACACATACACACGGCCCAGTCACTCGCTTATCCCTCCCATCCAGGACCACAGCAGGTCAAACGCTGACTGAACACCATGTGTGTGCTTTTCTTTTTTCTTGCTGTCCTTTGCTCTGGCCCGTTGGCCACTCATGAGACTTGATCAGGTGATAAAGAGGCAAGCGCCTCTCACTTAGCAGTGCCACCCTCAATCATGCCTGCTCAGCACCCAGCACTCGTCAAGGGGGTCTTCTTGTGTGGCCCCCAGCACTGGCCCTGCTGCCGGCGGTAATGTGAGAGAGAGAGAGAGAGAGAGAGAGAGAGAGAGAGAGAGAGAGAGAGAGAGAGAGAGAGAGAGAGAGAGAGAGAGAGGAGTGGCACTTCTGCCCGGTGTGGTGTTAGGCCTTAAATAAACAGCTGTCTCTCAGACAGGGAATGGGATGGGGGTTGGGGATTGGGGGGGGGGGGGGTTAATGGCTGCTGCCACTGCCACAAACGTCTCACTTACTGATGGGAACATCAGGGGAGAGGAGACCATCAGGATGGGACTGTCGTGCTTCTCAAGCTAGGTTTATTCACAGTTTTATTTTGGCTGCCCAGCAAACTGAAGAAAGTTTGGCAGGAACATAAAACAGATGCTTGACAGGATGTTACGTTTTTTGTTTTTTTCCTACTGGAGTGCGGCAGAAGTTACCAGTCATAAAAAATGCAAAGGATCAGTTGTACCTGTACCAAGCCTGGTAGGAAGGTTGACATTTACAAACACACTTGTCCTCAACCTGAACTGCGCAGATGAAGTGTAGTTGTATTTCCCTACTTCGCTTCTAGACACATAGTTTCTATTACAGTCTGTTGATCTTGTGACTAAACACTCAAAGCCTCAGTTGCAGCAGAAACTCTGTAGCCAAAGCCATCCTCACAGATAAATATTTTCCAACATGACAATGTTACATATTCTTCTCATGTAGTAATTTCAGACACACCACAATCCAAGACAGGCAATCTGTGTTTTTGTTTTGGTTAAAGTAGCAACGGGCCTTTGCTTTTTAGTCAGAAGTCACACCATCCAACCATCCAACACAAGTCACTTACACTTATGCTTTTCTCTAAAGCGACGTACAAACTTATAAGTGCTGTACTTACATACCGATAACTTATAAAAAATATATACTCAGTTGGGTATGTTAACTTTGGTGAGCCTTCTAAATGGAGAGCACTGTGGCTCTGTTTTGTTTGGAGAATGAAGTCAGATGGATTCTTCTTTAGGAGGTTAACTCATTTGGACACCAGGCACCTTTCTTAATTTTTTTCTGTGAATGCTTGGCTCTTAAATCATTCTGGCAACAGTTAGCTAATGATATTTCGATCCTAATGGATAAGGATATCACCTTAACTCCTAACCTGATTTTTTAAGTGACTTGTCAGCTCTTGCACTTTCACTTTTTCAGACAAAGGGTTTTTGGGGGTGGGGGGTGGGGGGATACCAGCAGATTGTTTTCGTACTTCTGTACCTGATTTTTCGATGTGCTCTTTCAAAATAAAAACAGTAGTTCACAAAAAAGGAGGTCAACTCAGTCAGAGTTAATGTATCTAGGCTTGTGACTAAACTACCTACTTGAAATACCCCTCTGAACCAATGCAAAGACAACAGTGTGCAATCGGCCTATAGGGAGCCACGAGCTTGTGAGGCTGTGTCATTCTCCTCACACTCTACCCCGTCACCCGGCAACATGTGCTGACGGGGATCTGACACATGGCTCGCAAGTCAAGATGGCGTGACGCGCGCTCGCATGTAAATATTTCTACTCACATTTTCCAAAGTCTGTAGACCAAGAGAGGCTTGTGGCTAACGATAACGACATTCAAGTAATTACCTAAAAGCTTTTAGCTGATAGTGTCCTTGCCTGTAATATATTCTCATGAGAAAGGAGGGGGCAAAAAAAAAAAAAAAAAACAGAAATCATATCCCCGGGATTGACAGGGCTTTTTGTGCATTGCAAAAACATTTTCCAGACTTTTCTTGTGTAGATGCACTGCTGAGTTTGGAATATTAAGTTAATATAGATGAATGCATGCGAGTGTGCATTTGGAAGCGTGCCATGCTGTTTGAGAGCACTCTGGGAAATAGATGGGCTGGCCAGTGTTTACCTCTCGCAGTCCCACTCAACGCTCACAATAGCACATAAATTTGCCAAGGAATGACAAGGACCACAGTGGCCCAACACAACACAACACAACACAACACAACACAACACAACACATAGCTCCACACTAACCACAACACAACATAAAACAAGATAACATAGCATAACACGCCACATCAAACTACATAACATAACAAACAGCACCGCATAACACAGTATAACACAACACAACACACAACGGGGCAATAACAACACTAATCTAGGAGGGGCTACTTTCACAGAAGATGATGTTACCAACGAATGAGAAACATTCACGCACATATACACACTCTCATCTCACATATGCACACACACAAACACACACCCGCACGCACACATAAAAACAGTTAATCTCACAAATGCATACACACACATACACAAATAAAAACAAACATGGACATAGACACAAATACACACTCACACACACAGACACACACACAGACACACAGACACACGCACACAGCTGTCTGCCCTGACTCTCCTCCCCAGCGCTGAAAGGCTGGGCTTTGGTCCAGGCATCACAGCACCTCCTCAGCTAAAAATATAACCTCACAGCCATTAGCCTCCAGCCTTGTGCAGCAAGTCGCTGGAGGACAGATCGATCTTCAAAGGGCCCCAGTGCTTAAAGAAGACCTCCATCTGAGGTAAATATCAGTCTGCATGATGGAGGTGGTCTACATCTGCTGGAAAAAAAAAAACGTTTACATAGATACCCAAAAGCTACAGTCACAGCGTTTACAAAGAGTCTACTACAAATTGTATTCTAAGCAGACGGACTGAGTGGAAGTCAAGATGAACTTTCTGAAGGCCTCGAGTTAAAAGTGGAGGCACTGGGTCTTATGAGTCCATCTCAATAATTAAAATGAGAATTCACTTTCCCCCCAAAATGATTAGCTTTTCCAATCTTTCCCGCATGGTTGATTTTAATTATTCGACCTAGGCGATAACTAGAGTGTAAAATCCATAATCAGAACCCTGTGAGCTTGAGGAAAAAAAAAGATGACTGTTCACTGTGAAATGTGAAAGATTGTTTTTTTCCGGATAAGAATAAGAAAACTCAGTCTTGTTCACACATGAAGAAAATGTGTGAGCGCAAGAATGCAAAAGAGCATGCGTTGGTAGCAGCGCAACGTTGCCATGGTCACTGTTGCCTGGCGAGCCTCATTAGGAGGTGAGGTTCATTAGTGCTCCTCTCTCCGTGGCTGTCACAGAGGAGAGGTCCTTGGAGACGCGCCGGTGGAGACCCTGCCTGAAATATGACTCTCACTCCGGCGCTCCCTCACTCCCTTGCTTACTCCATTCGTTCACTTCCTCGATCCCTTCCGTGTCCCAGCCCACAGCTGCAACCATCAGTTTGTCGGCCCTCCACTTTGCTTCAACTGCTTCCACAACTACTCCGTAACTGGCTTTAGTGAAAGACAAACATGCACACGTTTCTGTTTTTAGTCATTTTGTCCACGTTTGTATGTATTGTTTGTTTGTTTCCCTTTTGTCCTGTTCATCTCTTTTTTTTTTACTTTTGTCTAACTACTGCCGCTCTGAATCTTTCTGGTGATAACAGAATATAAAAAAGTTTTTTTTTATTAATTACAATCACACTCACACTCAACATTTCTTAACATTTGCTTTATTTAACATTCCTTAAAGTACTATGTAGTCTACCTGCCGACAGAGATCACACTGATTATATTCCATCATGCTAGCGAAGCAACAACGGCTCCAGAGATGTAATAAGACACAGGGTACACTTATTCACCGGGGCGACATTTCATTAGGACTCTATTTTAGGACTAGCTTTCTGCTCTCCCAGATGCATTGCTCAGAGCTCGGCGCAGTGTCCATGTTAACTGTCTGCCCTTTTCATCTGTTCCCCGATAATGTGCTTAGAGAACAAAAAGATGAGAATGTCATCATGGACAGGAAGGAGCCAACATGGTCATTATGGGGGGAGAAAAAAAATCAAGTGGTTGATTCAGTTCACTGCACAGGCTACTGTAGCTATTGGCACATCTAAGGGTGAAGGGAGGTATGCTGTCATGTTGCCTCTTTCTTCCCCTTGACCAGCTCCGAGTCTAGTTTGTGTGAGGCGAGAGACGAGAGACGAGAGGTGTTAGGCCCTTGGTTTGCTTCTGTGGAAAGGGTCTGCAGATGGTTGCTGGATTGCCCGTATGATGTAAATTTCATGATGTAGACAGGCTGTGTGAATGTTTCTGCAGTCCACAATTTTTGTGTGGTATGGAAAGTCTCCGCACTGACCATCCATGGGCAAACCTTACATGCAGCCAAAGGTTTAGAAATCTAGAAATGTATATTGACAGATGAACCAAGTTGTCTAGCAATGTAAAAAGGGAGAGGGGAGAGAGCAGGGTTTTGGCCGCTGCATAAAATATCCCAAAACATTGTACCATGAAGCTTTAACAGAATAGTCTAGACTTTTTGTCAAGACATGTTCTCAAAACACAGTTGTAGGGGCACAGTGTGCATGTGTTAGGCTTTCCCTCTACGCGAACATCTGAAAAAGCAGAAAAGTTTACCACAACCTAACGAATGCAGACGTCCACATCCGTAGCACCACATAGCCAAGTCCTCAGAAGCATACTCCCCTCTTTAGAGGCTGAGATCGGCCTCTGGGTAGCTGGCCACCCCACTGCCTGCTCCATTCAGCCAATTTATCAAACACAGCTCTATAAGCCCACCAGGGTTTCATCAATGCCTTCACTCGCTTTTGATCAATAACCTTACTGGAGTTTCATCAATGCTCTCACTCTGGCTCGATCAATAACCTCATACTGGACTCTAATCAAATGGGTCTGCTAGTGGTTCTCAGTATGTGCATTTATAGAGTAAGATGTGGTGTGTGTGTGTGTTTGTGTCACAGTGTGTGTGTGTGTGTCACAGTGCGTGTGTGTGTTTGTGTCACAGTGTGTGTGTGTGTGTGTGTGTGTGTGTGTCTGTGTGTGTCTCTGCTTGTGTCTCTGTGGTTTTGTGTGTTTTTGTGTATCACTTGCCCAAACCTCTCCTGTTACTTCAGCCTCCCCCCAAATATTATCCCATGCAGCATTTCAGACCTCCACTATTCAACTAAATGCACAACATAAAACAATAATCAGGGTGATTAAAATGGAGGCTCAACAACAACAGCAATAATTCAGTTTTTCCAAGCCCAAATGAGCGGGTTTGTTTTTGTTCCAACTCATGTCCTTGTAATGAAGACGTCCGCCACAGACGACAGGCAGTGAATAAAGAAAAATGGATGACTGCTCTTTTGTCTCGGGAAAATAAGTCTTCAGTATCCACGGCTAATTGGTGCTCAAATTGAGCATGTGCGACAACCTACAAATGTTTCCCCATGGCCAGCGTTTGCTCCAGCGTATGGGGAGGGGGGTGGTGGGGGGGGGGGGGGGGGGGAGCCTCATTCGGCCCCATCGTGATGCACATTATCTCCTTCCTATGCTGGCAGCATCCTAAGTAAGCCAGCGTGTGCCCTCCTCATGTTGAATCTAATTTTCCATTTGTTAATCATATTCAGATCTATTGGCTAGGTGTTAGGGGAGAGGGGAGAGGGGGTATGGGAATCAGGAACGCCTCGCTTCTCATTAACACCCAAACAACGCTCACCATGGAGGACTGCTCAGGGAGGTGTGGGGATGGGCAGACTCTATCGTGTGTATCTGAACCAGACACCTTCAGTGGCAGCGATTTTCTTGTTTTTTTCTTCAAAAAACAAATCGGACAAATCTTTTGCAATGTATTCCATCCACACCGCTGAGTGAGAGGTAAACGAAGCCCAATAAAGACCGGATGCAGACGCCGTGACTGTGGGCGGTGAGAGATAAAGCTTCAAAAATAGAGGTGGCAGACAGCACTGGCATTGAGCTCGCCACGGCGCCCATAAATCCCGGTTTGATGATGGCCTCCCCGTTTTGGCGTGTTACTTCATAAATGATTCAGCCGCCGGGTGCCATGTCTGTGCACAGATGAGCACGGTGGGAGCCCCCCGTGGATGAGAAAAGCGGGGTGGGGTGGGGTGGGGTGGGGTGGGTATCTGTCCAATACCCATTGGCAACACCCCCGTCCCCCCAAAACCCCCCTGACCCTTGTCTGCTGGAGAACAACGGGAGGCAGGGCAGGAGATTGACTCCAGCTAACCACAGACCACCTGCCTGCCTGGCTGCTACAGCCGAGTAAATTCACAGTTCACAGAGTGACTGCAAGGATCCTGTTTAAATTGCAATAGCTTGTGCTACTCATGCAAAGAGAGCATTTGAGTGTGGCTGAGAATCATACATGTATGATGTTGCCCATTATGTATGAAGCTGATAAAAAAGTTTATTTTTTCCCCAGTTGATTTGCTCATTAAAGATGCTCATAAACATAATGTTTTAAAGCTTCTTTTAAAATGTCAGCCTTGAGAACACATGAAAAAGCAGGTATGGCCAAACCTCCAGCCACCCACACACACACACACACACACACACACACACACACAGACAGATGAAGAGACAAAGAGACAAAGAGAGAGAGAGAACGATCATTTTCAAGCTCCGGTGATGGAGCACTGTCTACCAGGATGTGACAGGAATGTTGGGTTCGTGACTGGATTTTAACACGGCTTCTCTTACCTCCAGGGAGTTTAGAGAAGCAATCCAATTACCTCTAAAATCAGTCAGCCCAGCCCCCTCTGTGTAGCTGCATAATCGTTAGACATGCTGAGTCACCTTAAGCGTTACCTAGGTTCTCGCTACGTATTAGTCTCCCCGCTCCTGTTAGCTTGCGTAGCTAACCCTAATCCTGATGTTTTTTTTTTTTTCCTGCTCGATGGCCCCGGAGTATAATAAAAGGATTGGTTTAGTCCTTTACTAAAAGCAATAACTTTAAAGGTGATCTAAGTAAATCCCTCTGAAGCAATTTGCAATATAGAGCAATTATAAGACATGGCAAATGATCGAGTTAAGCATGCATAAAATGGATTTAAATAATATTACTGAGTAATTCAGAGTTTCTTAGTCATTCTGGAATATTTCTCATATCAGCATTAAAATTCTCACATTTGTTAAACCTCCATATCATCTAAACATCTGTGGATGTCATTCTCGCTGTAATTTTCTATAGACTATGTTGCAAATTTTCCTTTCTTTATAGATTTATTCAAGAGGATTTGTACTATTGTCACCCGCCTAAGTAAGTCATTATTAAATTTATTGGAACAGCTGTCTTTATGTAGCATGGTAAACCAGCCACTCGTACTTCATTTCATTTTGTACAGAGGTTCTGGGAGTGCTTTCATGGACATTGCTGTATTAGGTAGAATTTTGCCCTAGCCAATCAGCAAACAGATGATGACTTTGTGTGCTACATTTGAAATGTAGTGCATAGGCAGGCTAATTGCATATGTGATGACCAGATGTTAGCAATTGGGTAAAAGCAGAGCCACACCTCTAGGAAGAAATCGTTTCTTAATACAGCACCACCAGACCCTCTGTACAAAATGAAATGAAGTACGAGGGGCTGGTTTACCAGGCTAGTCTTTATGTATCAACCGTTTCAGTAGCATAGTGTTTCTGACTGTTTACAGTACATGTAGTTGATGAGAACTGATTGAATTTATTTAACTCTAGAATAATTGTATAAAATATCAAAGACAATCACACTAAAGAGAGTATTTCGGTAACAATAACATTTAGACACCCTCTCAAAAGAGAACAAAATGTTACCTTCTGTGCATAAAATCATGTGCATACCTGTGCATACCTTCTCTGCATAAAATCATACATAAAGGTCTTATGCAATGGGATTATAGGGTTGTCACAGGGTGTAGCATGTCAAAATACTGTAATTAATCGTGGTGGTCATGAGTAGATATTACTTGGGTTTCAAAGAATTTGTATTTCTCTTGACAACAGCTAAGACGACAGTGTGTACAGTTAAACGGTTATTCCATAAATCCAGTACATTTCTCTAAAGACTGTATGTTCCATAAATCCAGCACATTTCTCTAAAGTCTGTGTGTTTATCATTTTGACAATGTGACATTTGAGTAGCAAAGTGTGTTTGAGCAGCTGTGGGAAAGTCTATGTGGTTTGCATGTTTACCCCTATATCTCTCAATCAGTGGAGTTTAATGTTCATCTTCAGACCCTGTGCATTCTATATCACTTACAGCCTTGTTGAATTTAAACTGTTGTCAGTGAAATGAATAGCACGGAAATTGCTAGAAAATATTATTTAGCTAAAAGAAATACGGCTTCAGGATACAGTTTCATACTGACAACATGACTAACTGTTTTGACTGGGCTGGTTATAAACCATGACAAATGGACTTAGCACTGACATATTCACTGACCTAACAGTTTATTTTTGCGACATAAAATAAGAATTCAGAGTGAGACAATGGCATTTGAGGATAATCAGTTGTGTTGTGCTATTTGAGCAAGTTGTTTAAAAAAAAACACATACATGGATAGGTTAAGAATTGTTCTGAAACAACCAACACTAACTGTAAACAGTTGTGTGCAAATAGAACAATGGGGATTTGGTTTGGTCTTAATTAAAGCTAATGACTCCATCTGCCAGAGAAAAGATGACAAAGGGGGACAAAGACGGTGATGTCTCCATCATTAACATCTGCGACAGGAGCCACAGGTATCCACTACCTCCAAACCCTGACAAATAAGCCAGTCGCATGCAGAGACAAGCAGACATCGATCGACGTCTGCAAATCTGCGGGAAGCCAACTGCTGCCAGTAGCCCTCTGCTTCCAAACAAGCAGCCGTTAATGTGCAGTGTAGGGCATGAACTCCCCTGGCTAAACAAGGCTGAATCAACAACACACATATATCAGCGCTCAACAGGCTGGACTTGTGTCCGCTGGAGTCGGTCCGCTCAGGGCACGTCCACACCTACCCAGTCACCGCCAGCGACATTTGCAGCAGTAATTAATGTGCCCACTGACTGCCGCTTCGAGGACGATCCCTCATTGCAGGGGTTTAGTCTACGCGAGCCTAAAATCAATGTGCAATTTGGGATGTGAAGCATCTTGTCAAACAGTGGGGCCATTTGCACCAGACACTATCTCTATCAGGCACTGGAGAACACTGACAGGCAAGCAGGCGGGCAGGCAGGCAGTAGGTGAGATTCTGGAGCAGCACAGCGTCTGATGTGTGAGAGCGAATAAAACTAGTAACGGCCAACACAGGCATAATGGGCTTGCAAAATCGAGGACAAAATTACGTTTTGGGAATGTGTGGGGTGCTGTAAAAGTTAGGAGAGGTTTCCTGAGCACGTTAATGCCCCAGACTTGATTTGGTGTGGTCTTCTAGTCCACTTTCTTTATTTGCAATTTATTCCCTGACAGAGGAATGTAATTTGCTGCGCATTCCAAACAATGAATAAATATGAACAAGAAAATCTTAGGGACAATACATTGTTGTACACTAAATTGCCTCTTCCTGCTTACATATATAAAATAGTGCGGTTATTGAAAGGACTTTGCTGTAAATGACATTTTCTTCATTTCACAAGTAATTTATTATTCTTGTGCTAATAACTTCAAGGCTAAGCGTGTCCTAAAATAAATATCTCATATATTTTAAAAACACTGTCATAAAACTGCAGTATCTATCTCCTGCTGAGTGACTATGATGAATATGGTTAAGACACAAAATCTGAATAACAGTCACGCAACACTGCAGAAAAGCCACGCAAAGAACAACTGCGAAGGCTTCCTTAGGGGTGTAGAGGTCTAGAGGCTAGTCCAGCTCACCTAACACAAACACACACAAACATGCCTGGCAAGTCATGCTAAGTACCCTGTCTGGAAAGTGTGTCAATACCCTGCGCCCGTCTGTGTCAATGAGGTAGAATTTATGCGCCAAGGTCGAGCTCAAGTGTTGCACTCAAATGTTCACTTCTTGCCTTGGTATATACGCTCAAAACCCATACCACAACACATTCAACAAAATAAAACCACACTAAATACATAAACACAATAACTCTTATGAGCCTACTATCACCAAAAGATGAATGTCTTCATAATTATTGATAAAACCAGAGTTTGATTTCACATCAAAAGATGTAAAAACATGTCAGAATGCTATACTATCCTTGTGAAAGATCGTAAAATCAGGGAAATTCAAGCTTAAAATGTATTTCTGTGAAAAAAAAACCCATACACAGACAGACAAAAACACACACACACAGACAGACAGGCGCACGCGCGCGCGCGCACACACACACACACACACACACACACACACACACACACACACACACACACACACACACACACACGCACACACACACACGCACACACAAGGTGATGACATTTATCCTCTGTTCTGTGTAAATATCTGGGAGATTAACTGTGTCGTGATGTTAGGTTAAACAAGCTAAAATTGTATAGCAATAAGAGCCACTATAAATAGAATTAGGCATTAAACTTTAAATAGCTTGTTTCTGAGGAATGTGCACAGCTGCCTCTGCAGTTCGCACCATCGTCTGATTAAGGTGACTCAGTAAACAATTCAATCTGATCTGATTCAATTAATCACACAGACTGGTACACACAAGCCCTGCTCCGAATACATTCAGAGCAGAGGATTATAGCTCAAAACACTGCATCAAGAGCCGTGAGACAGCAATAATTTACGAAGAGACTGTCTTCTCAAATATTAGTTAATAAATATTAGTGAACAAATAAGGAAAAACGGCAGTAATTTGTGAACTCGTGCTGAATTTTAAGGCTTGTTTATCCACATTGTTTGTTACATGAAGTGTCTCTTAACTGACTTGCCACTGTTAGTTCTGTATCTGTAATGTGGCTCGTTGACAGAAAATGCCAACTACATGCTCCAGGAATGCAAAGGAGCAGAATAGAGATATCTGACTTCCTCCCATGTAAAACCCTTCCTTCTTTATTGGGATCTGACTGGGGCTGTCCGGGTTACAAACCTAACCTCAGCTCCCTGAGTAAGAACATAAGATGTCACCTAATGGAAGGTGGACCACAGTGCCTACATATTTCATTAGGTGACATTGAGTGTTTGACTGGAAGAGAATGTCAGGTTGCACACTTAACCCCATATTTTTAAGAAAGCTCACAAGACATCACTAAATGGAGTACAGGACATGCAGGCCATTCCATTACGCTGAGTGCTTAACTGAGAGAAAGAACACAGTGTGTCTTATAAATAGCAATACTACAACAAAATACATTAAGGCATTTTCTGCCTTTTATGTACTGGATGGATTACTATAAACAACATTGAACTCCAATCGTAATTTTCTTCATTTCACGAGCAATTTAGTGTTCTTATGATAATAACTTTTAAGGCTAAGCGTGTCCTGAAATAAATATCTTACATTTGTTAAAACACTGTCATAAAACTGCAGTATCTATCTCCTGCTGAGATAAAGTGACTATGATGAATATGGTTAAGACACAAAATCCGGATAACAGTCATGCAATACTGCAGAAAGACCACGCAAAGAACAACTGCGAAGGTATAAGGGTGTAGAGATTCAGAGGCTAATGAAATATAAAAAGCAATACTAAACATAAAATAACTATAAAAAAATACATTAAGGCATTTTATGCCTTTTATGTACTGGATGGATTACTATAAACAATATTGAACTCCAATCGCCAATCATTGTTCGATTTACTGTAACAATGATATACACAGAAATGTCCATATCCTGTAACCTAAAGGTCTCAACATACAGCAACTTTATTTACATTAGCATCAAAAATAATGATCATCTTCTTTCTCACTAGTAGAATTGTTGCTTGTTTTGCTTAGATTTGATACTCATGTTGTATATTGTAACTATTATGTTTTCTATAAGTCACTTTGCATAAAAGTGTCTGTTAAATACCTGTCTGTTATAACCCTACATTATAAATATCTGTTATAACCCTACATTTTCCACATGCAGGGAAGGCAACATCCGCCTTGTCTGTGCATCACTGTCAACTGCTTGAAAAGAAAAATGGTTGGTAGAGAGGATTTGCTTATGCAATTGGCTTTCTCCACAGCCACAGTGTCAAATTCCTACCATAATAAACTGTTATAGCTATTGAGTTGTCAATATCACAGTATTACACGCAACAATGAATCATGCATCATGCTATAGAGACCGTTATGTGTCATTATCATATGATGCTATCAGTATATTGTATTACAGCAGTTACATTAATTATCCGGTTGTTTTCAATTCCTAACTGCCTGTCTAAAGATTACGTTAATACATTTATCCCAGAGAGTAAACGGCATTTCTCTACTCTCAAGCCTTCTTGTTTTTCAGTGCAGAGATATATTTAGTCGTGCTGTCCTGCACTAGAACAAGTTTGATTTCCTTCCCTTCTGCGTTTGATGTGGTGGATATTCACCAAAGGGAAAACATGAGCATCTGTCGAGGAGGAAGAAAGCTTCTCATTATTATCAGGAAATGCTGACAGCAAGAAACTGCCAAAGGATGAGTTTGTACAAAGGAAAGGATACACTGATTTCTCACCAACGGAAACAAGCTAATGATGCAAAAGAGATGGCCTGAGTAAAAAAAGTGTTGACGACCCTTTGAGACAATATCAAACAGCAGCAGATTAGGGGTGGGAGGCTTCACAGTGTTGGTGGTGAGTGGGTTGGGTCTGTTATTTCACTACACAGTGCACACACACACATTCAATTACACACACACACACACACACACACACACACACACACACACACACACACACACACACACACACACACACACACACACACACACACACACAACACACACACACACAAGGTGATGACATTTATCCTCTGTTCTGTGTAAATAATAATAATAATAATAATAATAATAATAATGAATGTTCACATTCATACACACACGCACACACACACATTCACACACACACACACACACACACACACACACACACACACACACACACACACACACACACACACATGTTCACATTCATACACACACGCACGCACACACACATACACACACACACACACACACACAAATACACAATCTTCCGTTTCTTATTGGACAACAACTTATTGTAACGAATTACTTTTCGGAAGCTTTTGGACCTCACCCCATCTGTCAATAGGTAAGGACACTTAATCTTGCCAGAGGGGAGAGAAAGTGTAATTCGATGACTTTCCTCACATCTTCCTCGCGGGCTTTATTTAATGTTCCTCAGGAGAAAGTGTGAGGGCGAGTCGAACCCACATAAGCACTCTACCGCTTTCAATTTCCTCTATCTCATTTAGTCCCCCTGTCTTTGTCTGTGTCTTCCTCGCAAGGGCAGTGACACTGCTGAAGTCTCTCTTCGAAAAGCGAGAAAAAAACAACCTGAGTCGATGGAATACAAAACATGGTAATAATTGAAGTATCTAAGCCATCAGTGGTACAGACAAGTGAAGACCTGGGGTGGGCGAGAGAAGGTGTGAGTGAACCAGAGAGAGTCGATGCAGAGAAGAGAAGTGAGAGAGACCCTCTGGCCTATGTACATAAATAATTCAGCTTTTAATTATCTTCACACACACACACACACACACACACACACACACACACACACACACACACACACACACACACACACACACACACACACAATTCTCCCAGAGTAGCAGAGTAGAGAGCTGTGTTGTAAAAACAGGAATCTTATCTGACACAGTTAAACATATAAAAACACACAAACACATACACACGCATGGTCATACCTAGGACAAAACCTGTGGCTGAAATTTGCCCTCAGTGATGTGGAGTAATATCTCTTCTTGCAAACATTTCACATGTATTATTGATAGGAACATCTAGGCAGTGAATAATTTATCGACACTTTCTGTAGATAAGCATTGCAACAAATGCCCAATTTCCCCTGCTTTGATGCTCACTGAGTAAGACTCATGACGAACAATAAAGCCCAGAGAGCCGTCACGTCTGCTCCAAACACACGCAAACACAGGAGAGGCATAAAAACGCCTCCAACACATTTAGCTCCTCGGAAAAGGGTTAAAAAGCCTTTAATCACACTGGCTAATCATTTAAAATCAGTGCCAACATGTTTCGACCTGCACAGGTCTTCTTCAGGGCACACGCTTTCTATGTGGAATTATCCCTACTCCAAGAGCACCTGTGTTGAACCCTTGAACTCCACCTGAGCGCCGAGTTGGATCACATGCTTGCACATTTAGCTCCTCCTTCTACCCCCACCCCCCCAATGTGCCATTAGCTTTATTGTAGGCTGTATAAGACCTACTGCCCAACAAAATGAAAACTGCTTCCATAATTTAAAGAAATTCCATTTCATTGATAGCTAGAAATAGGCCATGGTGCTGGGGCAGCATTGTTTGGGGCTGTGGCAGTATTTTTGCAGATCCATGTGTTGGGGAAGACAGGGACATTTAGATTAGCAATGCTCCACACGAATGGTGTAGTATTTTTTTCTGAGGTCATCTGCACATCTGGAGAACCACAGGCATGCATGCTTGTCAAAAGCTAACACATGCAGCTGCTTGGGCCCCCCAGGCCACCACAGGTACCCCAGGGGCTGACATACCTTAAACTACAGTGGTGGCAATACAGTTTTCAATGGAGGTTGTGGATTTTATTTTGCCTGGGGTTCCCAACAGACTCCCATCTCGCCTCGCCTTTCTATGCATGGCACATGCATATCCAAGCCATATCTATGCCTTTCACCTCACACGTGCTCACAACCTGTGTGTGTGTGTGTGCTAATGAAGACATCATGTGCTGCTTTTTCATTCATTATCATGCTCTGCACTCCCCGGCTCCCGGCTCCCTGCTGCACCGAGCCTCTGATGGTGACGGAGGCTGCTGCTCAGGCTTCCAGCAGGAGCCCAGTGGGGGCTCAGGCTGTCTGAAGCCCAGCCAGAGTGCACACCTCCTGGGGCTGGGAAAACCTGGAGTGCAGGGGGCTGCAGGTGATGGGGGAGGGGAGGGGAGGAGGGGTGTGTGTGTGTGTATGTGTGTGTGTGTGTGTGTGTGGGAGGGGTGTGGGGGGGGGGGACCAGAGATACTTTACATGGACAGACATACACAAACACACACATACAGACACACACACACACAAAGATATGTTTGCATACTACAACACACATAATCGTATACATACACAGAGTCATAACAAGTTCCAAGTTGCTCGCACACACACACACACACACACGCACCCCGTAAGAAGGAGCAGGCTGTTCAATTATTCATCATCCAGAGGGAGAGGATCAAACACAGGGCGCAGATCACAGCCAGTGCGTGCGCACACACACACACACACACACACACACACACGGATACATGTACCCATACACACACACACAAGTACACAAAAAATCCTAGACAAGGAGATGGATGATTAAATCCACATGCATATCGTGAGATGTTAAAGGATTATTGTTTATTTTTCACTACTGACAACGTTACTCCAGTGAGATGGTACAAACCTAACATTTCTTCTGACCAGCCTGCACCCTGCACGCCAGGTCAAACCCCCAGCCACGATGCTCTGCTAGTGAATCACCCAGCAGGAACATGGTGAGGTTTGTAAACAAGAGCTAGGTCCTGACTTAAGTCCATCATCTCAACTGGGCAACATAAGGTTCTCTTTCTCTTTTCCCTCTCTCTCTCTGTATTTCTCTCTGTTTGTGTGTGTGTGTGTGTGTGTGTGTGTGTGTGTGTGTGTGTGTGTGTGTGTGTGTGTGTGTGTGTGCGCGTGTGTGCGTGTGTGTGTTTGTGTGTGTATGTTTGTGTGCGTGCGGTTTATTGTGTCCCCTACACTCACTCTGATAAGATTTTCATTGTCACACGGGCTGAAAGAAAAAAGTCGCCTGTCAAATCCTCTTCCCATCTTTGTGATCTTATTCCTTTGATATCCTTTCTGTCTTGGCCACACACATACACACACACACACACACACACACACACACACACACACACACACACACAGAGCAAGGTCAAAGATAACCAGATCCAAAAATGTAGGGGGATGAGGGACCTTTCTCAAATTACATATCTCGTTAAAAATATTAATTTACTTGCAAAACAATGTTATTCTAGAACCCTTCAACCTTCTATTGATCTAATCATTATTGTAGCTGCCAACAGAGCAAAAAAAAGAGACCCTCCCCATGAATCTGTGCTCTTTATATAAGTGCCTCATTATCAGCTAGAGCTTGATGCTGTGAAGCACAGAGGACTCTTTTCTGCCATTGACACACCAGCAGTGGACAGAATCACTAAGCTGGGTGGTTTACTCTTGATGATACATGGGCGGGCAAGGTTGTTTCCAACTGAAGCGTCTGCATTCCTAATATGGGTGCCTTAAGTGTCTGCCTGCGGAGAGAGGATTTTTGCAAGAAAAAAAAAAACAAAACTCCACACTACCAGTGACACTGAGTGTCCACCACAACCCAATAGGGACCCTGACTAAGTGTAAGATACAAATCTGAGTCATGTGTCTCTACTGTATGTTTGTAGCAGGAGTCCAGTGAATACCAATTGCAGTAGGCTTCTGAGTTTTTGTCTCGGCAGTCACTCTATAGAGAGGCTGGGCTGCTTAATCAAACAGCCTTGAATGACTCATAGAAGGCCTTTGACTAAACACTTCTAAAATGAAGATTTTTTTTTTTACATTTCTCAGTGGCCAACTCAGGGACCCTTTCAGGGACGAGACACTCCATCCAAGGGCTCTTCACAGACAGCATAAACATTATGTGTATTATAAATTATAACATAATATTTTATCAGCATTATCAAATATAGGATTTGGTCCTGTCACCACTTTATACAGCTGGTAGCACAATAGATATATCCCATTGGCTTTTACATTTGCAAGGTGGAAACTAAGCTTACGCTAAGTTAGTAAGTAGGGCAGGAGTGGAGCATGGGGTGATGTTCACAATAGACACTCAATGCTCAAAACAAATACTCTAGTCCATTCCTCTTTTTAAAAGCACATCAGGAGAAATTGTTTGTGAACTAAATTTTGTGAACTATGATGACAGCTTGACAGCCAGTTAAGTTGCACTATAAAGTCAAATTGCCACCACAGCATAATAACTCCTGCAATTATGACAGTACTATCCCTTACTGTGATTTACTACAAAGCTTGTCAAAGTGACAAAGCAGAAAGTCTTACTGAACTGAATGGGATATGCCAACATTTAGAGGTCTAATATTTCTGAATAGCAGATCATTAACAGAACACTGGTAACAGGCTCAGCAGAACAAAAGAGGACATTGTAATGCTTTGAATGCTGAAATCATTTTTTAATCAATAGTATTTTTGCTAAGACATAAATAGTAGTAGATAGCTGCATAATAAGCAGAGTAATGCACAGTGAGTCAGTCAATATCAAGGAATAAATCTCTTCAAAGTGATTCAAGACCTGTATCACTCTGTTGGGGTGTACTCTGTCTGTGATATTGATCCTCCTGTTGTACATAATCTTTTACTAACAACTCAATACTAAGACAAATAGGTGTAGTAAAATTTAGCCATGATTAAAAAAGGAATAATACAAACGTATAACTACTCTGAAATGTCTGAAAACGTACAAACAAAATTAAGCTGCAGATTTCATAAAGCACACAAGTTGATGTGGCAATAAACAACAGTTGGACACAGTTGCACACATCCAACTGGACAACAGAAGTGCCTGCCTTTCCTCAGCACAAAACCACTGGCCTTTGCTGGAAAACACAAAAGGTCCTAAAAATAGTTGGATAGACACAATCCTTCCACATTGTCAGCAAACATTTCACATGCATCCATCTTCTTGGCAACATGCTGACATCACTGTCCTCCCAGGCAGCGCCTGGTGACCAGCTTTGGTAAGGTCTTTGACAACTACTGCACAAAGGTGTTCGCTGAGGTAATATTTGATAACGAGAACATTTTAGGAGCCTAATTATGTATCAGGGGTGTGGGTTTTCTTTTCTGTATAATGAGCTCTGGATGCTTTTATGTATAATGAGGTCTTAATACCAGACACCCTTACACCATTTACTAAAAAGAGTTGAGCTGGTTTCCTCTCTGCGCGGCCCTAATTGCTGCCTGGGTTCTGCCTGGCTGTGGAGGATAATAGCGGCACTTTATAATGCTGCTGCTCCTGTTCTGGAAATGCCTTCTCCTCATTTAAGGAGCCGTTCCCACAAACAGCTTTTAAAATCTCCCATTTTCTGCTGTCCTTATGATTCAGAATACCAGATTCCGAATATATAATTATCCCCCGATCAGCCATTTTACTCTTTAGAGACCACATCTCTGTACAGTTGTATAACCTTTTACTGTACAACCCATCTTTAGTGGATATGTGGTTATCTACATCCGGATTTCAGGGTTTATTCTTATTTGCAGCACATTTCTTATTTCTTGTTTTAGTTTCTCCCCAAACTCATTGATTATAGGATTATTTAATCATTCAACTACTCCTGCAAAACTGATAATGCATTTGCATAGACATGTTGCATTTGTTAGCATTTGTTGTTCTCTAGCAGGCCAAACTGCACCAATTGCTTTGAATATGTACAACACCATTCAGTAAGGTATCAGCTTTGTAAAGTTGTCTACCGGCGATATCAAATTGCATTGTCTTAGGCCCATTAGAAACCACATCCAAAGTTCAATACCAGAAGTGATCACCTCCCTTTTACATATTGGACCGGTAATTTAGTTGTGATAGTATCATCCTCAGCGATTCACTCAGTGGGTCCTCACTAAAGGGTATGTGGAACAGAACAAGAGCAAAGTGTGTGCGAGTCTATGAGTGTGTGTGTGTGTGTGTGTGTGTGTGGCTGCATTTCAGACAGAAAGGCAGAGACGTGCTAGTAATGGCGAAGTGATGGATGTGTTGTGTCAGTCGTTGTGTCATTATGGGGGCATCACTGCATTATTGCATTCCTGAGGAGGAGCGCAACGGCAGGGGGACACAGGACATGGAGAGAGAAAGCACTGGAACAAGAGTGATGGAGAGGACAGGGGAAAGAGATAGAGAGAGGCAATGAGTGAGAGAGAGAGAGAGAGACGAAGAGAAAGAGGGAATTACAGAGAGAGAAAAGAGAGGGAGAAACAAAGAGACAGGGAAAGAGAAGGAGAGACAGGGAGAGGGGGGAGGAGAGAGAGAGAGAACGAGAGAGAGAGATGGAGAGATAGAGGCATATACAAGAGGCTGTCCTGAGAGTCCAGCTTAGATAACTGACACATGGCCTTTCGTAGGCAGTCTCTTGACAGGCAGACAAACACTCCTTTCACAGACAGGGGCACCATAGGGGCTGGGCATGGGCAGTGAGTGAGTGGGTCATGTCAGCAGAGCCAAAGGTAAGGTTTTAATATTAAAGTAATGCCTCCTGATTGTGTGTTTGTTTGTGTGTGTGTTTGTGTGTGTTGAAGTTCAATCCCAAGTACATCTCTATTCACTGGGAAAAGTCAATTATTTATCTTCCCACACATTTTTTAAAGCTCTTTCTCTCACATATGAGATACACATTTCTGGAAGCTACATTCTGGCTTAAATTCAATAAATTGTGCATAGCAGTGATGCTGTGAGAAAACGGATCCTGTAACTCATCCAAAAATATTTAAAGGTTGTTTACTTTTGGAAAAATGGTCTGTTTAGATATAGTGATTGGATGATTCCTCATTTGTGACTTGTTCTGATGTCTCAGGAGTAATGTCATAGTGGATGTTTCTATCTGGTGGATGGTAACAATTGAAAAATATGCCACCTCACCAGTCATGAAGCAATGGTGTGTTAGCAGCATGGTGTATGTTATATTATACTATAATCTTAAAGGTGTCATTCCCCGAGAAACCGTTTTGCTCTTTTTGAAATATGATAGGTCACTCCGAGTGGCATATGCATGCTGCACATGAAAATGTTCTTCCACCCCAAATTGCCACCATCAGTGAATTAAAATAAAACAGACAGAAAAACGAGTGTAGCCTGTGACTAACATAGCCGAGAACCTGTCATTCTCCCCGCTCCATCTCCTCCACCAAACTAGGACAGCCTGAAACAGGAGCACTAAAGCATTTTATTCAACAAAACCGGCTCACAGGGCATTTATTAATACCAGAGACCACCGTAAAATTAATTAAAAAAAAACAATGCAATGAGACCTTTAACGATGTGATGTTGTGGGCTTGTTCTCACCTCAAGGGCCTTTGCTCTCTTCACGAGGAGGCTCTCGATGTTCCGAGCAGCACTGGCCACCAGCTGGGCTGCGCTGTTGGCCTCCACCGTGAAGTGTTGCCTATTATTCTGAAAAATCTGCAAGGGGGAAACACTGCGCGTTACAGGTTACGTGTCTTGAGCGTGCAGGCTTGCAGGCTTGCTGTGATATAAATCTAAAGCCGTTCTCTCATTTTCACTAGTGCATGTGTTCTGTTCAAAAGGGTTAGTGTGTATTGGATCTGAGAGGATGTTGTTATTGTTTCCAGTAAAGACACCTTGCAAACCCTGAAATCTAATGGACTGCATTAGACGGTCAGAGTGTCATGGTCACTCAAGAACAAATAGAATTACTTCATTGTGCTAAGACGTGGTGAAGGTCTGTGAAGGTAGACGCTGTCTGCTGAGGAAAAGCTAGCCAACTGCAATGCATCTTCATAAGGGAAATGGGATTTTTTTATATCCCGCTTCTCTGCCATTTCTGTCTCCCTGGCCTAAAATAGCAGTAGTGGGGACATTGTAATAAAAGTTGGAAGGGGAAAAGCGGTGTGATAGATTTCTCAGTTTGGCCATTATCACCGACGGCAAAATTGTTCCCGCTCCCGCCATCATTTTTCACAGCGCACTGGCATATTAGAGGACTGTGGGAAGGTTGTTAATGCACGAGTGGTGACCTCTGACCTTTGCAAGGCTCTTCCCCCCACTTGCAGTATCAGCCAGAGATACCAGGTCATGCTGCATCTGGTCCACCCAATCCTTTATCCTACACATGAAGATAGATAGATAGATAGATAGAGAGAGAGAGTGAGAGAGAGAGAGAGAGAGAGAGAATGAGAGAGAGAGAAAGTGGCAGACAGAAAGAAAAAGTCAAATTCAGATGTAAGAAATGCATTCATGACATTCAAAACATAAATATTTTTATTTTAATGAAGAGCTGTAGGCTGAAAGTTGAGCTGGAGGCACTGCCATGCTCTGCAAACTTTGCCATATTTTATTAAAATATTCCCTGTTTATTTAATTCACTCTTCAAACAGTCTGCCATTGTATGATTCCTCTTCAGCTGGACCTTTATGATTTCGCCCAGGTCAAGAGAGACACTAGACATCAAAGTAAACAAAGATTATTTAATGGCTGCCACGTACAGTATTTCCTGCCATCTATTTCCTGCTTCATTGTCATATCACACATAATATCTGTTTCAGCTAAATCACTACTTTTTCATTTAATTGGTTTGAGCAATCCGGCAGGGAATTCATTCCATACAGGAGCACACACCTATGCACAAAAATGCCATACATACACACTGTTACAGTTCATTACAATTCTAACTTACACAGCACCTTCATGTTCTTGGAAAAAAATGTATGGCCATTGTAGTTATAACAGATTTAGCCTCGAAAGGACAAAAGTATGGTGAAAGGATGGCCTTGCTAAGAATGCCCATTATCTGTAGTCTCCACATCCCAATGGGACATACGCTCTAAAATGGCTATTGCACAAGAGCTAAAATAAAAGGCACAGCACACAGACTGCAACCTTAGGTTGTGTTTCTTCCTAGAGCCACATAGCACTTCTGAAAAAAAGTAGTAGACTATACAGTCTATGAAATATGGCTCGCATAGCAACTGCCTTCTAATGGGAGCTCTGACTGAATGCAGCAGAAACTTTTCTTTGCTGAAACTTTTCTGCTTCTGTTCCAAAGACCAGCTGGTGGCCACACAGCTCAGTGGCTCATTCACTGCAGGGCTTGGTGACTTCTAAGACTGTTTCACCCAACAGGGGTAGATCAGAAACCATACACACACACACACGCGCACACACACACACCCCCGTGGAGGTTCAGAGTATGGTGTCACCCCGTAGGGCCTGGTGATGAATTGGTGGTGATGGACCAAATGGCTACTCTACACATCAAAGTCTTTGGGAGCCAAAAGTTCAGCTTCCTCATTCAGTAGCTCAGATTGAATCTGTGCTCTCAGTGGTGGGCACAATTTCAACAAACACACAAGCATGCACGCACGCACACACCCACACACCCACATACACATACATACAGAAATGGCTTATGCACAAATACATGTGCCCAAAAAACCTATACAGATAAATTGTGCACACACATGACCAGAACCATGTACGCATAAGAACACACACACACACACACACAAACAAACATGCGTGCACAATAAAACTTACAAAAATAACTTCTTTTGCATTGCTTCTCAAGAAGAAACGCAAGCAATCACCACAGGCAATTCTATCTGTCCTTGTCTGATACACTTGTTCAGCGTTTAAAGCACACCGCCTCACTCAGGTCCATTCAGCTTCTCTCCTAACCTTTAGCCCGGCGCTGTAGTTAAAAATGCATTACAGGCAACCCGCTCTGTGTTAGCTGCCCAGCATCCATAATTACTTTTTGCTTTCTTCCTGTTCGCTGAAATCCTGCCTCTTGAACTGTCACCATGACATCCGCTTCCCCTGCACCAAGCAATCTCCTTTCTCGTCCACTCCCGGGCCTACCTGTGAGTTTGATTGTCTCTTGGTCCTTGATGTCAAGATTTACATATAAAAACAGATCACCCCTTAAAGAAATATTAACTGTGCATGACAATGATTCTGGCTATATGACGTTTTGACACAGCATGAACCCAAAACGTCTTTGGGGATTTGGTACTAGAGAAAGAAGCAATAACCACATGAAAACAATAAATAACTGAAAATATCATGAGCCAGATGAATTGTGTCTTGTGAAATAAATCATGTGTTCTTGTAATTGCATTAGTCCCCTTGGATGACAAAAATAGGTCTTATCCCCTACAACACCTATTAAGAAGTACACATGAGGGAATCAGGAAAATTGTTGTTTCATTGTTGTTTGTCTGACCTCTCTGTGGCCCCTGGTTATGGGTCTATGTCTGTATAAGGCCCTGTACACACGACAATGCTCATGATTTTTTTTCTTTTGCGGGTTGAACACAAATCCTGTCCACACATATATTGATACATATTCACGTACACACAGGAAAGGAACACTGGGTGAAAACAATGTAATACAAGACTTCAGGGTTCATTATGCTTCTCTATGGACTCTATGTGTCCGAGTGGCCATGCAGTTGGATTGTCGGAGACAAAAAAACATCCAGAGGTTCTGAGACAGGTTCGACACAATGCTATTGCTGGCAGGGTGTGCACATCCCAGCTTCAGGGATATAAGGAAATTGCACAATGATTCACTAAACATGTTACATATTGATTTTAGAAATGTGTGGTTATTTACAGGGGTCATACACAGCGACAGTTGCTCTTTTAATAAATAACCAACTAATGATAGCCTACAAGAAGTCTTTCTTATACAGTACGAACTACTAGTGAAATAAAAAAAACAACCTGTAGTTCAATGGCAGAATGGAGAAACAATTACAATACACCTATCCTACACAGCAAGCGAATTATACCATGAATAATCCGACAACAACCCCTTTTTAAAAGTTTGAAGTTGAATATTGTGTCTATTCGGTACAAAATTGTATTGTTCATTTTCTTACATACAGCACTCAGTGACCTTAAAACACAGTGCTAAGTTGAAATACTCTGGATCTTTGCTGTATTCTACATATTCTAGGTCTTTGTGTTGATTTAATTTAATGTCTCTTCGACAAGGTAACTACAACTTCATGTCTGATTTAAAGAAGGGGTGGGGGACCCTGTGAGAACGTTCAGTTTTATGGTGTTTTCAGAAAAGTCAGAAAGCCTTCACTGGACAAAGGTAATTAGGATATCTCATTAAAGTGTTAATTTAATATGGTTAACTGGCTGCAGATAAATTGTGAGGAAGTGAGGAGCAATTATTGAACATATATTGAATCTGTGACGAGGGAGGAAGTCTTAGGGCTTGTTTGAAATTGTCTGGCTGGCTAGTGGCTGGTTTAAAGCAAAGCATTTAAAGCATTCTGAACTTGAAATGGTGATGTTTTTGGACAATCTCGTCCAAATATCGGTGTTTCAAATGGGTGGGTACGGTGACGTTCGGTCCGAAAACGTCACTATTTCAGGTCCAGAATTCATTGCTTTACGCCAGTCACTCGATTTTTTTCACTTACGCTCCCTTACGCACAGGGGAGAATCGGCCCCTAAGTGAATGTGCTGCAACGAGACTTATCCAGTAATCACAACTGTGGCATAGCTTTTTCTAATTAACAAACCTACGCCACT
>CM050208.1:16060000-16157500 GCA_027475355.1 Coilia nasus
TGTGTGTGTCTGTGTCTGTGTATTTGTCTCTATCTGTGACTGCATGCTTTTGTGTATGTGTGTGAAAGTGTGTGAGTTTGTGTTTGTGCATGTGCGTGTGTTTGCATGTGTGAGTGTGTGTGTGTGTGTGTGTGTGTGTGTGTGTGTGTGTGTGTGTGTGTGTGTGTGTGCTTGCTTGTGTGTGAGAGAGAGAATCAGGCAGAGCATGTTAATTTCTGTCTGTCATTACACAGCATCTACATGGTGTTCACACTTTTACACTTTGATCTCAACACTTTGTCCCATGGCAAGGCCACAAAGTTACAGTTTTTCTCAATTGTTTAAACACAATTCCTTGTACTTCAGACACAATGACCACAACATGTAACTCATGCACCAACCCCATGAACCAATTCTGCTAAACTATAAACACAATTCCTGCTTTACACTCAAATTGCAGTTCTAAAACACACTTTTTTCAAAACACTATAGACAATTCTCTGCGTTTGGCACAATTTTCATGACAAAAATCTCTTGTTTTCACAAGGAACACACAGTGATTCAAAATTCAAAAGTCAATTGCCCTACTATGCACACTGACTCATCACATTGGCAAACACCTGTCACACAGCTTTACAATTAGCTATCAGAGCTTTGGAAGAGGCAGAGCCACAGCTAGAGGAGTAAGAGTAAGAGGAGGAGGAAGGGGAGGACACGGACGAGGACGAGAAAGGACTGTAATCTCTGATGAGATCAAAGCCATTTTGGTTGACCATTTGGTCAACGAAATTATTTTACAGTAGTTGTTTAGTTGTTTATGTATCTCTCTCCATATTCTACAATCCTCAACACAATTGAGGATTTTTTTTTGACTGGAGATGAAAGTGTATGACCAAAATTCACAAATGCGTGTACCCTTTCTCTAAGCTATGGAAGACGCATGTGGAAATATAGCAATTGATGCTTTTCATGGATGGATTCGCTGCTACGCCAGGAAAAACATTGCATGTGATGTGGATGAGGTGCTGTGGCCACACAAAAACAGAAGAAAGGATGCAGCGTAATTTGTTTTTGTAACTGTATAGGCTACAGTAAATTAATCTGTTCTATTGTATGTAGACCACTGTAGGTGCAGCTTTGTGTTGATTGGGATGCACAGTGTGTACACTGTTTTTGTGGGAAAAATAAAAAATATTTGTAACAATGTATATGTGCGTTCTGAGTATAAAAACAATATTCTAAAATATAGCACACTTATGTATGTACTGTCTGTAGCAAGTGTAACACTGAACAAAAAAAGGCCTAAATCATTATGATCAATGGAGAAGAAGTGTTTTCCATTTATCATAGTGTTTTACATTAAGCACATCAGGGTTCAACTGGTTGTTATAAATGTCTATTCACTTGTGTTTGTCATTTGACAACAAAATAGCATTTTGAGAAGAAATAACATTGTTTTGAATGCAAGGAGAAGTGAGTGGTTTTGCCCATTGTGTGTGTGTTTTTTTGACTTGTGTGTAGAGTTCTGAGAGTATGAGGCATGCTTTCAGGAAATGTGTTTAAACAATTGAGAAAAACTGTAATATTGTGCTCGTGAACAACTGCTTGTAGTTCAACTGCTTTTATTAGTGGATCTCAATGACTAACAGCAGCTGGTAGGTAAGGTTATTTGGCTAAGCATCGCTGGTCTACCACGCACTAGCATCTCATATGGCCTTAGACCCTGGGTTTCTACCCAAAGTTTTTTTCACGAAAATTCAAACCGTTCAAACAAGAAATCCTGAGTGTAATCAGATGGAAATTTGCATAAAATCTTCCAAGTCAAAAAAAAAAACGATTGGCTAGAGGTGAGTGGATTAACTGCCAATTCGCTTGGGGTATAAAGTGAATAAGGTTGATAGAAAAGACTTTATTTTGCATAAACTTGCTTTTAATGCATTTTTTGTAAGGTGTTTCTCTTAAAAGTTGCCTTGACGACCTTTCATATTGATCCTACAACTGTCTCTTGACTAAGGTAGAGTTTCTAACGTGAATAACAGCGCAGTTGGAAATGTGTACAGCATTTGAATGAATCTTCATGAATGCACCAAAGACATGTGAATGAATTGAATGGTAATCCAGGCAGTTTCATGCCTGTTCAAGGCCACGCCTACCCTCTCTTGAGGGAATTGTACAAGCTATTAGTGTCATGATGTGCATGACCCAGAAATCCAATTATGGAAGAATAACTCATCTAATCACAACAAAAGAAAAGCTTGTCACTGCAAAGTAAACTGAGTAAACTTTAAAACTGCCACCAGTGATAGGATAGGAAGGATACTGCTTTTGTTTGTGTTTACACTTTAAATTTCTTACTAGACACTTTTCCCCAAACATGCAACAAAGGTTGCTCACCTCTACCTTTGGTGCTCTCTGACAAACTTCACAGATTTTAAGGGAGGACAAGCTGTCCTAATATTGTTTCTTTCTAGTTCATGGAGTCTGGACTGCATAAGAAGGCCTTTTTTCAACAGCAAACTAAGGGTAGAGAGAGCTAGTGGCTAATGAGGTAATATGAGCTAAATGTTATAAAAAGCCTTACATGTTTACAAAACTCTGACAGTACCTTTAAAAATAAAATATGGCCTAAAATGGGGCACCACAGCCTAGTAAAGTTTCTTCGTTCCCTTTCTGTTGTTTGCCTTTCTTTTCAGTCACTTTTTCTAATTCATTTTACATCCTACAGTATACTGTATATGTGCCAGAGTTTACCACTAAGTGTATATCTGCATAAGTATTGTCACGCCCATCTGTGTACTGATTTTCTGTGGGGCTCCGCCCCTTGTGCCACCTGTGTCTGTCTATTGTTCCTACAGAGTGTGGGAGATGGGTGTTGCCGGGTTGCTCTAATTGAGTCCACTATAAAGATGCTGGGGTTCATCTCTCTCTCAGTCTCTCTCTCTCTGCTCATGGCGGCGCCAGGCTCCGTTCCTCTTTGGGTCTTTGGACTTATGGGGGATTTGTTCCTCTTATGTTTTCGTCATGTTTTTTGTACATTAGGCATACCCCTAGACATACATGCACTATACTTTACTTTATGACATTTGCTGACTTTTCTAATTTGTAAATAAATATATTTTGTTAAACTGACGCTACAGTGTGGTTTCCCTTTATGTTGAGGCTGCTTTGAGCCAGGCGGTTGTGACAGTATGAAGAGCGAGAAAGAAAGAAGGCAAGTGGTGTGACAATCAAATGACATTAAACTGAATCTTGACTTTATGACAGAACCAGGGCCCAAATGAAAAGAAAGACATATAGACTAAACCACATAAGACAATACTATAAGACAAAATCCTTTGTTTAAAAAGAAAATCCCACGTCCTACACAGAGACAACTGTACCCACGTTACCAGAGCTGGGATTGATGATGCATAGCACTAAACCACTATCATTTCATTTCCAGAGTCATTAGACCTGGCTAATAGTTATAGCCTATTATGATGTGCATTAGTGTAATGCAGGTCATTTATTTAATTGAGAGTCACAGTCAATGACAAGGGAGGTCTTCCTCCTTCCGCCGAGGGAGTAGGACATGGGAGCTGTGCCGACCCAGGCCTGAGCATCAGCAACAGCAGGCAAGCCCACAGGGAAACCCCTATCCCATCCCCACCCCCATCCCCGCCCCCAACACTGTACCATCCAAAACAAGCCTGTTCCTCTGACAAAGCACAGACACAGAAAACTGCCTCTGCTAAGGTGCACATTGCTTATGTGTCTGACTTTGTCTGCCCGACTTGTGTTCCCCACGACCTGTCAGCACGCTTCAGGGCTTCAGTGTACTACACAGAGTTCCCATGGAAACTCTGCTGAGAGCTTGCTTAAGTAAACACATATCAGATACTCTGTGTTTGTGTGTGTGTGTGTGTGTGTGTGCGTGTGCGTGCGTGTGCGTGTGTGTGTGTGCACGCGTGTGTGTGTGTCTGTGTGTGTGTGCATGTGTGTGTGTGTGTACACATTGTAGCTTTTGTCTTTTATATTTTCTGCAGCATCTTGGTTGTATGCTGTGAGCTTTGCTGCTTGTGTTGCTGTACAAACAGGCCTATTGCTGAGAAAAGGTCCTTTCCAACCACCTTGTCGCTTATCTAATACACATCCAATCTCACTGTCCATCAGCATTCACGGGCCCTGCAGGCCAATCTCCCGATCATCTCTGAACACTGTCATTGTGTCCGTTTGTCTGGAGGGTGGGCTGGCTGGCTGACCACCAGTCTATCTGGTTGTCTCTGTCATTTCACATTTACTCAGCCTCTTTGCCTGTCAGCATATCTGCTAACTCTGCCTGTTTACTGGCCAGGCCGTAGGCCTGTACTGTCGGTGTGTCTGTCATCTGCTTTGTTAATGTCTGTGAGGGTGTGTGTGTGTGTGTGAGTGGATGTGTGAGGGTTTGTGAACAGTGTGTTTGTGTGAGCATGTGTATGTAAGCATGTTGGATCACATGCGTGTGTATATTTAGCATGTGGGAGTGTGTGTATGAGCGTGTGTATTAGTGAGTGTGTGTTTACGTGCGTGTGTGTGTGTGTGTGTGTGTGTGTCGGCCCCAGTTTTACTAACTACACCTCTATTTGATCATCCATCTGTCCCTTTGAAGATGTCACTGCTTGATTGTCTGCGCATGTGCCAGTCTGTCTGTCTCCTGGACGGAGTCTCTACGCCTGTCTGAGAGGGCCCACACATCTCTTGCTCTCCCCAACTCCCAGGGTGGAATCTATTACCCGATTTTTCCCAGGCAACTGGGTCAAAGCTTGTCCTACTTGTGCCAGGAAGAGAATGAGAGAGAGAGAGAGAGAGTGTGTGTGTGTGTGTGTGTGTGTGTGTGTGTGTATGTGTGTGTGTGTATGTGTGTGTGTGTGTGTGTGTGTGTGTGTGTGTGTGTGTGTAGGGGGGGTGGGGGTAGTTTCCCTGGCAGTCTTCCTCTGTGGAGGAAATAATTACCTTCTCGGACCAGGAGTCCCTGCAGAGCAGCATGCTTTAACAATGACCTAATAATAGATCACTGTAAAAGCAAGATGCTACTCGGAGAGGAACTACCTCGAGGCATCAATAGGAATACACCCCTCTTCATGCCCCCCAACGCAACGCAACAGGAGAAAGTGCTTTGTTATATCCTGCGCAACCCTTACAAGAGGCGCTTCTCATAAGACCACACATGATTTTCAATGAGCCCGCATGGATTGTTTTGTTATCACAGGCTCTGCGGCGCTGTTTGCCATTACTATAATTGTTGTCTCCTCATGCGTAGCGGTAGCCTGGGCCTGCCTATACTGCCTGTGACGTTACACTGAATTTCGCATTCAAGTCAGTCTGGCCAACCTGCCTATTCTCAGTTTTTCCTAGTCCAGAAAAATCTGGAACCAATGAAAAACTAATGCTACGCATACGTGATCGGAGTCAGTGGTCTGACTGGTTGTAGCTCTATCCAGTAGTACATAGATGCATTTGAAAGACTCCCATTGATCCCGCCTCTGAGAACTTCCTGTCTATGGGAGGTTTGTGAGACAAAGCTCCATCTACAAGCTGGGTGTGACAGCCAGGCTGGTGTAGGGGTGCAAGTCTTGCAAACAGCACTCACAGTTGTAGTTTTATTTTAATGACCAAGGGCAGCCAAACCCAGGCCTTGTAGACTAACAGTCACAGCATGTAATAGTTCTAAACTGTGCACAAAACAATTGATTTCTTCAATCACCGACCTCTGCCTGGCCGAAGAGCAAGAACTAATTAGAATGAGCCAGTTTTGTGAATGGCTGGAACAAATATGTGGTAGGGACTTTTAGTCTCTGGTGCCAGATTTTCTTAGCCTGGTAAACCAGCACTTCATTTCATTTTGTACAGAGGGTCTGGACCAGACACCGTCAGAAACGATTTCTTGGAGGTGTGGGCTCTGCTGAAGTTTAAAACAAGTGCCTCTGCCTTTACCCAATCGCTAACGCCTGGTCATCACGTATGCAATTAGCCTACCTACGCACTATAATTCAAATGTAGCACACAAGGTCAACGGCACGGCCAACGAACACACCCTTTGTTCACTGACTGGATCGGCCTTGCTGGGGCCGACTAAATGACCCTCAAGAGATTCCGGTCCATACCCTCTGTACAAAATGAAATAAAGTACGAGGGGCTGGTTTACCAGGCTAAGATTTCCCACCTTTGCTAATAATAGTAGTAATATTGGTAGTAAATTAAGAAAAGTAGTAGCACTGATGGTGGCAGTGTGCTGAGGTAAAAGTAATGTAAGCAGTGCAATGTTAAGCACAGCACTATATAAGGAATAGCTGTATTACCTGTGGAATTAGAAATTATGAGTAGTGTCAAAACATGAATGAGAAACACAAGAGGTTGCTAAAAACTGTAATTTCATGGGATAGGGGTTTCCCTGTGGGCTTGCCTGCTGTAATTTTCATTAACTTTTAAAATTTCATTCAGTGGTGTACCTTGGGTTTATCCAATGTTTACGATGACAACAATGCCAGAGTTTAAAATAAAAAGGCTATAACTAACTTTTTTCCATCAATGTTATTTACGTGTTTTTTTTTTACTGATGTATGTATGCTTCAGATACTTGGTTAGTTTTACAAATTTACCTCCTGGTAAACATCTATAAATCCATTATATTTCAACTCAATCATGCCCATCCAAACTGTGAAATTATAGAGAGGGACATGAGGACACCTGTATCACACTGTGCTGTTTTAGTATCGCTGGCTCACGACTCAAGTCGTGCCAGATTGCCATCTGGAAGTCTCTGAGGCGATCTCCCTTGAAATGCATCACCGTTTACACCAACCACTCCAGCGGAGAAGAAAAAAGCGATTTAAGAGACCAGGCGCAAGACTGGCAGGCATGGGAGCACGTCAATCTCTTGTCTGGCCCACTCCCCAGTCGCACCACAGCCGTCACGGTGACTATCTGCTGCTCCCACACCATTGTGTCTGTCACCTGTGCTGTTTTTGTCTCCTGCTTATATGAGTTTGTGTAAGTGTGTGTGTGTGTGTGACAGAGAGAGAAAGGGAGATTAATATTTAAGACGTTACGTTGTTTAAGGGTGTACTTAAGATGTATGCGTGTGTGTATGCACATTCTTGTGTGATTTTGTTAGTGTGCAAAACTCTTGTTTATACCTTTGGGTATGAGCATGAGTGGGTTCTTGTGTGTGTGTGTGTGTGTGTGTGTGTGTGTGTGTGTGTGTGTGTGTGTGTGTGTGTGTGTGTGTGTGTGTGTGTGTGTGTGTGTGTGTGCGTGCAAGCGTGTGTGTGTGTGTGACAGAGACGTTACCATATTAGGAGAACACTACTTAATAACAGGTGCAGACAACTTTGTACTAGCCTTCCACAGTCTAGTGGGAGAGGCACTGGATGAATGTCAAGAAATAGCCTTTGCTTTCTTTATGAACACTTTTGGAGCTGCAGTCCACTCTTCAGATCTTATTTTGTTTAATTTTGTTTTGTTTTTGTTTTGCATTTCAAATCATAGCTTTGGTAATACTGATATACAGAGAGAGAGAGAGAGAGAGAGAGAGAGAGAGAGAGAGAGAGAGAGAGAGAGAGAGAGAGAGAGAGAGAGAGAGAGAGATGAATGTGTTATGTACTGTTATAAATACATAGAAATATATATTGTGGTTTATACAAATAATAAATCAGCACTTGTTTATAACACCACATTTCTGTATATAAGCTGGCATCTACCCCATAGGTTTGGCGGTTTGGCTGCTGGCTGCTGAAGTAGTATTGTTCTCCAGGCAAACAGAGACATGGGGCAATTAGTCCCCAAGAGAGAGCTCTTTTGGCTTGGACACAGAGGGCAAAGCAACGCCCAAACGAGTCCAATCAATCACTGAGAATACAACTTCACCCTTTAGAGAGTTAATGGATGTTTTCCTCCTGTTATCATACACATCTGGACAACAGTGACGAAAACAGGAAACGACTCGAATCTCAAACTGTGCTACAGTAGGCTAGGAATTACTTTAACAAACTGCGTGATAAGCGAGACGAGTACTGTCTGTTAAAAGTTTAGGGGAATAACTGAACACTGATTTGAATACTACTGGTTTCCTGTTTATGTTTTCATGTATCACACGAACATGTATTCTACAAAGTTTGATGTCAAAGAGACAATACGATGTTTTGAAGCAAGCAGAGTACTCGATCGAGACCGCCTCACGGGATCACTTTCGTTTGTCCATTAAACTGTATGGTCTAACAGGTTGAACAGATGAAACACATGCACGGAGGGATATTAACAACAAATCTGAATTTCGGTAGACACGGACATTTACACAGATATCCAAAACAATGTACCAGCGTTAAGATTACTGAAGGAGAAGGAGAAAGATAGAGAGTTTCCATTCCCAACTCTATGGCATGTATACTTACACTTGTGAAGAAGGAAAAGGCGACGCACTCGAACATTGAAGCATCCATGAGAGCAGAACAAAAACGGCGGCTTTCCCGTACGTCACCATGGTCAGGTACAACCACCGGCGTACCAAATGCGCACCGACGCCCCACGATGGGATGTACTGTTGGGCTGCTCAGTGAGCCTCAGCCGGCACGGCAACAAACAGCACACAAACACTTACACTGCTCTGCGCGCTAATCAGATTACCCGTCATCAGGGTTATTACAGCATGTCACTCTGGACTGGGTTAGGCTATTTTTGTCGGTACCTCGCACGTCTTCTTCAAGTGTCTAAATTACACAGTTCATCTGTCTGCTTGGCAGTTGTGTTCTCAGGTAGAAAAGAATAGGTTCCTCTTCCCAGCCAGTTCCCGTTGACACGGCCCCTGAATTCAGTCAGCACACGCGCTCTTTCGCCTGTTCACCCCTGCTTTGTTTTCAAACTCCCATGGAGAGAGTGAGGGAGCACAATCGATAGCAATGGGTCTCACCCGCCCCCTCTGATCTCATCCTGATGATCTCTCTCTCTACGGATGCTCTCCCAACCATTGGTTGCTTTTGTAGATGGTACCAAAACACACACGCTCTCTATCACAGACACGCACTCCCTCTCTTGCTTGCTCGCACGCGCGCACTCTCTTAAGTGAACAGATTGGTAGCTTCTCTTGGTAGCTTCTGATTTAAATGAGAATGGTAATTAGTTCTCACCTGAATTCAGACAAGCATAACTACCTGATTAGCATGTGCGCCTTAAAGAAAAAAAATGCTGTTGTTTTCATGAGTAATACAGAGTAATACAATCTTTTCAACAGACTCATGGTACCACCACACACACACACACTGGGGGGGGAGAGAGAATATCAACACTGAACTGTCAGTTTATTAATTATTCATTGTGCATCTGCAGAACCAATACATTCTTCTAATGTAGACACAGGGTAGGTTTGTCATAAGTCATAATTGTGACACATTTCATTCACATCTCAACAACAGTTGATAATCAGTTATTTTTAAAAAATATTTAAAGCTATCTCAAGTACTTGTGGCCCTTTCCCATGTTTGTGTTTTTGTAACAAGACAGTGTTTCTTAAGTGTGTATACTTGAATGTATACAGTCAAGCAGGCCAATGGTCCTTTGTTCTTAGTAAAGTAAAAAAAAAACAGTGAAGAAGACATTGTAAAGATATAATAGGTTTCAGAGTTATTTGTTTTAAAGTAAATAGTTTTTTTATTTGAATTATTTGATTCAATTAGAGTTGAAGCAACACTAAATCCTTTTTGCCAATGCAGACTGGGGCAGAGACAACAAGATGCTCAGGGATTTGGTTTTCAGCGATTGCTTAGCAACCACACACATTCTCTCTCTCTCTCTCTCTCTCTCTCTCTCTCTCTCTCTCTCTCTCTCTCTCTCTCTCTCTCTCTCTCTCTCTCTCTCTCTCTCTCTCTCTCTCTCTCTCTCTCTCTCTCTCTAGTGCTCCACAGAGATTTAGCTGTGGTGAGGGATGGGCCTGTGATTGAGCTGAGGTGCAAAAACGAAAGAGGGGATGTGGAGACGAGAAAAGAAGAGAGGAGGAGAAAGGAAGTGGCCTTCAGGAACAAAGGAGAACAAGATGGAGTCCGGTCCTTTTCAAAACACCATGAAACAGATACAGATATACACATAGACACGCATACACACGCATACACACACATACGCGCACACACACACACACACACACACACACACACACACACACACACACACACACACACAGATATATATATATATATATATATATATATATATATACTGGTAGCAGAAAAAGAAACATCTAATAACACCAAACTAATGGCGGAACACTCTGTCTTTTCAATCCAGTTGTCTTTTGTGTTTAGGCTGCTTTTCCATTAGCAGCTCCTCTCTGTAGCCCTCTCCAAAGAGTCCAAAGAGAGCTCCGGATCGAACAAGACCAGTGGCTCTGTTCACAAGGCCTCACAGCTGAAAGTGGCAGAATAAAGCACAGATGAAAGATGAAGGACATTGAAGAAGAGGAAATGAAAGGAGGTAGACTCAGGCGCATACAGCCTGAGCGATAGGTATACCACATCCTAAACACAGGCGCTCCCATTAACATTCCTTGTGCTTTTAATGGGTCCAGAGACGGGAACACCACCCCTAACCCTTCCCTCCTCCCTGTCACCCCCTCATTAGTAGTGTGTGGTTGCTGTGTGGAGTGTTACTGGTAGTGTTGTTGCAGGTGTGAGTTTGTAAGAGGTTGCAACAGTGTAAGATTCTAAAATTCAACATTATAATCCAGAGCCATAGAAAGATAGAAAGAGACCACATTTTTTAGAAATTTTCCCAATATACCCCTCAGACCAGTCTGACTGTGCACTTTTAAAGGTTTATACAGATCTTTACACACAAATATAGGTTTGCAGCTACTCTTCAATGATGCTATTGTATGTTGGTGGAGTTACAATTCCTAGGGCCCAGTGTTCGACTGTATAAGCTATGGAAACATATGTGTGTCCTTAACTGCACTTACACATACGGGAATGAGCAAGTCCCTGGGAAGTTAGGAATGTGTGTATGTTTCCTGATGTTGTATTCATGCATGTTTTATTGTAAACAACAAAAAAGAAATGTCAGCTGAACAGATACATACGAGTGAACACCTCAGTGAGGTAGTTAGTAAGGGCTAATGTAATTATAGAAGTGATGTCGTAACCTAACTGGCTCTTGCACAAAAATAGAATTGTGTCTGTAGTCATTTTGACAAACATCAAGAGAGTTAGTTTGAATATTATCATGTAATGGAGAAGATGGGAGTTGATGGGTAAAATGTTTCACATTCATTGGAATATGTGTCATCTCTCATGTTGTTATGTTACGGTATTTCATTAGTGAAGGCTCTTCACCTGTATGTGATCTGATAGAGTAAATCTACATCCTAATGTTGCCAATTACGTTTAATTGTATATTCCCATGATGTATTTATAGTACAAAGCCAGACATAACATCTGCATTATGATGCCAGTTTTGCTAGTAGTGGTGAGTCACACATACACACACACACACACACACACACACAGGTGTGACGCTGGTCATATGCACGCACACTCACAGACACAGATTTACTGCATTTTTTTTCACCAGCAGTTGCAAAACTTAGATAAAACATAGCTCTCTGGAGTCTCAAAGGTTTCTGTTTAAGCAGAAAACATATTTTTTAAGCTGTGCTGAAGCATTGCATTATGTAGTTAACTGAATGGAAATAAATAGCTTTTAAATATTTAACTTTGATATGAATGAGCTAGGTTTTGTTTACATTGTCCTGGTAGGAACATAACAAGCTATAAATGGTTAACATCAGACTAGCAGAAAAACACATGACATTTCCATTGAGTTCATTTTAATAACATGGATAAGTGAGCTGATACTCAATGTTAACTAGCTAGCTTATTGTTAACCTAAAAACTTACCAGAAACTGTGTGGATTTCAACATAAATACTTTGCATAAGACTTCTTTCCGATGAAAAACAGCTGTATTGGATGCTCTCACCTGATCTGATTAAAACTGGTGCAACATCTGTCTTTGTGGAAGCACTCGCATTGCAGCAGCCCCTTGAATGAGTGCGTCACTTTTTCCAGATCGCATGGTGGACAGGAGTTAATATGACAGCATTGGGCGTGCCGCCTCTCTGAGATGGTGTGTGTGTGTGTGTGTGTGTGTGTGCGTGTGTGTCTGGTGAAGGAGATGCAGCTAAGTGGGTGAGGTTGTTGTCACAGTGACCGCTGGAGCCATGCCACAGAGCTGTGAGCCTCCAGCCGTCCACGGAGCCAGCCCCTCAATTTGCACCTTCGGTGGCTGCACGGTGTCAGTTTGGCACCAGTTTGAGCGCTGGGTCCTCACACATGTGCAGATGCAAGTGGTCTCAGGACATGCTCCTGCAAACATACTCATGACACACATTAACACACGGGCATGCACATACATGCATGTGTTTGAGCACACACATGCACATAGGTACACACACACACACAGACCCAAGGCATTTACTGTACGCACACACACACATAGACACACACACACACACACACACACACACACACACACACACACTACTTATCATCAAGCCACACCACTCCCATGGGCTTCCCTACCCTCGCACACCACATCACCATGGCAACAAGCTTACCACACACGAACAGGATGAGGGGGGGAGTCTCATAAGCACATTTCTCTTTTTGCCTTTTCTTTTTTTTTGTTTTTCGTTGTTATGTCCTAAGTCTGTGCAGCCTCATTCCACCTGGACACTCTTTCGGATTACACACTGAAATATTCTCCGCTGGTGTTTCCAATCAGAATAACTTTGCCTCTCCAGGTTGTGGAGTTTGTCAAGCAGCTCCAGCAGGAGGCTTGGTGTGTGCTCCAGCCTAGCCACTGATGCTGCTGCTGCTGCTGCTGCTGCTGCTGCTGCTTCTGCTGTGGCAGTGTAATGAATATCACCGGAGGCAAAGCCGCTGGTCAGCAGTAGCCCGAGAAAGCTGTTTCCCATTCAAATGCTCTGTGTTTTCATGCGACTCATTCACCGCAATAACCCAGGCTAGCCAACCAAAGGCAATCCATAGTGCTATTCAGGGCCAATATAATGATTTCTGACTTTAATGTGGTGGCTGCCTAGTCCATATGAGAAGTGTGTGTGTTTGTGAGTAAGAGAGAGAGGCAGAGCGAGTGAGAGAGAGAGAGAGAGAGAGAGAGAGAGAGGTAGAGAAAGATGGGTCGTGGTGTGGAGGTAGAAAAGGTAGGGAGTAGCAGACAGAATAGTAATGAAGAGAGACAAGACGTGCCGATACGATTAGCTATCCCGTTAGGAGTCACAAATGAAAGGAAAGCACTAATTGTTTCACAGATGAAAAGTAGTGCTGTTTTGTCTAATCTTCCAAATGAATGCAGTGAGAATGCATTAAGACTTTAAGCTTCAGTATTACAACAAAATTATCATTTTTTTTTCCCCAGAGTAAGGAGTTCAAATAAGACCAGCCATGGATGTTGAGAACTCACATTGTGTTCTTCTCACATTGCCAGAGTCTGTAATTTGTTTTAACACCTGTGCTTTCTTCCAGGTAGACTCATCCACCATCTGTACAGACACACTGTTTGTCATTGTGCTGTTCCCACAAATAAGAGCTTCTTCCAAATTGCTGTTGCACATACAGTCACTCAGTCACATATGCACACACCGGTACACTATAAAGGCTCACAGACAGGAACACAAAATTTGCAGAATCATTGCCACATATATTATATAACAGGCTTTTAATAACGTTTTAATTTAATATTAAACTGATATATAGAGTTATATAAGTAAGTATAAGTAAAAACAGTTATTAAAAGCATATTATGTATGTATCATGTATGTAGGTATATAGGTGTATAGGTATATATATATATATATGTATGTGTGTGTGTGTGTGTGTGTGTGTGTGTGTGTGTGTGTGTGTGTGTGTTTGTGTGTGTGTGTGTGTGTGTGTCTGTCTGTCTGTCTCTCTCTCTCTCTCTCTTTGTCTCTCTGTCTCTCTGTCTCTCTGTCTCTCTCTCTGCTTTTTGCCCAGCTGTAGCTTTGTCTTAGTGCATGTGCATCATAGGTTCAATGGTTCCTAATTAAGCTGCCAATCAATTAAGAGAACTTGAGCTCACACATGAAGTGGCTTTGGTATATTAGTGATGTTCTGCATGCTTTGCTCACGTCATCAAGAAAAAACAAAATATATTGTCAAATACTGTCGAGCCTCAGACGAATTCCGACTATCTGAATTCTGACCATTTATTCAACCTATCCTTCTCCAAGACAGGGGACATATTTTCGGAGTGCACTGAGAGGACTCTGACAGGGAACAACAGTAAACAAAGTCATCTGTGCGATGGTGAAACAGGAAAGGAGTTTTTTTTTTTGTCCCACCAAGCCACAGTGTCTGTCTTGCGAAACCTTTATGCCACCCCAAGGGTCATCAGGTTTCCTGACAAAGAGACCTGGCAGATGGGGGAGAGACGAGCTGTCAGCATTCTGCACTATATGAGGCTGGTGGGGTAGAATGGCTCTCCGTTTATTATTTTCTTTTTTTACCGCCCAAGAGCCGAGTGCCACCGGCCTTCATGGCTGATTTTTTTAGAGGACGTTGTCCCTTAAGGTGATGGCTGCCATCAAAACTAGTCAAGTATGGCATCAAGGCATAAGCCGCCCACAATAGTACCCCACGCTGTGCAGGGAGAATGCAAATGCCACATAGCATAGCATAGCAAGTGGAGGGAGGGGAGGAAGAGGAGGAGTAGGAGGAGGGGGAGAAGGAGGGTGGGCTAGCTAGAGAGTGGGGGATGGTGGGGTCGGTGGTGGTGGTGGTGGGCTGAGGTTACATAGGGCATAAGGATCAATGTAGCGCGGGGACCTCTGGGGCGTGGCATCTGAGTGTTTTGTTTTTAACGTTGTGGGTCAAGCTCCTGAGGCAGAATCCGAACACCAGTGGGACGGGAAGACAAAACCAAGGATCCTTCCCTTTGGCCAATGAAGATTAGACCCCATACTACGTCACTTGATTTGTCAGTCATTAGTAGTTTGTCTGAGAAGAGATTATTAGTTATATAAAGGTTGACTAACAAGGAGTGTGAAACTTATGACCCATCTTAAATACTGAACCTACAGCTTCAATTCTTTAATGGTAGCAAATGGCCTTCCCAGGAAGGCCAGGCTGTTGTTCTAATGAACTCTTTACGCAAGGACAATGTAGGCTGCTCAGCAGTAATGTAGAGTGGTAGAGTAGATGTCATTAAGCTTATAGTTTACGTTTATTTTGCAGTAGGATGCTAATGGTGCCTACTGCACTTATACTGTATTTGTGTAAAGACTTAAGTGGTTAACATTGTTTTGGCATTCCTACTTAGGCACTGGATGAATCTGCAAATAGCAGTCAGATGCCACAAAATCCAGATTTGTTTACAACAACAAATTACAAACATATGTGGACAATGTTGTGCATGTGAAGAGCACAGATGGGATTGGTTTTAAGGATAGATTAGGTCTCCATAACATTCCAGGAAGCTGGACTATCAGCTTGACCATGAAAAACATTTAGTCATAGTTACTTCAGCTTAGTAGACTGGTTTTGTCTGTGCCATTGTTTTGTTTGATTGGTTGTCTTACTGTTGTTTCTTAGCAGGATTAAACCCAAACTACTGGGGTGATTTTCATGAAAATTGGACGACGTTCAGTGGAGACATTCAGTGCGGAAAATTCCACTGTTCTTTGGCGTAAAACCAAACCACTTTCATTTGCTTTAGTGGATGTCTGCCATCTCTGTCTACCCTTGTATGGTAGTATAGTTTCATATATTATGAATATTATATGTCATTTGAACTGCTTTTTCTAAATAGCTTTTTTTAACCCAACTCCTTTTCCACCGTGTGAGGCTTTGTTGTGGTTAACAATCTTCCAGTATCTTCCTGTATTTAACCGAACTGTATTTAACCCAACTCCTTCTCCACCGTGTGAGGCTTTGTTGTGGTTAAAAATCTTCCAGTATCTTCCTGTATTTAACCGAACTGTATTTAACCCAACTCCTTCTCCACCGTGTGAGGCTTTGTTGCAGTTAAAAATCTTCCAGTGTGAAGTAATTGGTCACTTGCAAAGCTAGGCTTCCAAAATAACATCCCACTGTCAACGCAGTCATTCAGATGACTTAAACCAAAGCTTCCTGTGTGACAGCCCCCTCAGAGACAGAGTCTAGGGTTACAGTATGAATAGAGAGGTCACTGGTGGCAGATGACAGGAGTACCACCCACTCTAAGACTGACACACACAGGTCATAAAAGTTACATACAGATGACATACACTGTCATAGTTTTTCAAGACAAATGTATTTAGGTTGCGTCATTGTTGTCAGGTTATCTTTTTTTGGTAGCTTTTATGTATAACATATAATAATATTTCATTTAATTGCAGCTTATTAAAATACAAAACAGGCTGTCATAGCATCAGTCATTATGATACATCATGTCAATTACAACACTAGTTGTATGACATTTACATTAACTGTATTGAAAGATTATGACAGGATATTGCATCTGTCATGTGATAATTCATTTTGAGGGTTTAAATAAGAGTCACCCCTGAAAAACATAATGACGGTCAGTTTATGTGCTTTGAAACTGGCAAGAGAAATCACCAAGCCATGCTGTTATGTGGACTGAGTTGTACTGAAGACACATTGCACAGCTTTTTACATTAGTAGCTGCTCTCCCCTGCTGTCCACTGTGGAGTACTGCACACACTGGAGCCATGACGTTCACCTCTGACAGTGTCAGTGTTCATTGTGCAAAAATATGTTTGTGACATCTTTGTGACAGTGTTGAGTGGTAAAAATGGGCGTTTGAGATGCACTCTGAAGGGGCTTATGATTGTAAATACTCACTGAGGCTTTCAAGCTCATACTATAGTCTGTTTTACGTGACTTGATCTGTCAGTCATTATTAAGGAGTAGTTTGTCTGAGAAGAGATTCATTAGTTATATAAAGGTTTACTAACAATGTGTTTGGAATGTATGATCCATCTTAAATTCTATATAACTTTAATTCTTTAATGGCAGTAAATGAAAGAAACCCCTATTCTGCCAAAACCATTCATTGTTGGTTGGTTGTGATGTTCCTGACATTCAACAGGGAAATTCATTGTCTTGTAAAATAATCCAAATCCTACATCTTCCCTTCATGTATGCCTCAGTATAATCAGTCTTTGTTGAGTCAGGTAACTGTGAGACTTTGCCTAGCTATCCCATATGCGGCCATTCACTGAGTACTTGAGCCAGAGTATGGGTTTAAATGAGTATGAGTCTTTAGCTCCCTCTGCTGTCCATTCCCTGTAAACACCTCACTGTCCAGAATCATTAACTTTTAAAAGAACATTGACCTCAAAACACTCTTGTTGAGGTTGTGGCTAATGAAAATGAATATTGTTCTCCATTACAACCTAATTATAATGATGAAGAGGCTACTGGTACACTTTAATGTCCTGGGTAAATATATGATGCTTAACTGAAACAGGGTACTGTAATGTTGTTTGATGTGATTATTCATCTGACTTGTGAAAATATGACAGATAGAGCTTTTTGTTGATGTTCATTATGTTGTTGATCACAATGTTCAGCATCAACCACAGGCAAAACAAGTAGACAAAATTCCCAATCAGTCAAAAACATCCACAATGCCAGTTTGAAGTGTGGAATAGAATCTCTTTTAATATTTATTATGTAGACTCAGGGAAACAGTCATTTGTGTACTTTTTTCTCTTATACAGCACAGTTTGCATAATGTCATTACATCCTGTGGACGACCACAAAACCAGAACATTTGATTTGACTTTTTACATTGAGTGAAAAACAAGACTCATTTTACAAGCATGTTTTTGTTTTGTTTTGATTTGTTTTACAGTCAGCATACATCTTCAGTTCAATTTTTACAGGTTCTCTCTTTGTCTTTTCTAATAGAATCTGGAGGCAAAATTATTAATAGACAACTAACGAACCATGCAACAACCACGTGAAAACACATAAATTCTTTCACAACAGCTCAAATTGAAAATAATTATTTGTTTTTTTTGTTTTTTTTTCTGCCATGATTCACTGAGAAATTTGATGGTGTGAATTTGGATGAATTGACAGCAGACACAAGTCAGTCAAACAACTGAACCACCTGCTCACTGACAGTGAACACACAATAGACATATATACAGTGGAAAAGGTTTTCACCTTGGTGACACACACACCCTTTCACACACACATACACGCACACATGCTCAACTTCAGACCAAATAAATATTTAAATCTCTTATTTTTCTCATACAAAATATGCTATCTATTTACAAAATTAAAAATAAATCAGCCACATTCGCACTGTTCACCACAAAGTAATGCAACAAATCCCATAAGGACAGTATCCCCACAGAAACAGAACAGAAACATATAGTGAACACTGAATATCATATTTAGAACTTCATTTCTGTGTCAGCTGAATTCAACATATAGATGATTCAAATTTGACCTCATACAATCAAAATGAAGATAATGAAGCAGCCAAAGACCACAGCCTATACAGATGACAACAGGTGTGAGTTCCTTGGGTTCTGTCTGTGGACTGTATAGCTTGTACACTTTAAGTTGCAGAAACATAAAAATGTACATTTTGAGCCACCACACATCACTGATTCCGCAGCTGACATCATATAGATTTTAATAAATCTAAACTAAATACATAAATGGGATCAGTAATGTTAAACTAAAGTGCATAAGATTTATGTATACAATAACTGAAAAATATTTAGGAATGTAAAAAAGAAAATACATAATATATAATCTTTTTTTTCTCTTTATAATACAAAGGAAAGTATGTACTTTTTCTTATTTTTAGACATATTTTTGGACAAAATGTTCACTGAATCCACATATTAAGAAAATGCATTCAAACACATAATATATGTTGCATAGAGTTACCCCAACAAAACCAATGGGTTTGTTAATGAAAGTAGGTTGGCACAAATCCACCTTACACTGTGGAACCTACATAATTTTTTTTCTTTTAAAACTGATTATAAACATCAAATCATCCTCCGTCAAAATGCACTGCCACCTCAGGGTCAGTGCGAGGCTTGGCTTAATCCATGTTAGCCTTTGCCTTTATCATATTCTGTCTCGCGTTTTATTTTTCCTGTTGTTACATCAGTCACAACACAAAGAACAGTGTGGTCTCCATGCCAAACTGCTGCAGGGTTCAGCGGGCAGTCCCAGCAAACTGGCATGCCTAAGCACTAGGAACGATGTCCCTTCAAAAGTCTCCGTGAGACCTGCGGTAGCGCTAATTGGACCAATGGGGAAAGGGACATCTCAGACACAGCGTGCAACCAATAACACAGAAACCACGACAAGAGGGGTGGACAAAAGAAGGGTCAAAAAAAAAAACAACAACGACAGCACAGTTCAATCTCATGAGGACGTCGAGGACCACCATACTGCACATATTGTCCTGTTTTATTTTTATAATTATTATTTTAGTAACTTTTTTTTTTTTGCATAATTCTTTGCCACATACAAATTAGACATAAAACAGGGACATTTCAACACTTACTGGACATAACATTAATCCATTGAAAATAAACAAACGAAGACTGTCAATGAACAATTTTACCATGGAACTGATCATTCCAGCAACAGAAATGACCACCAGGACACTGACCATTGCAGAGTTCATCTCCAGTCAAATGACATGATACAATGACAGGACATTTACACAAACTCCAGTGCTACTTGCTCTGTGTGGTGGTACATATGTGTTTGTGACTTGTGCAACCTTAACTCCCTTTAACATCTTGAGATCCTATCCTTCTCATTGACGGTTGGGGTTGGGCTTGTTAATTATCAGTCCTAAGGGATACTGACTCATCACACACCTCACCTAAGATAAAGTCTTAAGTCCCTCCTAACATGCATCTTCAAAGGGAACCAGACTTTTTTTATGTGGTGCAAATCTCTTTCCCACAAAGCACCGCTTATGCAGCTGGGGTCTCATGTTAGAGTTTGCAGATTGTCTCACGTTTTTTATAGTTATAGTATCTGTTATTCTATAGAGATATTCTAAGCATATCAAATATAGATGTGTATGTTTTAAGTGAGTCACATAGATCTACTTTCTGTTAAAAATACTCTTGACTTTGATCTCATGATATACTAGCGTTTTATTAAGTTTTTCTCTTACATCCTCTTATATATATATGTACTTGTATATATCTTCATCAGACACAAATGTTAGAGATGTATATCTTATAAAAATACACAGACGGGGAGAAAGTGGGGCTTTTAGTACTAAGTGGTACCTATTCAGAAACCACTCCTGTCACATTATTGTCCCAACTTTCTCTCCTGTCATACTGTTTGTCTCTTCTCTCCCAATAATTAGGCTTTTCATCCCTTTCATCACGTCATTACCATTCGCCTCCTCCTGCTTTACTCTTGCATGCTTTTTTGCAAATCCAGCAGACACTCTGTCTTCCTTGGTCCTGTCATATTTTTTCGTTTCTTCTTCTTCCTCCACTTCCTCTGCTGTGTTCACTTGTTCATTCAAGTCTCTCGTTTTGTTCCTCTTCTCCGCTTGGCTCAGGGGAATGCGCTGCTTCCTCAAGGCTGCGTCTGGGTGGAGCTGACCAGGAGTTTGTGCCAGCTGACGGCTCGCTTGCGCATGTCCACCTTGTCCAGCCAGATGTAGGCTTCCCCGATTAGAGTCTTCTTCATGAACTTTCCACCGTTGGACACAAGGAAAAGCTACAAGATTGCATGATGTTAGTGTTAAAAATGTAAATACCATTTTGTGTTTTATAGCACAACATACCACAAAATAACTAATAGAAATATGGGTAAAAGCTGTACGTCTAGTCTATAAAATGATGTTCTGTAAAAGGAGGGAGACATGAGTACCTAAGTTCCAAGAAAGCAATTTCAATATAAAAAATGCTGCTCTAGAAGTGATTTAAAGTAAAAGGGTGCTATTGTACTTGCAGTTCATAGTCAATTATATTTTCATCTTCAAACACTATGTACAGAATATGGCATGTGTGTGAGCACAGCCATCTTTGTCAGTGTGGTACGAGCAGCCGTCTTTATTGGTGTGAAGCAGGGGAGGTTGTTGCTGCTGACCTGGATGGAGTGGCCTGCAGGGTTGAGGCTGAATCGGAAAGTCTCGTTGAAGGAGGGCTCGCGGTCATGCCGACAGACACGGGTCTTCTTCTTAATGATGCGCTTCTGTGTAGCCACATTGACTACATACAGCTTTACATACAGGTCTGCCATACAGTTAGATGCACACACACACACAGACACAGACACACACACACATTTCTGTGATTACACATCATATGGTCACACAGAGGATAATTATTCTCTCTCTGTCATCTTTTTTTTTCTCTGGTTCCGCCTCTATTTTCAGGGGAATATTCAACACAAATAATTGACGTGTGCTTGTGTGTGTGTGTGTTACCTGGGAGATGATCAGGTGATTTAAACTTGTATGTGATATTTCTGCACTGAAGAATCTCCAGCACCAGCTGCTCCCCCTCGGTCTTCATCTCCTTCTTCAGAGCGACTTTGATCTCCCCCATCACCTGCGTTTTACCTGGGGAATACAGAGAGAGGGGGGGATGAGAAGGAGAGAGACAGTGTGTGTTTTTGTGTGTGTTTGTGTGTGTGTGTGTTTTTGTGTGTGTGTGTATATATATGTGTGTGTGTGTATGTGTGTGTGTGTGTATATATATGTGTGTGTGTGTGTGTGTGTGTGTGTGTGTGTGTGTGTGTGTGTGAGAGAGAGAGAGAGAGAGAGAGACAGAGAGAGAGAGAGAGAGAGAGAGCTAGAGAGAGAGAGAGAGAGAGAGAGAGAGAGAAAGAAAGAAAGAAAGAAAGAAAGAAAGAAAGAAAGAAAGAAAGAAAGAAAGAAAGAAAGAAAGAAAGAAAGACATACACATACGCTACACTAATATTAAGACTAGTATAAGAGAGTTAGAGGCACTATTTTATACTATACTATACTATACTATACTATACTATACTATACTATACTATACTATACTATCATTTATGATTTGATAACTATAAGGCAGGCTGTTACAAAATCAAGACACAACTGCCTCCTGGTGGATTTTTGTGGTATTACTATTTCACAGCCATTGGTCTGTGTGTGTGCTGCTGCTTTAAGAGGTACAAGAGCACAATGGATTCCAGACGGGATAAACACAAGTGATGCATAATGCAGATTCCACAGAAGCCAGATCAAAAGTCCACAGTCGGTGGTTCATGCTTAAAAAAACATGTATGCATAGCTGGTAATTTAGCACAAAAATGCACAAAATAGACAAATTCTGAGCATCAGATCAGTCACTGACCCATGGTGAACACAGGTGTTTGCTTAGTTCAAAAATGTTTAGCATAAATGTATAGATCTCAGCTTCTGTGTCCACTGTCAGAGAGATCTGTCTTTAACCATTTCAATCAGTGCATTAACACTGCACATACAGTATTACAGCTGCACTGGATGTTTAGATGTACCCCATGTTCTTAGAATAAACCATCCTATCACAGACATTACAGCAACAATGTTTCTCAATATACCTCTCCAAGTAGATGCAAGTACCAGTATTTGTCTCTATGACAGGATTTGTAACCATTATAAATAATTTCTATTCTTGGGGTTCATTTTAATGATGGTGCATGACTCAGTTTTATTCAAAATAAGGAGAATTCACTGAATAACTACAGCAGCTAATGCAAGTGTAAATATGTTTTGTTTACTAAACATATGTGTATATGAAATCTGTAACTTTAAAACATAGTGTTTATACCTTCGGTCAAAAATAATTCATAAGGAATACATACACCATTTATATCAATATCCAAACGACGTATATGAAATCTGTAACTTTAAAACATAATAGTGTTCATGCCTTCGGTCAAAAATAATTCATAATGAATACATACACAATTTATATCAATATCCAAATTACTGCACTGAAAACTTTGGCTTTTGCCTTTTAAACTGCTATAGTCACAAACATTTTAAACAGGACTAAATAACATGGAAGAGAATACACCTCAATCTGTCATTTCTCTTGTCTACAATATTCAATCAATTAGGGTAAAGGAATGCCACGTGTTTAGTGTTATATTAAAGTAAAGTAAGTAAAGTCATGTTATGACTTTGAAATGAAAGAAAAGATGTCAGAAAATAAACACAAAATTGTCCATTCTGAACAGGCATAGGAGTTGATGGGGCATACGGGGTTAACTTGCCTTACACAGGACAATGTCACGTGGACATGCTGACAGCCCCGTGTGTGGCACGACCTACTCTGAAGTGTTGGAAAAGAATGACAGTGCGTTTGGTAAAGACTGGCAGCTGTAACCACATAATGTCCCCTGGAATGGTGCTGCCTTTCCTGTGGCCGCACAGTTGACCCTGGCTGTCTGTTTGAAGCCAGCACAAAGCCAGAGCCAAGCGGCGCTCAGTCAGCACCTGTAACCAGAGCCGTGGCAAAGCCGCGCCGGTCAGGTGAGAGGCCTCCACCTGGACACCCTACACCCCTGACGCAGGTCTTTCGGCTGTGTGATCCAAGAGTGTGGGATAGGCTTACAACCCTGTTTAAATTTCTTTAGCTGTCCCCTTAAAGGATTATGTGTGTGCATGTGTATCTAAGAGATGATGGGGACGTGTTTATGGGTGCCTGTTGTGTGTGTGTTTGGTTTGTTTGTGTGTGTGTGTGTGTGTGTTTGGTTTGTTTGTGTGTGTGTGTGTGTGTGTGTGTGTGTATGTGTGTGTGTGTGTGTGTGTGTGTGTGTGTGTGTGCTTGCGTGACACAAGGACACAGAGAAAGACAGACCATTACAGACTCTTACCCTCTGATGTTAAAGTGTCTGTCCTACTCTTGTCTATGCCATTTGGGATGCTCTTCCTGGGAAGAGATAAACGTTGGCTTTGTTGGTTAGTTTCATGCATGACATACAGTACAGATTTAAGCTTTTTACCATCAGCTGTGAATATACATTGGGACACAATAGCAATTACATAACAATCGTGAGGTGTATATACCAATCAATACTGATTATGTTTGTGAGACTGAAACACAATTAGTTATGTGATAAAAGTTAAAAAACATTGCAGAATATGTACAAGCCTACCAGAGTTCTAGACAGTAAATAGGACTAGTAAACTGTTCAAGAACTATTACTAAAAAGAACTTGGTTCAGGTGACATACATCTGTGGGACCTGAAAGATGGCACTGTCCACTGCATTGGTCCCTGTGCCATCCTCAGCATCCAGTCTGAAGTCATCATCCAGATTAGACATGGTCGAGTTGTCAGTTATTCGGTGATTTGTCCTGTCTGAACACACAGGGGAGCTCTGTCGGTTAGTGTGTGTGTGTGTGTGTGTGTGTGTGTGTGTGTGTGTGTGTGTGTGTGTGTGTTTGTGTGTGTGTGTGTGTGGTGTGTGTGTGTGTGTGTGTGTGTGTGTGTGTGTGCGTGCGTGTGTGTGTGTGTTTGTGTGTCATTTAGAGTGTGTGTTGTTTCAAGTTGATGGAAAGTATGTAAAAACAGCATGGAGGTGTCAAACCAAAGGTGAGTTAAGGACATCCTGTCAACTGGGCACGTGTGTGACTACTGGTTCACACATCAACAAGATTGTCTTTGATTTCAAAACAGCTTCTAGCCATTATTATACATTCATTTTAGTTAATTTTGTTCAGCAATATTGTCATACATGCATTAAGAAACATTTATGGCTTTGATAAATAATTCATTCATAATTAGTTAATAATTGAATATGACATTATTGAATATGAATCATTATTAATCACAGATTAATGGCCATGGTTTTCTCTTTAATGTAGTGACATTTTCTGGTTATTTAAAAAATCGTGAGCATATCAAAGGTGTTTGATATCAAAACAAAGTTTTTAGTAACAACTGTTCCTGCAAATGTGTAACTGATGTTTATACTGCTGATGGTTACATTATTTAGAAAAACCAAATAGCATCAATAATTTCACAGGTCATCCAAATTTGACCTTTAACCATTTTGAGATAGCAGGTGGAGTCACGAGTCTCTCACCTCCTTCAGTCTGTGGCGTGTCCTTCGCTGAAGGTCAGCTGACTTGAAGCTGTGCTCTCATTGGCCGATGCAAGCAGTTTAGTCAGATTGGGTGGGTGGTGGAGGGGATGTCTACTTTGAGTGTCTGTGCATGTGGTGTGTGTGTGTGTGTGTGTGTGTATTGGGTGTGTATAGCTGTGCAGATATGTAGATACAGTAGAGTAGATGCATACAGTATGTGTGTGTGTGTGTGTGTGTGTGTGTGTGTGTGCGTGTGTGTCTGTCTGTCTGTCTGTCTGTCTGTCTGTCTGCAGGAATGGGTGGGTGGGATAGGTGAATCTGCATGTTCTCTACTGTGTGATTTGCGTGATTTGGCTAAATCATATGACTATATGTCACCTGAGCCTCGCCAGAGGCACTAGTCTACAGTGTGTGCTTCCCTTCACATGGAACCAGCTTATAAAGTTCACAGTCATGCAGAACGACACAGGGTTAGTCCACTGGAGGGGGAGGCCTCGCCAGTGGAGTGGGGCTGGGTTTGACACAAGTCAGACTGGGAGGAGGTGCATGCACACAAAGGAGGAGGGAGAGAACGACTCCACACTGAAATGTTTTTTTTTTTTTGTTGGATTAGAAACTCAATGGCAATAACACATGGGTTAATGATGACTGCTCTCAAGTAACACTTCCTTTAAATTGTTCTGTAACGGCACTCAAAAACGGAAAAATGTGTGTATTTTTTAATAGATATCAAAATATTAAAGACTGTAAAACATGCCAAAACACAAATTGTAGTTTTTATGTTAAAAACAACTAATGTTCCAGTCATTTAGCATGACTGAGATATTTAATGCCAACCGTTTTGTCCAATAGCTTACAAAGAACTGCAAGCATTCTCATGCAGAGCAACTTGAAGGAAGTGTTAAAAAGAGAACTTTTCTCTCAGCAGGATTTCTCAGTAAGGGTTTCGCAGTTTGGGTTGGAGTGACAGACCGTGCAGGGCCTTGCACTCAGCAGCCTCTGAGGCTATTTTCAGCTGAGCAACTGGCATCACAAAGGGTAGAAAATAAACCAGCGCCTGCACAGCGGTGAGGCTTACAGGTCTCGGTGTGATTTTGTGTCTGGGTAAATAAGGTCATTTTTATGGTTTAAAGATTCAGTAACCTATATTGTTTTTCAAACACTAATTATACTTGTGTTAAACTGTGCTGTGTTGCCGCGTTGATGATGCTAATTCTAACACTGTTAGATAATGAAATGATTTGAGTTGGCAGCCACTTAACCTTTGTCAACCACTTAACCTTATGTCTTCTCAGTTAGTAACAAAAAAAAAAAAACTGATCGGACCAGAGAGTTTGCATATTGATGAGAAGGTACTAAGTGAACCATTCTACAAAATTTTGCTCTAATGTATTTAAGAGTCTTTTTAAAAGCCTCCCCCATCCAGCTTAGCTAATTGCCTTACAGGCAAATTACTTTTAGCAATTTGAGCTGGCCCTGATTATAATGTGCATTTGCACTATACAAAACACAACAGAGATAACAATCAAACCAAAAACAAAAACAGCACTCCATGACAGATGGGCTTGCACATGAGGGACACAGATTTAAAATAAAGAACAACTCTGTGAGAAATGACACGAGAAAAACAAAGTGAGTGAGAGAGAGAAAGACAGAAAAAAAGACGGAAAGAAAGAACAAAAGAAAAACAGAAAGAAAGAAAGAGAGCGGAGACGTTCAGGAAGATAAGCTGTGTGTTCATGCGTAGGGGAAGGGGTTACTTGGTTGGAGGCGAGCTTGCTGCACGGCAGCCTCGGCAGCGGCGATAGCATTCCCAGCATCCTCTAGGTGAGCCTGAGTGACGCTGCTCTTGCTCTGGCTGCGCGAGGGCCCGTGGGAGCGCAGGTGGCCCTCAGAGGACGACTTGGAGCTGCCGGGGCTGCTGTGGGATTTCTCAATTGTGGGGATCTGTGCATCTGGAACAGGAAAACAAGACAGGTGAGAGCCGCGTGCTCAGTGAGGGAGGAGCCCCAAGAGGCTGTGTTCAGTCGCACCTGGTTAGGGATACGTCTCACCAACTGTTTTTGTGGCAGTTCTTTTAGGTTTGCACTGCTTGGTGAGGTACTTTGTCTAAGCATTGCCTTAATACTTTGAAATATTGCATCAGAATATAAACTTCATAACTCAACATGCAAATAAGCTGGGCTTGATTGGTCTTAACAGACGTGAATATCTTGGCACTGCCTTGTTTCATTGGATGTCATTACATTAGCTATGTTTAATTACTAAGCATGTTATGAAATGTGAGGTATAGTTATGATTAGACTTAAGATTAACAATGTGCAATTACATGAACACTGCATATGATTAGAAATTACTGCCTTAATTTCATTTAATCACAATAAAAGATTATGTCAAAAAATACTGCTGTATCTAAAATCCTGATCATGGGTGATAGCAAACACCCAATAATCTACCTTTAGCTGGGTCAGGAAAGATCCCGTGACTCCGGCTCTTGATGACTGAGGTCTTCGGGGACTGGCTGCCTGGTCCGCCGGGGCCTCCGGGACCCCCAGGACCCCCAGGTGCCCCATGCCCACCTAGACCCCCAGATCCTGGCCCTCCCTGCCCACCTGGGCCCTGTGGAGGATGAGGTCTGCCATGTTGGATACTCTCACTCTGCTCCTTTAGGGGGAGCCAGCGAGGCGTGTTGTCCAGCTGAGCTGTGTTGGAGAGGTCAATCAGCACCTGCAGGCACACAGAGAGGGAGTTACCATCAGTGGGAGTTGCACTGATGTGGAGAGATATGGCAGATGACTGTGGAGGATGCTAAACATATGCTGATGGTTGGGAAGATAAAAACATAAAAGACTGACTAAATGGTTCAAAAGTAAAGAGTGGTTGCAAAGTGATTTCATTGATCATTTTTATGGGAACCTCATTGTTATGTTCAGGCACTTACCTCTCCAAGGAAATCATTTGAGGAATATCTGTCATAATCCCAAACAGTTACTTCCAGGGTTTTCCTCTTGAGCTTCATTGATGGATAGGGGAGAAAGAAATATACTTAATGAAAACATGTCAGACGTGGATATTAAGCCCAGAGCCATGTATTGTAACAGACAGATCTTCTGTGTGAGCTCACACAAACCCTCAAAAACATTATGTTTGCATAATAGATTTTAATCTGTAGTCAAACACTGACACACTGTTCTATGAGTGCTTTTCTCTAATTTAATCATCTTTTTATGTAATTAGAGCACCAGATGATTTTAGTTTATTTCCACATTGTCTTACAGTATGACACACACTGTAAACAACAATGTTTTAGTCCTTTCCTTCTTCACCAAATAACAACCCCTCCACAAAGGAAGCATTAACTTATTAAAGAAGAAAATGCTTTCATAGAATAGAATCTTGGGGTAATTTGAGGAGACGTCTCTGGTGAAACAGAGTAATGCTGATGGAGAGAAGGAGGTCTAATTAAAACCACACATTTCAACTGCAAGACAGAAGGAGGTTCTCAACTAACGGCAGCAGTGGAAACTCTGAGGAGAAGAGTACAGAATGGTTCTCTGGGGGAAGCACTGATGTGCAGAGAGAGAGAGAAAAAAGATGGGGAAAAAAAGCCAAAGCACCACTTGGGGCTGAAATTTCATTAAATCCTGCCCACACAGATTTGCAATCAAACATATATGGTCATGTTTCTGTACTGTCTTAATGGTCTGTACCAAATACCTAATTCCAGTCTTTGACTGTAATTCTCTCTTCTTTTCAAACACTGCTCCCCCACCCACTGTAACACAAACCCACACACACTCCCCACCCCAACCCCAACGCCTCTCACCAACCCACCACAAACTTACACACACACACACACGTCCTTGCCCACGCACCCTACTGAGAGAGAACAACTACATAATTATGTGGAAAAATATGGGTGCAGCCATGCTGAATGTGAAGGTAATGTGAGAGTACCTGTTCCAGGTGGATGTTCTTGTAGATGACAGTTTGGTTCCACTCAGGATTCTGGCTCCTCTGCACACTCTTAGTTCTGCGCTTGTTCTCCGCACTGTGACATCGGGGAAAGACAGGAAGAGGGTGTAAGAACTCAGCTTGGTTGCAGGATATGGAAAGAAACAAAAATGGCGGTCCACATGAGAAAAAAATGGGATCACGTGACAGTACTAAACCAACGTGATTGTGATATGAGGAGGCGTAACTGTGCATGATGATGTAGATGTTATGCGCATACACAATATGTGCACAAAAAAGAGTCAAACAACTATCAATCAGTTCATTACTTTGGTTGTATTGTTGATCTGTAGCTACCTGAGTACCACAGGGACATTGAAACTCATTGGATCCATTAAATGCTAATAGATACAGACTGTGGTTGTAAATGTAATGGATATCCTTTTCACAGTGCTGTGTTCAGCAGATGATTATCAATCATTTGCTTTTGTAAAGAATAGACCACAGATTTCAATGTGATAGTCACAGTCTTTGTGTCAATGATACAAAATGGTATTGTGAGGGTTAGCAAAACAAAAAATGAAACATCACATAAAAACAATTGATATTCAAAAGCTGGTATGCATTTTGAAGAAAGAAGAAAGGCTGTTAAAAACTGATGATCCACAGTCAAAGACGAACTGATGAATGCTGTAAAAAAAAATTGATGACAACGACCCACTGACAAGCCTGAAGGAAAGGTATAACAAGTCTACACTACCTTGCATTCTGGACAACCATGACTTGGCTGTCAATCCACAGATTTTGTGCGGGGGTGGCGGGGGGAGGGGCGGGGTGGGGGGGTGTCAAAATATGATTAGGCAAAGAAACAAACAAAACCAGTCAGAGAGGTGGGTGAAAGACAACAGGAAACACAGCCCATCCAGTGTGTCTGGAAACTGTCACGTCATGTAGTCTGGCTCAGGCTGCTGAGCACCCGGATCAGATACAGACAGCGCGGTGTACATAATGCCTTATAATCACATAAACAAGCCAGATACAGCCATTAGCTGATAGTAGATACCATTACACCCCTGATATGCGAGGCAGCCATATTGATTTTGCTAAGCTACAGTACTTCTCCCCTTGCTGGTTATAGGCACATAGGAAAGGAGATGGACCTGCTTAGGGGCCCTACTTCAGCTAAATTGCAGATCTAGTGTCCACTGGGATGTCAAAATGCTTGGTGAATAAGCAGGTACTTTTGCAGACTTAATTTCCCTTCAACTCTCTATTCCATTTTAGAAACCAGGGGCATTTCTCAGAGTGGCATTTACTGATAATGACAATTTCGAAAAACCACAGGCTGGTTACACGACCTTAGAAATATCAGTAGTTTCAACAGAAGAATACATAAATCTTTTTTTTTTTTTTTTAAATAGAAAGTGTTTGAGAACAGATGTACTGGACTTAAGTTAGTCATATTGACGACTGCTGTCTGTTGTCATCTCAGCACAATTTAAAGGTTAAACCACTCACACAGGTAACAAAGGCAAAGCGTTAGAGTAAGCAAACTCAAAAAAAGTGTTTCAAAGTTGAAGTTACACAACAACCTAAAAAAAAGACTGCAGTACTTAGTCAAATGTTTATTGCAGTTGTTTTTTTTATCAAAACACAACAAAATATAGCGTGGTCAAAATTTAGGATTTAGAATCTGCAAAAATAAATAATAATAATAATTAAAAAAAAACGTGAAAAACGTATATAATTAATCACTGCAGGAAATATGCTGACGCCGTTCTTTGAGACAAAAGTAGGATAGAAGGGGGACAAAAATGAAACACTGCTCACCCTCTCCCTGGAAGTAGGTAGACTTTAACAAAAGGGTCTGAATAGCCGTTGTTGTCCCTGACAGCGAGGTTTCTTGCTTGCAGGACATGGACGATCAGATTACCCATATTTTTGTCATAATTGATTTGAAGCTGGAAAAAGAAATGCAGCCTGTGTGATGTGCCGTATTGTATTTCACACAAGGTTATGTGCTACTCCGCTGGGAAACACAATCTAATGGTAAGCCAGAGTTGTGCCTGATAGTAACACTACTCTAATTTCAAAAGTGAGCTTCAAGCAGAGGTACGTGATATGAAAGCATTAATAAGTAAATGATAAATAATATCGCCATAAATAAGTTTCTCTGCAGTGCCAAGGTGAGGTTTCGTACCTGAATTTCCCCAGTGATCGGATGGGGCTGAGGCTTCAGGGCTTCTGTGGACTGAACAGCAACACAACACCACACCACAGGTCAACACTCAGAACCAAACTGAGTCTGAAATGTGTAACGTAAACAGAGATGTGTGAATTCAGGTCAACACTATTCACAGAAACATCAACAGATTTGTTTCCTCAATGTCTGGCTTTTTCTTACCATCACACACACACACACACACACACACACACACACACACACACACACACACACACACACACACACACACACACACACACACACACACACACACACACACACACACACACACACACACACCACCCACCTTTTCTTTATATACACATATATTTGCTTCTCCTTTCTCTAAATCAGTCTTGCTGCACCCCCTCCCCTGCTTTTGTGTGTGTGTCTGACACTGGACTCTAATGTAAACTAGGTCTTATGTCTGGGACCAAATGCTTATATTAGCCCAGCAAAAAGATTAGTAGTACATCCATGTATTTAACTCTTAATACTTTTTTTTCTCTGTCTCTACCTGCCTGTTCTCTCTCTCTCTCTCTCTCTCTCTCTCTCTCTCTCTCTCTCTCTCTCTCTCTCTCTCTCTCTCTCTCTCTCTCTCTCTCTCTCTCTCTCTCTCTTTCTCTCTGTCTTCCCACATTTGTCCCCTGCATTTCTGCCCTGTTTGTCTGTCTCTCTTTGTACCCAAGCTTGCACAGTATAAGTCTCACTCTCACAGAGCCTTGTTTTTATTACAGTAATACAGCCCCTCAACCCACATCCCTCCCCACACACCTCCTGTCTATCTTTAATTAACTGTCATGTTTTTTTAGATGAATACCTCCCTCCGTAACCTTTGTGGCCATGCTCATTTGAAGTGAAAACAAGAGGTGATCAAAGCTGCAGTGACCACACATCACTCAGCCCTGCCCAGCTCCCAAGCTCTCGCCGATTCAAGGTCACGTCTACCTCCCCCTCTTTATCGCATTAACTTCAAAGTGGCATCATTTTCTTCTCTTTGTGCTGCTCAAAGGCCATCCAGGCATTCCACCAAGGTTTGTGACTGACGAGGGACATACATTTGGACCAGATCACATCACACAGTACAGCCATACAGCTACTTGGAAGCCACAGAGAAGAAATCTTTTTGGCAGGCAGAGTGTTCACAGCAGTTATGATTGTAACAAAACAACTTCATTAGACCCCAGTCTGTGCTTATGGACAAAGGTTGTTAATATTTGAGCTCCACCACCAATGCAGTTACAGTACAAGCCTCCATTTCATGCTCCTCAAGCAACACACTGATTGTCTGGAATTGCTTATGGCTTAGTCTCCAAGTCTCTAAGACGGTTTCCCATTTAGGGAGGCAGGAATGTAATTTTGTAGTGCAGATATAGAGTGAGTGGATGGCTAGAGAACATGAGGAGCAGTTTGCTCAATGCGGCAAAGGTGTACTGGTCACGAATCGCAGACTAGGAGGGCACAGTGAGGGCATAGTTGGCTAAGGTACGCATACCATACATCCAGGGACCCCGTTTTGAGTCCAAACCAAAGTCATTAACTACACAAACAAACAAAAAAGAATTACAGAAAGCTGCTGCATCTTGTCATAAGGATGCCCTCCCCCTCCATACCCTACCTTGCTGCCGTGGCGTTTCTTGTTGACGGAGGGGGACCCCGGTTGGCAGGGGCTGGGCACGGCGCTGGAGGTGGCCGAGGCGGTGCCCGAGTGGATGTGCCCCCCCTTCTCCAGGGCGGCCAGCACTGCGGCGGGGGCCTGCTGCAGGGACACCTTCTGCAGCTCTGCAGCCAGCTGCTTAGGGTCCACGCCAGGGGACCGCTGCCTGTCCCCTGCACACAACACACGTGGGGTCTCACAACATGTGCAGTCAGCCTGATCAATAGCACCCCAGTGAAATATGTCACATTTAATACCACAGAACATTCATATCGCCACCTGATGCTGCCAACACAATATATGCCAAAGAAAAAGTGTACTACACCACGACCTGCAGAGTGCATAACATCTCCCATCACTCCCCATTATGTACCACTAGTAACATGTAAATTAGCATATATTTGCATATACATTGCATAATACAGTGCTCTGTACACATCAACCACAGACATTTTACATACTCGTACATCTCAATGACATGTATTTTGCTACATTAAAACAGATGCAGAATATGTATTATTATTGTTTGCGTGAGTCGAATCACAAAATGGCACCCTTACCAGCCTTGAGCTGTGCATGGAGCTCCAGGTATTGCGGATGCTCAGAGTCAGACAGCATATTCAGGTCCCTTGGACAAACAGACGGAAGGGACACATGAAAGACGAGTAAACATGAAATTATGTTTTGTTTCTACATGGCATTGTAAAGCTGCCCCCAAACAAAATGCTGTGAATGAAAATAAAATGCTTTTTTTCTCTCTTCCCCCTCTCTCTCTCTCTCTCTCTCTCTCTCTCTCTCTCTCTCTCTCTCTCTCTCTCTCTCTCTCTCTCTCACACACACACACACAAACACACACACACACACACACACACACACACACACACACACACACACACACACACACACACGCACACACACACACTCTTCACTTACTAGTTATTTATTTATCATTTATTTTTTAAGGAGCAAAAAACATGAAGAGTTTTACTCTCTTATACAAGTATAATGAGATGTAATAATAAAATAATCTTGAATCTCTTGAATTTTGAATCTCTTAAAATATTTCACTCAGGGTTGACACTAGCATGGGTATGCTAGTAGAGGTGTGAGAGGAGAGTCTTCACTTACAGTCTCACACATAACTCTGTCTCCCCACCCTGTGGACCCACGATGGTTTGAACCTCTTCATAGGTCTTGCCAGTCAGAGCAATTCCATTCCACTCCAGGACTTGCATTCCTGTGTATGAACAGTATGGTTCAGGTACATGTTAATCTAGAGTAATGACCTAACTATCAGAAAACCTGAGGAAAAAACATTCTTTGCAAAGCAACTATCGTTTTTTGAAGATGCCGTGGGGCTTCTTTTTTGCCTGAGAAGTTTTATTTTTTATGAATAATTATTTGAAGTTAATCACAATGGCATTGTCGTGTGCTACAATATCATACAGTAATCTATGTGCCAAAATTGAATGGGGTGTTTAAAAAAAACTTGGCACAAAGCAATTAATTTAGTCTGCAGGCTTTATCTCAAACACTGGATTTATCTCTAAGTGCTGAGCAGTTGGTGGATTACGTCATGCAGACGTCAGCTACAAGACAGATGAAACATTTTCAGACAGGACCTAAATATTCTCCCTACAGAGCTTAAAAGACTACCCAAGTCTGTCGCTACCACTTCCCACCTATGGCCATAATTACAAAGTACATTAAGCATTTACTGCATGGAAGTTATTTGCCTTACAGTATGTCCTTACAGAAAGAGAAGAAGTTATGGCTTTATCCTAACAAAATGCAATCAGAGTATTCACGCAAAAATGAAAAGGAAATGGAAGATTTTATGCAGCTTTCACACATTTGCATTCCTTTAAATTACAGTCTGTGTTGAAGTGCTACCCACACGCAGAGAGAGGGGGACAGAGAGAGAGAGAAGGAGAAAGAGAAAGAGAGAGAGAGAGAAGAGGAGAAGCTGCATGCCAATAAAGTGAGTCGAGCATACAGAATGGCAATGGGGAAGGAATAAGAGGCTTTTAAAAAAAGCACAGCAAGCCCAGAGACACACGGGAGCAGCTCCTCACCCTCTCCTCACAAATGAAAGCGAGTCTTCAGATAGGCCTTTTGCTTACGGAGCATTTCATGAGCTGTGGCGACAATAGAGTATATTCAGCTGTTTAAAGAAGCAAGAACCAACATTCACTCTGTCAACAGGAGGCTTCCTGGCAAATGGCTTTTCAATTAAATCATTTCAGTTCCTGATAGATTTTTGTGTCTTTTTCAAAGCTCTCGCCCTCTTGCTCTCTCATTTGCAGTCGCTTTCTGTGTGTGTGTGCATGTGTGTGCACGCATGTGTGTGTGTGTGTGTGCATATGTGTGTGTGTGTGTGTGTGTGTGTGTGTGTGTGTGGTTTGAATGGGGTGTAACTCTTGTGTGTGTGCGTGTTTTGTGTGTATACGTGTGTGTGTAGGCAGGTGGTTATATAGTATGGTAGTGCGAATACGTCTGTGTGTGTGTGTGTGTGTGTGTGTGTGTGTGCGTGCTTGAGTGTCTGTACGAGAGCGTGCATGCTCGTGTGTGCACATGTACATGGGCACGTGCACAGACACGTGCCTGTGTGAGCACACAAGTAATGATGTTTGATGTTTGTGTGTGTCACTCCGCGGCAGCTGTGATCGCAGGGTTCATCAATTGCTAGGGGCGTGTAAACTGCAGGTGCTGGAGGAGGCAATGCTCAGGAAATGACTGTTCAAGATGCACTAGTGATGCTCCCTTAATCTGATTCCACATCGCTGAGTCCAATATTGCAGCAAATAAAAAACCCAGCAAGATAAAGCAAGCTGTAGATAGGCACTGAGGCCCACGGATACTCGTACCTGTCCAACCTCCTGAGAAATCCAGTGCTGTTTCCTGCCTTTTCTTTCTAAGGAAATGATAACTATGTTAGGCAACGTGTGCTCTATGTGCTGAGGTGCATTACCATTTGGTGAATAGAGGTTAATGTTTAAGTGTACACTCTACACTACTTTTTTTTTTGCTTTTTTTTGGACTCATTCTATATTGGTCAACATGAACAGCAGCATGCGAGCCTGTTGCACAACACATGTGTCCCTGCTGCAGAATGTTGTAGCTTTAATGGACTTTCATGTGCAGCACAAGCTATGGCTATACCTGATAACATTTTCCAGCATCCATGTATGTTTGCTGGAAACTACCTTAGGGTTCGCTGGGGACTATGTTCGTAGAAAATTCTAGATACTGAAAAAAACTGTTTGAAAATATTTCTGAGTGCTTGCCCTCCTTTGCTCATTTGAATGCAGGTCATCTTTATGTTATTTTTACATCACACTTACGCCCAAAATACATGCAAGCGAAATGTACCGCTTTCTCTCCGCTTGCTCCGCTTTGAGTGGGCGTGTACCGAACGTCAGTTGAAGAGATATGAAGTTTAAAAGGCTAAAGAATTCTGAATGGTAATGATTTTTTTGCTTCTGGTATGTCAATATAATGTTAACCACGGCACTGTTTCAAATTTTATGTACGTCCATTTTTAAATGTTTATCTCTCCACTTGCCGCCTTCCAACTGAAAAGTCATTTGAAACGATGGCATTGGTTACCGCTTGGCAAACGCCGCTCCTCATTTGCATAAAGTTCAGCAGAGCTCAACTTTTTCGCCCGCCTCGCCCGCCTCGCTGATCTACGTCACCAACTGCCGCCTCCCAACTGAAAAGAATGGAACGTTCCGCTTCGCCCGCTTGCATGTATTTTGAGCGTTAGGTGACGCTCTTATCCAGAGCACCTTACAGTTATTTACAGGGTTTACAGGGTTACAGTCCCTGCAGCAGTGTGGGGTTAGATACCTTGCTCAAGGGCAATTCAGCCTTGGGTAGGGTTGGATTCGAACCTGCGACTCTCTGATCCAAAGACCAAATCCCTAACCTAATCCCTAATCCCTACACCACATCTTTATGTAAGTGCCTTTATCAGCACATACTAAATACACAAATTATTTTCTGGCCAGCAATTTCAAGCATGTAGCATGGAGGCTTTGCTGTCTAAATGGTCCCTATAATGTATTAAAAACACATTTGTAAGTTTAAAAAAAGAAGTTGATTTAAAATAAATTGTTCTTGAATAAATAATGAATGATAATAATGAAAAAGAAATGAAATTTGCTACATAATACCATACAATATCATGAATTTAAAATCGGACGACGGCCCTACTTACACTACGTCTTTAGTCATTCAGTGAAAAGAATTAAAATCATAGACAGAAAGGCCATCCCAGTCCCCAGTTGTACACAGGATAATGAAAGCTCCAGTGAGCCTACACTTCTGGCTGCGGTCTTATCGTCTGCTCTCAGGAGGAACGGGATTACCACCAAAGACCCTGCCATCTTTTTCCCCACATGTAGCCCTTTCAGTCCTGGCATTTATGGCTCAAAGACAACATTTATTTCTTTATTTATTTCTCTGCAGAGATATGCGGCTCTACTAACATCCTTTGAGAGGAGGTGCAGACAGCTGTGGCGGCAGGCGAGACTACTGGCGCTGGTTTTGTGGCCCCGACGCGACGGCAACATGTTGTGAGCACGCAGAGTCACTTGCAAGGGCAGCAGTTCAGGGGATAAAAAATGGCTTCTCAAATTAGACACAACTGGCAGAAAAAAATGTGCCCACTGTGGCCCTGCTACTGCAGTCATATTCAGCAATTCCATTGAACTTGCATCAAAAGGAGGGAAACTGTCTATTGCAGCAACTATCTATTCAGTGCTGGTGTGGGCATCTGTCTTGAAATAGCAAGGGTGACATATGAGCTTTTTTACTGCGACATTGAATCATCAGTCGGCTAATCATGCTTTTAGATCCTTGCGGAGATGAGATAAAGTCTTGAGCAGACACAAGAGATCTCTGGATGTCTTACCTTCCACAACTTTCCCTGACTGTTCAGCCTGTCCACCAGGGGTGAGTTTGGCAATGTATGCACCGATATCCCCATTTGTCCCAGGAATCTCCTTGCCACCAACCACTCGGATTCCCAAACCATTCCCTGAAAATAAAGCAGAGGAAACTGGTGGTTATTTTCTTGTCTAAATAGGAATATTGAATATTTTATCAGTATGATTTTAATCAACAGGTCCTTCCATGTTAAATATGTAGAGGAAACTCTGCCTGATGTTCTACCATAACAGCCTTCATTAAACATAGATCAGTGGATGTTCTTGCATTATTTGGGTCATGGCTTCTCAGCATTACACACTATTTTGTTAACAACTTAATCTTTTTAAAAACATTCTGTAATGTTAAGACATTGAAGAATACAAGAAAACAAACAAATGCTCTGTTTACCTGAGACACTATTATCTTTAGGGTCCCTTTGAAGTGTAACACGAGTGTATGGGAAAGGGTAGTGCAATGACTTCATCTGCAACAGTGAAACCAGTAGCTGTTAGACTAATTGCAGCAAATATCATGAAAGACAGTGTATAACCGTGGGTAGTATGGAGGTTTCAATATATATCCCTCTGTGCAGTGTCTGTGTGTGTGTGTGTGTGTGTGTGTGTGTGTGTGTGTGTGTGTGTGTGTGTGTGTGTGTGTGTGTGTGTGTGTGTGTGTGTGTGTGTGTGTAAGAGAAAAGCAATAGTAGTAGTACAGTTAGCAGCAGTAGTAGTAACAGTAGTTTTGTGTGTGGGAGTGTGTATAAAGGTCTACCTGTCTATTGTCCAGTTGCTGTGCAATCTTTTGGCCCGGGTGTCCAGTGCGTGGTTTATCGAACCAGTCGCTCTCCTCTTGCCTGAGGTGGTAAGCTAATGAGGGAGCAAATGAAGACTGCTGTACTTCTGCAATTGATCATGCACACTACAAGGTCGACGTTTTGGTGCCACCACATGCTTGTCTGAACATGCAGGCCACACTCCCCACCCCTGAGCACCGGTCAGCATGCATTGGAGGTGAAACGGAGCTCTCCAAGGAAACTTGCAGAACACTCAGGCACTCACACACCTCCATACACACCAAAAACACCTAACACACCCATATGTAAATGTACACACACACATGCATGCATGTGGACACACATACACATTCACATGTGCTTACAAAAACATACTCTCTCTCTCTCTCTATCTTTCACACACACACACACACACACACACACACACACACACACACACACACACACACACACACACACACACACACAGAGTTTCTCTCTCTCTGGATGGCGGCACAAAGACACCTTCCACACTTCTTGAAATCTCAAATCCTTACATGATCACTACACTACAGCATTTACTCAGGACTCTACTCACTACATGGTATTTATTAAAAGCTACTGTTTACAACCTAACCTAAATCCTCTGTCATGAAAATGGCACAACTGTGTTATAACCATGTCATGACAGATGTTTCTATCTGGCAATACGATGGTATGAAAGTTGTCATTCAGTGATGACATGGCAGCTTCCAACATGCCTGTTGCTTTGACAACCTATGACATGCAATATAGGCATTTTTGACATTCAGAAATTCTGTCATGACAATAACTGAAAATGGCTACATCATGACACTGTCATGTCATTAGATACAGTCATCATAGTCATTGTGAAAAATGACAGGCTATGACAAAGTAATTTATGGCTATGAAGTTATATCATAATCATGACAGTGGGTTCAGGGGATTTATTTTACTACTCTACAAATCATAAAGAACTACTACCTCTTCACATTACTGGCAATCCATGTTTTCAGTACTTGCAACAAACGGGCCTGTAGACTTTGACTTCCCAATGGGAGTTGTTATTATATAATACAGTTGTCCCTCGCTATATCGCGGTTTACCTTTCACGGCCTCGCTGTTTCGCGGATTTTTTTAGAGCATGCAATCTCCTGTACAGTACAGAATGCGCTCAGCTTGTAAAATTTACATAAATCTTCCACCACTAGCTGTGTGACTCTGAAGTGCTGTATGTTTGCAAGTGTGAACTTTGCCTGTCTGAGAAAAGTGTATAAGTGTAGTGAGGGGTTTTACAGCCTTAAAACATCTATAATAATTGTACAAAATAAAGCTGACTACTTCGCGGATTTCGCCTATCGCGGGTTATTTTAAGAACGTAACTCCCGCGAAAAACGAGGGACCACTGTATATGAATGTTAATATACTGAATAAATGTAATGTAAGAGCAAAAAGACTCTCATGAATACTCCCATACAGGCTATTACAAAAATAGTTTCTGTGTAGTGGTTCCTGTGATGGAGCAGTCTCATAGAAAATCAGGCTGTAGAGCCTTTCTGTATGAGCACATTTCTCTCTTGATTCTTTAATGCCTGTCCTGAGAGAATGAGATAGGAGCTGGCAGTGGCACCTTGTTTGGGCTGAATTGCACTGAGAACTTTATGCTTCCCTACATCTGCCAGTGTCACATTAAATCTCACACTCTCCATTGATTTTGTGGGGCGCCAGAAAGCATCTATTGTGATGAGTGCTGCTGATCTACAGTGCTGTGATGCTGGAGCAACTAGGGGACGGTGAGGGCCTCAACACAAGCACATCTGGCATTCAGACAGATTGTGGAAGTGGTGTAACACACGTATGGGTTTATGTACACTACGCAACGCATGTCATGTATGACCAAGTCCTTAGAATATGAATATGAGTGCCAGAATGGGATTGAGATACCACGTCGGGAGATGCCCAGCACTATGATATGTATGAGTGTGGCGTCAATGTGCCGTATGCTGAATGGGGACTTGACTTTGGATGTCACTGTGCCGTTCTCAGTGTTCTCTCACCTTCTATATTCCAGCTAGGAACCCCTGCGGTGACGAAAGTTATATTTTAGAGCCTTTTTATTTATTTTTTTCTTAAAGCAGAACCCATTAAAAATGTTTCTAGTACCAGTGCTGATTGTGTCTGTGGTGGTGCCATCAGGTTTCAACTGTTCTGTTAATGTTAATAATATTCTGGTTGTAGCGGTCAATGCAGCTCTTTATCATGCACTACCTGTTTGTGTGGAACATGCTTTGAATGTATGGGTTTTGGATGCAAACACAAGTGTTTTACAACTAAACATTCTGATCTGGTAAATTTGCAAAATTGTTGTGCTCTGTCCTTATGTCATAGTTAACATCTTTCAGTGTCATACACCAACACACCATGCATGCTTCATTATTAAAGACAACATTGGAATTTGTGCTCATTGTTTGCTTTGTGCGACACATATGTGTTGGAAAAAATGCAGTGGCCAGCAACTTACTCTAATTAGTATGCATACATTACAACACAGGGCAGAGCACCAGATCCAGTCCAAACTTCTTTGAAAGATTTACATTGCTCTGCACTTGCAGCATATCAGACTCCAGCTTATAGGCGAAGTCTTTCAAAGAAGTTAATTTCTCCAGGGAAATGCAGTTCAGCAATACTAAGCACCAGAGCATGTTAACATACCTGCGAGGGCTGTGATAACATTCTCAGATTCTAAGGCATTGCACTATAGCTATGTAAATACCACGATGACTAATGCATATACGTCAACCATCAGAAGTGAGAAAAAAAGGGGCAGCATTCTGCCTGTGATCATTCAGCAGGTGGATCGGTGTGGGTCTTAGGATTTAGAAATGTGATACTAATACTGTACCGTGTTTGATACTCGAAAGATACTCATGAAAGAGTCTGGGATCATCTCTGCTCAAAATCAGCAAGGGGTCACTTAGTGCTGAAAACCAAGGCATATGCAAACTTATAAATCTATTACATTGGCTTTGCAAAAGTAGCCTGCTGCTGTGATTTTATATCAACTGAGCATAGAAATCTCTTTTGTTGGATACTCTGTTAAAGCTATCTTAAGTGGTGCATGAAAAGAACTTCCATTTTGTTAAGTGTTTGTGTTTGTGCTCAATACTGTACTGTACATCCCTTTGCTGTTCTCTCATGATTTATCATGTGAAAAAACATTTTCCACATATTAATTATAATATTTAATCCCAGACAAAAGAAAGGTGTGAAGCTCGACCCGCACAATTGCAGAGTAAGACATTAAAATGTGTACATGTGAAAATATCTGAGCAAAAGTGCATGCAAAAAAATAATCACAACACAAAACATGCAAATTAGCACTCATCCAAACATAGCATGCATGTTTATTTGTTTTATTTCAACCATTCTCTCTCCCACTCCTTTAGATGCATACACACTCAAACACAAGATACATTTACATGCAGCAGCACAGAATGATTAAATGACAACAGACAGGACAAAAGACGAAGACAGATTTTTTTTTTTCAAACACAAATAGCTCAGATTTAGCTACCACGTCCTACCGAATATGCACACAGGTATCTACATCTGTGTATATTTTGGGGAGAAAAATTTACCATTTACTTCATAATCCAATCCTGAACTAGTACACAGAGAAAGAGAAAGGCTACAAACATTAGCACAAAGGTTGTGTGAGCACAGTTTTACAATGTAACTGGAGCAGTATTTATGGGGATTAATGACATTTGCTTAAAGTGCACAACACAGCTCCATAAATACAAAATCAAAACTGTAACCTTCATACCAAGCCACTGGCCTTAAGACTCTATGAGTCAGCAGAAAGACTTCTGTTGTCAGCAATCAACAACTGCCTAAGGAATGCACCCAGCAAATATGTATTTATCCAACCTACTTTCTATAACAAAAAAAAAAAAAAAAAACATAATGAAGATATTCATCTTCTGGTACTAGAGTGTCATCCAATATCACTGATTTCATATTTTTACACAAATATAAATATCTACAATATGTGACAAATATTTTATTTTATTATTGTTATTATTTGTCCTGACATGTGAACTGAATGGCACCTTCAGAGAATCCTGTATAACCTTAGTCTACCTTCTGCCTTACTCTGAATTACTATAAAGATCCTTTACAGACATTTTTTAAACAAAACACACAGATGGCTTAAATGAAGCACAAGAAAAGAAACACGGACATGGAACAGACTCACGAAGAATGATAGATCTTGAAAGAATAAAAGGTCATATCAGATATAGACATATCAGTATGACGCAGCTCTTGACATTTGTGAATGTAAATGAAATGAACAGCAGCAAGATAAAAGTCAGACAACAAAAAGAACAAAAACAGTCATGCAATTACAGATGACACACACAGACACGACTACACTTAGGTCCATGCATATCCTCAGGATTCAGAGACAGGCTTAAAGCAAATTTACCTTCACTGTCAGACATGGCACCCTGAAGGTCATCCATGATGAAGGCTATGTCACGGTCATACCCGCGCGTTCTGGACTCCTCCCGCATATGCTGCTGGACCTCAGGGAGGGAGTGGCTTGACCCAAACTGATCCCGGGAATCAGCCGAAATCGGGGGGAGGGGGCCAGCTGATGCTCGAGCCATACCCATGGGCTGGCCAACTGGACTCAAAGGGCTCTCCTCCTCAGAGTTCTGGGCCACAATTGGAATGCGTCCTCTGCTTTGGCTGATGGGAAGGCTGGTTGGTTTGGCTCTGGCTGGGCCAAATGCGTCCATGCCCTCACCTTCAGTCTTTAACCTAAGTGATGAACTGGACAGGTCTCTTTTGATGGAGAGGTCAAGTCCGTACACTGAGGAGGGCCTGGACGAAGGCCGAGAGCGAGTACCGCTAGGGTAGGTGCCATCGTCTTGCAATGATGATCTCAACCCTGGGCTGAGGTTGAGAGACTGTCCCAAGTTTAAAGACTGCGCCAGGTTAGCGCCCAAAGTAGAGCCCAGATATTTCTGTTGCTCTGCTACGTTCTTCCTCAATCCAAATGTAATTTCGTCTTGTAGAAGCCGAGCCCTGGTGGCCAGCCCACCCACCGAGGACCCGGTTGATGCTAAAAAATGACTGTAGTCTGGTTCTACATCTCTATTCTCCTGAATGGGGGAAAACTTGGTAATTTTTGGATCCATAAGAGCAGCTTTTTTCTGTTTTAACTGCTTCTGGTACAAGACAGATGCAGGGAGTTGTTTGGCAGCTTGCTTCTCCAAGGTGAGTCTGCCAATGCTGTATTTCTCTGACTTGGGGAAGTGCCTGTAGCTGCTGTCACTGGGCAAATAATGTGGCAGGCCAGTGAGGGGATCCAGACCCTCCGACCCCCGTCGGAACTCTTGCTTAATTTGTTGTTTCAAAAGTTTCAGTTCATACGGTTCCTCCATGGAGTCCTCTTCGGTCTTTCCATAGGCCAGTCGACCAGAAGCCTGCAGGGGGCCCAGGAAGTCTGCTACTTCCGCTGTGCGTCGTACCTCTGCTGCACGAAGCAGACGGTCAGCTTTAGTCATGTCTTTATCGGGAATGGTGAAGCTGGCACTGAGTCCAGGGGAGCCCTTTGTGAGCTCACCAATGTCATCGATCAGAACATAGTTTCGGGCATTGTGGTGGTCTATGTCTGTGTAGAAAGACTCAGCTGAGATACTGGACATTGGGCTACTTGCCATGCTGCCCCTCTCCTCCAACGCCATCCTAAGGTCTAGGTTGCTGTACTTTCCCCCAAGCTGAGAAACACCATATGTGCTGTCAGTTGAGGAGGGAACCATCAGGAGTGGCTGGTTGTGAATCACCTCATAGTTGGTGGTGATCTTCGGCTCAAGTTCCGAAATGGTGGACTGTCTTGGCTTTTGCTGCATCAGCATCAGCTGGGAGGCATGCTGGTAGCCTGTCTGCTGGGACTGCTGAAGGCTAGGCACTGATGAGTAGACAGACTGGGTCTGATAGGGGGATACTTGCTGATGGTACACAGACTGCTGCTGGTACAATGTTTGCTGAGGGTAGTGGCTGTCGGCTTGAGTTTGTGGGGCATACTGATAGTATTCACCGTACTGGGATTCACTGTCAGTTTGGCCTGTGATAAACTGGTTGAACTCCGACTGTGGAGCTGTCCTTGGCCTCTCAAGCCCACGGCCATTGCGCCTTGACTCCCTGATATTACTGACCTCACTGTCAGACATGTAGTCTCTTTCCTCGGCCACACCTTGCAAATAAGCCCTCTCTCTCTTCTCTCTTTCTTTCAGCAAGGCATCTTTCCTACGATTGATACCCATCTCCAGGTACCGGAGTTTGGCATCAATCTCTTTTTCCTCCTCATCAAGTTCAGCTTGCTTCTTGCGGAGCTTGGAGGACTCCCTCTCCACCAAGTCAAGTTCCTTATCAATGTCTTGCAGGATTTTGGCACGAGCCATAGTGGTATTCCTGCACATCCTTCTTCGAGCTGAGCCAGTGCTGTACCCAGACGGTCCAACAACTGTCTCTTCCTCTGGTGGAGGGTGTGGTAGGGTGCGTTTCACTTTCTTCTGTGAACTGTAAGGGGCACCACTCTGTGAACCCTTGCTCTGCAAAACACAAAAAACAGTAATATCAGTTACAACCACATAACAAAAGACAGTATCTACAGAACCACACTATAAAGGAGATAAACATTATAACAGAATTGTTACAATTTACAAAATATGATTATCGATTTGAATTCTTGTGATTTTATTCTCACTGTCACACAATTACAGATTCACTCACAGAGTAGCTCTCAGGATAGTGGTAGGTGGATGTCATTCTGTCCTCGGTAGTTGGGCTTAGAGACTTGTCAGACAGGGATCTCTGCGAAGGCTTTAAGGATCTTGGACTGCCTGGGGACAGTCTTGAGTGGTCCACAGTGAGCATCTTGTGGCCTTTGCCTGATTTGCTATATTCAATAGATTTACTTGGAGACATAGGTGAGACAGGAGAGTATAGAACTTTGGGGGACTTTGATGTGCAGGTAGAGCCATCTGTTTTGAGATGAGTGGTTATCTCTATGGGACCAGGGGGGAGCCCTGACTCTCTCTGTGATGACGTTTCATCAGATTCAGACTCATCCTCTCCTCTGAGCTGTCTTCCAGCCCCAGGGAAATCTACTTTGGTGTCAAGGTGGGCCCGTACAGGTGAACGCCTGATGGTTCCAGAATGATCAGTCTGAACTGATATCTCTGCTACTGTCTGGATGGCAATACTGGAGACCTTGGAGGACTTGCCCTTCTCAGCATCTCCATATTTACTTGAACGAGACCTCCGCCTGCTTCTGATGGGGGTTTCCCATTCCTCCTGGTCCTCATCATCAGTTTGGATACAACTGTCAACACTTTTCTTGCCCCTTCTTCTCCTGCCAGGACATGGCTTCTCAGCACTGTCCTCATCATCTGTTTGCACTCCACTGTCAGCAATCTTCTTGCCAGGCACTGCAAGCATTGCTTCAGTTTTACCATCTTTACTGACTCTTGCCGATGCTGGAATGCCTTCAGTGGGAGCAGTGCCCAAAATATTACTGAACTGATTGTGCTGGCTAGGTACTATAGAGGGTCTGGAATTTTCATCTTTGACTGGCCAATACTGGCCGTCATCTTTGCCTATATATTTCTGGTCCAGGATATTTGCAACTGCTCTGATTGGAGGAGTAATACCCCCCAGTGTGTCTCGGCCATATGGGTATATTTTCTGCTCCTCCAATTGCTGCTGCAGCTGCTGTTGAAGTTGTTGGATTTGCTCAAGCTGCATCTGCTGCTGGACAAAGGTCTCCTGTTGCAGGATCAAATGGGCTTGACGCTCCTCTTCCTGCTGCAACAGCAGCTGTTGTTTCATAGTCTGCAGCTCTTCAAGCTCCTTCTGAACAATCAGCTGCTCCTGCTCTCTGAACCTCTGGATCTCTTGCCTCTCCCACTCCAGCTCTTCGGCAAGGCACAGCTGCTTCAGCTTCTCCAACTCCAGGAACTCTCGCTCAGCATGGTACTGTTGGTTCTTGCTGTCCTCAAAACCAGGGAAGTTCGGGGAGAGCAAAGTGTCCAGTGACGCAGCTATGGCTTCAAGGGTGGCATCAGAATATATTTCAGGATATGGAGCCATACCAGGGAAAAGGTTGGCAAGGACTGAGGGCAACATTTCTTTGGGAAGTCCAGTTTCTTGTGAAATGATCTGACCAGTAGCTGTTACTGGTATGAACCCATAAGGAGTGGGGAGGTTTTGTAAGGTTGAGAATGGCTCCAAAGTGGTGGCTGGGTGTATTGCAATCAGATCATTGTACGTTGTACTAAATATTGATCCTGGCTGAGTTGTTATTGCATATGTGGATGGAACAGGTTCTGCTACAGATGAGTAAACAATACCATTTGTAGACCTTAGCACACTCTGGGTGTAATGTGCAGTTGTAATTGTGGTAATTGCTCTGGTGCCTTTGCTTGAGTAGTCCAAAGCTTCATCTGTTGTAGAATAAAAAATATGAATGATTGTAATCACATTCTTCATCACTCATTAAAATGTAGAGAGTAAGATTGAGCATGCAATAAATAAGGAAAAGCAATAAAGAAGAAAATAAAGAAGAAAAAATGCCAGCATGCATTTTTTATCCATGCTTGTTGATTTAGCCTGAAGCAAAACCAAAACACTGTGGGAAAACACGGAGGCACATGCAAGCATCTGTGTGAGAAAGAAAGAAGAAAAGAATTAAGGAAACTCAATCAAGCAAACTTACACAAATCAATTTTCACATTTACAAAAGGAAAAACAAACAACAACAGAAAATCAACCACATGCAAAACCATATTGATATGAAAACATTCCCTCATACTCACCAGTAGACATGTTTGCTGAGGTCAAATCGATGGCACCATCAGAAGCTCCATTCTGGTAACCCATCTCATTTTTACCATCATAGTATAAGAGTCCAGCCTCAGCAAAATTGTTGTCTGACACTGGGGTTTTTATGTTGCTGAGGTCTGTAATGCCAAGGGCTGTGGGAGTGCCATACTGATGATCATCTCTGTAGCCAAAATGATTGTCAGGAGGTGTGGGAGTAGGCTGTTGCCCTCTACAGCTCCCTGTGAATGGAAGATTGTAGATGACATCACAGCAGACAGCTCTCCGCCCAGCAGTGAGATCAACAGGTGTTCCATCATCGTCCACAACTGTGGTCACTACACCTGAGGAGGTGGTCAGAGCCACCATCACTGGCTTGGATGTGGTGAGGTCTACGGCTGTCGCATAACCTTCTGTGTGAGCAGGAATTAAAGGTGGAACTCCAGCAGTGTCACTCATACTTTCAGGTGCAATTGTCACTGGTGTGGCAGCACTCGCCATGCTGTCTATGAGCCCATGAGATAGATTTACGGGAATTTCTGTGGTCATTATGGGCTTAGGTTGGGAGTTCACTGTTCTGTATACTATCTGTGCAACTGGCTTACATGGCATGTATGTTGTGAGTGGAAGAGGCATAGAGGTAGCATTGCCCAAATCTAATGGTCTGTCAGAAGTGTTGTTGTATGAAGCAATGGTGGCAGAACAAGTGACAATTGTGATGCTATCTGTCACAACAGAGAGTGTTGTCACTGGTGTAACTGCAGGACTAAGATTTACCACCTCTGGCTGAACAGCCGTCGACTGCCGCCCAGTAGAATCACTTGAGAAAGACTGACGGCTGGATTCAGAAGCTGTCAGATCCATGCCCTTGTCAGTCATGGTGATGCTGGCTTTTGAAGTGCAAAGATCGATGACATCTCCAGGGTAGTGAATTCTTCCATTCTGTTTTGACTTTGATTCAGCGTTGATGGGGGTGACCTCTGGCTCCCTTGCGACAGTTACACAGGGTGGGACAGGTTCCTCAGGCACTATTTCCTGTACCACTGAAACTGTAGTTGTCCTCTGCACTTCTGTTGTAACAACCTGGGTCACCACCTTAGGCATTGCTTCAGGCTGCTGCTCTGTAGTTGAAATTGCTGAGTACACTTGACTTACACTTGAGACTACTTTTTCAGGCCCAATTATTTCCTCACTTGCGATGGACTTTGTAACTTGTGTAAATGTAACTGGAGGTGGTGGCATTGTTGGAACTTGTTGACTTTCTGAACCTCGCATTTCCTGGCTTTCTACTGGTTGTGTAAATTGAGTATATGTAGCTGGTGCCACAGGTTCACCAGGTGGTTCTGGCATAAATGGTTCCTGACGTTCCTCTGGCATTGCAAACTGAGGGGGTGGAGGAACAAACATGGGTAGCTGTTGTTGCACCATAGGCTGTTGTAGTGCAGGTTGAGCCTCTACATATGTCATCATTTGTTCTTGAAGTAGTGGTGCAGCAGCCACAGGGACCATTGGTTGTTGCTGTACCACTGGCTGTGTGATTACCTGTCCAACCAGCTCTTGCTGGAATATGGGCTGGGTAGGCACAGGTGACATTGTCTGTTGCTGTATTATGGGTTGAGGAACCACAGTTGCCACTGGCTGTTGTTGCAGTTCAGCTGTCATAGTCTGTACTGGTTGTGGTGACACAGATTGAACAGCTGCTACTGGTTGTTGATGTGATATGAGCTCTACAGCCATGGAAATTCGTTGTTCTGCAACAGGCTGAATGGCCACAGGTACAACAGGTTGTGGCAATACAGGTTGAACTGCCACAGGTACAACTGGTTGTGGGGATACAGTCTGAGCAGCCACAGCTAGAATTGGTTGTGGGGCTATAGGTTGAACAACAAGAGGTGGAACTGGCTGAGGTGATATTGGTTGAATAGCTACAGGTGTTACCTGTTGTGGTGATACAGTCTGATAAACAACAGGTGAGATGGGTTGTGGTGATATAGTCTGTGCAACAGGTGAAAATATTTGTGGTGATATGGAGTAAACAGTTGATGCCGGTTGTGGTGATATAGTTTGAGCAACCACAGGTGACACAGGTGGTGGTGGAGCCATCTGGGCAACCACAGGTGAAACAGGTGGTGGTGGAACCATCTGCGAAACCACAGGTGATACAGGTGGTGGTGGAACCATCTGGGCAACCACAGGTGACACGGGTGGTGGTGGAACCATCTGGGGAACCACAGGTGAAACAGGTGGTGGTGGAACCATCTGCGAAACCACAGGTGATACAGGTGGTGGTGGAACTATCTGGGAAACCACAGGTGATACAGGTGGTGGTGGAACCATCTGGGCAACCACAGGTGACACGGGTGATGGTGGAACCATCTGGGAAACCACAGGTGATACAGGTGGTGGTGGAACCATCTGGGAAACCACAGGTGAAGCAGGTGGTGGTGGAACCATCTGGGCAACCACAGGTGATACAGATGGTGGTGGAACCATCTGGGAAACCACAGGTGAAACAGGTGGTGGTGGAACCATCTGGGAAACCACAGGTGACACAGGTGGTGGTGGAACCATCTGGGCAACCACAGAGGACACAGGTGGTGGCGGAACCATCTGGGAAATCACAGGTGAAACAGGTGGTGGTGGTACCGCCTGATAAAGTACAGGTGACACAGGTGCAGGTGGTACGGCCTGCGGAACCATTGGTGAAACAGGCTGCAGCGGTACAGTTGAAGCAACTATGGGAGCCACCACAGCTGATGCAGGTGGTGGTGGTACAGCCTGGGCAACTACAGGTGACACAGGTGGTGGTGGTATGGCCTGGGCCGCTAGAGGTGACACAGGTGGTGGTACAGTTGGAGCAACTACAGTGGATAGAGATGGTGGTGCAGTCGGAGCAACTACAGGTGACAAAGGTGGTGGTGGTATGGCTTGAGGAACCACAGGTGAAACAGGTGGTGGTGGTACAGTCTGAGCAGCCGCAGGTAGACCTGGCGGTGGTAATATGGTCTGAGCAACCCATGGTGGAACTGGCTTTGTTGGTACTTGCTGAACACTCACAAGTGTTTCTTGTGAAAGTGAAGGAGCGCACAGAGGCTGGCTTGGCTGTGGGATTGATGTAAATTGAGCAGGCACAGTAGCCATTGGCTCTTCCTGCAACATGGCCTGGCCAGGTACAAATGGAATTGGTTGTTGTAGTTGATGTTGCAGAATAGTAGCAGAAAGAGGTTCAGCTGGTAGTACCTGAGGTTGGGCAGCCACAGGTAGCATTGGTACTGGTGATGGTATCACTGGCTCAGAAACCTCAGGAGCTATGTGTTGTGGCTGTGTCATAGGCTGGGTAGCCATATATGCCAGAGGTGGAGCAGTTTTCACAGGTGGCATAGGCGGAGCCGGTAGAACCTCCTCCATTTCTATAGTTATTGGTTGAACTGGTCCAAATGTATGTGTTTCCTTTTCTTGTGATGCTGGCGTAGCTTCTACACTCACTCTTGGTTCTACCTGTTGTGATGTTGGTATTTCTGCCGAAGCTGACACGAGCTCCATTTGCAGTACTGGCATAACTGACTCTTCTGGTCTTGGCGGTGGAGGTGGAGGTGGAGCTGATACCGCCAGTACTTCATGTGGTACTTGCTGTCTGTCTGTGGATGCAGCCAAGACTTGTGTTTGGGACGGTGGTGCAGGAGGGAAAGGAGTTTGTTGTGGTTTTGGTTTTGGCAGCGGTGCTGCTGAAACAGATCCTGCTGGCCGACTTGAGGTTGGAAAAGATCGCAGTGGGGCCTGGGTGGTTATTCCTTCTTGAGGTGATCCTGGTTCTGACGGCAAAGTGATCACCACATAGGTCTCCAAGCAGTTTGCAAACCTGGGCGATATAGGAGACTTAGGAGATGTGGCACTGATCTTAGACTGAGGAGGGGTTGTCAGACTAAATGACAGTGCATTGGGTGGTTCTCTGGTTCTTGGTAATGTAGCAGCTTTAGGGATATCAGGCAGAACCTTTTGAACAGGAACAGTCTGAGGAGACAGTGGAGGATGGACAATTTCACCTGGCCTGTGAGTGAACTTTAACCCAGCCGGAATGCATGTGGGCTTGGGAGGAACAGGAGGTGGCATAACAGGCTTAGGAGCAGGAGTGATGGTTTGTTTCACTACAGGAGCTTCTGCTGGAGGCTCAACTGTGACAGACATGGGAAGTATTGCTTTTGCCTCCATTGGGGCAGGAACAGGTGGTGCCTTTATTTGTGTTGTTGCTGGGATGGACTGGCAGGAAGGAGGCAGTGTTGGCTCTGAAACCATTGCTTTTTCATGAGAGACAGCATTCACTGTTACCACGAATTTTGGGGCTACTGGTGGGGCAGACACATCTATCGGTGGTGGTGGCTGTATGGGCACAGCAGTAGTGAGTGGAGCATGAGCAAATGGCTGAGCTGGAGGAGGTGGAATGCAAGTAGTAGGCAGTTGAGTGCTGACTTTATTGCATGCGCCAGCAGCTGCAACAATCTCTTGCGCTGTCTGGTTGACTACTGAAATGTTTTCAAATGAAGCACCACGGGGCACTGTGATAACAACATGCCCTTGCGTTGTCTGGAGAGTGGGTAGAATCTGTGAAGAAGAAGGTGTGGAAGACATTGCAGTTGTTCTTGCCTCTTCTGGTTGCACTCCTTCGATTCCTGGTTGTATGTCCACTACCACAGACTGCAATGGGTGTGTTCCAACGGCTACAGTAGTAGTTATAGTTGGGGACACAACTGGGACAGCTGTAGGGGGTACAGGTGGCACTACAGTTGAGGCTGTGGCCACCACTGTGGAGGTCTGGGTCTGTGAGATAGTAGTAGGCAAAGGAGGTACAGGTGGCTGCTTTTGAGCTATTGGGACAGCTGCATTTAATTCTTCTGCAGTTGGACTTTGACATGGCATTGGTATGGAGACTGAGGTGGGGGCAGGGGTTTGAGTTGTGGGTAGAGGAGGGAGAACAGGGTGAGTAGCAACTGTTACAGCTGTAAGTGGTCCTGTAACCACTTCTGGCACTACATCTGTGGCAACACCTAATGGACGTGCTGATGTAGTTGGAGCTGCAACTGGAGCAGCATGGGACACTGACACAGGGATTTGCTCCTTGACTGGGACAACAACTAGAGCTGATGTTTCTGCTGAAGCAACCGCAGTAACAGGGGCTGGTGATGGAACTGCAGTTTGAGGTGAAGAAGAAACCAAATCTGGCATCTGCACAACTACTGGGATAGGTTGTGGCTTAGGAGCTGTAACTGGTCTGTGTGCTGGCACATAAACTGGTAGTGGAGCAGCTCCCTGGATTGGTGCTGTGGATTGAACTGGAGCAGCTACTTGGGCTGGCTGAGGTGCAGGTATAGAAGGTGGATGAAGAGGAGAACGTGGAGCTGAGGTTGGTGATGAAACAAGATCAGGCATTTGGACAATGACTGGACATGGGACTGAGGCTGCACAGGCTACTGGGGCAGGACTGGATGGCGGAACAGCAGGTTTGCTTGGAGCTGGAGGTAAAACAGGTGCACGTGTCTGATCTGACACTGTTGTACTTGGACCTTCCTGGGCTGGGGGTAATTGTGTTACTGGCTTGGGTTTTATAACTGGTTTGGAAATTGAGGGTGGTGTGAAAACTGGAGCTGGAGGGGATACAATATCGGGTATGGAAACTATTACTGGCTTGGGAGGTGGGGCAGGAGTTACTTTTGAAACAGGAATTGGAACTGGAGCAGAAACCACTGGTGGAACTGGTGATGGAGTTGGAGTTGCAACTTTGTTTTTCGATACTGCAACTGGAGCTTCAACAGATGGTGGTTCAGAGATATCTAGTTCAGAGACAGAGTCTGGGATTGGAATTACCACTGGAGCCTGGGACTCAACAACTGCAGGAGCAGCAGAAATAGAGATTGGAGTGTGATCAGACTGTGGTGAGGATGAGGCAGCAGTAGTCATTGATAAACTTGAATCAGGAGATGAGGAAGAGGGGGACATCTCTGGTGACAGAACCGTGTCTTGCACTGGGAGTACTGTGGCTGGTTGTGATACAGGCTTGGGTTGAGGAACTTCACAAACAACTGAAATAGCCTCTGTGTCTACTGATACCTCAGCCAGAGGTGACACAGAGACTACAACTGGCTTTTCCATGTCAACTTCAGCCTCAGAACTATCTGCACTTGCAGAAATATGAGGCTCATAGCTACTACTGTCAGCCTCATCTGGCTCTTCCTCAACAGAAGAGCACTGAATGATCCTTACATCTGGAATTGGGAAAAGAGTTGTTCGAACTGGACTCAAATCTAGTGGTAGTTCTTCTTCTTGAGCCCCTTGTTCTTCTCCACTTAAGTGAGGTGAATCAAAGGATGGAGAATAGGTTAAAGACACCGGGGAGACTGGACTTGTCTGAGAAGGGCTTGTTCCAGGTGTCAGTACTTCTTGCTGTGCCTCTAAGTATGGCCTTCCATCACTACCTGCAATTGCCACATAACAAGTATCAGGTTCTGAGGATGGACTTATCACTTGGTGAGATGGCTGTTCATCCGGTGTTAACTTTCCATTTTTCAGCATTTCCTCATACACTTCCTCAGGTGTCCTTAGCTTTTTCATAGACTCTTGTACTGCAAGTCTGCTTGCATCTGACTCCTGATCAGTGTGAGAAGGCCCTTCAACTAATGACTCGTAAGCATAGTCTTCAATTGACATTCCACCATACAGAGGCTCAACCTCAGTTGGTGTGATATTTATTTTGGACTGCCTAGCTCGTACACTTCGCATCATTTCCTCATAAGCTTCATCTGCACTCTTTAGAGCTTTCTCTAGCTGTGGCTCTTCAGGTGGAATGCAAGGATAGATAGATGGCAATGAGGGCTCTTTTTTCATTACATGAGGTGTCTCCTTGGGACTAACACCTTCAACTTCAGATTCAATGCTTGGTGAGAGGTCTGATCCAGATGTCTTGAGCAATTCTTCTTTATCTTTCTTACTTTTCCTAGAAACTTTCTTGCTCTGCTGTTGATCAGCTTCAGCTGATGTTTCCTGGTCTCCCTCCCCAAGCATTTCCTCCTCAGAGGAGTCCTCAATGGTAGGAAGTCCAACACCATGCTGTCGATGCTTGGCCTTCTTGTGCTTGCCTTCTCCACTTTTACGTCTGTGTCTTGGACTGCTGTCACTGTCTTCATCAAAAGAAGACACAGATGTGGGTGATGCTGTCCCTGGGGTAAAGCTAGATGCATGGAGACTAGAGGATGCATCACCTCTAGAGCGTTCGCTTATTGATTCAACCAGACTCCCCACTGATACATCAGCTTCTTCAGTGCTTTGGCGCCGTGGAGCTCCGTGGTCCACCGTAACAGCAGTTACACTGCTAGTATCAATGACCTTAGCAAATTGTGTGGTTTCGCTTGTCACATCCATATCCTCTCTGCTGACTGTTTGAGAAAGAGGAACTACATGAATTTGCTCAGAATCAAGATCCTCTGATGACAGGCTCTTATCTGGACTGACAAGTTCAACGCTGAGTTTTTTAAGAACACGTTTTGGCTTCTCTGTGGCAGCCTCAGTTGTTTCTAGAGGGACTTCTTTCTTAGCACTGCTGTCTTCTTCAGATGGTGTTAAGTCTATATCTGCTCCCATTTCCAGGAGCTGCCCACGAATGAACTCCTCATCATCAACTGACTCTGGACTTTCCACTTTGAAGTCTTCACTGATGGATGATGCTGAACTTCTCCTATGCATCTTAGTGGAGGATTCAGTCTCACTACTGTCCTCTATATATTCTAACCGCTTTCTTGTGTCAGGTGTTTGAGTGGTCAGTTGTTCTGTGACCACAGTCCTTAAAGCCTCTTCACTGACTTGCTGGATGGCCCTCAGCTCTTCCTCAGCAGAGCTATATGATTCTGGTGAGATCCGCATAATTTGCTTGTAACCATCGGATTTTGGGACCTCTGTGGAAGGGCTGCTATACACAGCAATCTTTACTTCATCCTTCTTGATATGATCCAGGTGCACTTGAGGTTGAATCTGAGACTCATCTTTCGGTCCATCGAGCGGCACCTATTGCAACAGAGAAGAAGTTATACTGAACATCTATTACAGGCATTGTACACTTACCATAACAGCTAGTAAGAACAATATAAAACAACAACGACAAGAAAAGGACAAGGAATGATGACAAACACAGTGAACCCCCTCACTCAAACAGTGTTTGTGATAGAGGGTTACAGAAAGGGGATCATGAAAAAGTTTCCAGTAGTTAGGATTTAAGAAACCTTTTTTGGTCTGGAACCAAGAAAGGTAACTGTCAATGAATTGTGAAACAGTTCTTTGAATATGACTCATGGTAGCATTTGTGGAAATGTTAAGTCTGTTCTCACATGAACGCCTAACTATGTCATCAATGCATTCCAGAACTGTTGTAATTCTACAGTGTATGAAGATTACCTTTACAACAGACTCCTCTGTGGGTGGTTTCACAGACTCAGCATGTTCTTCTTGTGTGTCAGATAGTTCCTCTATTGAGACCTCTACAGATACAGATTCGCTTGAAGGTATTTTTGCCCATTCACTTTTTTCCTCTTGAGTGTTAGACACTTCCTCAAGGAGTAGTTCTGTGGACATGGACTGTTTTGTACATATTTCCACAGGATGTGTCACATTCACTTTCATGTCTGTTGTTATTTCTTCTAAGATCTCTACAGACACGCTGTCCTCTATAGAGATATCCACAGCATCTTTATTTCCGTTTTGTTCATTAGATGCTGTGTCGTGACACATCACTTCAGTTTTGTCCATTGTGTCAGATGTTTCCTCTACTAGGACCTCTGTGCACACAATGTCACCTGTGGATATGTCTGATGCATATGGTGGTTGTTCTACAGTCCCTTCCGTGTTTTCAATTTGTGTGTCAAACAGTACATCTACATGAACTGTAGTAGAGTCTCCAGTCAAATCTTCCACATTATTTTCCTCATCAAATTTGTCTGAAAAAGTATCTATATTATTATCAGTTGACAAAGATTTGACAGTGGATTCAGTTACAGACTGTGCTTTTTCCTCTTGTTCATGAGCAGGATCATTTATTATGCTGTGTGTAAATGCATAGTCTTTTGTATATATCACATGCTCTGTAATCATTTCTTTCTGTTCAGATGGCAAGTCTACTGAGGCTCCATATACAACTTCATCTGCTTCAACAGCAACATCTTTTATGCCAGACGCCTGAACCAGTACCTCTGAAAGTAACTCTGAATTGTTTGCATGTATTTCAGATTCATCTGCAATTTCAGAGGTTTGTACGATATTCTCATTGTACACATCTTTCTGTGGTAGGCCTTCTGACTTCGAGTCAGTACATTCAGCATATGTTTCAGATTCTTTCTCATAAGCCTGTGGAATAATTTCTGACCCTGTACACAGCTCTTCATCTATTACAGGGACCTCACAAGGCCGTTCAGTTTTCTCTACATCTATTGCATTCTCCGCTGGAAAAACTTGAGAGACCTGTTTGGCATTACCAATGCATACTTCTGCCTCCTCAACTGGAACCTCTGTGCCTACAGAGCCCATTTCTGCATTTTCAAAATAGATTTCATGCTTCTCCTCAAGGCTCTCTGGCATTAATTCTTTGTCGTCCAGTTTTATTTCAGAATCCTGACCACAGACATCAGAAATGTGCCCAGCATTTCCGTTGCATACACGGGAGTCCTGCTCTGATGTAATATTTTCCATTTTCTCTTCAAATATTTCACTATCCTGTTTGAGGTCATTTGACATAACAGTGTCAGTATGTCTCTCAGACTCCTCAGAGATCTGAGAGACTGGCTCTGCATTTCCATCATTTACTTTAGTTTCCTCATTAATGTTCATTGAAAGACTTTCTGCATTGTTGTCATATGCTGCAGACCCTTCATCTATCACCTGTGCTGCATTAGGTATTTCTGACTCACCTAAAACCGCTTTAGAAATCTGCTCAATATTGTCTTCATATGATTCACACTCCTGTTCTGACAAGAGGGCAGAGACCATTCCCTCCCTATCCCTTTCTAAATCTTCAGAAGTCAGTTCTGCGTTTTCATTTGGTACTGCAAGCGCTTCATCTAAAGTAGCCGAGTACTTTCCATTACATATATCTGACTCCTCTACTCCAGATATAGTTTCAATAACTTCCTGACTTCTTATAGGCAGTTCCCCACTTTGGGCCTCTGAGACATGCTCCTCGTTATAATGTACTTCATGTTCTTTTCCTGCATCACAAACTGGCTCAGTAGTTTCAGACTGCTCCTCTAGAGAAAGCTCTGAAGACTCTGTGTAAGTGTCCATCATCACTACACATTTGTCCACTGACTCATGCTGTCCCTCATCTATGGGCTCTGTGATCACCAAGTCTCCTGTAGGTCTATCTACAGGCTCCATGATCTCCCCATTTCTGTCAGGAAGTTCCTCTGTGAGGACCTCCTTGTCTCTGTCATCCTCTGTGACAAGGACATCAACAACATCAAGGACATGGACGGCACAGACATCAACATCAACATCGACACCAACGTCACCAGATACAGCATGCACTACCTGTTCAACCTGAGGAACAGCCACTGCTGCCTTAGGCTCGGCAGTGGGAATGTTAGTTTGAGCTGGCTCAGCAAGAACCTTCTCTGGTTGGACTGCCTTTCCAGACTCCACTGCCTTGTCTGTCTCCATCTTGAGTGGTGCCACGACCTCAGCTTGCTCTTTAGGTGCCACCTCAGCACCAGCAGTCGGAGCAGCTGAGGCAGGTGGCACAGCTTGTGGTTTGCTGGGAACAGGGCCTGCAGCTGGAGGGACAGCAGTGTCATGTGCATCCTTGGGCACTGCTGCAGATGCAGCTGGAGCAGGTGACGCAGGTAGTTCTCCAGCCTTGGTGGCTATGGCTTCCTCTTTGGAAGGTGCAGGTTTGGAAACAGCTGGAGTTGCGGCAGGCGCAGCAGACTCTTTGGGGACAGTCGGCTGGACTGGAGGAGCTGCAGGCTGCTGCTTTTCTGCTTTCTCTGGCGTGGGCGTTGGTGCTGCAACCTTCTCCCCACCACCCAGCTCTCCAGAGAGTGCCCTTTGGGTCTGACAGTTCAAACAGAGCCACTCATTCTGTGGACACAATACAAACAAACAAGCCAAAAACAAAACCATAAAAAATATGATTAGTTTAGGCCCAAATCAAATCAAATCAAGTGAAATGTCAAATGTCACAAATTCTAATTCTAAGATACAGGCTGATTACATTAGAAAAAAAATCAAATACCAAATATGTGAAATATTAAATTTATATTTCCTAAATTATTGTAATACAAATAGTCACAGAGCTCCAAGCAATTGCATGTATCTTAAATGTTCAATATGGATTTATCCTGGATGTCATTCCAGAGCTGATTTTATTCTCATTAATACCACCAAGGTGTCTCATTAATTGTGGTATACAGATATTCTGCTTATGGAAACAATGCAGGACGAATAACAGACGGTAATTTGAAATTAACTCAATTTAGAGGATATGTTTGGTATTATGTAAACATAATTATGACAAAAGGATCCTCATTAATTGCTGGATTACTCCATGCATGACCTCAATCCCCTTGTTTCTTTTTTTCACAACGCTGTCTAACATTATGAAATTTACAAACCAAGACAACATGAGAGATGCCAAATATAATGTAGTATGTTTGTATAACGTACAAAAAAAAGAAATGTTGCCCATTTTATGAGTAATATTTTCTGTGGTTGTGAAATATTATTAGATACAGACTTCACACCAACCTATCTATCTTGTTTTGCACTAAAACTCCATTAGTTTGTGGAAGAATTGTGATGCACTGTATACAGTATGTAAAGATATCAGATGACACATGGACATGGACATGTAACTACATGGAATCAACAGTACAAAAATACGCTTCCAAAAAGCGTGTGTCAGCTTGCATGTAAAGAGCATGTTGTTTTCAAGGGGAGATACTGAAATACACACAGCTGAGAGAGAGAGAGAGGGAGGAAGGGAGGAAGACAGAGAGAGAGGAAGACAGAGAGCCTGTGTGCCTAAAGACAAACTATAAGAAAATCCCTCCCGCACATGCATGTTTAGACACATAAGCCATGTCTTCAATCGGAGATTAGCAATGCTGTGCCTGGTGACTCAAACAAAATAATATTTAATGGCTTGCTAGACTTTGTCCTGGGCTGTGATGTAACCTTCTGTCTGTCCATCCCTGTACAGACATACATAGGCTTTTTCTAATGCCAGCTGTAGCCACAGTACCCTAATCATTCCCAGAAACTGCATGTCAAAGAATGTGAATAAGCTGGAAGCTTGTACAGACCATGGCAAAACAGGTGAGAGGGGCTATAACGAGTCTCCGCCCTGACCTAAACCTAGGGGTTGAGAAGCCAGCAAACCTCTTTTCACGCATCACTGCACTGGCTCAGAACCTGGCTCAAATCTCTTCATTTGTATTCAAAGGCATCCTAATAGAGTCTTCTTCCTTCAGGCTGACATTTTATTATTGGCTACAAAGAACTGGTGAAAAACACATTCTGCTCTTCCTTCTCCCTGGAAAAAAGAGAGTGTCTGTCACTGCGGTGAGCCGTCACATTCATTTGAATGATGTTCTACCTGATTGGCCATTATTGTGGCAAATCTTACTGTCAGTTTTGACAAAAGAGTAATACTGGCAACTTATTATACTTTTTTGATCTCTGAATCATAACAGAATTTGGCACTAGATCTTAAATGGATGTGAAATGATGGGATTTGTAAAGATTTTAAAAGCCATCCTCTATGTCTTGAAGACACTGCAACAAGCATCCTCATTGCCAAAGCCAGTTCGTGAAAGATTAGGAAAATAATATACTGTAGACAGTGCTGTCCTTCTTTTCAATAATAAATTAAGGTTGCAAAATCAATGAAAAAAAATGTAGCCACTGGTTGGTTGTGAAGAATTATTATAAGAACAAGCATAAACAAATAACAAATACCTGCAGTAACAGAGAAATAATTCTAAAAAGGGTTGCAAAAATACTAACATGCAAACTAATGTGGTAAACCTTTTGGCTATAATCATGGGAGTCTGGAGAAATCGAAAGATCAGTTCACTGTAACACAACATGACAGTGTAATTACACGAGAGCAACACACACACACCAATCTAAGAAATATCTGAGGCTACAGTAAACCAATAGCGTGGTGAACAAACACATCCCAAGGCTGTGCATCTAAAACAGAGCGCAGCATCGACAAAATCTTATTAACAAAATATTTTATTAACATATATTCTACTCATGAATCAAATAACCTTCACTTACAGTTTTTTTACATTCAATTTTGGGAAGAATATATTCACTGATTTCTGATTTACAAATTTTGTGCATTAGTCCTAAACACCTTCTTTCCTTCAAATACATCTGAAGCATGGTGCAGGCAACCAAATGTATTTTTTTAGTCTGGCCTGATGAAAGGTTGGGAACGAAGGGCTTAGGATGCGGGGGAAGAAACACCCAAGACAAACACAGAATCATAATGTATCAATGCAGCTCTACTGCAATGCCGATCAACAGGCAACCAAGAGCACAGTAGTACGCGTCTGTGGCATGCCGCTCTGCTTGACATTCACATAATGCCACCATGACAAATGTATGTCCCACACAATCACACTGCCAGCAGAATACTGTCTTTGGTCTTTGTAAAGGAATCCTGCTGGGTTTAATCACCAAGGCTCTTTTTCCAGCTAAATGTGCAGCTATGACCACTGTGATGTGTAAAAATCAAAGCTTAAAAAGATCTATTTGAAGGCTAGGTGTTATTCTGCACACAATGTCCAAACCTGGCAACAACTGTCTGGTTCATGGGTACTTGGGTAGGGTGGTACATGGGTAGGGTGGGATGTTTATTTTGTTTATGAATTCAGTGATAGTAAGGCAGCCTTGGGAGCTCTGCTGATTGGCTTTGTGCTGGCTAAGAGCTTCGGGGAGCACCCAGAGGTCTAAGCAGGTGGAATGTGCTATCTCTCTCTCCCTCCCTCCAGTGTCCATATGCTAATCAGAGAAGCTGTGCCACTAACCTGTAACAACAGGGCCAATCAGGCCCTTAATTAGTAATCAGAAGAAGGAAGGGGCTCTTGCATTCATTCTCGCCCTTCTCTCTGGCCTGGCCTCCTACTCACATATGTTTCTGAGAACTGGCGGGTATAAAAAATTAAAAATCTATTCAAAAAGAACACACGGTAATTTAAAAGACTATATGAATGAAGCACTAAATGAATCACTACAGGATGTACTGGGATTAAGTTGCAGCAGCACTACATTGGAGCAAGAAAACACTTTTGCTTCTATTCTATGCATAAAATTATACAAATGCTCTATAACCAATACATGTTAGTAGTGCCAGAGTAAAATCACTTCCACAATCTGCCAAGCTTTTATTATGTATGCATTTATTTATTCATCCATCCATCCACCCATCCAGAAAGCTCACAGGTAGGTTAAAATATTTAATGTAATGGAGTATATAAGTGTGATCCTTGACTGTGTCATATCTGTGCAAGCGTATGGTTTTTGTGCTGTAAGCATGCTGTGAGCAGTGCTAACTAGCACCATCAGGTTGGAGCTTGCCCAGGGTGTCTGTCTTGTGGGGTTGGAGGGGGAGCAGCTGACAGAAGCAGCAGTCGCTGAGTCACATGGGACTCACGTGAGCTGGATGACTGCCATCACCATTTTCTTTAATTGAGCTCCCACAGTCAAGCCTGGAAAAGGCCACGCAAGACAGCCCTTTTCCTGGGATAAACCTTACTGTAATGCTAACCCCTACTTCTAGTTTCGGTAAGTAGCTATTATTAGGGGATTTGTGACATTTTACTTATAAGCTCACACACACACGTGCATGTGCCCACACACATTTTTATTAATCAATTAATTAATACACTTGACACATGCAAATATTTCCTTTGCTATCTTACCATGTTTACCTTCCAATTCAGGTGCATAGCTACTAACCTTCCAGGTTCACATGGCAATTGTAAAAAAAAAAAAAGCCTTAGAGGAGAACACGAGCACAATGAGTTCAACCCTCCACTTAATAGTGCCATGTCATTTGCCCTGGATGACTGACCAAATATATTATCCATCCTCAAGCCTCAAGTAGCTAAATTGTTGGACAAGCTCAAGGTCATTTCCCGCAAGTGTTCGGTCGCTGAGTAACATACTTCAGGTCATAACAATATTCCTGTTTACATCCTTCCGTGATTGTCAAGAGGCTCTAGCAGGCTTTTTGGGACTTAAGGAGATGGCATTGAATATAATTTGAAAAGAGAATTGAATAAAAGCCTGCACTGTAGATCAGTGCTTTGGTGCCGTGCCACTACAGCAGACCCGCTCTGGCACCTTATCGATTTCCTGGCAGAAGCCTTTGGCAACAGATGTTGCCGGCTAATATACTGCGTTTTCAACAGCCCCCACAGTAGCACACGGCAGATAAATCAGCCAGTATGATAATGGAGAATCTTGACCCACTAATCTGTAATAAGCTGAGTGCACTGCACTGAGGATGGAGTGCAAGCCCATGGGCCATGAAAAACAGAATTAGGGAGGAGAACAGAGAGGTGAGAGAGAGAGGAGAGTGTGTGTGTGTGTGAGAGAGAGAGAGAGAGAGAGAGAGAGGGAGAGAGAGGGGTGAAAAAGATCAGAGAGTAGAAAAGGAATGTGGAATGAGTAAGTACTCTCCCGATAATTGTATCTAACAATGGTTGTGTGCGCTTGGGATGTTGTTTATATCCACTAGCTGGAGGTCAGGGTTAGAGGTAGTACTGTACTGTGGATGTTTTGTGTGTGTGTGTGTGTGTGTGTGTGTGTGTGTGTGTGTGTGTGTGTGTGTGTGTGAGTGTGAGTGTGTGTAAAGATGTTTGAAGAGGGTGCCTGTGTTTGCTATTTCCCTAAGATAGTTGCTGAATTGATTATCTCGGCAGCGTTATGACAGTAAGATTGATGGCAGTCACAAACACAAGGTCTGCTGAAAAACAGTTTTTGGTTAACCAAACACTGGCCACAGTCCAACACTTCTTCTGACAGACACAGCAGGCCTCAGCTTTATCGTCTCAGCACTCTTTTGCCCGGTGCCACTTCAACCGCTGAAAACATGCAAAGGGTGTAAGAGGCTGGAGGCGGTATTATGAGCTCCATCCTACAAAAGCCACATGAGAGAGAAAGAGAGAGAGAGAGAGAGAGAGAGAGAGAGAGAGAGAGAGAGAGAGAGAGAGAGAGAGAGAGAGAGAGAGCGAGAGAGAGAGAGAGAGAGAGAGAGAGACAGAAATGAAACAGAGAGACATACAGACAGAGAGACAGGCAGATACACAGACAGACAGGCAGAGAGAGACAGAGAAAAAGCAAGAGAGGTAAAGAAAGAGAGAGAGGGAGACTGAGCAGGGGCTGAGGCACACTAGTCTGCCTCTGGTTCACCCTGAGGTATTTCACACATGCTTGGACCACCTTGGGAATTCATGCAGAATGCTGCACAGAAAGAGTATGCTGTACCGGAGAGAGACCTACTAATGCCATTATGACTGTGGAATGGGATGCAGAGAGCAGCTGCCAGTCAAAGATGATAGAGAGTGCCGTCACGCCAGAAACATCTGCATGCAATGTTCTTCTGTGGCTTACTGGTAAAATAAGATAGGGGAATCTAATCCGCCTGTAAAGTCATTAAGAGCTATTTTTAGCATCATGCAACATTTTAACTGCTTTATTATTTTGTTGACTGACAATCTGCAGAAACAAAAAAATCAGAGTTTAAAAAAAGTGTAACAAAATGAATCCAAATATTAATTTCAAAACAAGTATTTCAAATTTTAACCGACAACAACAGCCCAGTTCAGTAATTTCTAGAGAACTGAAAATCAAGTGAAATGATCAACAGTTGGGAAAACTGTGACAGTTTGGGAGGTAACACATTTCTTTTACCAAAAATCAAGCCACACACTCAATATCCAACATAAAAGTGCCATCAGTGCGATGACCTCTGGCACATAAAGTTAACAATATGGTTCCTGGCATGACTACATTAAGTTAGCCTTCCTTACCCAGCTCCTAAGTTCGCTAACGCTAACGCCTGCATTATTAATGTGAAGCTAGCAAACACAACCCCTGGCTCTTTCCACACTCTCTCCTCATTACAGGCACAGGGGCGGCACACCGTATTCCAGCTCAGCTGTCAGGGGCTGCTCACATTTCAGCCAGTGCTAATACTAAACGCATGTGGCCGTGCTAATGACAGCGATAAGGTATGTCCGCTAACTGGCTACGATAGGCTGCATAGAAATGGAAAGGGGATGTGTGAGACAAATGGCTGAAATTGCTGCCGGTCATGACATGAAGCGAATGTCATTATCTTCCTCTATTTTAGTCTCTCTTTCTCCCCTCTCAATTCTCTCTCTCTCTCTTACTCTCCGCAGCTCATACTTTCCCCCTCTATTTTGAGGCTTGCCCCTCTCTATGTGTTTCCATTCGTGCTTTTATGTATCTTCTCTTGACATACTTTGTCTACTGTTTCTCTTTCATTACTCTCAGGTCCTCCACCACGCCATTTTTCTCTCTTTCCTTCTCTTTCACTGCTTTCCTCTAAAAATACCACCCGTGCTGCTTCACTGACTCACAAAGAATAGACCTTGGCTGTCCATCAAAAGAGCACGCACTGCATTGGTCGTAGGCTGGAAAATAAAGCTTTGGAGTGAAAAGACTGATGCTTGTCTGGAATCGAGGTCACGTCTCTTTGTAGGGAGTGATTTTCTCAATCGTTGGACTTTATTGTCCTGCTCTAATGCTCTGTCTTCTGTGATTTACCTCGTTCCACCCTCACGTTTTCTACCATTTTTTTCATACTTTGTTCTGGTCTTGCTCTTCATGCATATATATCCTAACAGTGGTTAGTACTGTAGCCCCTCCAACGTTTGAGATTTTCTCTGCCTTAGAAATTGACTTTAAATTGGCTCATACAAGGAGCGTAAAGAGGACATGACTTACATTAAGAGTTAAAAGCAGATCATGAAATGATTTCCTAAGGGCTATCATTTTGCATCAAATAGGGTTTTTTCCCTTACATGCCTTTTTAACCAATTGTCATTCACACCTTACCTTAAAGTCCAAATCATTTTAAAACTATATCTCTGACAAGTTATTTTCTTCACAAAATTTCAAAGAAAAAGACTTGATGCAGTATCTGGCTATGCTGAATTTTTTTTTTTTTTTAACTCATATTAATTTGCCTGATAGAATCGTGTATCTCTGGGGATCATACCATACCCATTTGTAAAATATGGTTATGCTCATAAAAGCCTTTACATATGCCCAGTGTCTCCAATGATAGTATATTTTAGTGCTAAATGGATGGCACAATTAGAAGTTCAAAGGCTTAATCCACAGCGAGTGTTTGCACCACCTACGCCATTCAGCTGAGGGTCCAAAAAAAATGTACAGCAGAGATTTGTACTGTAAGAACTGAAAATAACACTTATCTATAACTGGGAGAGCACAAACCACAGCAGTGCAGAGAACAAACCTATGTATGGTAATAAATAATATGTAATAGGTAAACTGATTTGATAGGTTTTACATCAACTGCTAAATTAATAACATAATAAGATCGTACATTTCCTTTATGATGATTATGATTATGGGCCCTGAAAGCCCTGTATATACTGTGGCATGACAGAACTGAAAGGTCAGTTTATCCTACTCTGCACATGTACATTAACGTCAAGCTCAGAGATTCTCTTGTGTCCAGCAAGCAAAGACAATCCTAAGAGCGTGTCATGGAGAGAACAGCGTGACAATGAAAATGTCACATTGTACATGTACGTGACAAAGGAAATCGCCCTTATATTAATGCACATCATCAGAAAACACTGACCGTTTTGATAAAACTGGCCAGTCTTTTAACTGGAACTTAACTACAAGGTCACATCATAGACATCTGAATGCTAATAGGGGAGCTAAGGTCACTGTTTGTAGGTGTAGCAGAGTGCGAAAAAGATATGGGGGTTTTAGTATTCTCTGCCGACGGCAACGTCCAGATGGTAAGCACAGTATATGAGTATACCATATAAAGGACATGTGCAGACCCACTAGGGTCAACATGAAACCGATCTTACCACCACTTAATGGCATATCACACACATATCCATGTGCTCACAGCTCACATTCATGCAGGCACACACCAAGCGTGCACAAACACACACACACTCAAAACACATAAGATCCCATCGCGTTAATGCTGTTGCACAACCTTCAATCACTTTAATAGAGTTCCTGCCCCTCTCTAGCGCTGGACTGATCTTCGCATGGACCATTATGTAATTTCATATGCGCCGCTCAGGCTGCAGGGCGGTAGGATACTCACACGAAAGGCTGCCTAACACATTGCACATTAGAGGAAGCTGGTCCAGAAGCACACTCATAAATATTTACCATGCACAGGGTACACTGATACACATAAACACATACGTTTAGAGAGACACATGCATGCATATGGACACACACGCACACACACACACACACACACACACGCACACACACACACACACACACACACATAGTCACACACACACACACACACACACACACACACACACACATACTCACACACACACACACACACACACACATAGTCACACAGACACATACTCACACACACAGACACACTGATCTACAACATTAAGTCATGGTCTGGGCCGCTAACCAAATAAAGTTTAATCACACTGAGAACGTGGGGTATGCATCTCATTTATGGCTGTGCATTTAAAAAGCCCTTTTCTTCCCGCCAATAAATATTGTCCATATTCTGCAGGGAAAGCAGCAGTCACTTTTTGAGAGTGCCATGGCTGGCATTGCAAAGCAAAATCGCTTCATTGCAGAGCAAGGCTGTTTTGTTGCACGTCTAGCCAATGCACATAATTGGCGACAGGGAAGACAGCCAATCTGTTATTGGTTCCCTCTGGATATAAATGCTTTTTGTTAGTCCCTGGCAACTCGCTGAAAGACCTGTGTAAGAACGCCCCCCCAAACACAAACCGTTCTGCCAGAATAATAAATACTACTGAGATTCTGAGAGGGATGCAAACACTTGACAGGAAACATCAGAGTAGATAATGTAATCAAATAAGATGAAAAGTGCTAAAAAGGCATTTGAGTCCCCTGAAATGTATTAGAGGCTACATCTTTGTCAGTTGACAGAACCTTGAGGCCCAAATATTCAAAAATAGCTTAATTAAATAACCTATTTCAGGATAAAATCCATAGTTTCTGTAATAAAAATATGCTACTTTTCTTCAATACTAATATCAAAGATGCCCTTATTACTCAAAATACATTATTGTTATGGTAAACAAGGACCACTTCCACACTCACTGACCACTGACATTGACAACACATGAAAGGAGACAGCTATCACCATGCTGAGCCTTAACTCACAGTCTACGACATGTGCATCAGATAACAGAACGCCACACAAACCTAATCCCTCTTTAGATAACAAATGAAAGACTGGAGACTAAGGATTAAGTGTTAGTAGTTTGTACAAAACACACTTCCTCCTCTTTAAAACCAAGTTATGTATTACATAAAAGGAAACAAACAGCTCTTCCTGGTCAGAGAAATCATGTAATTACAACAACAACAACAACAACATAATACTACTATTATTACTACTACTACTACTACTACTACTATTACTACTACTACTACTAATATTATTATTATTATTATTATTATTATTATTATTATTATTATTATTATTATTATTATTATGGTTATTATTATTATTATTATTATTATTATTATTATTATAAGCTGAAGAAGAAGAAGAACAAGAAGAAGAAGAAGAAGAAGAAGAAATCCTACCTGGCCAAGATGTGGCATGGGGTTAAATCCACAAAGGTTACACACTGTGTTCTTGCACTCTGTACAGGTGTTGTAGTTAGGAGCATCCTTGGAGCCAATATTGAGATCCACTTTGCAGAGTGGACAGGATGTTGTTGGAGGTCCTGTGGGTGCTGGAGCTTCAGATGACTTTAGTGGAGGTTTCTGCTCTGATTTCACTACATCTGAAGGTGCAGGGGCCTGAGCAGGTGCAACTGGTTTCTTCTCCTCTGGTTTTTGCACAGCAGGTGGTTTAGTCTCTGCAGCCGGTGGAGCCTTTGAAGCACCCTGGGCTGACACAGACTCTTTACGGCCTGTAGGCGGTGTCTTAGATGGCTCATCCTGAAGCGCAGTGTTGATCAGATTGGAGGCTGAACTGAAAAAGGATGAACCGAAGCCCATAGCCTTTCCAGACACCGACTCAGCAGGTTGAGGAGAAGGAGACCTCGATCGAGCTGTGTCTGCACGACCCCCAAATCCAAAGAACTTCCCTGCAACAGATTCTGCTGGCTTGGATGGAGGTGTAGGCTGAGCTTTGGGAGTCTCTTTCGCTCCACCAAAACCAAAGCCAAAGAATCCAGACTCTTGTTTGGGAGGTTCAGGCTGTGCTGCCTTTGCAGGGGGTGGTGTGGGCCCTTTTGAAGGTTGCTGCTGTGATTTCCCAGCCTCTTGCTCTGGAGGCACTTTTTGCTGTGGGATTGGTGGTGTTGGTACCACAGCAGAGGGTTGCTCAGGTGGTTTCTCAACAACTGCAGGTTTCTGACCTTGTTGTGGTCCTGCACTGGCTGGAGCAGAAACTTTGCTTGGTTGAGTCTGAGACATCTTCATAGGTGGGCCAGGAGGCTCCATACCTCCAACAGCTCTCTGCATCTGACAGTTCAGACAGAGCCACTCACTGACCTGCAATGATTTTGAAATAACAAAAATCAACAAAAGTCCAAAACCATCACTCATAGACTGTTGCTTCAATATTTGTTGTGACACAAGGAGATCAATGAATAGGGTTTACATAATGGAGATGCATTATTCCAATTAGGCACGTCAATTACTTTCCAAGGACAGTATAATCCACACATATCTTCTCATTTGCTCTGTGTATTTGCATCCTGGCAGTATAATCTATTTTTGCATGCAAAATATTATTCTAAACTTATGATGAAAAAGATAGGTGTGTTGGTAGGAATATGGAGTGTTCGTATTTGTCCACAAAAAATTAGATTAATCAATTGACAATGTTACTGTATGAAGAGCCGTTTCCAGGCTTAACAGTGTGAAATCATACATAAAATGATCAAGGTGATGTTTTACAGAATTTTATCATTCTGTCTTTTCTGAAATAGAAGTGTCATTATTCCTAACAGATGAAAAAATGATTACCTCAGTTGCATGTGGCATGGGGTTGAATCCACAAAGGTTACACACTGTGTTCTTGCACTCTGTACAGGTGTTGTAGTTAGGAGCATCCTTGGAGCCAATATTGAGATCCACTTTGCAGAGTGGACAGGATGTTGTTGGAGGTCCTGTGGGTGCTGGAGCTTCAGATGACTTTAGTGGAGGTTTCTGCTCTGATTTCACTACATCTGAAGGTGCAGGGGCCTGAGCAGGTGTGACTGTTTTCTCCTTCTCTGGTTTAACCTCTGCAGCCGGTGGAGCCTTTGAAGCACCCTGGGCTGACACAGACTCTTTACGGCCTGTAGGCGGTGTCTTAGATGGCTCATCCTGAAGCGCAGTGTTGATCAGATTGGAGGCTGAACTGAAAAAGGAAGAACTGAAGCCCATAGCCTTTCCAGACACTGACTCAGCAGGTTGAGGTGAAGGAGATCGAGATCGAGATCGAGCTGTGTCTGTTTGACCCCCAAACCCAAAAAACTTCCCTGCAACAGATTCTGCTTGCTTGGATGGGGGTGTAGGCTGAGCTTTGGGAGTCTCTTTCCCTCCACCAAAACCAAAGCCAAAGAATCCAGACTCTTGTTTGGGAGGTTCAGGCTGTGCCGGAGGTGCTGCCTTTGCAGGGGGTGGTGTGGGCCCTTTTGGAGGCAGCTGCTGTGATTTCCCAGCCTCTTGCTCTGGAGTCACTTTTTGCTGTGGGATTGGTGGAGCAGAAACTTTGCTTGGTTGAGTCTGAGGCATCTTCGTAGGTGGGCCAGGAGGCTCCATACCTCCAACAGCTCTCTGCATCTGACAGTTCAGACAGAGCCACTCACTGACCTGCAATGATTTTGAAATAACAAAAATCAACAAAAGTCCAAATCCCATCACTGATACACTGTTGTTTCAATATTTGCTGCAACACAAGGAAATCAGTGAATTGTGTTTACAAAATGGGGATGCATTATTTCCAATTAGGTGTGTCAATTACTCTCCAAGGAGAGTATAATCCACACATATCTTCTCATATGCACTGTGTATTTGCATCCTGGGTGTATAATCTATTTTTGCACACAATGTATTATTCTAAGCTCATGATGAAAAAAATAGGTGTATAGTTATTCTGCAGGAATATGTAGTATTCGTATTTGTCCACAGAAAAGTAGAAAATTAATTAACAATTTCACTGAAAGAAGAGCCCTTTCCAGCCTTAAGGGTATGAAATCATAAATAAAATGATTAGGCTGATATTTTAAAGAATCCTATCATTCTGTCTTCTGTGAAATAGAAGTAACATTCTTTGTAACAGATGAAAAATGCATTTTTTGTGATGGATCATAATTGTATTATACTGTATAACCCACCTTGAATTTGTGTGTATGCCTATTTCTAAGGTCCATATACACATCACATCAGAAAGAACTGTTTTTGTGTGATACCCTGTCATTGTTAATACTGACTGTAGAAGTTTTATCTGAACATAATAGACGTTTTGCATTATTACAGATTTGATGTTTGTTACCTCAGTTGCATGTGGCATGGGACTGAATCCACAAAGGTTACACACGGTGTTCTTGCACTCTGTGCAGGTGTTGTAGTTAGGAGGATCTTTGGAGCCAATCTTGAGTTCAACTTTGCAGAGTGGGCAGGATGTTGGAAGTCCTGTGGGTCCTGGAGCTTCAGATGGCTTTAGTGGAGGTTTGTGGTCCGTTTTCACTGCATCTGAAGGTGCAGGGGCCTGAGCAGGTGCAGCTGTTTTTTTCTCCTCTGGTTTCTGCACAGCAGGTGGTTTAATCTCTGTAGCCAGCGGTTTAGTCTCTGCAGCCGGTGGAGCCTTTGAAGCACCCTGGGCTGACACAGACTCTTTACGACCTGTAGGTGGTGTCTTAGATGGCTCATCCTGAACCGCAGTGTTAATCAGATTGGAGGCTGAACTGAAAAAGGATGAACCGAAGCCCATAGCCTTTCCAGACACTGACTCAGCAGGTTGAGGAGAAGGAGATCGAGTTCGAGCTGTGTCTGTTTGACCCCCAAACCCAAAGAACTTCCCTGCAACAGATTCTGCTGGCTTGGATGGAGGTGTAGGCTGAGCTTTGGGAGTCTCTTTTGGTCCACCAAAACCAAAGCCAAAGAATCCAGACTCTTGTTTGGGAGGTTCAGGTTGAGCTGGAGGTGCTGCCTTTGCAGGCGGTGGTGTGGGCCCTTTTGAAGGTTGCTGCTGTGATTTCCCAGGCTCTTGCTCTGGAGTCACTTTTTGCTGTGGGATTGGTGGTGTTGGTACCACAGCAGAGGGTTGCTCAGGTGGTTTCTCAACAACTGCAGGTTTCTGACCTTGTTGAGGTTCTGCACTGGCTGGAGCAGAAACTTTGCTTGGTTGAGTCTGAGGCATCTTCATAGGTGGACCAGGAGGCTCCATACCTCCAACAGCTCTCTGCATTTGACAGTTCAGACAGAGCCACTCACTGACCTGCAATGATTTTGAAACAACAAAAGTCAGCAAAAGTCCAATGACATCACTCATAGACTGTTGTTTGAATATTTGCTGTGCTACAAGGAATTCAATGAATAGAGTTTACATAATGGAAATGCATTATTTCCAATAAGGCGTGTCAATTACTCTCCAATGAGAGCATCATCCACAAATATCTTAGTATATAATCTATTTTTGCATGCATTTCGTATTATCCTAAGCTTATAATGAAAAGGATATGTGTATAGTTATTCTGTAGGAACATAAAGTATTCGTATTTGTCCACAAGTTCACTTTATGAGTAGCCCTTTCCAGGCTTAAGGTTGTGAATTCATAAGTACAATGATGAAGGTGATTCTATCACTCTGTCTTATGTGAAAACAATGTGTCATTATTTCCAACAGATGAAAAAATGCATTTTTTTGTAATTATATTATACAACCCACCTTGACTTGGTGTGCATTTCTATTTCTAAGGTCCTTAGACATATCATATCAGAAGGAACTCTCTTGGTGTCCTCTCATTATTAATACTGAATGTGGAAATTTTATCTGAACAAGGTAGACATTTTTGCATTATTACAGCTTTGATGTTTCTTACCTCGGCTGCATGTGGCATGGGCTTGAAACCACACTGATTGCACACAGTGTTCTTGCAGTCAGTGCAGGTGTTGTAGTTTGGAGGATCCTTGGAGCCTATGTTAAGGTCCACTTTGCAAAGTGGACAGGAGGCTTTCATTCCCGCTGTTGGAACTTGTGCCTCTGCAGACTTGGGTGGAGTTTCATCTTTTTTGGTTGGAGCTGGTGGTCCTATCTTGTCTGAAACACCCTCCGGTTTCTTGGCTTCTTCTGATTTCTTCTCTTCTGGCTTCTGTGCAGCAGATGGTTTAGTAGCACCCAGGGATGAAACAGATGCCTTACGGGAACTGGGTGGAGTAGAAGATGGCTCATCCTGACCAGCAGAGATCAGATTGGATGCTGAGCTGAAGATGGATGAGCCAAATCCAAAGACCTTCCCCGAAACTGATTCTGCTGGTTGTGGTGATGGTGAGCGCGATCGAGCTGTGTCTGTGAGACCACCAAAGCCGAATAGTTTCCCAGTCACAGACTCGGCTGGTTTTGAAGAGGCTGGAGGCTGCTCTTTTGGTTTTGCTTTACCACCAAATCCAAAGCCAAAGAATCCAGATTCCTGTTTTGGGGCTTCATTTTGTGCTGCAGTACTGGGTTTAGCAGGTTGTGTCGTTGGCTGCTTTTGCGGAGGTGTCTGTTGGGTTACTGTTTGCTCAGCTGATTTAAGAGAAACAGGAGACTTCTGGTCCTGGGCAGAGGCTACTGGTGAAGACTGTCTTCGAAGAGCTGCTGCTGTTGGTGAAGCTGGCGTGGCAGGTACTGCAGGAGAGGACTGCCTCCTGTTCGGGGAACCTGCATCTGCTTCATCCCTTTTCAATGGTGATTGAGGTGTGGGGCTCTCTGATTTTTTGGGAGGCTCTTTTAGCTGTGGAGACCCAGGAGTTGAAGCCTGCTTGCTCTTTGGTGACCCTGGGCTGGGGGCCACTGCTGAGGAGGACTGCCTCCTGCTCTGAGGAGCTGCTGGTGGTGACCCTGGAGGGGGGGAAGCTCCAGCAGATGACAGCTTCCTCTGTGGGGCTCCAGCATCCACACTTGCTTTCGTCAAGGGTGATCCTGGAGCTGCCACAGATGCAGGAGACGAGGGTCGCCTGTGGGGAGAACCTGCAAGAGGTGATCCCGGTGAGGCTGCTGCAGATGGAGAGGACTGTCTCCGGTTTGGAGAGCCAGTTTCACTTGCCTCCCTTCTAAGAGGTGGGGTTGAAACACCTGGGGTCGATTGCCTTCTTTGTGCAGAACCTGGGTCCACAACATCTTTCATTGGTGGCGATACTGCTGGTGGAGCACCTTCCTCTTTAAGGGACAGTGGTGTTGGTTCTTCCTTCAATTTTGGAGATCCAGGTGTTGCAGCCTGTTTAATTTTAGGTGAGGCCGGTGGAGTGGCAGCAGGGATGTCCTTCTTTTGGGGTGGTGATGCTGCTGGGGCCTTGACAGGTTGTGATGGAGGTTTCATCATGGGTGGTCCAGGTGGTTCCATCCCAGCAGCTGCCCTCTGCATCTGGCATGTCAAGCAAAGCCACTCCTGGACCTATAATTCAGTGAAGAAATAAATGATGATAAGGAAATCATTTTGGAGTATTTCACTGTACAGACATTTTTAGGTGCAAATATGTACAAAACATGATGTGGCAAATCTAATGTGAATACAAAAAAAAACAGACAATTTAGTTTCATATTATTTGGACATGACTCAGACTGAAGATTGAACCTGTGGAAACTTACCTCTGTGACGTGTGGCATTGGATTGAAGCCACAAAGGTTACAAACTGTAGTCTTGCACTCTGTGCAGGTGTTGTAATTTGGAGGATCCTTTGTGCCTATGTTAAGCTCCACTTTGCACAAGGGGCAGGACTGGGTTGTTTTGGAGGTGGGTTCTGATGGTGCCTTGGCCTGTGAAGCCTCTTCTATTGTCTTTGCTTCTGGTTTCTTTTCAGGGGTGTCATCCTGTACTGCTGACGTGATCAAATTAGTGGCTGAGCTGAGGAAGGAACCAAAACCAAAACCCTTCCCAGAGACTGATTCTGCAGGTTGAGGTGTCTTGGTCTGTTGAGCCTCCTCTACTTTCTTTGCCTCTGGTTTCTTTTCCTCTGCTTTCTGATCAGATGCAACTGATGGCTTGGCATCTGTTGCAGGAGGAACCTTAGTTGGAGTTTGGGATTGGACAGAGCCCTTCCTGGAGGGGGGCTGAGATGGAGGCTGGGCTTGTATCGAACCCTTTCTTGAAGCTGGTTGGGATGGGGACTGAGACTGAATGGAGCCTTTTCGGGAAGAGGGCTGTGTGGAAGGGGTCTCATCCTGGACTGCAGATGTGATCAAATTAGTGGCTGAGCTGAGGAAGGAACCAAAACCAAAACCCTTCCCAGAGACTGATTCTGCAGGATGAGGTGTCTTGGTCTGTGGAGCCTCCTCTACTTTCTTTGCCTCTGGTTTCTTTTCCTCTGCTTTCTGGTCAGATGCAACTGGTGGCTTGGTGTCTGTTGCAGGAGGAACCTTAGTTGGAGTTTGGGATTGGACAGAGCCCTTCCTGGAGGGGGGCTGAGATGGAAGCTGGGCTTGTATTGAACCCTTTCTTGAAGCTGATTGGGATGGGGACTGAGACTGAATGGAGCCCTTTCGGGAAGAGGGCTGTGTGGAAGGGGTCTCATCCTGAACTGCCGATGTGATCAAATTTGTGGCCGAGCTGAGGAAAGAACCAAAACCAAAACCCTTCCCAGAGACTGATTCTGCAGGTTGAGGTGTCTTGGCCAATGCTGCCTCCTCTACTTTCTCTGCATCTGGTTTCTTTTCCTCTGCTTTCTGGTCAGATGCAACTGATGGCTTGGCGTCTGTTGCAGGAGGAACCTTAGGTGGAGTTTGGGATTGGACAGAGCCCTTCCTGGAGGGGGGCTGAGATGGAGGCTGGGCTTGTATCGAACCTTTTCTTGAAGCTGGTTGGGATGGGGACTGAGATTGAATAGAACCCTTTCGGGAAGAGAACTGTGTGGAGGGGGTCTCATCCTGGACTGCAGATGTGATCAAATTAGAGGCAGAGCTGAGGAAGGAGGAGCTAAATCCAAAAACCTTCCCTGAGACTGATTCTGCAGGCTGAGTTGATGGTGCCTTGGCCTGTGGAGCCTCCTCAATTTTCTTTGCCTCTGGTTTCTTATCCTCTGGTTTCTGATCAGAAACTGCTGATGGCTTGATATCTGTTGCAGGAGGAACCTTAGTTGGAGTTTGGGATTGGACAGAGCCCTTCCTGGAGGGGGGCTGAGATGGAGGCTGGGCTTGTATCGAACCCTTTCTTGAAGCTGGTTTGGATGGGGACTGAGACTGAATGGAGCCCTTTCGGGAAGAGGGCTGTGTGGAAGGGGTCTCATCCTGCACTGCAGATGTGATCAAATTAGTGGCCGAGCTGAGGAAGGAACCAAAACCAAAACCCTTCCCAGAGACTGATTCTGCAGTTTGAGGTGTCTTGGCCAATTCTGCCTCCTCTACTTTCTCTGCATCTGGTTTTATTGTCTCTGGTTTCTTATCCTCTGGTTTCTGATCAGAAACAACTGATGGCTTGGTGTCTGCTGCAAGAGGAGCCTTACTCTGAGTTTGGGATTGGACAGATCCCTTCCTGGAGGGGGGCTGAGATGGAGGCTGGGCCTGTATCGAACCCTTTCTTGAAGCTGGTTGAGATGGGGAGGGCTGTGTGGAAGGGGTCTCATCCTGGACAGCAGATGTGATCAAATTAGAGGCAGAGCTGAGGAAGGAAGAGCCAAATCCAAAAACCTTCCCTGCTGCTGCTTCTGCAGGTTGAGGTGATGGTGACCGAGATCTTGCTTTGTCCTTTGCACCTCCAAATCCAAATCCAAAGAAACCACCCTCTTGTTTGGGTTGCTCTGCTTCTTTTAGTGGCACAGATTTAGCTGGCGTAGGTCCTTCTGCAGTCTTTTGTTGAGATTTCCCTGAGTCTTGCTGCTGTGTTTTCTGAGCATCAGCTATGGGCGGTTTGTCCTGTGCTTTTTTTACCTGTTGTGGGACTGGCCCTGGGGGCTCTACTCCGTGAAGGGCTCGCTGTGTTTGGCAATTCAAACACAACCATTCCTTAACCTGCAGGTGTAAAAGGTCACAGTTACTGTACATTTAGGGAAAACAGTGCAATTGTATGTTTGTTCACATGCAGTGTTTTCATACCACATTAAATAGCCCATATTTCAATAAATAACTTCACTACAATGTACAGTACAAGCACTGCAGTAATTTAAGGCATTTCCTCTTACCTCAGTGACGTGGGGCATAGGATTGAATCCACAAAGGTTGCAAACAACAGTTTTGCATTCTGTGCAAGTGTTATAGTTTGGTGGGTCCTTGGAACCAATGTTAAGGTCTACTTTGCAAAGTGGGCAGGATGACTTTGCCCCTGGTGGTTGAGTTTCTTTAGATTTGGATGGAGGTTCTACAGTTTTAACCAGAGCTGCTAGGGCTTTAGCCTGTGCGGGTACCTCTGGCTCCTTCTCATTTTGTTTCTTCTCTGGCTTCTGAGCAGGTGGTAATTTGGTCTCTGCAGCTGTTGGCACAGTGGCCTTGAGGGGAGTCTCAGGTTTCTTTTCCTCTGGTTTCTGCACCACAGGTTGCTTAGACTCTGCAGCTGGTGGACCCTTCGCAGGACCCTGGGCTGACACAGACTCTTTACGGGCTGTAGGTGGTGTCTTAGACGGCTCATCCTGAACAGCCGAGCTGATCAGACTGGATGCCGAACTGAACAGGGAAGAGCCGAAGCCCATAACCTTCCCAGATACCGGCTCAGCAGGTTGTGGTGAGGGAGATCTGGGACGAGTTGTGTCAGTAAGACCACCAAAGCCAAAGCCAAATAAGCCAGACTCCTGCTTAGGTGGTTTAGCTTCAGGTTGTGGAGATGTTTTGGCTGGAGACGGTGCCCCTTTTGGCATTTGCTGTGGTGTACCAGGGTCTTTTTGTTGAGGAAGTTTCTGCTGTGTGGGTTCTGTTTTGTCAGAGGTTTTGGCTTCTTTCTTCTGAGGAGAAGATGGCATTTTAGTTTGGGGCTGTGATGGTGTAGGTGCTTTACTGAGTTGTGGCGACATCGGAGGTCCAGGAGTTCGTTGCACCTGGCAGTTCAGACACAGCCATTCCTTGGCCTGCAACAGCAGATTAATATATATTTTTATATTTATCATACATGATTATTTACTGTGTTAGCACAGACATGAAATATTAATTTATAATACATACTAAATAATTTAAACATGTAAGTATATATGCAGTGTTAATTGAAATATACTTTAACGCATTGCACAAGATATAGTAATTATTTGCAAATATTGCTAGGTGTTCCTTTCTCTAACACAGTCTACTGGCAGAGATATCTTCATTTAGACTTTTAACATGTAGTTAGCATGTGATTGATTAAAGGGTAAAGTTTCCAACAAACTAATTTATGGATATTTCAAACACTAACAAGAAAAGAAATAAAACATTTTGGCCATTTTACTGATATAATACCATCCAATTCGGTTTACCTCAGTCAGATGGGGCGTTGGATTAAATCCACACAAATTGCATACAGTTGCCTTGCATTGAGTGCAAGAGTTGTAGTTGGGAGGATCCTTAGAGCCTATATTTAGGGCAACTTTACACAGGGGGCATGATGAACCTTTAGGACTTGGCTGAGATTCTTTTTTCTGAGGTTCCTTTGTCACCTTTTCCTCAGAGGAAGCCTGCGGCTTTCCCTCAAGTTTCTTCTCCTCTTGTTTCTGAGCAGCTTTTGCAGGACCCTGGGCTGAGACAGACTCTTTACGTGCCGTAGGTGGTGTGGGAGACGACTCATCCTGAACAGCCGAGCTGATCAGACTGGATGCCGAACTGAACAGGGAAGAGCCGAAGCCCATAACCTTCCCAGACACCGGCTCAGCAGGTTGAGGTGACGGAGATCTGGACCTTGCTGTGTCTGTCAGGCCACCAAAACTAAAGCCAAACAAGCCAGACTCCTGTTTGGGTGGTTCAGCCTTTGAGGAAGGTGCTGGAGATTTAGCTGGAGAAGTCTCTGCTTTCCTAGCCCCCTGTTGACTAGGGGACTTTGTTTCGCTTCCCTTGTCTTTCTCTACACCTCCAAGAGCCCGCTGTGTCTGGCAATTCAAGCAGAGCCATTCCTTTACCTGCAATGATACAATGACAACAATGTTATCAACATCTGTTTTTCCCCACACAGTATACGTGTGCAAGTTTAACACTGTTAGTAGTGAAAATAGTCATGCATATTGGAAATGTTAATTAATGTTTTCACAGTGTGCAATGAACAGTGTTGGATGCAAAAAGGTGTAAATTCAAGTTGTACTTAAAATATTTTTAAAAAATTGTTGAATACATATATGATTACTAATGTTTATTGGCTACAGTATGTTACAAAATAACTTGAAGGTTCAACAGAATTTGGAACAGAAACACAACCACCAACACACTACCAACATAAATAACATACATCTACAATAAGTACAATAGCTTGCATTATTAGCACTTTCCCAAGTGCTTGTCAATGCATTGCTGATCATAAACAATATAATAATAATCACAAAAATATTATAATGAAAGCAACTGTCCTGACATTTGTAACATTTTGTTTAAGGCAGGACAGGCTATCTTAAAGAAGATATATAGTTCAATATAATATTTTAATATTTAAACTCATAATAAAGACTATGAAAGAGAGTGGCTGTTTAACCAGATCCTGACAAAACAATACAATATCCACCTTACCATGCTGGGGCACAACAAACAGAAGTAAATTTGACCAGCTCATCAGTGATATAAGGCCATTTAGAATGTGTGACAAAAATGTTTTGTCCATGTCCATTCCCTCTGTTTGACCAGAAGATCCCTTTTTCCTTTATCCCGTATTTCAGGTATTTCAAACTAAGGTGAAACACAGGACAGGATTGTGCAGCCGCTATCATGACAGAAAATGTCAGGCTTCAGCTTTGGGCTCATTAACTACATTAACTACTACAAAAGATGTGAATGTGAAATAAATGAAAGTACAGGCAAAGAAATTGTGTATATATTTGCCTTTCTGGTTTGAGTTTTCATACTAACAACAACATACATTACAGTGTTGCTGTGTTTCAAAGATAAAATCAAAGAAAAAAAAGCCTAAAAATGACCCAAAATGCAGGTGACATAGGTGACAATATATCAAAGGAATAAAACACACTGTGAGCAAAATGTTGTGTACCCCAAAACTGGTCAAATGGTATGTTTTAGCTAGAACAAGGTAAGATGGTAAATTAGATTTTTTGGTGAAGTAGCTAAGGTGCTATTTCACCAATGTCTGGTTCAAAAGTCACTGTCTTATTAAAACTGATACTTATCATAACATGTCTTTGAAGTTATCCACTATCCACCAAACTTCAAAGGATACATATTCACATTGGTTTAAACCATGGAGAAAAGTAATACAGTTAAGAAACATATATGCATGCTGAAAAATTAAGGATCCCAGAACCAAAAATACAGTAAAATACAGTAACTTATGTAAACACTAACAATAAAAATGTAAGCAGATTACACACAGGCATGTCATATTTGAGATACCTTAAACCAGATCTGTCCAAATAGCTCAGCTTCTACCTGCTTTTTTGACTTTTATAAAACATTTTCCCATGAACACTAAAGATTTCATTCTTCTCTTCTAATATTTATCTCATCTAGCCAACACTGTTTAGGATGATATTAAATACAATCAGATTTTATAATGAAAATGCACAGATCTGCCTTTTATGTGTGTTGCCAGCTTCAACAAAACATTAAATACCACACATTGCACAATATTCATATTTAAAACTTTGAGTATTAATAAAAAATAATATAGAGTAACACATGCACACAAAAAGGCATACACTGTGTAAAGTAAATCACAACACTATTAGTTGAAACCAGAAAGAAAACTTTAGTAGGTCAGCTATTTAGAGATGAGCAATAACAATGGCAATGAAAGGTGAATGTGTTTGGGCACCACAATTGAAATGAAATGTTTCAAACTTAAAACGTGTCTTTGGTTGGTTGGTTGAACTGTTTGTCTTACTTCTGTGAGGTGTGGCACTGGATTGAATCCACAGAGGTTACATACAACACTCTTGCATTCAGTGCAGGTGTTGTAGTTGGGGGCTTCCTTGGACCCTATGTTGAGATCCACTTTGCAGAGTGGACAGGAGGATTTTGCCGTTTTGCTTGAAGGACCTACTTTTTTCTCTGCCAATGGGGTTTGACCCTGCTGTTGTAATGTTTTCTCTTGGTTGTGTAGCAGTGGCTTCTCCCCTATTTTCTTAGGAGAGGCCTGGGATGGGGAAGGCTCCTTCTGGGATGGTTGAGTACTAGCTGTTTCATCCTGGACAGTTGAAGATATTAAATTTGTGGCAGAGCTGAGTATGGAGGAACCAAAACCGAACATCTTCCCAGAGACAGACCCTGTGGCCTGAGGAGAAGGTGACCTGGACCTAGATATGTCTTTTGCCCCACCAAAACCAAACAGCATTCCCGACACTGATTCATTAGGTTTTGATGCAGATGGCGTTTTAGGAGCCTCCTTACCCCCACCAAATCCGAAGCCGAAAAAGCTGGATTCCTGCTTAGATTCTGGGACAGTTTTTGCAGAGGATGGAAGCCCACTTGGTGTTTGGGGAGGCTTTGCTGGTACCTGTTGTTTTGGATTCTGCAGTTGTGGTTGCTTATCGGGTGTTATGGTGGATGTTTTGTTTGCTACTGTGTTGGATGTATCCTGGGATATCTTATTATCTGTGTTTTTATTTTCAAGCTGTAATTTTTTCTGATCTATTGATTGGGTTGCAGGTTTCACAGATTCTTTTTTTCCTGTTTGCTCTGCTGCAGGTCTTGGCTCTTTTAGCGGAAAAGCACGTTTTTGGGTTGATTCTGTAGTGGCAACATCTGTTTCTGAGGCTTTGACATCTGGGTTACTTTTATCAAGGATTTGTTGATGTACCTTCACTTGTGTAACGTTCTGTACCTCATGTTTTTTGCCATCTATCTTTTCTCCATCCTTTTTGATCACATCTGGACCACCATTCTTTTCTTTTCCTTCATCTGATTTCACATTGTCCATCTTCTTTGCCAGAACTGGCTCAGTATCTCCTACAGATTCTTTGCTAGCAGGCTGGCTTGGTACAGGTTCTTTTTGAGTGGATGTGAGAGTAGCAGATGGTTCATCCTTGACAGCTGAGGTGATGAAACTTGAAGCCGAGCTGAAAATAGATGAGCCAAAACCTAACACTTTCCCACTCATATCTGCTGGCTGAGTTGAGGGAGACTGAGATCGAGATCTGTCTTTAGCACCACCAAAGCTAAAACCAAAGAATCCAGAATCCTGTTTTGGAGGTTCAGTCTGTGGCTGTGGTAGGTGTCTTGAAGGACTTTTAGGCATTTGCTGTGGAGGTTTGCTGGGGGTTTGCTGTTGTGCAGATTTTGGTGTTGAAGGATTTTGTATGGGTTGGGTAATGTTAGACTCTTTAGTCCCTGCTGTGCTCTTTTGTTGTTGTGGTGGTTGGGCCTGTGAAGGTTTTTGCACTTGAGTAGATTTCATAGGAACACTGTCTTTACTGCTTTGAACAGATTTTAAAGCATCTGATTTTGTAGTTTGCGCTGATCCAGGGAGCAGTTTCCCTATTTCTTTGTCTCCTGTAGAAAAAGGTGTCTTCTGATAAATTTGCTTTTCTTCTGATTTCTCAGATTCTTGGTTCTTCCCTGTTGTTAGGTTGTCTTTCTTTGCTTCGGGCATAATTTGTTTAGATGCCAATTTGTCTTCTGTTTTCTGATCATGCTTCCTTGTGTCTGTGTTTTCTGTCGATTTCATGGCCACAGCTTCATTTTGGCCTGCTTTCTCTTGTTCTTGTTTTGTCTCCATCCTTTTCTCTGTTTTGCTTTCCTCATGTTTCTTCTCTAATGCTTTTTCTGCGTGTTTTGAATCACCAGCCCTTTTCTCTGGTTGACTCCCCTCCTTCTCATTGGTAGTCTTTTCTGATTTGGTGTCTACCTTAGTCTTTTCAGTAAGTCTTTTTGCCTCTATGATTGGTGGTTTGGGTGAGACTTGTGATGATGCAGGGACTTTCTTTAGAACTGCTTGTTTTTCTGAAGGCTCATCATGTGCAGATGACGTAACTAAATTGGACGCTGAACTGAAAACAGAGGATCCAAAGCCAATAACTTTCCCAGATACAGAGCCAGCAGATGTTGACTGTGACTTTATTGCATCTTTAGCTGTGCCAAACCCAAACCCAAAAAAGCTGGACTCCTGTTTTGGAGCTGCAGCGTTTGTCTGTAGTTTTGATTTCACTGGTGAGTCACTACCTCTTGGTGCCTCCTTTTGAGATGTGTCAGGCATGTTTTGTTGGTCAGGTATTTTCTGTGGAGGTTGTTTGACACTTGCTGCTATGGCTTTGCCTTGAGTGGCAATTTGTTCTGATTCCTTGTTGGTAGGTTGTGGTGTTTTGGGCATAGGCTCCTTTTTAATAGGCGATTGTAATGGTGCAGAATCTTTTTTTAGTGGAGCTAATGGTGTTTTACCCTGAGGCTCCTTGTCTGTTTTTGTCATGGATGATACAGCAGGAACTTTTTTGTCCTCTGCCTTTTTGTCTTCATTTTCATCTTGCGTTTCCTTCTCCTGAGGTTTCTTTCCCATTCCCGTGTTTTGTTCCTGAGTTATATTTTCTTCTCGTCTCTTGTCTTCCTGTATAACAACATTTTGTCTTTGTTCCTGTGATTCTTCTGTCTTTTTCAATATTTCTTTTTGATTCTTGAGTGTTTCCAATTCTGGTTTCTTAATGGATAGTCCAGCACCAGCAGGCCTTCCCTCCACTATCTTTCCATCAGCGTTTACCTCATCTGTTCTCACTATTGTTTTTTGTGCAGTGGTTTGTTTAGGCTCTGTAGAGGGTTGTGACATGGGAGAGGCTTGTGCTGTGGCAGGTCTTTTTTTCTCAGATAGTGGTGGACCATTATCCTTTTGCTTAGAAGGTGGTTCATCTGGGACAGCAGAAGATATAAAATTGGATGCAGAACTAAAAATTGAAGAGCCAAAGCCCATCACTTTTCCTGAAACAGACCCTTGTGGTTGAGGTGAAGGTGAACGAGACCTTGATGTATCTTTTGCAGTTCCAAAGCTAAAACCAAAGAAACTTGAGTCTTGCTTCGGGGGTTCAGACTGCAAAGTGGGCACAGATTTTCTACAGGGGACAGTTTGCTGCTGTGTCTTTGCAGCCTGACCATGAGGTTGTTGAGGAGGCTGTTGTGAAAGTTCTTTTTGAGCCATGTCTGTCTTTTCACTAGCAACTGGTTTGCTTGACTGTGCTGATAGCGGAGCTTCCTTTCCTTGTGAGGAACCAGTTGTAGAGAAACCCTTATTTTCAGGACCTTTTGTAGGAAGGTCTTTGTTTTGTTGATTTGTGGGTTGTTTTTTTACACCTTCTATTTCAATGTTGTCTGTTTTTTTGTCCTCCTTCATTATTTCTTGTTTTTTATTAACTGGTTCTTCTTTATTAGTTTGTGATTTTGGTTGCACGTGTTTCTGTACATCAGGTGTTTTTGTTGCAGGCACAGCAGTTGATACTTTGCACTGCTGTTTCTCTGATGTTATTCCTTCTTTCTGCATAGCATCTGGCTCAGAATTCTTGGATGAGACCTGTTGTGATACAGCATCTTTTTGGGAGTTAGACATTGTAGCTGTGGACTCACCCTGGACAGCTGATGTCACAAAGTTAGATGCTGAACTAAAGATAGAAGAACCAAACCCTAAAACCTTACCAGAGACAGATTCTGTGGACTGAGGTTGGACAGGCTGAGATTTGTCTTTACCAAAGCCAAATCCAAAGAATCCAGACTCTTGTTGTGGGGTGTCTGATTTTGCCTGTGGTGCAGTTTTCATACGAGGCTGTTTTTGTTGTGGGGTTTCTTGTTTCAGCTTTGTTTTGGCTTTGTTGTCTTCACTGAGCCCTGGAGCAGTATTGGCGTTTTCTACTTTCACTGGCTGCACAGATGCCATAGATTGTTTGCTTTGCGAGGTTATGGGTGTTTCTCTCTGTTGTGGTTGATATGGAGTTAATGGTTGTCCTGGTGGTTTTGGGGACGTTTTCACTGAAGGTGATGGTGTTGTGGGCTGTGAGTCTTCTTTTAGGTTTGTTACCTCTGGTTTCTTAGCTTCTTGCTTGTTTCCTGTAGATATTGATGGTTCTACTTTCTTATCTGATTTTGTCATATGTGGTTTGGCGTCACTTGAAGTTTTGAGGGAATCTGTTTCAAAGGGTTGTTTGTCTGAGGACTCATCTACAGCTGTGGTGATTAAGTTAGATGCTGAACTGAGAAGAGAGGAGCCAAACCCTAAGACCTTCCCAGAGACAGATGCTTGAGATGAAGCTGACTGAGACTTTGATGGGCTGCCAAATCCAAACCCAAAAAATCCAGACTCTTGTTTAGGTGGATTAGATTGTGATGGCACAGTCTTTTTAGGTGAACTCACAGTTGATGGTGCAGGTTTTTGAGAAATGTCCTGGGGAGGTGGCTGTATCATGGGTTGTGAGGTAATAGATTGCCTGGGTGCTGTTGGGTGGGTCTTACCATCCTCTTTCTTGTCATCAGCAGGTTTTTGTTCAGATGGTGTTGTCTTTTGAGCTAAAACACTTTTAGTGTGTGATACCAGTTTATTTGCCTCTGTGTTGTCAACTTGATCTGCTGGTAAAATGTGCCTTTTCTGTGGGGAACTAGCAGTCAGAGCTTCTTTGGATTGGGGTGTGGTAATAGGGTTTTCCTTGTTTTCAGTCTGTGGTTTGAGGGTGGAGTTAGTTGGCATAGCTGATTGTTTTGTTTCTGCAGGTTTCTTACTGTCTGGCTTTTTATCTTGTTGTTTACTGTCCTCTAATTTAACTTCATTTGGTGGTTTAGGTGCTGTGTCTTTACTTGCACCTGTTTGTTTGTTTGAGGATTCATCCTGCACAGCTGAGCTGATAAAAGTAGATGCTGAACTAAAAATAGAGGAACCAAACCCTAAAACTTTGTTAGAGACAGACCCTTCTGGTTGAGATGATGGCGACTGAGATCTAGATCTATCCTTAGCCCCACCAAAACTAAAGCCAAACAAACCTGTATCCTGTTTAGGGGGTTCTGTTTGTGTTTTAGGTGTGCCTTTGGCAGACTGACCAGCAGAACTTTGTGTTTGCTGCTGAGGTTGACCAGAGCTCTGTGGTTGAGATGCCTTCTGCTGTGGAGACTGCTGTGGTGCTGGACTTGTATCAGCTGCTCTGGTTCCTTTGGGATTCAGCTGGCTTAATGGTTTCTGACTTTCAACTCTTTCATCCCCTTGAGTGACCTTTTTGGCAGGTGATGGGACAGGCTTAATCTCAGTTTTGGATGGCTGTTGTGATGGCTGTGGTTTTTGCTGTAGGGAACCTGGGGTAGCAGGATCGTTGCTTTGTATAGTGGATTTTGATGGTTCCCCTAATGGCGGTTTCTCTTTTTTGAGACTATCTTTATCTTTCAAGGAACTAACTGACCCTTTATTGACTGGCTTTACCTCTGTTTTCTTTTGGTCCAATGACTTTTGCTCTTCTTTCTCTTCTTCTGGTTTCTTTTCATTCTCTTTCTTTGTGAGCAAAGCCTTGCTGTCCCCGGCATATCTTTGGGGTGAGGCCTGGGCTGATGTGAAATCTTTCTGAACAGCTGGGGATTTAGTGGGGCCCTCATCTTGCACTGCAGACGAAATCAAATTTGATGCTTGACTGAAGATTGAAGATCCAAAGCCAAACACTTTGCCAGTGACAGATCCTGTGGGTTGTGGTGAGGGAGAGCGGGATCTTGATGTGTCTTTCGTCCCACCAAAACCTAAGCCAAAAAAGCTAGACTCTTCTTTAGCATGTTCCATTTGTGCAGGGGGAGCAGATTTGGCGGGGGAGGCTTCCTTTTCAGTGGTCTGCTTTTGAGTTTTGTCTGGGACCTGTTGGGGGGGCTTCTGTTGCGGGTGCTGTTTGGTAGTTGGGGCAGACTGGCTAGTTTGAACAGGTTTTTTCACATCTTGTCCAGTCACAGGTGATGCACTTTGTTTCTTCTGAGGTGAGACAGAGGGAGGGACTGCTTTACTGGGGGGCTGGGATGCTGGGGAGGGTTTTTTGGACTGGGGATGAGGTTTCATCATGGGTCCGGGAGGATCAGCTCCTCCAAGTGCCCGTTTCATTTGGCAGTTTAAACATAGCCACTCCTTGACCTGTAATGATATTAAATTGGTAAATGACCATTGCATGCCTCATCACTATACCACAAAAGACTCCACTGTCCACTTACTGTGTGCTGGTCAAAATCCTTACATTATGGGAGAGCCTGCAAACAAAATAACAGCAAAAGAGGCCACACACCTGGGCTGTTCCTTCTTCATGCTATAGTAGAATGTTAACTGTTCCAGAGATTAACCACTTCATGACAGTTCAGACCAGTTCAGACAGTTCAGACAGTTCAGACTCTTATTTTTAAGTTAAAATTAGGTTTATAATTGTATAAAAAATGTGTCATTGTTTTCATTTATATATAGCTCAATATTCTTTTGTAGAGAAATTAAATAAATGCCCATTCCATTGCTAAGTAACCCTGATTAGATGCTCAAACTTTCTTCTTTGGTTTAATATGTAATGTATGTTTTTAATTCAGATGCCAAACTGAAATGTTAAGCCTCATGATTGTTTTCATTCTATATCACGTGCCTTTAGCAGACTAAATTTAGCATACTGAATTTTCAACAACTTCACCTGGGAGAAAACAGATATGCTACAGCTGAGCTACATTTTGCCTTCCATGTCTGTTACTCACAACAGACAGGCAGGTGTGTCTCACGTTACAGTCACTAAGTAGTGCTACAAGGGACCTAAATCATAAGGCCTTTATGCCACAGAGAAATGCATATGGCATTACTCAATTAGGAGTGCAATGGCCATGCAATAACACCAAAATATTTTAAGTAAAAATGTATTCCAGATGATTTGCAGTATATAGTTGCTGTATAAAATAAGACTGCGGTCTGCAGTTCTGTATTGGTATTGCAAAAGGTTGTTGATATTTCAGTTGAACAGCAAATTATATACCTCCCTTTAATGCTCCTAAAGCTTAATGCTGATTGGCTGAGCCTGATTATGACTCAGTTCGAGACATTATGTTTACTTTCTGTGTACAGAGCTAGATCTGTTTGCAAAAAACCTTTTTTGACTGAAACAAATAACAGTGACCTGACCCTGAGAAACCATTAGCTGAACTGGATAAAAATTGTGGGCTGTTTTTTAAGTCCCTTCAATGAAAGATATTTTCATATAAGGACACACTTCACCAGACACCCAATCTTAGACATTCAGTGGTTCAAACTGTTAAAATATGCAAATTCATATTGGAATGGGAGTCAGTAAAGGAGCCCTTTGCCCTCAAGTGCTCCTGGGACAGCCTGAAAGAAGAATCTGTAAATGAAGTCTGCCTATAGGACTATCTGTGATCCCGTCATAGTGGCATCACATGCAACCAAGTATCCTTGGACTCTCCTTGCCAGGCTGCATGCAAACTGTCAGCGTTAAATTACAGAGTCGAGGGTCAAGTCCTTTGTATTTGAGACAACCTCAGAGATGAATCAGCCATTAGGAGCTGAAGCCAACATCGCTTGCCCTGCCAGATGAAAAGCCTGAGGGAGATGGAGGCTTTTTCTGGATAAATGCATCAAAAGCTACTTATTCCCACGCAACTGGGGAATCACATATCATTTGTGATTATGGCTTTGTGGCTGAGAGTTTGAATATCATTGTCAGCAAAGGATAGCAGTCCAATGGCTAATTTGTTAGACAGCCTCTGGAAAAAAAACGTTAGTTAACTTCATCATCTACGGAGAGACTTTTCTGTGAAATGCTTTGTGGTGTTAAAAAGTATTCAATGGCCACACAGAGCAGACACGAAAACAGAAGATCGTTCTAACCCAATTTCTGCTACATGTACATAAGGAGCTCACATGCAGGACTTGCATACACAAAAAGCACATCCCCAAAATGACCAATAAACACTGCAACAAAACCTCTATACAGAAACAAAGAACACAAATGAACGTGTATATAAAAATAATTAGCATGAAAAAGGAGCAGCTTGCTTAACAGGCTGGTTATTTTTCAGAGCATCTCTCAACCAACTTTGTACAGTTATAACCTCCATTCTCCAAACAAAACAACAAATAAACAAGCAAACAAACAAACAAACAAACAAACAAATAAACAAATAAATAAATAAATAAATAAATAAATAAATAAATAAATAAATAGGTGCTGTACATTACCCCTCATTAGACTGCCCTTTACTTTTACCATGAAAAATATTCAAATACATTGTGTTTTTTTTTTTTTTTTTTTTTACCTGTGATCATATTCTTTTCAATACATACTGTAGTTAGCTTGGGACAGGAGACTGTCTGTGTTACTCATGTAATTAGCTATCTGCATGATCTCTTTTTGTGGCATGTGAGTGTGCCTTATGTAAGAAAAAACAATGGTTTAAATACTGACAATGGCACACCTGTTTCTGTTTCCAATATGTCAACCTTTTTTAAGATTAAAGTCCAAAGAGGCATAGGACTGTAACAGTAAAATACTGTCCTCGCCTGAGCACAGGTCTAGACAATAGCAGAGTTGCTAATTCTGGATGACTGTCTTACTACACACTGCACGCAATGACAGCTGATAAAGGCTGATAAAGTACTTTGGCGTCTCTTACCTCTTTCACGTGTGGCATGGGATTAAATCCACACTGGTTGCATACAGTGCTTTTGCATTCCGTGCAAGTGTTGTAGTTGGGAGGATCCTTGGAGCCCTTGTTGAGCTGCACCTTGCAAAGAGGACAGAACGATGGAACTGCTTTGGAGGGAGGTGGGGAGGATCCGTCCTTTTTGCCTGGAGCTGATGTGGTCTTGGGCTGCTGCGGCGGCTCTGCTTTCTTTGCCTCTGGTTTCTGCACAGAAGGTTGTTTAGACTCTGCAGCTGGTGGAGCCTTTGCAGGACCCTGGGCTGAGACAGACTCTTTACGTGCCGTAGGTGGTGTGGGAGACGACTCATCCTGAACAGCCGAGCTGATCAGACTGGATGCCGAACTGAACAGGGAAGAGCCGAAGCCCATAACCTTCCCAGACACCGGCTCAGCAGGTTGAGGTGACGGAGATCTGGACCTTGCTGTGTCCGTCAGACCACCGAAACTAAAGCCAAACAAGCCAGACTCCTGCTTGGGTGGTTGCGGTTGTGGTGGTGCAGATTTGGCAGGGGAGGGACCACCCTTTGGCATCTGTTGTTGGGGTTTCCCAGATTCCTGGGTTTGCGTGGGTGGGGCAGCGTTCTTCGTGGCCTGCTTTCTCTGAGGAGACTGGGGCTGGGCTTTCTTCATGGGAGGACCAGGAGGCTCAGCACCTCCCATCGCTCTCTGCATCTGGCAGTTCAGGCACAGCCATTCTTTCCCCTGAAATTACAAACAAGAACATCAATAAAAAAGGCCAGTTGTTGCATGTGGATAAAATTCTAACCTATAATGAAAGTATTTCACATCGTCATGCTGTGTCATATGAGCTCTAAATGTTCATTAGTCTGAATAGCCTGCATCTTGTAGTTAATTGTGTTTGTTTGTTGCCAATGGGATTACTGTTGAAACTGTAAACTGGTTCACGCTTCAGTGCATTTAGGTGTGTTAGTGCATGCCTACTGTTGCCATAAAACAGACAATACATGACTAAGGACACAAGCATCAGAAGACAGCTATACAAACGTTCAAACACTTGAATGGAGATTCCTCTCAGTGTTCTTAGAAATTCTTAGATATTACACATTTTGTAATACCTTCAGAATTGTAATATACAGTAATCATGTATTTAAGATGGTACCTTTTTCACGAGACATTTAAAGCTTATTAACACAATTCATAGTGTGCATTTCATGCACTGTCTAAATTACTGCTTTGACAAGTCATTTAAATGAGACGAGAATATTTAAAGTAAGGGTGCTTTTGCTTTTTTTTTTGCAAATATAAAAAAAAAAATTGGCTCCAAACACAACTGACATTCAGCCGTGGTGATGGAGGTTGTATTGCTTAAGCAATCAATGTGTTGTTTTGCAGTAACTGCAATAGATTTTATAAACAAAAGATTTTAAACACTGCTGTATTGGGAACTCTGTGGTTCCATGATATCATTTGCATTTCAAAGAGTAGATTTAACACATAAATCCTCTTACCCCTGAGTCTGGGGGACTGAATCCACACAAGCTGCAGACCTGGCTCTTGCACTGTGTACAGTTTTTATAGTTTGGAGGCTCCTTGGACTGGACATTAAGTTCCGTGTTCTTGCATATTGGGCACAGTGATTTACCCCCTGCTCCAGGGCCACCTTTAGCTTGGGCTGCAGCTTTGGTGGGCCCTGGTGATGAGGGTCCTCCCTGGGCTCCCGATCGCTGCTGAGCACCAGACTTCCCCCGGCCTGCCTGCTGCGGAGATCCTCCTCTACTGGGCCCCTGCTGGGGTTGCTGGGTTCCTGGCTTTGGGCCATCCTTTATCTGTGATGCAGGCTGGCCATTGCCCTGCTGGACTGGGGTCTTGGCCTGCTGCTGCTGTTTCTGTTTGTCCTGCTCAGGCTCTCCCTCGTCCCCGAACAAGCTGAACTTGTTGACGGCCGAGGACACGGCATTGAGGGGGTTGCCCCCGCCCAGGAAGTTAGAGGAGAACATGGCCTTGGGTCTCCACCCTGGGCAGTGGGGCTGGCTGAAGAGATGGGGATCCCTTCACCAGGGGCCAGCTGGTCTGAGGCGCCCACGCTGCTGGCATGAACGGTGGGACAGACTTCAGAGAGCTCTGGGGCCTTCCCTGAATGGTGGATCTGATGACTCACATCTGCTGCTGAAAGAAAATAAAAAGGGTTTTGTCACAAGACTGTGAAAGTGATGTTTGAAGATTGCAATTTCATACTTGAATGAAAAAGAACTGAGATTGGCCTTGTGGTAAGATGTAAGTACTGCAGTAAACATAAAAGGGGAGAAGTTTTTACTCTATCGTACATCTGTAAATGTATTACAAAACGAAAAGCGTTCAGATTTGTTCTGTGTTTAGCCGGGGGTATTGGTGACCAACTATGATGTTCTAATTATGCCACTAGTACACACCTTTTAGGGGGTGTCAGAGAGATATGACCTCTTGGCTGTTTACATTTGTTAACATATAATAACAGTTTTTCTTTTTTCGTTTTTCTTGCAAATACATTAATATTTTCACTATTTCATGGGAAATGTGTTAATAATACATGAACAAAGTTACACTATTAAGTGTGATTTACTCTAAAGTCACTTACAGTACCTGGCTTGTTGGTCAGCGTAATGTATAGGCAAGTACGTTAAGGTTAGTCTTATTGCTCAGAAGGGAAAGGACATATTAATAGTTTTTGATTCTTGAGGCGGGAGAGAGAGAAGGCAGATTCAAAATTTAAAAGATAATTATTAGAAGGTTCCATCTTTGACAGGTTATAGTCTAGTATACAACTGTCAGATAGGGGGTACCATAAATATTACTCTGCCTTTTCAATGTGAGCCTGATACGACGTTTTCGTTCAGCACCTTGGACAGGGCACTAAACCCTCACTATTGATTTCTGTTCTACACTTCCACACGCTAGAAAAGATAGTCGGATGTCTTCCTTTCATTAGGTAATACAATACGCTGTCCTTAAACCCTGGAAAGGGTAACTGCAATAACAACAGAACAAGGGCCCGTCTTAAAGAATAGCTTCTTTCTTTTCAAATATAGGCCAATGTTTCTTACTTACTACATAATTACTAGTGGACTACGGCGTACGTCAAATGACGTCCCACAGCGACGAAATACATTATGGTCGGAAAAATACGTTGAGGACATGAATGAATACCACCACTATTTGCTGTTAACGTCTGAACATACCAAGGACAAGGCACAGCCTATGCTTCCGTGTACAGTATGGTGTTTCGTCCTACGCTACCGACGTATGGCCAAACGCAAGAATGCAAGAGCAGTGTAGGCTACTAGAAATTCAAGAGTAGCTACTACAAGCCAGCCTCGGTCACAACCAGTCTAGGGATCCTTTAGCAGATCCGGCCAGTCAAATATCTACACTTAACACCCCTTTAAACATATTTGAAATTCTACAAACTGCTCACAAAATACACCTTCACAAGGGCGACAGTCTAATCCATGTTGGTAGTGTCTCTGAATATAGTGTTTTCAGTAAACGTCAAAAAAGCCAGCAGGGATACACTACCACATACCAAACTATGCCGAGAAAATGCCAAAAGCAATTCAGCTCCTTCGTCGTGATTCCAGACAGACGATTAGCAATGCCAACCGCATGCATAATACAAGAGTCGGCAAGGCGACCGACGTATATGACTGCTGAAAGTGGACACACCGTTGGACCTTTCAGTCAGTGGTTTCTCTAGCAATACTTGTATTTACTACGTGCATTTTGAAACATGTTCGATACACCCAGACTATCATATCCGATATTGCAGCATGTAGGAGAGCTGTCTCTCAGCCTTCAGTTCAACAGCAAGCATTAGCCTACCCCATCACAGGCATCCCCAAACCTTCATCGAAGTGTCCCCCTCCACGGGTCTATCGAACCAAAGGTTCTCCTAACCAACCACGGAAACAAACATAAAAAAATAAACGTGCAGCCGCTCAATGTCAGCGAAAACCCTTCTCAAACCATACCTCACGCCGCATCTCTGATTATTGCCCCATTTTGACTCCACTCTCCTCCGATAACGTATCCGTATCCCTGGTATCTCCGAGGAGGATGGAGGTTACGAGAGACAGAGAGAGAGTGAGAGAGCGAGCAGCAACGCGCTCTGCCCCTCTACAGAGTGCGCATGTTCGGTAGCCTATATGACAGCTGATCTCCGTGTGCTATCTCACCCTTAGAACATTGACATTAAAGCGACAATACGACACGAAAATTGTACAATGGTTTAACATATATCATAGGCATATATTTATATTGCTTTCACACACAATGTCTCAGGCCAGGTGAGGCACCTGGCGTCAAAGAGCTTTAATTCTGTTCTTTTCCGGGTTTGAAGAATCCACATCCACATCTTGATAGATGTGTGACGGCGTGTCAGTGTATGTAGGGAGCTGTGGGGAGCTGAACAGTCATGTTCAGATTAGTTCCCACAGTCCCTTATGCCCCCATGCTAGGTTTGTTTTGCTAATTCTCAAGGTCAAGAGCGGAAGCTACAGTAAGGGTTGAGCATTCTTAAACTATCCTCACTCTCTCAGGACGCCACTAAACACTAATGGCCCATGATAAATCAGGCTAGTCCACATCGACCCCCAACACACACACACACACACACACACACACACCAATGTGCCAGTCTCCATTTCTTTGTGTGTCTAGTCTATGGGTCAGAGAAGTATATACTCACAAACAGAAACAACTCTACATTATTCCTCAAGAGAAAATAGCCTTTCTCTCCAATGTTGTATTGAAAACCTTTGTCTTCTCCCAGCACCATAGCCCTGGGCGGAATATAATGAGCTCAGGTATACCTAATGGTGGATCTATAAAAGCCATCAGCCCTGACTCTGGCAATTACCTGGATATCTTACCTTGCATTACTGTATTACTGTGCTGTATAAAGACAATGGATCATGCTGCATGTTACCTGAGAAAAATCTACAATGTGAAAGCACTGTGAATCAATGTGAATCAGTTGAGTGAAGGTGATGCGCTTTTGGATGTGGTCTTGGGGCTTTACTGGAGTTTATTAAAGCTCCGATGCTCGTGAGTCACATGACCTCAGATGGATAAACCTTTATCAACTAGAGGTGTGTAACCAAGAGCAATTTGTCAGTTGCAGTGAATTGTTTTGGATAAGTAAATATAATAAGATCAGTAAATATAATAACGGCGACCACTGTGCTTCCTATATAGGTGTCCATATCCGCAAGTATATTTATCTTTTGTACTTTGTACCCTCTACGGCTAGTCACTTTGAAAAGAAGCATCTGCTAAGTGTAATGTAATGTCATCTAAACACATGATGTGGTGATTAAGAAGGGTGGTAGGTCAAAGGAAGAAAACAAAACAAAGGGCACGCACATTCCCTGACAATAATTCAGATTAATGTCACTGCTATCAATAGTCCCTTCCCCAGGATAGCATCACTCATGCAAGATATCAAAGAATAAATCCAGAACGAAATCCACCATCTGTGCCACCAACAACACGGACATCCAATTGCCTAATATGGCCTGAAAAGGAAGGCTCAGAATACCAGCAAGTGTGAGGACTCATGGTAGTCTCGTCGTCTGCAATCTGCCACCCGGCCCAGAGGATGACAGCAGACGCCTTTCCCATGCTCAGTCACCAGCCATCTGGCTTGGACCGAGCACTGTGTCAACACACCTCTCTGAAGCAAAAGAATCACTTACTTTGACGCAACTCTATCGACGACACAGAAGGCCTCCCACTCAGCAAGCTCGCACTGGGAAAGAAATGCCAAAACAGATCCCCACCTCTTGCTTTTGTCGATACTGTCAGCTGAAAATGTAACTTTTCGGTACTTAACTCTGTGGAATAGTTTGGCTCAAAGCTGCATTTTGAGGTGTTTATGAATAACTTTCAGCTGAGGTTGAATATCAGCCACCTTCTGTATAAATATGTATGTAAAATATGTAAAAAAAAAAAAGAGCTGGGCGTGAAGAAAAGCATACGGCAACTAAGTGTGACCAGCTGCCTGCTGCCATGCAGTGTTGGCACAGCTCAGCTCCAATCATGAATCTGTTTGATCAGACTGCCAGACTGAACAGAGCATGAAGGCAGGGCTCCAGATGAAAAGTGAAAGGAAACAATCCCAGTTCACTGTTGGTCTTTTTTTGGTTACTCACTATTTGCTCTTTTGGTCACATTATCACTGCTCAATTTCAGTGCCCCTCCAACCAACTCTCTGTGTCTCTGATTCTTTTCTGTCTGTCTCTGCATTCTCTCTGTTTCTGTCTCTCTGAATCTATCTATCTATCTATCTATCTATCTATCTATCTATCTATCTATCTATCTATCTATCTATCTATCTATCTATCTATCTATCTATCTATCTATCTATCTATCTATCTATCTATCTATCTATCTATCTATCTATCTATCTATCTATCTATCTCTGTCTGTCTGCCTCTCTCTCTATCTATCTATTTATCTCTTTGTCTCTATCTGTCTGTCTGTCTGGCTGCCTCTCCCTCTCTCTGTGTGCCTCTCTCTTTCCATCTATCTCTCTTCCTCTGTGTCTCTGATCTGAGTTAGAGATCCCAGTGGAGTCCAGTTGTGTGAAGTGACAGCACTCTGAAGCAGACAGCACAGTGCCCCTACAGTGCCAGTGCTACTCTCAGTTGGCAGCAAGCCCACAGCCAGTTTTTCCTCACCTGATACAGATCTGATCAAGCCAGAGGCTTTGACCAATACTCACTAGAGACGGCGACTCTGCAATGCACCAGACTATTGAAGAAACAATCTGGCAACCGCAACATCTTGGTGTTCCAAAGACCGAACAACAACTTCCAATATAATCAAAGTGCCCTTATTTGAAAGCACTGCAAATGGACTTCGCACACCAGAAACCAAGCAGTAAGAAGAGGCAAGGATACCTGTATTTGCTAATGTTACTGAGACAAATCAGGCCACAAATTATAGAATTGAATCAAATCGAGCATAAATGGGTTATCCAATTAGTAGATGTGGCCATAGTATTGCTCTGACACACCTATGTCTGTGTGTAAAATCTTGTTCATGTTATAATGTTAGGAAAATGATTTTGCCAAGTCATTAAATTAGCTTACAACCATGTGCAGCGCACTTTTGTGTTGCTAGCCACCTTGCCATGTTGCCTAGTTGGTGTGATTTATGCACTACCAAGTATGAATCAAAAGATAAACATGTATGCAAAGTAGTGGTGAGTAATTTCATTCCACAGGTCTTGTCTGCTGCCTGCCCTTTTAACAAACAAGATCAAGTGTTTGATTCATACACGATGTATTCATTTTGTTCTGTAGCATGTAAGGAAACACAGGGCTAGACAGACAGACAGACACACACACACATGCACGTGGGCACACATGCACGCACATACACATTAACGCACACACACGCACACTCACATGCATGCACACACACACACACACATGCACACACACACAAACAGATGATGGATGGAAAAGCAGATGGTGGATAAGCAAGGCAATAAATGCGGATGTAGGCAGGTTGATTTATAGCATACTAATCCAACCACACCATTCAATTGCTGTTTTACTCATAAGAAGGTAGAAGATGAGATGAAAGAAAAAGAGATAGAAAGGAGAAAGAGCTAGGGGGAGAATCAGCATCTTCACATAGCAATCTGCAGCCTTCAGATATTGTAGGAGACAGAGGCAATGTGACCAGTGATTGTGAATGTGGGAGCTGAAGTCGTGCTCCATTCACACAGCCCACATCTCCTTCTGCTCTGGGTGGGATGATGGGAGGCTTCAGCATGTGACTTTGCGTGTG
>CM050208.1:16160000-16170000 GCA_027475355.1 Coilia nasus
TATTAAGCTTCTGAAGATAATGGGATTCATCTGTGCATCATTTGATCACCCAGTCATTACTCTTTTTTTTTTTTTTTTCATTTTGTGTGATATATAGTGGAAGTAGCGTATAAATAAACATGCAAAAAGAAAACTAAACCATATATTCCTTTTTATGCACTAATGACAGTTACATACCTTTAGTCTGACAAGTGCTTTCCAGGTGGAATTAGTATAAATCCAAATCCAGTTAGATAGAATTATTTTTTCTTCCTTCCCAATACTTTCTTTTTACAGCAAATCCTGGGAAATGTAGTTAAATCCACAGCGCATCACCCCGTCCTCCTCTAGCTCCATGTTCACACATTCTGCCAACACTAATGCACATTTTCCTGACCAGTGACCACTGCTAACCGCCTGCATCTAAAAATACTCTTAAAGGCACAGTGTCTCCCTCCCTCCCTCTCTCTCTCTCTCCCGCTCTTTTCCTCCGTCCCTGAGAGAATGGTTCAGTTGATGAGCGTGATGAGAGTCCACCCCCTAATCTCCTCAGGCCCAGCTCCGTCCAATCCGGGCTTGTCAGGAAATCAGTGGTGATCTCCCTTCGTCAGCGGTGCTACGGTGTTCTCCCACACTCACTCTCCCTCTCTCTCTGCTTCCCATGCATCTCTCTCTCTGTCTGTGGGGGGAAGAGAAACGCCAGTGGATTAGGGGTCTTAAAATGGACGTCTGTGTGGCTCCTGACGGTCCTGATGATGCTGGTGCTGATGATGGATGATGGTGTGGGAAAGCCCTGGCATCTGCGTCTGCTTCCCACTGTAAAAATGCATGACTACAGCTAATCCTTCAATCAGCACCAGAAATTAATTTTGTATTTGCATGTGTTACACAGATGGCCATTCTCTTGTATACTGTTTTATAAATGCTTACGCAGTCTTACTTGCATGCTTCTTATGGGTGATTTATTTGGATTGCTATATTAAGGTTTTTCTTCTTATTATCAGCATTGTGTTTTTAGTCACTTTTATATTTTGCTACTGTGACTTCATACTCTAACTACTTTTAAACTCTTTTCATATAATTTCATCATAACTTATAGAGCAGCTATGTGCTATTTCACACTATGTAGCTTCAGTATTTATCAATCATGAAAATGTTCTTCTTCTTCTTCTTCTTCTTCTTCTTCTTCTTCTTCTTATAATTATTATTATTATTATTATTATTATTATTATTATTATTATTATTATTATTATTATTATTATTATTATTATTATTATTATTATTATTATTATTAGCATTACCCAGTTACAATGAATTAGCATTTCTTAGGCATTATTTTACATGTATTTCATACTGCTCTCCCACACAACAAGAGATGGCACAGTTCCCATTTATTTCAACCGTGACACACAAGAGTTACTCTTGCCAGGAAGTCGTGACCGAGGTCTGTAGTGTGGTTTTGGGAGTATTGAATTACAACAACACAGTGTGCCAACTAACCCTAGATGACCATAGAAGGGATCTCACTGGTTCTCAGTCACTTTAATCAGTCAGCTGAGGGTTGTGGTGCAACAGAAGCCACATTCACATTGTGTGTTGTGCAGTAACAGAGCCTGTTGTGGAGCTCAACTCTGGGCCACGGTGCTGAGCTATTAGCTAGTTGGGGGCCAACAACATGCGTTCTCGGGGGTTTGTGTGCAACCCTAGTGGGGTTGGATTGCCTCCAAGAACGATGCCATTACAACTCTTAAAACAGATAATGGAGGTGCTTTACTGGATGTGATTTCCATGGATTCTTTAAGTCTTTTTTTACATCAAGGTAGCCATTTCCCCTTGAACATAGCCCTGGCTGTGCCCTGGGTAGACAACTAGATAATATTAGAGTTAATTTCAGAGTTGATTGCAATTCCTTTTGCTTACAGTCTTTCTATTGTTTACAAAATGTATTTGTTTAGAATGATGCATTAGTAAGAAAAGAGAACTCCCCACTTCCCCTTACAGAAGAGAAGGGGAGTTGGCGCACAAATCAATTTTCCATGTGTGTGGTTTGGTGTTATCTGTTGTGATGGTAATTCCAAACTGAACTCCATGCCTCTGTCAGTGTCCCTCTCCCTGATGAACATGTGCTCCACTGTTCCCTGTGACAACTAAGTGCTGCTGTATCATTAATGACCCCTTATCCTCTTGGCTCCTGCATTCAAGCCACTGCAGCCAGACACACAGAACATGCCCCAGTACAAGACAGCAGGCAGTGAAGTCAAGCTATTCAAAGGTCACCAGCAAAATAATTGGTAATATAGCAATGTTGGCCAACTGTAGAGGCAGTGCTGTGGAATAGTGTGTACAAGTGGAATAGGCTGCCCCTGGAGCCGTAACGCAATAGTGAGGTCTAGACAAAGAGCTGTATATAATTGACGAGGTGTAAAACAAGATGAGAGGGCTGCCTCAGAGCTTCAGTGTCTGCCTTACACCGTGTCTTTTTTTAACCAAGACACCAATTCAGTTATATTTAGTGAGGGAGGCTTTTACCATTTACACCACATTGTTGTTAAAAACAACATGGAATGGGCTCATGGCTTATTCATCAGCAAATGATGGACTGCATTAATGCATGTACAGTAGTCTACACATGGTGATTTTTCTTCCTTGGTACATTTTCATATTGAGACTAAAAGCAATGCAGAGCTGATGTATGCCCCCTTATTCTTGAAAGAACCTTAAATAGAAAATTAAGCCACTTGCTAATTGCATTGCTGCCATATGAATTTAACAAACAGTGTGGAACACTGTGCCATAGCACTACACAGTTTATGAGGCATATTTAAAAAATATTTTTGTTCATTAGCATGCGCCACAGTTAGAACTATGAACAGCAGGCATGAAGGTGTATTAAAAGCATTCCTCAACAGGGAGATAAAAGGGTTTAAGAGCACTTGCAGTCTCCTGTCTCTGGGTAAGAGGGGCCTTCGTTTGCGTGTATGTGCGCAGAGTAGACACTGACTCATAGCTGATGCCACTTTGGGGAATTGTGGAGAGAGTCTATTCATGAATTCTGATTGTGCTGGGTTTGTGTGTCATAGTATTTATGTGTCACTCACCGACGCCATCACAGAATGCCCACGCAGTGCTCACGTATACTCAGAGAATCCAAAAAGGAATCTGACTTTACTTTCTCTGCACGTATAAGCACACAGATATGGCAAGTCCACAAATTAGCAGCCATGTGGATGGAAGTAAATTTAATGAACAGGCACGAAGTAAACAAACAGGTAGTGTGTGTTTCCCTCCCTCTTAATTCTCTCTCTCTCTCCTTCCCTCTTCACTCTCTCTCTCTGTCTGTCTGTCTCTCTCTCTTTCTCTCTCTCTCTTTCTGTCTCTCTCACTGTCTCTCTCTCTCTCTCACTGTCTTTCTCTCTGTCTCTCTCTCTCTTTCTCTCTCCCTCTTTTAATCTTGAGATGGAAAGCTCCGCTTATGGCATGGGAAGAGCAATAAAGAGAAATGCCATCTCCCTCCCAGTGTGGTGTGTGTTTCACGTGCAGCATGTGACACGTTCTGCCTTCGTATCGCCTTCACCACTGACACGCTATGGTATGGCGCAGCAGCGGCGCTGTGTGATCCGATGTGATGCGATGTGATGCGATGTGTTGTGGTGTGGTGTGGTGTGGTGTGGTGTGGTGTGGTGTGGTGTGGTGTGGTGTGATGCGATGTGATGCGATGTGTTGTGGTGTGGTGTGTTGTGTTGTGGTGTGGTGTGTTGTGGTGTGGTGCGATGTGTGGTGTGGTGTGGTGTGGTGTGGTGCGGTGTGGTTAGGGCTGGGCGATATATCGATATTATCGTAATATCGATATATTTTTAAAGAAGATATGTATTTGACACTATATCGCCATATCGATATATTTTCAATGATACAATACCACTTTATCAAAACCACTTATCCTAATGTGTTCACACTGTTCAGACAGCCGGAGCTTTCTCGGATCACTCAGCTGTACCCCTGCGTATGTTACTGTTTACTTTTTCATTTGCACAGCTCTTTTAGAGCAGTCTTAACTTAACATGAAACACTTTGCTCATCCTGTTTTTGAAATATCGATATGTATCGTATATCGCCAGTCAGCCCAGAAATATCGTGATATTAGTTTAGGTCCATATCACCCAGCCCTAGGTGTGGTGTGTTGTGGTGTGGTGTTGTGTGTGGTGGTGTGGTGTGGTGTGGTGCGATGTGTTGTGTTGTGGTGTGGTGTGGTGTGGTGTGGTGTGGTGTGGTGTGGTGTGGTGTGGTGTGGTGCAGCACCGGGTGGTCACACCAGGGAGTGAAGCCAGGAGAGGGACAGCATGACTGCGCTGCGAGGCTGCAGAGGAGAGGGAGAGGGAGAAGGATGGTGGATCAGGTCTCTCTGCTCAAATATTCATGAGCCGGCATGGCCACACAGCTGTTCCTCAAACAGCCTCTGCCACCGGCCAGCTACGTCAGGTCAAGGAGCAGTGTTCACACCTCACCGTCGCCACCCCTTCCCACCTGCAGCCCCCACTCGGTCTAGTTATCCACCGGAGATGTGTTCATTTGGGGCTTCCTCATGTATGTGATTTTCACTTCATCATTTTTATTCATTCTCTTTTCTCGCTTTTAGCTGTGTTTTATTGGCACTGTGTTCACAGAGAGTGCTGGTAGTGGTGTCAAGTGGAGAGACCACATTCGCTCTTAGCCTTGGCCTTGTTTGCCCCCTCCTCAGCACCGAAGGAAAACACATTTTTATCCAAAACAAAGGCATTGAATTACATCATGCTCATGAGCTGGAGTGTGCTGAGCCCTCAACCAGGCATCTGCGATACACGTAACCAAACACTTAAGTTATCCCCAGATGACCCGCTGTCAAGTCAGGAAAAAAAAAACAGCAGACTTGCTGAATTCAGTCTGGCAACATCCGGAGCTCTTCACTAAAAGCTGCTCTTCATTAAAAGCTAAATGACACAACAGGTAGCTGATGCGCCTCTGTGGATGCTGAGACAGCAGCAATCATTTAATCGCCTCTGTTCCTTAAAAGCTGCTCTGAAGTATGGATTAGCAGAGAACACCTAAAAAGCTTCCTTCAATCACGTTACCACCCCCAAAATCAATCCCACCGATTTTCGGCATAAATATTTGCCCTTGAGCAGGCCTGGTGTGTGTGCTTGGGGCTGTTGTGCCTTCCGTTTCCTAGATTTTTATTATGCATGACGGTGGTACCAGCTGTTGTGTCTTTACAGTGCAAAGGTCAGGGGTTATGCAATAAGTACAGGCGATCAGAGAGGATTACACAATGAAGCAGAAATGAGAGGGGGCGCCACAATCATGGTGATTACGGCGGGATTAACCACGTCTGTTGCCTCACGACTGGCAGTGTCCTCGCCACCTCGCTGTGGGTGAAGACGTCCACCTGGCCCTGAACCAGAGGGCATGGGAAAGCATACACCAGTCTGTGTGCAGCAGAAACTTCACACGAGTGACAAGGACAGCCATTTTTGATTCAAATTAGATGATGCTTGGAGAGCATGATGCTCTTCATGACTGTTTTGTGGCACCATTTCTAAAGCTGTGCTGGACATAAAGAGGAATAAAACATTACATATTTAAAAATTCACTTCATGTTAAAAGCCTCTTTTACCCTGTCTTCATTCTAAACAGTCTCTTTGTTCAGTTCCCTCATTTTCTTATTTCTCTGTCTTTCCCTCTCTCTCTCTCTCTCTCTCTCCTCTCTCTCTCTCTCTCTCTCTCTCTCTCTCTCTCTCTCTCTCTCTCTTTCGTGCTCTTCTTCCGTTTTCAATCCCATTTACACTCTTTATCTTTTCCCTTTCAGTAAATATGTGTTGTGTCACTTTGTGTGTGTGTGTGTGTGTGTGTGTGTGTGTGTGTGTATGTGTGTGTGCGTGTGTGTATGACTCAGTAGCCTTGTGCTTCTTTCTTTCTCCAAGTCGTGAGGGTGAAGCGTCGCTGAGGTGTCACGCGCTCTGATGGATTGTGGGTATTATTGCCCCCACCTTCCTGCCCTCCCACTCCCGTCCTCCCACCCAACCCCGCGCAATGACTCAGGGTATGTGTGTGTGTGTGTGTGTGTGTGTGTGTGTGTGTGTGTGTGTGTGTGTGTGTGTGTTTGTGTGTGTGTGTGTGTGTGTGAGTCTGCTCACGTGTGTTTGTGAGTATGTGTGTACGTTTCTGTGTGCGTGTGTTTCTATATGTGTGCTTCTGTGTGAGTATGTGTGTATACGTGAGTATGTGCATACGTGTGTGTGCTTGTGTGTGTGTGTGTGTGTTTATGTGTGTGGTTGATATGTGGGTGGATTGTAGGCAAGGAGGCAGGCAAGCAGCCACAGCCACGTGACATGTTTACAGTTGGCAGGCACACAAAGACATACGGCTCCAGGCTCCACGCGTGACGCGCTGCCGCTCGCACTGCACTGCACTGCACTGCAGCGCAGCGCTTAAGACTGACCTCTGTCACAATGAGCTCTATGGCCGTGAAAAACTGCCCTGTCCCCCACCACCGGACTGAAAGCTGCAGGCTCATAACTCTAGCTGGGTGCGTTTTCAGCAGAGATGACAGGGAAAATCCCAGCGCTCCATCCCTCTGTGCTTAACGTCCCCCAGGGACTGGAGTGAGGTGAGAAGCATCATAAAAAAGGAGGCTCCATTGCTCCTTTTCATTATTTCTCATTTCTCATGAACAGCAGAATTGTGGCGAGGTGATATACATCCTCTGTGTATGCATCTAGGAAAAAATACATTTTTGAAAGATAAGAATAAATTAAGAATTGATTAAGAATAAATTACTAAAAAATGACTAAAAAATGAACATTTTTATGTAAATAAATTCAGACTATGCAAAAGTGTGTGGGTAATTCTCTCTCTCTCTCGCTCTCTCTCTCTCTCTCTCTCTCTCTCTCTCAGAGGCTATTTATTTTCAGCACCTTCATAAGCGCTGGCTAAATCATCACCACATGGCCAGTGGTTGTCCCTGGCTGCCAGGGCATCCATTTGTTTGCCTGTGAGTCTCCTTCTGTGGCCCTGATAGCGGAGAGACAAGTGTCTATTTGCTTGCTGATAAACACCGATAATGGACATTTGCTCCTAAGGTGCTGATCCTATCTAGGCATATGCTCCTCACTCAATGGATTTTCCACCACTGCACTGCCTTGTACAGGAGCACTGAAGAAATACACACGGAATGATTCTTCTGCTTCAGGCCACCACAAACTAATTAAGTGTAATTATAATGATTATCAGTGTGAATTTACACACACAATGGACATTTGCTCCAAAGGTGGTGATCCTATCTAGTGTAGGCATATGCTCCTCACACAATGGATTTTCCACCACTGCACTGCCTTGTAAAGGAGCACTGAATAAAATACACAGAGAATGATTCTTTTACTTCAGTCCACCACAAAATAATTAAGTGCAATTACAATGATTAACAATTAAATGTGATTTCAGACGCTCTTGATGTTGGAAGTGTCTTTACATGTGCATAAAAAAGAACAAAGAGATGAAAGCCGTCACATCAGTTTCCACACCTTTCATGGCATTGTCATGTGACTGGGAAAATAAAAGCCATCATATCAGCAGATCAAATGCCACTTGGCTGAGGGCGAAATATCTTCCCGCTCCCCCGTTGGGGCCATGCGTCTGTGCGCCTGTCAAAGGTGAGATAAGAGGAATGAGAGAACCCTGTCTCCATGGGCGATGCAGGGGCTGTCATCTGTAAACACGGCACACGCTCGCTAATGAGCACTCACCGCCCAACACTGTGGAGGAGCGATGTACAGACAAATGGCAGGTTAGCTGGGTAAATAGGCTTGGATTGCTGAGGGGCATGGACTAAGGGAGAAGCGGGAACGGAATTCCAGATAAGCAAGATGGAAGATCCAACAGGAGACTTGCTTCCTGCTTAAAATGGACGTGCTGCCAGGAATTGTTTAATGGTTATTAGCTTTGAACATCAGGCAATCCAGGTGCATTTATTATGTTTAGGCTTCTGCATAGCATTAGTAGAAATCACTGTGCACTATTTTGCTGAACTTAAAACGTATGCTTATTTGTGTGTGAGTGTGTGTGCTTATTTGAGACCAAGAGTGTGAATGTAGTTTACAGGGGAGAAGGGGGACATCATTGGATTAATGTTCTACTCACTCCTGCAGTGATAATAGGGGAACTGTCGTTCTTTATGCAGACAAACCCATGCTTACAATGGCACGTCTGCAAATATACACAGGGAATCTTAAATTTGCCTCAAACACAATTCATACCACCAGGAGCCATTTTTTTCTGCCTAGGCGGAGAACAGTGGGCCTAAGAGATGCTCAGTGGACCGGAAACCTCCCATTATGGGATTTCAGTGGTCAAAGGGGATATCTCTTCAGCTGCGCATCACTAGTGTTGCATATAAAGTAGCAATCTGCATCCATGGCCATTTTAGCTGTCATTGTGCTTGATGTTTTTTATGTTTGGAATGCCATAGTCATGCTGATGCGTTCTTTTCTATTATAGACACACAATATCATTTGTATAATAATATAAATGTTGAGTACAACTCAGTATTTTCCTTACTCCTTGAAGATTAAAAAAAATTGTCACAAATTGTGATCGTTCAGTGACCACATACAGGCAGCAGCAAAAAACTCTCTTCAGACTAACAATCAGCAATGTCACTGCATGTCCTACTCTACCCAGTATGTCTATGCATATGACAATAAAACATCCTTGTATCCTTGTATCCTTGCATCCTTGTATCCTTGGTAGTCTTCACAATCATCTAATCAGTTATGAGTCGCTTGCTGTTTGTGCTTTTTTGACACCAAAATCATTACTGTGTTTCCTTTTTTGCCCATTTTAGATGCACAGTCTCTCACATTCACTACACATATCTTGACTACCAAAGTTGAGCCTCTGTCACAGCAGCATCTCTGCAGTACAGAGATAATATGAGACCTGAGCTTGCCGTCTTAACCTTATGCAGCATGCCCTTTGTTAGCCTTTGTTGAGAGCCATCTTTTCTATTTTTACTTTAGCTTCTTGGTCCATTTACATGCTTTTCATGTGCCCCCAGTGAAGCTGCCCTCTGCTGAGGCTTTTACCATCTGGAGGAGATCAGACATCCCTCTTCTCTAACCTTTCACTGAGCGGTGCCGGCTAAGAGCCTGATCCAGATCTGACCAGAGGGTGCTCCCATTACCCTTCAGCGTGAGCCTTATAAATCTCCACACACTTTCAGACGGACGCACACTCATTACTGTCTCGTCTGGAATGGACTCTGTATTTTGTCGTTGATAGGTCTCACCCCATCTAGCCTGCTTTTGAGCTCCTGCTAATGATGTGCCATTGTCCAGAATTAGTGAAGAGTGACATTTTTAGGCTAATCTTGGCTGCTGTCTCCAGTCGAGAAGCATTTTCTTTGAAATATTATAATTGCAAACTTTTCCATTTTTGACTGTATCCCCAGGTGCTCATGCCATAGGTGATGTTTCAAAGAGCAGATTCAACTGTGTAGAAAAGCTGATTTTGCTATTGCCTTTTCTTCCAGCTAATCCTGTGCACTGTACATCACCTGTCATCAAATGACAAACTACCGTGATTTTAGTTGTTACCCTGTAAGATCGCATGTCATGATGCCCTCATATTTTTTCTGCCCTACCATCTACAAATACCAAATGGCTTCCAGAGGATAAAAAGGCCCTTGCACTTTGTGTCCACTCCCAGTCATCTCACAACCAATCTGTATCCTGTTGAGAAGCTTTGAGTCCTCCGTGTTATTGATGGCAGGTTGTGGGAAAGAACACCATCCAGGGGACATTAATCTCTCGCTTGAGATTTATTTGTGCGTCTCAAAGAAGGGACAACATTTTCAATTTTAACCCGAGGAGCTGCAGTAAAGGTGAAATTAGCAGGCAAGCGGAAAGGGCAAGGGGGGAGTGGCCCCCTATCTGGAATTAGTTGTCAAATGTGGAATTATGGGAAAATAGCTGTAGAGGGAAAGAAATAAAAG
>CM050208.1:16172500-16195000 GCA_027475355.1 Coilia nasus
GTATGGCATTTCCAGTTTGTGTTTTTTTTTGTCTGAAAAAGGTAAACTACTACACCAAAGACACTACTAACAAAGACATACAATACACCCATTATAATAAGTTAAGTAATAGGACACAGACTAGAGGACTACATACATGTGAGGTGTGCGCAGTAAGTCAGCTGAATTCCTTCCCACCCAAAGCTTATGGCAACAAATACATTACAGTTGGTCTTTAAGACTTATTAACCATCAACAAATTTCAGTGGCATGCTTTTAGAAATCAAGTCCGACAGTGTACCAAGCTTCTTTCAGTGGTCTTTGTGAGGAAAAGCTCACATCGTTACAAGGTGGGTTATATCCTCCAAGTTTTTTTTTTTTCCTTTCTTTCAGCTGGTTAAGCGGAGGAAAAACATGCAGGAAGATGCACAAACAGAGCTATAGTCGAAGAAAGCTCTGCACACAGTCTGTCAATTGCAGGAGAGTTGACCTGCAGCACATTTTTTCTTATACTGACATAACCATGGCAACAATAATGGCCTTCAAATGTCCTCTTTTCCCCAATGTCCAAAATCAGTCCTGCTTTTACCGGGGGAAAATGCATGTGATTATCATATTATCCTATTATGCACCATTGTGCGCTGTTTGAGCGCATGTGGTCACAAATGTTGATTGTAATTCAACACTTCAGCATTGCAGCTTGGCTGTACCAACTGCACTCAACAACTGTAGCACTGATTATGTTTAAAATGTCTGCCTTACTAACCACTCTGTCTCTAGGCAAAGTTCATGGTACTGTTATTAGTCTCTGTCTCGATTCTATTCTCTCTTTTTTGCCCACGTTCCCTGCCTCACTTCTTGTCTCCTCCTCAGCTTTGCTTGGCCTCTAAATCACGCTAATCTGGAGTGTGCCGGGGTGCGCGCTGCTTGGGACGTCGCTCTGTGCCCTGGGGAAACCTCCACTTGGGTGCCAGCGCCTTCATCTTCTTCTTCTTCTTGTCCGAGGCCGAGCACCAGACACGCTCGCAGTACTGCTCCACGCGCTGGAAGTTGCTGTAGCCGATGAGCTGGAGGAACTCCTTGTACCACAGCTTGGAGGTCGCCGGCCCTGTGGGGAGGCTGGGGAAGGGGCACGGCAGAGCCGCGGCTGACCTGCCGTATGGGGAGCCACCGGCACCTCCTCCTCCATCCTCCTCCTTCTCCTCCTTCCCGTCTCCGCCCGCCCTGTGGAGCAGCCCTTCCAGGCGCTCCTCCTCCAGCACCTCCAGGGTGATGCGGGCCAGGGGCTGCACGAAGCCGTGCTCCACGGACTGGCAGAGGTAGGTGGCGGAGTCGGCCCGGCGCAGGCGTAGGAACAGCAGCCCATGGCTGGTCCTCACCACGCGCTCGTCACCGGGGATCTGGGGAGATCGCAGGATACAGTACAGACTTTAGTGGGAGCACTTCTTCCGTTGTATGTTAGCTTGGCAAGGTTTGTCTTGTACAGTATACCACTGTGAAAAGGACGCAACCTAATAGGAAGTGTATTGTGAAATCTGTTGCTGTGTTATAATTTTACATTTAAAATTTGCTTGGTTGGATTTGCCTTTTATTCTGACTAAAACTTAAATAAACTACTTTCTGACATGTCAAACGTCAAAAAGGCACACATTGGTTTCTTTGCAATACTGAACTCATACATCATACAGACTGTTTAGTCTTGTGTAACCAGACCACACAATGAATGGGGTCTGGCAATGCTCCCTTGAGGATTATTTCCAGCTGTTGATACCCTGGTGAGCACTGGAGCAGCCACAAACCACTAGGAGACTGCTACACTTTCTGCCTCACCACTAACCATGCAAGCTCATGTGTTTGTCTTTTCCCAAACCACCTTGGCAATAAGGAAACTATGTTGTCACCCAAAATGAACAAATTTGGTGTTGTAACAAAGGCTACATTTTTAAATACTTGCTAGCATTGTTACTATTGCTTGCATTGCTTTGTCTAGCTATAACAACAGCCACCATTCTAACACTGGCCACCATTATTGTAACTACATTTCATACTCAAGCTTCACTTCAGGCTCGTTTCATTTAGCAACCCACCCTGCTTGCTGATTGGTGGGTCCTGTGAATTGGCCTATGGAGTCAGCAAACGTTGCAAACGTCAGTTCCAGACTGTAAGCACAGTAAGCAAACTGAGCTGAGAGCAGTAGGGAGCCATGCTAATGCTATTGTGTTTTCTGTTTTTCTTTCTTACATTAGCTGAACCCTTTAACAGAACATCAGGTGGTCTTACTTAGGCTAGTCTGTAGTCATGTAATTGTGTACCACGCTGAAATTATTTCACTTATTTAAGAGCAGAAGTGGCCATGGGGGCCCTTTTGCACTGCAGGATTTAATGTGTTTATCAAGAGCCAATGGTGGCGGGGTAACACTCAGCACCTCCACGCTGCGCCTAGCATTAGCATTTTTTAGACTAAATTATAACCGGAGATGAGAGGGCCTTGCTAGGGCTCCACAATCATGTGAGCAGACAAAAAAAAAACACACAAAGGCTTGAAGTGTCGAGAAGTCAAACTAGTGGGCGGAGAAGACAGATGCTAACATGTTGAGCCAAATATGTTTCAGACCGTTTGGCCCATTGAAAGCGTGGTATTAAATATCCTTCCTCTGGGGCATCAGAGTTAACGGCTGCAGTCGATCAAGTAACGCTGAATCACTTGATGCTTTAGAAATGAGGTAAATATGAGACCCTTTGACAGAAAAGATACTGCTAATTGCTTAATTGTTATTGATGAGGTGGTTTTACAGTAGGGTCTACAGTATTAAATATGTGGCTGGATCTGGCAAAATGAGTCACTAAAAATTTAAAATTGAGACTCCGGTTTCAATGACAATACAATAAGCATCCAAGTCTATATTCAGGAATCAGAACTGTGCCATTTCAATGGGTATTGGGAGCACATGGGGACTTCCAGATATACAGTAGTTGCAGAGAGTTAATGATGATTTCAGGCATGTTTTAGATATTTGTAGGTGTTATTTGCCAGAAAACAGTATCTTGGCTAATTAACGTCTTAAGGTTACTGAATAGCTTTTCGTCCTTGAGTCCTGAAATGAAGTGAAGTTTAACATCTTTTGTAATCAGCATGTAATAAACATTACAGAAACTGCAATTTTCAATTTATTTTGCCATATTTTATCACATAGTAAACAATTGTGTGTTCTCTCATGCTGGGTCATGATCAGTAAACGTCAGATGTGCTCAGCCTCGGACAGGAGGTTGACAGACCGTGTCCAACTCTAGTTAAAACTTCAGGTCCTTTGAGGCTTTCAAGATCAATATGGGAGATCTCTCTCTATTTCTCTCTCTTTGTCTCTGTCTCTCACTCTTTGTCTCTGTCTGTCTCTCTTTGTCTCTGTCTGTCCGTCTGTCCGTCTGTCTGTCTGTCTGTCTGTCTGTCTGTCTGTCTGTCTGTCTGTCTGTCTGTCTGTCTCTCTCTCTCTATCTCTTTCTCTCTTTCTGTGTGTGTGTGTGTGTGTGTGTGTGTGTGTGTGTGTGTGTGTGTGTGTGTGTGTGTGTGTGTGCGTGTGCGCGCGCGCGCGCGGGTGTGTTGCTCACCTCTTCCATGTCAGTTCCTCTCAGTAAAAACCAAAGCAGTCTGGCCTGGAGGGACTTGGGGCTGCACTCTAGCAGGGTACTGTTATTCTCCACTCCATACACCAGCTTCTCAACAGCTCTGCCTCTGTGATCCTCTGCAACACACACACACACACACACACACACACACACACACACACACACACACACACACACACACACACACACACAGGCACATACACACACACACGCACACACGCACACACAAAGGCACATACACACACACGCACACACACAGGCACACACACACTCACACACAGACAGGCACACACAAGTCTTACTCTTCACATCAGATTATCAATAATTCCACCACTTCTGTGTGGATAGGCAGGCACTCACTACACATTTGTCCATCACTTCAAGAATAGATTGTCTGTCTCTTCCCTCTCTCTGTCAGTTTCCACTGTCTCCTATAACACCCTCTTCCCCACTCCCAGCCCTTTCTTTCAACTGTACATATTGTCATGCCTTTAGAATGGGCTCTGCTAACACCAATGGACATTGGTGGGGCAGCTGTGGTCTAGTGGTTAGGAGCCTCACACACTGCTCCAGGGACTGGAACTGACCCTGTAAAATAACTGTAAGTCTCTCTGGATAAGAGTGTCAGCTAAGTGTAATGTAATGTATCCAAACATTACATTTTTTATGTGCAGTGTTTCTGATCTAAAGTGCAGAATTATACAAATCAAATTGCAAAACAACACATGTTTGAAAAACATGGTGGGAATTCATTAACTTTCCTATTTGTGAGACATAAATATCATCATTTCACGTTCAGCACAATGTAGTAATTGGATGAGAATAAATATATAAACAAATAAAGAGGTAAAAGGTTGAACACTTGCAGGTAATTTAACATTCTGAAATATGGTTTCCATCACCATGGTGATGAATTGGGATTTTTTACACTGGTAATTGCAAGGGTTAGATGTTGGTACTGGTCTGTGTGTGTGTGTGTGTGGGTGCATGTTTGCAAAAGAGCAGTGTGCACACATGCATGCGCGTCTGCATATGAGGGGCCGTTCAAGACATTATTCATTCTGGCCTTCACACATATATATATTCTCACTCTCACATACATACATTCTCCTCTCACATACATACATTCTCCTCTCACATACATACATTCTCCTCTCACATACATATATTCTCACTCTCACATGTATACATTCTCCTCTCACATACATACATTCTCCTCTCACATGCATACATTCTCCTCGCACATGCATACATTCTCCTCTCACATGCATACATTCTCCTCTCACATGCATACATTCTCCTCGCACATGCATACATTCTCCTCTCACATGCATACATTCTCCTCAAATACGATTCATTCCAACTATGTGACCGGCCACAGCAAAACCGGCCACAACTCGTCCGAGAGGCATTTTGAGTTATTCACAGATTCTGAAAGTGTAATTTCTAAGCTTTCCAATGATGTCTTGCACATGGAAATCTGATAATATTTGAAGAATTGGTCATTTGAATGCATGCACACCTTAAAACACAAAACTGAGAAAACTCCTCTTAAAGTTTGCCTCACTCTCGCCGAATAGTGGCCATTAGCATGACATTAAGATAAGCCCTCCCCCCCACAGACTGTCACTGACGTGTGGTATTATGACTGAGATGCTAATGATTTAGCAACTAGCGCTGCAGTAGCTACCAGCTGTATTGCAGTATCAAAGCTGCAGTTTTTACAACAGTATTACTGTTGTATACTGCAGTAAAGATTTAGTCATTACCACCAGTCAATTCGGGCATTATTCAAATTAATCGCCCATCGCAAATCGAAACTGATGCCAACAAACTCCTAGTCTGTCTGTACAGCAAGCTAACAAGCTAACGGACTAGCTCATTTAAGTCAATAGTATTAACTATGACAACACCAATGTGCTAAACGCTAACTTCACTCACCTTGAATTTAACACATTGCTGTAACCTTATACCTTTATATTAATTTGTCCATTTGAGCTAACATCAGTAACATTATCTAGGTGGGTGTTGGTGAGTAAAGTGACAGCTTTCAATTTAAACCATTACGTTAGCGTAGTTCGCTAGCGTTAGCGCGCTAGCAACAACATAGTTAGTGTTACTGCCTGACCTGAAGTAAAGCTACATTTCTCAAAATCCAAACAGTAACAACTTAGACTATTAGGCTTGAAATAATCACAAACAGTTGCGGATTATGACACATGGTTCCAAAAATCATCAACAACTCCAGAAAGACGTAAGGACCAATTTATTAGTTAAACTCCACACGCCTCCCATTCGAATTTCAATGAAACGGGGAGGGTGGTGGTAGGGGGAGGGTGGTGGTAAGAGTGAGAGGAGAATGTATGCATGTGAGAGAAGAATGTATGTATGTGAGAGGAGAATGTATGTATGTGAGAGAAGAATGTATGTATGTGAGAGGAGAATGTATGTATGTGAGAGAAGAATGTATGTATGTGAGAGGAGAATGTATGTATGTGAGAGGAGAATGTATGTATGTGAGAGAAGAATGTATGTATGTGAGAGGAGAATGTATGTGAGAGGAGAATGTATGTATGTGAGAGGAGAATGTATGTATGTGAGAGGAGAATGTATGTATGTGAATGCAAAATATGTATGTGTGTGAAATGAGAATGTATGTGTGTGTGAAGAGCATGTATGTATGTGAGTGTAAAAAATGAACATATGTGAAAGGAGAATGTATGTATGTGAGAGGAGAATATATGTATGTCAGTGTTAAAAATGTATGTATATGAGTGCAAACTATGTATGTATGTGAGAGTGAGAATATATGTATGTGAGAGGGGCAGAATGAATAATGTCTTGAACGGCCCCTCATATCTGCACACGCAAACATGCACGCACGTACACACACACACACACACACACACACACACACACACACACACACACACACACACACACACACACACACCTACATGCACACACACACACACACACACACACACACACACACACACACACACACACACACACACACACACACACACACACACACACTTACACACATGCACACACACAATATCTGCATGCATTGCACACACCAGTGCAGCAAACAGCACTGGACATGTCGATTGCATTTGCACAGGGTTATGTTAACCTTTCTGCGGCCCCACCCTCCTCCCCACCCCCGTGCCATGTGAGTGCTTGCCAGGTGCGATCAGAAGTGCATTTTCACAGCCTTTCATTGCCCCACCCCCCCCTTCCCCCCCTAGCCTGATAAGCGCCGCTCTGCTTTAGATTATCAACCACAGCAGTGGTTCTGGAGCCGCCGCTCTGTATCCACTGTGCTGAGGCGGGCAGGGTGGTCGGGGGGCTCATCAGAACTCTGGGCCAGTGTCTGGGTCAGCTCAGCCCCCTGCTAGTTTGGATATTACAAACCCCAGGAGAGGAGCAAGGTAGTCATCTCACAGCCGTGATGGTAATGGCCCAGAATGTTCCGTCATAGGCTGTTTGAGTTAAGATATTATTGCCACATAATGTCTTGGTTTTGGGAAGTGTGTTATTATATGAGAGAAATCCAACGAGTTTGAAATAAGAAATGAGTTTAATATTGGAAGAAAATATATGAAATGTGGTTTGTGTGACTCAATGTTGGACTCAATGTGGGGTCTTGTTTTTATTTTGTCAGTTATTCATGGTACCCCATAATGTAATTGTGTAATTTAGCCATTAGGTGCAGTGAAATGTATTTATATAACAGTGTAATACCATGAAACGCTGTAATGTTATTCCATATAGTTCCTTTAAATAAAAAGACAGAGCACTACATTTTGTTACTACAACTGTAATGCATAATCAAAAGCCATAATCGGTCACTCTTTAGTTGGTGATGCCTGTTTGACAAGCTGTGTTGATGCATAGGCAAAATTAGCCACAAGCTTTTAAGCATTGTGATCTGTCTTCAGGTGAAATGATAGTTCTGTAATCATCAATATTTTACAAGTGCATTAGCATTATAGGCTTCTGTTACTTCATAAAACCCTCTGCTGGAGCACCTGTGCATTCTGATTGGACTTCAAATGACTTATTCGGTTGCTCATTGCTATTTTATAGGGAATAAACAATGAATATGAAGTGTTAAGTGGCTATTAGGTAATAGGCTTGCTATTGTGAGTATAAATGCATATTTTCATGACCATCACAGCATTAGTCTTACTATTTTATTTTCACACTTCATTTGTTTTTTGGTGTGTTGATAGGTTGTAGTCTAAAGTGTCTTTATAACAACCTACATTTTCTTGAAGTTTTTGTGTGAGATTTAATAGTAACATCACGGTACAGCAGCACAACTCCTACAGACCGGATGTTCTTTTTCTCTACCAAACAGAAGGGCTTTGGATAAAAAGAAATTTCAGTTACATCATTTCCAACAATGGGATTGGCTCTGTATAACAAAGGGGATGGTCTTCCTTCTACAAATATGCCGCCATGTCTGCCAGCTGGATACCTCCCCCCTTAACCCTCCTTTCATTTTCCCGTAAGTAATTTGCCTTCTCTCCCATTCAGTATCTGATTGAGTTCATCCCCACAGGCCTCTTCCTTCGCCAAATGTTGTTTCTCCTTGCCACTCACTTCTGCAAAAATATATACAGTCAATAAATAATTTAGCACTCGCTGCTGGCTAATAGCTATCCATTACAGCTAAGTGAGTTTTTAAGCAGAGGTGCTTGCTGTGCATCCACTAAAGGTTTATTGTCCATGAGACAACATAGCACTGCAACAACAAGCTCAATCATCTGTTTTCTATCACAGACAAAGAAAGCAACTGTAAAGGACTGAGTACAGTAAGGCTGGATGTAAGGTTGACTTTACTCACCCGGATTTAGTTGTAGCCCATGCTAACCATTAACCACTTGTAGCCCATGCTAACCATTAACCACTCACCCGGCTTTAGTTGTAGCCCATGCCAACCATTAACCGCCTGACACCTACAGGTACTATCGACTCCTACCTTTGCAACTCTGTAATGTCGAATGGTTTGTTTGCTAAGTGTAATATAAGTAAATGTACGGATGAACAAGAGCAGCACAGATTCCAAATGTTGTATCACTAGTGAACTTTCTCCTCATTTTCATCTGCATCTCATTTTCATCTGCATATACAAAAACATATCCTTGGAACTTAAGCTCACTCTGTATTTGTTTTCTTTTTTTCTTTTCTCTTTCTATCCATTTTCTTTTTTTTTTGTTTTAACTCTAAAGCAGTGAATGACGACTGCACATGAACAACTGATTTTTGTTTTTCAGAGCATGAGGGCAGCCACCTGCTTTAGTAGGGGAAAAGACTGTGTCTGTAATGAATGAAAAACAACCTGCTTCATAGTAGTCAACATAGTCATTACTATGCCATCCATTTGCAGGAAACTGAAACTAGGATAGTCCCAGTTTGTTGTCATTTGAGAGCTGCTGTTGGGACTGCTCTGATTTGCACATGTATTCCCTATTTCTCAGTGCAACTTGAAATTCATTCCTAGCACGGTAGTGAGAGGCACTAGTGACATTTTTACAGGAGGACACTTGTCATAAGCATTGGGGAGGCTCAGTGGGGATGTATTTGGCAAACCAGGACAGGTTAGGCAAACCGGGACATGTTTCTTAAGTCTGTACCTGCCAAGACAAACACCTTGTTTGATGTAAAATTTTACGACATAAAATGATGGGGTATGATGTAGGTGAGGGGAGCTGTCACACTTGGAAAGATGAGGGGTTTCGTTTCATCGTACATTTTTATTGAAAATGTACAGCATGTTGCATTTTGTCCTGTGGTGTAAAAATGCTTCACACTGTTGCGATTTTTGCCTCGAATTCAGACGGATGAGTAGATGTTTAAGCAAATGTATGTTGTCTTTAAAAAAATGTCTCATAAAAATATGAAGGAACAGAATTAAGGAAATTAATTGTGCCCTTGTTGGCAATTTCTCATAACAGTTAATCACGAAAGTTAAGATCACCAAAATTGCCATTAGTTTGACACATTCTTTGTCTTGTCACCGAGTGTCTGCCACATGTAGTCTAATCAAAGCCATTGCTACTTTGTACGTCGCAGCATGACACAGCATGCCACATGATTTGTCACAAAAATCGATTCAGCCATATTTTTTATTAACTATTTATAGAGACAAAATGTGATGTGCAGAGTCATTTTTGTTTAACAGCATTGTGAGTTTTTGTTGTTTGTTTAACAGCATTGTGACTCAATATTGTATTCTGCACTGCAACATCTTGCAGTGGGGGGATAAGGTGGTCAGACAGACAAATGTTTTCCCGCCCCTTCTGCTTTCTTGATACGGTTGACATGTCTTTGAGTCTTAGAAAACAAGATGCCCTTGAGTAATTCTGCTATCCAGGTGCTGACATAAGACAACAGGCCTTGCGAAACCAAAAGCAATTTTCCACTAAATGTAATGTATATAATATACAGGGTGGGTGTCATGAAACGACAGATAGGTCACAAATTATTTGAAAGTCCTTGTTACTGTACATAAATTAGGTACAGTGTAACAAAGTGTATAACAATATGTAACATTATGTACTTACATAGTGTTAGGGTTAGGTCTAGGCATGTACAGTGTAAGTGCATAATATTACATGTTGTTACATGTAGATAGACTAAAAAGAAACAGTAAAATGTAAGTTGTTTGGCCTCACCTTATAAATTGGGAATGCACTCTACCTGGGTCTTCATACAGAAGTTGGTAAAAAATGCTCAAAAAGAGATTTTCACCACAAATGTATTTCAGTATTCTGCCATGGCTAGTTAGAAGACCAAATGGATTACAACTATGTCATAACTATGACTGTGGAGGTAATATTCATTTTCCTGTGTAGTTGGAAAGATAACATTAATTATTCCAGAGACTATTAAACTAGTTAATGTGTTTTTCCTGTTGTAGAACTCAGAAATAGCATATATTGCCGATACTGTTATTCTCTGTGAGACAATTTGTGCATTTAATCTAATTGTTAGTAAGCTTTTATATGGATATGGACTTCTTGGTGTGTTCTTCTCATGCTATCAGTAACATCTCCCCCAGCCTATCTGTCCTTTCTTTTTTTTGTATTTCCCTCCCATTCTGAACCATCACTTTCTGTCTGTTGTGTGTTTTCTATTCCTCTCATCTCTCCCTCTCAGACCTTCCATTGCACTCTCTCTGTCATTCACACACACACACACACACACACACACACACACACACACACACACACACACACACACACACACACACACACACACACACACTGGTTGAAGCTTACCATTGATCTGTAGCCCATTACACTGCTGGACAGCATTGCCATGTCGAATGTCCTGCCTTCTGAATCGCCTGTAATAACAGACAACAAGCCCACAAACAAGCAAACAGATGCTGAGTAAAAGCACTGACAGTGCGCCCTGTGCAATGTCAAGCATCGCTTCTGTTTGACACCTAAGCCAGACCCTCGTGAAGCGTGAAATCACCAAGGACAGGGAGAAAAGGAGTGTCTGGGCCACTGAGGGGAACACTTTAGCAAGAGAGGGCCAGACAGGGGAGTGACAGGGATACATAATAACAGATGATAGGAGAAACAGACTAAAGGACATCTTGCTTTGGAATTGAAACAGGCACTGAAAATGGTTTTAAATATACAGAAAATGGAAGGGCATTGAGAGGTAAAGTAAGACAGAGAAAGAGAATTAAAGAGAGTGAGAGGCAGAGAGAGGGGGAGAAAGAGAGAGGAAGAAATGGAAGGGAGAGAGAAAGATAAGAGGAAGGAAAGAGCTGAGGCACTTGACAGAGGCTGTGTGTTGCTTAGCTCCTGTCTCGTGTGCGTTGTGGGTGTGCGTGTAGGGGTGAGGCCGTGCGTCAGCCAGGGTGGGAGGTGCGAGGGATGAGGAATCAAGGCGAGCGTGACGAAGCAGCCCCAGAGGAGGAGGAGGTGTGTGTGTGTGTGTGTGTGTGTGTGTGCGTGTGTGTGTGTGTGTATGTGTGTGCGTGTGTGTGCTTGCGCATGTGTTTGTGTGTGCATATGTAAAGGGCAAGGAGGATGTGTCAGCCATCGTGACGCAGGATTAGGGAAACACTCTTGCACGTCGTCAGCTTGGACGGGTGTCCACAGGATCAGTGCCACAGGCCACCCGCCTGCCCACGTGCCACTCGGGGACATGCGGTCCCACAGGGAAATCCCACAGCTGTCACGCAGCTTCGCATGGTTAATGACTTCATGTGACGTAACAGCTTTAATGCCAGTGAATCACGGACCTTTCTTTGCTTAAATTTAACATTCATGTCTACATTTTTATGTATGCACACAATCTATCTATCTATCTGTCTGTCTGTCTGTCTGTCTGTCTGTCTGTCTGTCTGTCTATCTATCTATCTATCTATCTATCTATCTATCTATCTATCTATCTATCTATCTATCTATCTATCTATCCTGCTCTATGTTCCTTTTTTGCATGAAGCAACGAAGTCACACTTCCACAGCCATCCATCCAAAAGGCCATCGGTATTTTTTCTCTCCAATAACACAATGCTGACTCATGCTTACAGTGCCTGACCCACGGAGCGCTACCTGAGGGCACTGGGCGGGTTGATGGACAGCTGTAATAAGAAGTGAGGTTGTAGGCCACAGGAGCCGCAGGGGCTTCAGCTTTTGGGCACTGTGTCACTGTGTCATCTGTATTAGCCACAGAACACACGCAAACACCAGCACAGAGAAACTTGGCTCTCGACAAGAATTGAAGACTTCAAGTCCTGGAGGGCATTTAGAAGAGAAAACAAATGCGCAATGTTTGGACTGTGGAGTAACATGGCACCGCATGGGGGACTTTTAAATGCAGATCGTTTCAATCATAACCTGAGGCAGATATACAGTAAAAACTGAGCAAGGAGCAGCAAAAATCTCTGTTCTGTTCTTATGTGTCCTGTTTTAAAACCTGAGAACTTCACTTCTTCAAACACATACCCACTTTCTCGCTCTCACACTCACACTCCTGCGCTCTCAAAGCCAGGCCTACAGTGTTTACTTCTCACTGATTCCTGCTGAGATCTTACCTGCCGCAAGGTGCTGTGTGTTAAAATAGGGGTGTGATGAAGCCCCTGTAGCACCACCCTCTCTCTCTCTCTCTCTTTCTCTCTCTCTCTCTTTCTCTCTCTCTCCCTCTCTCTCTTTCTCTCTCTTTCTCTTTCTCTCTCTCTATCTCCCTCTCTCTCCCTCTTTCTTTCTCTCTCTTTCTCTCAAGTGGTGGGACACCTGACAACTCCTGTTACACAACATCCATGCCATCTGCTGTCTGCTTTAGAGGCTCCTCAAGACGTGGGGTGTTGGGCAAACAGAACAAATGGACAGACTGGGCTACTCTGTCAGTTGGAGACATAGGACAATAGAGTTTGTCTCTTATATGAGACAGCGTCAATAGGGGAAACGTCTAGGGCAGGGGGTAAATGAAGCTATGGACTATGGACACAGAACGAGAGGAGTCATTTGTTGAGCAGCAGCCCATGCAAGCTCAGGTTATTTGTAGTCATGGCATCATCCACAGGCCTGCTGCCTATTCCAGGTCACAGCAGGAGGTGTGCTCCTTATCGCAAGCCAAGGCTGTGCTGAGGGTGTGTCTGCATATTATGCTGTGTGTGTATGTGTGTGTGTGTGTGCATGTCTGTGTCTCTGTGTGTGTGTGTCTGAGTCTGTGTGTGTGTGTGTGTGTGTGTGTGTGTGTGTGTGTGTGTGTGTGTGTGTGTGTGTGTGTTCAAACTTGCTTGCTTGGATAGCATTGTGTATTTTCCCTTAGGAATGTCCACATACACTTTATTTCAAATGTGATGGATGACTTCCTGTGTTGGTGATCATTATACATTTGTGTAAGTGATTATAAGCATTTTTTGAAGAGTTCAAGGTTTGTAAATGCATGCATATGTGTACAATACATGACTGCATGTAATTATCTGTGTGTGTGTGTGTGTGTACATGTGTGTGTGTGTGCGTGTGCATGTGTGTGAGAGAGAGACAGAGAGCGATTGTGTGTGTGAGAGAGAGACGCACAGAGAGAGGAAAACAAAGAGACAGATAGAGAGAGAGAGAAAGGAGAGAGAGAGAGAGAGAGAGAGAGACAGAGAGAGAGAGGGTCTATGTGTTGTTATGAGTGTCCATGTTTGTGTGTATGTTTTTGTGACGTTATCTCACCGGCTCTTGGTGTAGTGACCAGCGGGGTAGTATCTGGAGCAGGTGACCCCGTCCCAGGCGCAGTAGGGGTCGCGGGCCAGGCAGCAGTCTGCACATGCTGAGCCGTAAAGGTCACACTGGTGCAGACGGATCTGCGCGACACCAACCTCCGAGCCTACATACAGCTGTTGCTACAGAGCACAAGTGGATGGGAAGCATTGACACTCACATAGACGAAGAAGATATTTCATACTGTACTACATTTGATAGTAAAATTTGGAAGTCAGTATGAATACACACTTTCAACAAAACAATGCCACTCTTTTAGTCTAGCTCAGAGAACTGCAATTAAGTACAGCACAAGGATTTTCTGTACTCTTGCTTATTTTCTAGTAAATTCTAAAGCAACTGATGAGTCTGGAGTCATTCTGGAGCTTGGTGTGGACTGGGGCAGGTGTGGCCCCCTTTTCTGCTCTACTTTCAGCCCCTGCCTGCAGCTCCTAGCCATCATTTCCTGCCCTCGCCCGCACATGTGCTACTCATTTCCACCATCTAGTGGCAGGAGGCCAAAGTGAATGTTCCTGTTCCTGTAATCAACAAATTGTCCAGAGAACCTCACAATGTACACAGTGTGTGCTGGCAGTAAATCATTGTGTGTAGGAGTAGTTCTTTTCTTACCCGTTTAGCGGAGATCAGGATCTCTGTGACCGGTACTCTTTCCTGGGGATTACACAGAAGAAGATGCATTTACTGTATTTAACACCGAGAAAAGCATTTACTGTAAAAAAAAAAAAAAAGAAAATGTTTTGTAAATGATTTTAATTAGCTATACTAATGGGGCTATTCCCTTGGTAAGTGGCAGGGTTCTACTCTGACTCTGAATGCGTAGCAACCCTTCTTCAGTATTGAAAATCCCTTTAAATTCACTGCAGGGAATTTATGTGACAATGGAAGATTCATTGTTTACAGGCTGTTATGGCTGGCTTTTTGTCATGTTAATTACACTGCCAAGAGGACCATGCAGAATCAATTATCCCCAAGCATGCTATATAAAATGCATTTCACAATTCCCAGAAGCATGCTTTAAAACTAAAGACATTCTTAGATTTTTTTTTCTTTCTCACATAAGGCATCATGTGCTTGTGCTCTCAGTGCTTCTCTCTCTCTCTCTTCCTCTCTCTCTCTCTATTTCTTATTTCTTTCTGTCTGTCTGTCTTTCTTTCTTTCCCAAAACCACCTCTTTTTCACAGACAATAACAAAAACATCTGTTTTCTCTATGCTCTGTGGATGTCGAAGGCAGAGCTGTTGACGTCCGACGTCTTCCTGTAAATGTTCAATAGCAGAGTGCCAAGGCCATCTGGCTGAGAATGCTATCATTAGGCCAGGCACACAATAGAAAACACCACTGCATTTTGCAACACTTACTTTAAACACTTGCAGCTCCTCCAAAAGAACCTCCTCCATGGTGTCCGATTCTTTGTTGTAGATAGTGATGTATTTCAGCACAACAGATTTATCTGCACGGTAAGAGAAGAGAGGGGGGTGATAAAGGCCTCTGCTTGCCATGCTAATTAACCCACCACAGTGGAGAGGCTTCAGTGCCACTGTTTGCATTTTTTGAGGTGGTGTCACCTCTTTGGTTTTAGAGGGCCTATCTGTGTGCCTGCAGACAGCTGATAAGCAGCTGGCCTGTTTTCTACATTGCGAAAGAAGTGGAACAGAAAGATAAACACAAACAACTTATGTGAATCAATGCCAGGCTTAATTAAATGCTTCAAAAGAGTGTCCCCATTTGACATGAAGCAAAATCTCAGCGTGTGATCTTGCTGGACTGAAAGACTTTCAGGGAAGGTTGAGAGTGTTTGGAGACTTTGTTTATGTCTGCTGTATGTCAATGAAATGTAATGCCTTCATATTTACATGTTTATGTATCTGAATTTGTGGTGTGTGTGTGTGTGTGTTTGAATATGTATGTAAGTGTATGTGTGTGTGTGTTTGAATATGTATGTAAGTATATGTATGTGTATGGTGTGTGTGTGTGTTTGAATATGTGTATGAGTTTATGTGTGTGTGTGTTTGAATATGTGTATGAGTTTATGTGTGTGTGTGTTTGAATATGTATTTAAGTATATGTGTATGTATGGTGTGTGTGTGTGTGTGTGTGTGTGTGTGTGTGTGTGTGTGTGTGTGTGTGTGTGTGTGTGTGTGTGTGTGTGTGTGTGCGCATGTGAATACGTGTGTAAGTCCCTCACATGCATAAGCATGTGTGCATGTGTCGTAAGCTCACCAGTTCCAATGTAGAGCACATTGTAGTGTCCATCCTCTGCCTCCACGTGGTCCACCGCCAGCTGTGTGAAGTTGCGGGCGTTGCCAGTCTCCAGCAGGACGGGCCGGTGCTGACGAGGCCGCACTGCGTTAAACATCACGGGGTGGTTGCGCACGAAACGCAACACCTCATCTGGGAAGTCCTTAGAGCTGGAGAACTGGCCCCCGTTTATTTTACTGGCACACTGGGTAAATAGATAGATAGATAGATAGATAGATAGATAGATAGATAGATAGATAGATAGATAGATAGATAGATAGATAGATAGATAGATAGATAGATAGATAGATAGATAGATAGATAGATAGATAGATAGATAGATAGATAGATAGATAGATAGATAGATAGATAAAAAGAGAGAGAGATGGAGAGAGAGATGGAAAAGATGGAGAGAGAGAGATGTAGAGAGGAAGAGAAAGAACATCATTTGAAATATGAAATATACGAATATGACTATGAATATACATACAATAATTAGGGCCTTCAGTTTGTATTTTGTACTGGTATTCAAAAATGTCACCCAAAAGGGCGAGCTTATCAGCATTTTTGCCTTAGTGTTTCCAGCATGTTTGCACAAGGCTGTTTCGAAAAGCAAAGCTGAACTTCTGTGTCACTACCCTGCTCTCACCCTCTCTGTTTTGGCTTCCAAACTGCAGCAGGTAATTAGAGTTTCACCGCTGTTGGACTCTCCGAAAGGTCAGCTGTCACAGGTTTGACAGTTATGCATTTATTTCATTACGAATTACATTGCTTTAGCACAGAGGAACAATACCTGCAAGAGGGGCGCGCGGAGAGCAATAACCGAGAGGATCTAGACCTGCATAATAATGTACTATGCAGGCTGCTTTGCCAAAGAGAACAGATAATGATCATGTTGATTGTGTAAGTGGAGAGAGAGGAGGAGAGAGAAGAGCCACAAAAGCCTGATCTTTCCCGGATAAAGCAGAAGGGATCCTGAAGTGAGAATAATCAGTTCTGTTTTGGACAGGAGTGAGCCAGCTAAGGACAAAGGCTATAACAAAAAGAGAAGACATCTTTCCTTTCCCTGTCATACAGGCGTGTGCTCCACAGGAGCATGGTAGTGTTGTCAGTAACTATATTGGGCAACAGCAGGCTGAAAGCTTGTGGACATAAAAGCTTGTGCTTCAATCAATGAGGACTGAAAAAGAATCCAGGTTCTTTATAGCCTCTCAGTAAACAACAAAGTGAGCCTCTGCTGAAGGTTTGTACCATTCTACTTGCTTGATAGCCATATTTAATAAGTTAGGATAGAAATAACTTGTTTTGATACATTCTGATGATATTTTAAATGAATCAATTTTCAGTTCAGCTGAGCCTCACCTGACTAGATGACATCACTCTAATACCAAAATGATTTCTCTATTAGTGCTATTCTAATCACATGCAGCGATCTCTGAACAGCTCAAAATGAAAAAGCAATTTCACGTAGAATCTGATTAACTACGCTCATAACCTTTGAAAACAGAGAAGTGCGTGGGAATGCCAAACACCAAGAATAGCAAAATAGTCGATAACATAATTTCTACAAGGCTGAAAAACAAATAATCTCCCCAATAATCTACGGTGGAAAAAGCAATGAGAAGGGGAACATGATCGCGGAACTGGTGCCTCGGCTAAGACAGATCGATCAGTGGAAAGGTCTATCTCTCGGCTGCGTAATCAATGTTTTTGTCTCCTGCTGTTGATGTGGCCTGCAGACTTACCGAGCCAGGCCTAGGAAAAGGCACCCTCCCCTCGTACATGCTCCAGTGGTGGCTGGCCTGCTCGCGGTGGGCGAAGGGCCCGTTGAAGGCCGCCCGGATGTCCTCCATACTGTACACGCATACTGCGTAGCCTTTAAACACATTACTGAGGCCAGAAAAAACAGCAGACAGAGAGAGAGGGAAAAGGAGAGAGAAAAGATGGAGAGAGAGATAGTGAGAGCAAGAGAGGGAAAGATAGAGAGAGAAAAAGAGTGTGAGATAGAGAGAGCGTGAGATAGAGGGGGAGAGATGAGAGAGATGTGGAGGGAGAGAGAGAGAAAGCGAGAGAAAGAGAGAGAGGGGGGAGGAGAGAGAGGGATGAGACAGAGACAGACAGAAACAGATGTAAGGGGTTAAACAGAGGTGTGTGTAAATAACTTCTGTGACAGATTTATGGTACAGTAAAAAAATTTAACTGTGTATGTATGTCTGTAAGAAAGTATGAACTTGTTACTTGTAGATACATATGGTTTGGCTATTCTGAATCTGCTGACCTAGTTGTGCTGAATAGTCCAAAGATTTCTGGATTCTTGTTATCCTTTTTCGTCAAGACGAACACATCCTCTGTGAAACACACACAGATGTACAGTATAAAAATACAAAAAGACACACACACACACACACACCTTCATAAAGCATAAAGGCAACTTAACTCACTGCATCTTTCTTCATTGCACCCCATCTAAAAAAAAACCCTTTTTGTGTATCTTTGAATTGCCTCAAGCACATTCCCTAGTCGAGCAAGTGTCCTTGTGCACACTGAAGTGGCCATTGCCCCTCTACATGAAACACACTCAGAGAACACACTCATGAAGCGCTGAAAGAGCGACGAGGACGAATGCAACAAGGTTTGAGGAGAGGAGCACAGAGACTTTTCTTCTTCTCGTACAGTACTTAAGGACCAGGCAGCTGGGCTTGGTGGTCCTGTCTTTGTCTTTGCCTTGTCTACATTGTCCTTTTAAAACAAATATTTTATCTTTTAAGTGTATTTTTTTGTGAAAAACTTTGTGAACTCAAATTTGGGGTTAACACTTTTTATAAAGCTTGTGTTCAAAAGACACTCTATAAACACATTCATAAAGACTTAAAATGAATTCATGAATTATGTATTCATAACTATTTATACATACTCATGACTGTACACCTAAGGCATTATAATGCTATGTCATAAACCGTATTCCACATTCAAGTGAGACAGTGCATTCTTGGTTATAAAACTTGAGTACTTTAAAACATGAGTATGTATAAATAGCTGTGATTACTACTTTTAACCATTATAAAGCTTTATGAAGGCATACAAACCCTTTATGTATGTTTTTATAGAGTCTTACGAATACAAACTTCATAGAAAGTGTCACCAGCTTGGGCAGCAAAGGTGATTCTGTGATTCTGATTGTGATCGACAGAGCGAAAGAGGCATGGCAGGCGGTCCCTCCTCATAGCGGGAGAGGCATCTGCATTTCCATTCTGCTCTGCAGGGCGGGCTGCGTTGTGACAGCTCCACAGGTGGTGCTCGTGATCCCCTCCCTGTTCAATATTTCACAACACAGAGACATTTCCCACCCACACACACACCACCTCTCTCTGGATTTCTCCTTTGCTGAAGCCCACTGCGGCTGCGGCTGCTGCTGTTGCATGATGTACAGCAATGCGTTCTGCATGAAGGTGGGATGCGGGTCATCCTCAGCAAACTCTACGAGTGTCTGGGGATCTGGGGATTTGTGACTCCATTTCAGGGTCATGCAACTGCAGACTGGGATGGAGGATTTCATTGCTGGGACCGTTTTTCCCCCCTCTAACTTTTCACCTGATCGATTTTTCATATTTCAGCCCTACATATTTGCTCAACTTAAGTCATGGGTGCAAATCAAATCTTGTCCACAAATAAATAATAAATAGTCAGAAGAAACAGTAAATATATATTCTTGGATCTTCAGTGAGCTCGGCTGTGTTCAAAGGTGGGATGTACAAGGTGAATTTACTGCACTCTGGATCATCAAATTCCTCCTGCACCATAGAAGGTCTGCCGTTAGTTTTCTGCTACGATACAATACATACAGCACATTTGCATTTAAACACAGTCTCTTGCAGATGTTTGTGCAGATATTAAGAGTGACTTAATGTGTAGTGGCAAATTGCACCTGTTGTTTGTATTCAGGGGAGATGTGCTAAGGTTTCATTTCAGTAGTTTTAGTTGGGGATTTTGAGCCAAGTAAACATCCTGTCTTGTAGATGTTCTTACCGAGCTCATCAAAGTGTGTGTCAATGCCATTGGGTCCTGAGACAGAGCAGATGAGACGCGTCTTCAGGAAGGAGCTCCATCTCTTCACCTGCATCCTCTGACCTCCCTCATCATTCTGAGGTGAAAGACAGGCAGACAGGTAAGTAAGTAGACAGAAAGACAGACAGACAGATAGACAGGCAGACAGTCAGACAAACAGATAGACAGACAAACAGACAGACAGACAGGTAAGTAAGTAGACAGAAAGACAGACAGACAAACACATAGACAGACAGGCAGGCAGACAGACAGGTAAGTAGGTAGACAGACAGACAGACAGGCAGACAGACAGACAGATAGGCAGACAGACAGACAGACAGACAGACAGACAGACAGACAGATAGATAGATAGATAGATAGATAGATAGATAGATAGATAGATAGATAGATAGATAGATAGATAGATAGATAGGCAGACAGACAGACAGACAGACAGACAGACAGACAGACAGACAGACAGATAGATAGATAGATAGATAGATAGATAGATAGATAGATAGATAGACAGACAGATAGATAGATAGATAGATAGATAGATAGATAGATAGATAGATAGATAGATAGATAGATAGATAGATAGATAGATAGGCAGACAGGCAGACAGACAGACAGACAGATAGATAGATAGATAGATAGATAGATAGATAGATAGATAGATAGATAGATAGATAGATAGATAGATAGATAGATAGATAGATAGATAGATGAGCAAATAGCAGAGATGGAGGGAGAGAATATGAATGGAAAATCATGTTGTTCTTGCGTAGTTTCGGCAGCAGTAAGTAATTGATGTACTGTAGTAGTGCGTGTTTCCTGGAGACGCTGGCTGTGTTTGCTCTCGCTCGGAGGTACTCACAGCGCAGACCCGGGCCACACGCGTGTGCACGGCCTTGCCCCCGCCCTCCAGGTCCGACACGCGCTCCGTGAAGAAGAAGTACACCTTATCGTCGGCCGGGTCCTCGTTGTCGGGAATCACGGCTGAACCAACAAACCTGGGCTCTGAAAGGACATAAAACACCACACACACGCACACACACACACACACACACACACACACACACACACACGCACACACACACACACACACACACACACACACACACACACGCGCGAGAGAGAGAAAGAGGCAGAGAGAAAGAGAGAGAGAAGAGAGATAGAGAGACGAGAGAGATATGAATACAAATTTACACAGTGATATATAGAGACACCAAATGAGCTGCTCACACAAGAACAAAATGCTCACACACACACACACACACACACACACACACACACACACACACACACACACACAAAGACAAATAATACGTAATAAGTTACTTAACATTCCCTCCAAATGGCTTATATATCATGTGCCTTGGGGGAGTTGTTTAAATTGGATGTCGTCCATGTATTAGACAGTCCTTTGTATGAATCATTATGTTTTTAATTAATAGTTCACTACAAACACACACACACACGCACGCACGCACGCACGCACGCACCCACACACACACACACACACACACACACACACACACACACACACACACACACACACAAACACACACACACAGACACACACACACACAAACACACACACACAGACACACATGCATGCACACACAAAAACACACACACATGCACGCACACACAAAAACATACACATGTGCACATGCTCGCACACATACACACACACACATACACACACACACACACACACACAGACAAACACACACACACACACACATACGCACACACAAACACACACACCCATATGCACACATGCACACACAGCACTGAAAACTCCCACTGGTGCCAGGAAAAAAGCAGTATATTTGAGATGAGCTCATTAGCGCCTCGTTACATGGCCTTACATGGGGAGGATGTGGTGGGAGAGCTGTTAACACCTTTTATCGCATTTATGAGCCCTTAGGCAAACACCCCAACATATACCAGAGCCATAGTCATATATCACCACTTAGCACGCGAGACATCCACACACACACACACACACTCATTTCCTCGTGAACAGACAGACACAGATACGCACACATACATTATTATATTACAGTTTTTCTCATTTGGTTTGGTACATTTCGTCACATCACAATTGAAATTCTCAAAAGTTCTTGTTCAATTGTCACATCATCATGCCATTTGTGCAGACGAAAAAGGCAGTTTCTCATTGCATTAAACACATTGCAAATGCTTTTGTCCATCCATGCAAATGATTGTGTACAATTCTCAGTTTTTTAGTGCATTATCAATTGCTTTTGTCATGCTAATCAAAATGCTTTGTTATGGGAATCTATCAAATAGTCTCACTCCCCAAAACATTTAGGCTATAGTTCATCGTATAAGTC
>CM050208.1:16200000-16210000 GCA_027475355.1 Coilia nasus
TGGGTGCCTGAGGTGAAAGGCACAACCTCATAGACTTCTGGGGGCAGTGAGAAGGAGATGGAAAGCAGAAACAAAGAGGGAGTATGTGGGTGTGTGTGTGTGTGTGTTTGAGTATGTGTGTGTGTATGTGTGTGTGTGTGTGTGTGTGCATGCGCGTGTGTGTATGTGTGTGTGAGTATGTGCATGCGTGGGCATGTGTCAATATACGTGTGTGTGTACATGTGTGTGTGTGTGTGTGTGTGTGCGTGTGTGTGTGTGCTTGTGTATGTATATGTGTGTGTGTGTGTGTGTAGGGGGAGGGCGTGTAGATGCCAGATATAGAATTAATGTGGCTCTACTGCCTTAAGGCTTTTCCCAGGATTAGGCTCTTAAGATGGAGGGAGTTACAGAATTTAGCTGCCAAATGCCTTAACACTCTATTGCTTTTGGCAGCTAAAGTGCTTGAAGCAACTCGCTGGTACGTCAGTCAAAATCAAAAGCATGGTGCCTTTTCAGAGCCTTCAGATGTGTAGTGCCCGCAGGAGGCATTAGGAGAAAGAAACGGAGGCAAAGGGGATGGTTAAGTAAAAAATAATATTCCTGAGTTGGCTGGAACAAGGTTACGGTATTTGAAAAAGTCTCTAACCCTAACCCCAGCATCAAGCTGCCCCATTACAAACATTACTCTAATGGCTTCCCTGAGGTAATGTACCATGCTTAAATTTGATTATTTAAAATGACACAATTAGATATGAAAGAAACATTTATGGGGTCTTGTTCTGAAAGCATATAAATGTACAATATGTCTTTGTTCATTTCCATTTTTCAGTTTTTCCATTCTCATTCCATTCTGTTGGCCTGCTAATGCAAGCCATCTTGTGTTGCGTGCTGGCCTACTGCTGAGTTGCCAGGTAGGGTATGTGGTGAGTGCAGTGGGAGCTTACGGGAGCTGGTGGCGGTGACGGGGCTGTTGGGGTCATAGGGGCTCCTTCCTCGGCCGCTCTCCCATTTCTCCACCTCCACATCCTGCAGCGACGCCACACGCAGTCATTACCATACGGCTATGTTAGACACGCAAATACATGCACACACACACACACACACACACACAGTATCCTCCCCACACAGAGGTATTCACATACAGGTGTACACAAGTTCACACACACATGTTAGCACATGTTCACACACTCACACACACACACAAACACACACACACACACACACACACACACACACACACACACCCCTTCACACACACACACACAATGACACACACACGCACACACACACACGACACATACATTGACACACACACACACACAGTAATCGTGCTTCAACGACCCTTTTCCATGTAACATGGGAGAGATGCTGAGAAATATTTCTGCTCATTTTTCCAGGTTTTCAGCATTGTTCCTGAGCCGTTATCAGGGGTGAGTGATTCATCATGAAGCTGAGCGGCGTGTTAATTGAGCGGATCATGAAGGGTAATGTGTTCCCCTGGTCGATAGCACACAGCATTGCCGAGATGGGAACCTGCCGAGCGAGACCACAGCGCTCAGTTGACCTCCCCTTGTAAAGCGCTCGGTTGCACGATTAACACACTATACCACATCACACACACACACACACACACACACACCCACACGCATGCACGGATGAACACACAGGCACACACACACAAACATACACACACAGACATACGCACACACACACTTTCACATACACACAGACACACACACACACACACGGACATTCACTTGCAGTTTCACACATATGGTTCCACATGAGCACAGACACACAAGTAAAGACAAAAGGAAGAAATACATATCCTCTCTCTTTTCTTTCTATCTTTCTTTCCTTCTTTCTATCTTTCTTTCCTTCTTTTCTTCTTTCTTTCATTCTTTCTTTCTTTCTTTCTTTCTTTCTTTCTTTCTTTCTTTCTTTCTTTCTTTCTTTCTTTCTTTCTTTCTTTCTTTCTTTCTTTCTTTCTTTCTTTTTCTCTCTCTCAATCTCTCTCTCTCTCCCTTTCTGTCACACACACACACACACACACAAACACACACACACACACACACACAAAAACACAAACACATACTGATATACCATTCATGAATAATGCACAGCCACTCCGATGTTTTTAACACAGGCAATTGCATATGCAAGCCCTGCACACAGACAGCAGTCTAACTCATGCGTAAGCCTGAAGAATAACCTTTGTGTCTTCAATTCTCCATCTTTCTCTGCCTCTCTCCCTGCAGTGGGGTGTGATGGAGCCAGCAGGCTGCAATCTCAGTGAGAGCCCAGAGTAGGACACCGCCAGCCCCGCACAGCCCACGGTGATTGATGTCTTCTGTAATGATCTGGGCTTTTCTCCACTACACACACACAAACCACCCACCCACCCACCCACAAACCCACACACACACGCAGAAACACGCACACACACAGAAACACACACAAACACCCACACACAGGACACACACACACGTGCACACACACATACACACAGAAATACACACAAACACACACACATGGGCACACACGCACAGACGTGCACACACACACACACACACACACACACACACACATACACACACACACACACACACAGAAGCAGCACAGCGGAGCGCCTCGCTGACGGATGTGTTCCTCGGAGAGCGCTGAATGAAAGAGAGCGGACGACCTCGCTGATTGATTAAAGAGCCTAATAAGGGACAGGAAAGTCCATGATGAGAGGAGGGACGGGGGGGGGGAGGAGGAGGAGTGGAGGAAGGGGGGGGGGGGACTCAGACATGCACATGTTAATACTCTGCAGGATGTCAGATAGCATGCATCACTGCCTGCAGGGCCCGTGTTTAGCTGCTCTTCATATGCGCCACGTTTTCCACAGCAAGTTATACTTCTACTACTGTACTACTACTACTACTACTACTACTACTACTACTACTAATAATAATAATAATAATAATAATAATAATAATATTATTATTAATAATAATAATAATAATAATAATAATAATAATAATAATAATAATAATAATAATAATAATAATAATAATAATAATAATCTTTAGTTGTATAGAACATTTTATGCAAAGGATGTAGCTCAAAGTGCTTCAACAGTTTCGCAAAGGCGCAAAGGAACACAGGACATAGATACACATGGCAAGCTTTGCTGTAGTCCAGTAGCACCAGAGAAACCGCTGCAGAGCAACCGAACGCGAGACGGACTGGAGGACAGGAAAGGCCCAGCTGACCCTCAACAGACCTCTGCCGCAGAAATACTCTTGGGCTTATTTGATTTCAAGTAATCTCCATTAAGTCTCGGCCCTTTCTCAATGCTTCCCTTCATGAGGTGTTGCGTCGGCTGAACCTGGGCGAGACTGAACGAGTTTGACTTGTGAACAGTCCAGTGGCCAGAGGAAGTGATTTATAATAGAGCAATGTGTCACTTCCTGATGGATTTTGTTTCATGGACCTATGAAACACATCCAGGGGCATGCATAGTAATTCACTCTGGTGCAAATACCACAACCGTCTAGATGGTTTATGACAGCTTGGAAAGCCATTGGGAATCGTAGCAATATCTGGTCTATGTTAGGCAATCAGGAAACAGATCCTCGTTTAAATAGCTGGCTCCTTCATTAGCAATGTGGCTTGCACTGTGTGTGTGTGTGTGTGTGTGTGTGTGTGTGTGTGTGTGTGTGTGTGTGTGTGTGTGTGTGTGTGTGTGTGTGTGTGTGTGGTGTTGGGTGGCTTGGTTAGCAGGTATGCCTTTGGCCCAGTGGGTGAAAAAGGTAGCAGCAAATGAGGGTTTGTCTGGGAGCCACAAAGAACTACACGATTCTACCTCTGCTCTTCATTTCTACATCTGCCCTTCATCAGGTAGTCATCCCCCCCAACTGCGTTCTACACACTTTACTCCCACCTCCCCATACAGTTTAGACTAACAATCAGCAATTTCACTGCATGCTGTACTTTACCCAGTATGTCTATGCATGTGACAATAAACTATCCTTGTCTCCTTGTAAGAAGGAGGCTGAGAGGAGCCCGGCACCTCCTGCGGTGAGCAGCCATGGCGGGTACATGCGTAGATGGATGGGAAAGCGTGGGTGGGAAAGCTGGGTGGAGAGTGTCATGGAACGGGCTGCCTGAGAGGATTAAGTGTGGCCGGCACGACGATGAAGTGAGATATCTGCAGTGAGATAAAGCTCAGGAAAGAAGATGACAATGAGATCCACATCTGGATCATCCAGAACCTTCCGTGTGGAATGTGTGTGCTGAGCAGCAGGGTTGAGTGAGACTGCAGCATTCACACTCACAAGTCAGAACTGCTGATGGAGGTGTCAGTGTTAAATTTGGGGGGCAAGTGAGATGTTTACTGCCTCGCAGAAGCACACATCTATGGATTAGGGCTGTGGCTGTTTGTGAGATGAGAGGAAAACCATTAGAGCAGCACGGGGAGAAAGTTGGAGGGGTTTTGGATGTAGAGAGAGAGACAGAGAGAGAGAGAGATTGCTGGTTTTAAGATTTTAGATAGTGGTGTGCATGTGTGTGTGCGTGTGTGTGTGTGTGTGTGTTTGTGTGTGTGTGTGTGTGTGTGTGTGTGTGTGTGTGTGTGTGTGTGTCTTGAAAGGGCTACAGGGCATGTTGTTTGAGGACTTTGTGCAGGAGAGGTGAAAGAAAGGTTACAAAAGACATTTATGACTGGATTGAGGTGCAGGGAGAATGACCTTGTGATTAGTATAGTGGGAGTCTTGGGGCTTTGTGAGAGAGAGAGAGAGAGAGAGAGAGACAGAGAGAGAGAGAGAGAGAGAGAGCGAGGGATAAAAAGGGAACGAGGCCGGTGAAGGTGTGGCGGAAGGGTTCTGGGGTACCAAGGGTTTTTGGGGTAATGGGGTCTGTTTAGTGTAAGCTTGCAGCAAAATCTGTTTTGAGTTGCCCCCCCCCCCACCCCTCTCTCTCTCTCTCTCTCTCTCTCTCTCTCTCTCTCTCTCTCTTCTCACTCTATCACTATCACCCTCTCTCTCTCTGTGATTCTGTTTCTCTCTCTCTCTCTCTCTTTCTCTCTCTCTCTGTCTCTTTCTCTCTCTCTCTCTCTCTCTTCTCACTCTATCACTATCACTCTCTCTCTCTGTAATTCTGTTTCTCTCTCTCTCTCTCTCTCTCTCTTTCTCTCTCTCTCTGTCTCTTTCTCTCTCTCTCTCTCTTCTCACTCTATCACTATCACTCTCCCTCTCTGTAATTCTGTTTCTCTCTCTCTCTCTCTCTCTCTCTCTCTCTCTCTCTCGCTCTCTCTCTCATTGTGTCTCTGGGACAAACATGTTTCCACACTGCTGCACCAATTTCTCTGAGCTGTCAGCTGCTTCACCTCTGTGGAGTGTCAATGAGCAGGCCCACAGTCCTCTGATCCTCTCCCGCATCTGTGTCTACAAGTGTGTGTGTGTGTGTGTTTGTGTGTGTGTGTGTGTTTGTGTGTGTGCATGTCTATGCATGTGTGTGCATGCGTGTGTGTGTGCGCCCGTGTGTGTGTGTGCGTTTGTGTGTGTGTGTGTGCATGCGTGTGTGTGTGCGCCCGTGTGTGTGTGTGCGTTTGTGTGTGTGTGTGTGTTTGTACATATGTGTCATTGAGTGGGGCCTTGATCTCACCGGAGGTTCTTCATCACTGCTTTGAGACTTACGGCCCTTTTCCTGAGATTACCCGACCTCGACCCAAAAACACCAATACACGCTCCGTCAATTTGTATACAGCGTGTGTCCCTGAATATGCTTTGAATACATTTATTAAGTTTTCACTTATCTAACATTATTTCTTGTTTACTTTTCTCAGCTGGTTTCCTATATCCAATACTCTCTCCATGTGCCAAAGTAATGAGAAAAAGGCTTTCCGCACTTGCTTTGGAATTTGGTGTTGTTTTAAAAATACGCCGCCACAGTCATGATCAGAGTTTGGATGTTGTGCTCCGGGGCCCCGGGGGAGGCCAGCGCTCGCAGGCCGCATATGAATTAGATCTCTCGAGCAGCGCATATTTATATTTCTGCAAGTTTATTTTCTGGTGTGATTCGATCTTAAGTGGAAACTGTCGCTGTTCAAAGAAAACAAAGGGAAAAAGAGAGAATAAGTGGAAGATAAAGAAAGCAGGAGAAAAGACAGAACTAAAGAGGGGAAGGAAGGAAGGGAGAAAGAAAGAAAGAAAGAAAGAAAGAAAGAAAGAAAGAAAGAAAGAAAGAAAGAAAGAAAGAAAGAAAGAAAGAAAGAAAGAAAGAGCTATGTGTGCCTTACCACACACGCTTCAGATCTGACCCTCGGGCAAGCACTCCAACCACAGACAGCAGATGGGGAAACTCCTCTTTTCCCCCACTCCTCCGCTCCTCCACTCGTCCTCTCCTCCTCTCCTCCTCTCCCTTTCAGACGGGCCGCTTTCCTCTTTAATTTGCCTCTCTTTAATTTGACCGAATCTCCCCTGAGAGGATGAGGATGTTTGTTTTCTCTCTGTCGTAGATCCTCTCAGTGCTGCAATGATAAAGCTGCCACGCACATGTGAAAATAAACTCTGTGTCTCTCTCTCTCTCTCTCTCTCCCTCTCTCCCTCTCTTTCGTTGCCACGGACACCTCGCCATGCCGGTGCCTGAGATGTGCGAGAAGTCTTCTCTCTGTCGCCTTTTTCAGAAATCTGTACGATCTCATTAAAACTCGCTAGCAGGAAATGGGCCAGCGGAGATCTTGGCAAGTGTTTCAGAGGTGCCTAAAAGAAAGACTGCTGATGCAGTCTCTTGGCCGCCTTTATTACCAGCTAAAAGGCAAAACTAATCGATGATAAGTGCTCCTACTTTGCGAGATTCTTTCATCATGGGTAATAAATATCGTTTAAAATTCCCTATACCGTAAGCTGATACAGTTCATTTATGGTAAATAAAAGTCAGAATTTAATCAGTTAGATTCGGGATTTGGCACCCGGTGTTTAAAGCAGAATGGTAGCTGTGTGCAGTAGCATGCAAGGTAAGGCAAGGCAATACAAGTGTTTTTGTATAGCGCATTTCATACCGAGAGGCAGTTCAATGTGCTTCACAAAAATAAAAACAAAGAACAATATGTTAAAGCATGAAAGATGAAATAAGTGACAAACAAAAGACAAAGCAAAAAAGGCATAAAAAATAAAAGAAATGTAAATTTGTAAAACAATAAAAGTGAAATAAGTATAAGTAATAAGTATAAATCATTTTGCGGCACACAAGGGTGTATGCTGGACACAAGGCCATTTTGACAAGTTATGATTGTGCAGCTGACCAAATTTCATTTGGCTAAGACAGCTAGCCATTACCAGATGATGTGTAGCAGTGGTGGCTACAGCTGAAACCGCTACATACAACACAAAGGAAGTGTGGTAGAATTTGCTTTCTTTTTTTCCAGGCAGACACAAACCCTCAACCACCTTCTGACAGGCACACACGCACACAAACATGCACGCACACCCACACGTGGCACACACACCACACACACACACACACACACACGCACACACACACAAACACTTTCACACATGTATACACACACATGCACACACACACAAACACACACACAAACACACACACACATCCTGGCAAACGGCCACAAACACACGCATGGCTTCCAGCACTCCTCTCCTCTTACTGGACAGGCCACACAAGCTTGAACCCTGACTCACTGCCCTGGTATGCCTCTCTGTACAAAAACAATGTTTCCCAGCACAAAAACACCAGCACACACACAAACACATATAAAACACAGACACAAGCCAACACACACACACACACACACACACACACACACACACACACACACACAGACACAGACACAGACACAGACACAGACACAGACACAGACACACACACACACACACAGACACACACACACACACACACACACACACACACACACAGACACAAACCCACACACACACACCCACACATACACACACACACACACACACACACATATAAAACACAGACAAAACCCACACACACACACACACACACACACACACAGACACACACACACACACACACACACACACACACAGACACACACACACACACACAGACACAAACCCACACACACACACCCACACAGACACACACACACACACACACACACACACACAGACACACACACACACACACACACAGACACAAACCCACACACACACACCCACACATACACACACACACACACACACGCAGACACACACACACGTATAAAACACGGACACAAACCCACACACACACACACAAACACAGTGTCCTATAATCAGTCCCAGAGAGCGTAGCGAGGCTGGGGACCAAGCCTGGAGTGGCACTTTCATCCCTGGAGCCCGTGATGGTCTCTGATTACCCTCCCTCATACCCAGGCCAGCTAAATGCTTAAAGGTTCACTTCACACGTGTGTGCTTCATGTAATATAGCGCGCTATCGAATATTGGGAGGTATTGTACGAAATCTGGCAGGTGTTCACCTCCAAACAATTGGCACCATTTCTCTGTTATGCACTGGTGGTACTGTGTTCCTTCAAGGTCTGCTGGGTGCTCACAAAAGGGCCACAGAGAAGTGAATTAATTTGATCTCTTGCGGAGTGACTGGACCTGTGGGCATGCTTTCAGCAGAACCGGTCTTCACACCCGCGCATAGCAATTAGTTAGGGTCGAACTAAAAAAACAACCTGGCGGTGTTGCCTTTTGCCACGGGGCACCGTGGCTCTCGAGGGTCTCTCACCTCATTCCAGTGTCCGATCTTGAGGTGGCTGCACACAGGGTTGAAGGCCCCCGTCCCACAGGCCAGGAGGTGGGTGCCGTCGTACTGCTGCACCAGCTTAATGTAGTTGGCACACTCCCACTGGAAAGATGGAAGTGAGACAGAGTGAGGCAAGAGTTTCTAGAGAAACATGTTTTAGGGGGAGGGAGAGGTAGATAGATTGGGAGTAAAAGAGAGAGAGGGAGAGAGAGAGAGAGAGTGTGTGTGTGTGTGTGTGTGTGCGTGTGTGCATGTGTGCGTGTGTGTGAGAGAGAGAGCAAGTAAGATAAATTCCATCATATTTCTTGTCATACCGCTTTGTGAAAGACCCATCAATCTTTCAACCAATTGTTGACTGTGGGGATTTTACCTCTAGATCTATTTAAGACGGGCAGTGTTGTTAATCTTAACCATTAATCCATTTCACCTCCTACAGCAGCAGTGCCAGTGCCAGATTCTGCCCTCAACTATGCAGATTCAGCAGACTGTTTGACCATATATTACTGAGGCAAGATTAATAAGCGATTAGGCCAGTACCTTCTCACGTCCCTTCTTCAGACAGTCTTCGACTTGATCATCAGACACAGGCCACTGGATCTGAGCAGAAAGCATGTTTCAAAGTCTCAAACACACACAGAAAATACACACAAATACACATATGTGCAGAAATGTGTCTACTCTCCATGATAGTGTGAGGAGAGATCCCTGCGTTCTAACACTATAAACAGCCCTGTGATTAGATTTCAGATCATGCAATCCAGATCTTTTTAGGAAAATATGTTCCATTTATTTTGGCATGGGAACACATAACCCAAGGTTTTGACTACATAGATACCATTGTCAGCTCTCTGTAACTGATGTCTATGAATAGCATAAGGCAACATAATGAGTAACATGTTGCAGTGCCCATACGACAGTTAACAGTAACTATTGAATTTTCAAAAAAAAACAAAACAAATAAAACCTCCATATCTAATGGACATGTAGAGCATGCCTGCATGTGTGTGTGTGTGTGTTTGTGTGTGTGCATGCGTGTGTACGCTTGCGTGTGGTTGTTATGCATGCATGAATGTTTCTGCTTGAGTATGTGTGAGAAAAATTCTATAAATCAGTGCACAAGAGGGCATTTCAGAGATGGTGTGCTGTTTTTAAGGGAATTACAACTGCAGACATCGCTGACGTTCAGACATAAACTTTACTTCCAGACTCATAACCATACATAGACTCAGGTCTTCATACGTTAACTCTGCGTGCA
>CM050208.1:16212500-16235000 GCA_027475355.1 Coilia nasus
GCATTTCCCGTATCATGACATCATCATTTGAAAAGCTAAATTCCTCATGTGCTCAGACAGTTAGTATTGCTTTCCACTGCTGTCTCCTGTGGCCCTTACATGGGGTTCAGTTTACACACTCAGGCCTCGAAAGATTTTACAGCGTGATTATTTTTCAATAACTCAGGTGCTTGACCGGATTTCCAGTTGACTTGCAAGTGGAACACCTGACTCCGATAATGTGCAAACCCACCGACCCCATGGGGGCTCGCCATGACTCCCAATGCCATGCCTATTATGGAAATAGTCACTCAAGAGCCCTGCAGACCTGACCATGGTCCCTGAAGTCCTCATTTAGGTGGCCCAGATTAGGAAGGCAGATCTGTACCAAACGAGGGCAGAATTACCACAAAGTCCAGCTGCGCTGCACATGTGTGTGTGTGTGACCATAAGCCCTAATTTACTGAAGGTAAGCTCCAGCTATGTCATCATCTACATAAAGATGTCTCGGACACGACCCTTTAATTTCCTCTCCCGGAGTATGCAAGTGGATGAAAGAGAGAGTTTAGGTGTGTCTTTTGTGTGTGTCTATGTATAGCTGGGATTAGTGACCGTTGCTTTTTATCTCAGTGTGCACGTCGGTGTGTGTGTGTGTGTGTGTGTCTGTACGCGTGTGTATGTGAGCACACACACTCTTAGGTCGCTGCAAGGCTCTCATTTGAGCCCATTTGGTCGTGACCCACTCATTTCCTCCAAGTGCGAGCGGGCCCTCTGGTCAGAAACACTCCTCTCCACCTCAATGTGTTTGTGATTTTCTAAAGCCCCAGGTTCACTTATGCCAGGCAATAGTGGCCAAATACCTCACTTCCCCAAGTGCAGACACACACACACGCACACACACACACACACACACACACACACACACACACACACACACACACACACACACACACACACACACACACACACACACACACACACACACACACAGAGCACCAGAGGCTACTTCCTGCTGGGTTAGTCATTTCGGATGATCACCGGCAGCCTGGAGTCAAAGAGAGGGAGGGGATTCTGGCTGTGAGACGTCCCCAGAGAGATAGACCAAGGAATGGAGCGAGAGAAAGAGCAGGATCAGAGGGAGATGGAGCGAAAGAGAGAGAGAGAAAGAAGTGATGGAGTAACAGACAAGACAGAAAAAAAGAAACCCACACAGAAAATGAAGTGAAAATGAGTGGGAGCAGTAGTGAGAGAGAGAGACGAGTGAGAGTGAGAGTGAGACTGATGGAGTGGACTCTGACAGAGAGCTGTGAGTGGAAATAAGAGACAGACGAGTATAGGCACACACACAGACACAGACACAGACTCAGATATCTGTCTTGTAGGGGAGCTCAGATGTCTATCTCTGACCTTCATTGCCAGCCGACTGTGGCACTTTGGCATAGGGGATGCCTGCCATTATCTTTATGAGCTGCTCTTAATGGGGCATCAGAGCCAGCGGGCACCTGAGGAAAATATTAAAAGAAACCTACTTGACACGTGTGCAACACTCCTATGGCATGGGCCTGCTAGCAGCAACGATAACTGCGTCAGTGGAGGAGCCCCTACTAGCTATACGGGTGGAAAAACCCGAGATTCCAGATTTTGTTGTCACAGGCAACTGCCTAATCAGCATAAACAGTGGCGAACAGCTGATATGACTGTGTGGGAGCCCAACTTCATGGCGGCATTCGGGAGAGATGGCGAGAAAGCGGGTACACGCTGAAAAACACCAATATCAGTGACTTCCTGAAATGCTTTAAAACCACTTAGCCGCATATCTCAGGAGGTGGTTAACAGCCTTAAACGTCGCATGCGTTCAGATGATGAATGAGTCGAGGTCGAAGTAAAATCTGCCTTTGAAACTACCAGTGGGAGGTTTGCAGGTATGCTGGGTCTATGGTGATGTGTTTTTTTTCCCCCAAAAAAGCTGGTACACATTACAGTTGCCCCCGCCACAAAGGTGCTAACCTCTTTAACCCCTAGACTGCCTGTAGAGAGGCTCGCTTAAATTAAGTGTTGGGGTTTAAAGAGAGCGAGAGAGGGAAGGAGTTCAAGCGATACTGTTGCATGCCCAGAGGTGTGCTGCTCAGCTTTATCAGATTACACACAAATGAAGAAAACAGCCAACACTGCAAAGTCGAGGCTAAGCTAACACCAGAAGTTTAAACACTAGCCACAGGGATTAAAGTGAAAACAAATACCAATGAGGGGCTGTCGAATGATAAAAAGACATGTGGTTCCTTGATGTAAATAGCTGTGTAGGTATGTCTTACTGCTATGGCCTGCCGATGTGGAAATCCGGCACACAGTCAGCTTGGTCACATGAAGCATGAGGATAGGAAACACTACCAGATGTCAAAGGCTTGTAAAATACTTGTAATGTCGATTCTGATGAATTTCATTAGCACACACTATTTGACTCATGGATTTGAAATGCTGCCTGGTTACGCCTGTTGAAGATTGGATAGCTAATCAATCATTCCTCTGTGCATAACACGTTCATATTACACATGCAGCTAGCCCCGAATAGCTGCCTTGAAAAGCAAAACAACACAAAAAGACCCTTTCTCTGACCTTTAACAGTTATATGTTTTTTATTTTATTTGGCAAGCATGCTGTTGACTGTTCCCCCGCCCCCTCAATGATCCAATTCTCTTAAATGTCTCCATGTCCTGAATGATTGATGTCACTTCAGGAGCATTTGCCAGGAAACAGAGTCCGCATTAGCCCTTAGTTAGCCTTGCTCATGCTGGTGACACACACGAAAGGCTCCTCTCCTGGGACCATCCCCTCTTTTGCCTTGTGGTGAGGCATCATCGTTGCGTTAGGGCTCACCCTTGTGCATCCAGTGATTCCTCGTAATTCGAACCAGATAAATTAAGTAAAATCCTTGTCCAGAAAAATTGCCTTGGCCCCTCTTTTTGGCCAAACATTGTCTTGGGTCTGTGTTGTGTGCACTACGAACTGCAATACTATATTCCATTAATCCGTTGCAGGGATGCGTACATGGGCATGGGGGGAAAGTATAGTGCTAATTGGTGTTTGTGTGGAGACTATGTGGCTAGGGAGAAGAGTAAACAAGAAGAAATGTTAAAAACGCATGTCCAGACCTACGTCCTGTTCCAGAAGCAACTTGGCCTGGATACGGGCTCAGGACCCAAGGCCAGGGTCACGACATGCCTAAGCCCCCTTACCCCCACCCCCCAGGGATGAGGAGAGGGCAAAGTGCAAGCCCTGGGAGATATCAGACCAAGCCTTTTATCATAATTAAAGGACTGGGCTTAGAACTCAGCAAGGGTTAGCATGAGTTTGGATTTCTTTCTTTTTGGGTCACTGTTTCAACGTCGTGCTTTTGAAACATTTACGCAGTTCGTTATGGCATTGTTTTAGCGTTTCATGCCTTTTAAAAGCCCTTTTGTTTTAATGAATAACACACATTCTCAGTCTGTTTGTGTCTGTCAGCCTGTCAACATGTCTGGGCTGAGCTCCTTTTAAGAGCGTATTGTTTGCCGTGGTGTGTCCAAGACATCCAATAAAAGGACCAAGTGGCGTCAGTGGCCACTGTCCACATGTGGGGAACAGACGTCAGCGTTCCTCTGCACTGGGCTACTCAGCTAAATGACCCGTCACCCATGCAAGACTCATCTGTCTCGACCCCAACCACCCCCCTCTCAAAACGCACACACACACCCACAAACACATACACACACTACAACAAACCAAACACCGGACAAAAGGCAGGAGCAAAAGGCAGGAAAGCTGTCCGGATCTCCCTAAAGAGGGGCTTGAGATGGGGAAGGCTCAGTGAGTAATGTCCGGGCAGATGGGGCTAGATTGTGCAACAGGCCTCTCATATGTTCAGAAGGACTATCGGTTGTCGGTGATAAGGCAGGGCTTTCATCTTTGCGGAAAGAAGTCGCTCTTTTGCTCTGTTTTATCTGGCAGGGTTGATTATGTGAGTCTTAGTCTGCACATGTTGGCATCGATTCTTCAGGTTTGTTTTTTCTAACAAAGCACAGAGTGCAAACATGACCCCACAACTGTGCTGTGGCCAAAACGTTTGCACATATCTACATGGATTTGAGGTAGACAGAGAAAATTATATAAAATTAAATTAAGTACTTTTATGTCTCCATAAATGTTGACATTTTGAAGCCACAGCAGGTCCTTGGGCTGTGAGCCACAATCCTCACATTACCTAATTTGTAAATTCAATCATTTTAACTTGCTTCTCATTTTCTGAAAGTCTTTTGAGAGGAGCCATGGGTACTGGGATTTGGGAGATTTGTGCACACTGTGGTACATTGAGTGGATTAACTTCAGCAACCCCAGCTATTAACATTTTATTTTTGCTCCAGACAGCTTTAAAATGTGTGCCCATATATCTAGCACACTGGACACACTTATTATGTGATTACTCTTGTATTACTATTGTACTTTTTGCAGATATGTATTTTATATAACTTGTAAGTGGTAAAATAATTCCTTTAACCATACTTTATTAGTTTCACTTTGTACTGAGCTTTAGACCCACAGCTTGTTTCCCCGTTATTTCTGTGGTTTTGTGGTTTTGCAGCCTTTGTATGATACAGCTGGGATACATACAGTACAGTACAGTAAGGGCTGGCTGTCAGGCCGCAGAGCTGTGAGGCATAGCAGTCACAGCCAACATAAGAACAGATCGTTCGCCAACAGAAGAATACGCACATTTGTAAACCCACCCACACTGAGCACCCCCATTTCTGATTTTACTGATTAGCGAGCTGTCTTGGCGCCTCTCTACCTCTCTCCTGCTGTTGATGAGGTCTGAAGGGGTGAAGGGCGTAGCTTTTAGATCTGCAGTCCCAGTGGAGAGCTCTTCCTGTGGGTTGATGGGGAGCTGGGTATCCTTGGCCCGGGAGTGCTGTGTCTGATTGGACCCATGGAGGTGCCGGGTGTGGTTGGAAGACCTCCAGCATTGTTTGTGTGGGTGTGTGTATGTGTTTATGTGGTTATGTGTGTGTTTGTGTGCAATGGCCTCTCCTGCAAAGTGGACCTTTTATGTTCTGTTTTTTTTTTGCGAAATTGAAGCTGTCACTTTTTTTCCCTGCTGCTTGGTTCCCATGGTGATTGCAAGAGAACAAAACACCAAGACTGACCACCACTAGACTTAATGTTTCTGTTTTCCAGTCATGTAGGCAAAAAAAAAATCATATAAATAACACCATCTGAGCTTCCTCCTACTTTAAAAGCTTCTCTTGTGGTAGTGTCTGTGGGAGCCATTTCATGTGAGGACTTATTAAGGCAGTGTTTATTTTTCATTGCCTTGCCTGTGCTACACTGAAACAGAGGCTGCTCTGGGTGGTTCTGCTAATGCCTGGATCCACTTCCTGTAATTACCCATAATCCTTGCAGTCAAACAAGCATGATTTCCTTCCTTGAGAATACACACTTGATGCACACCTCATTCACCTGGTGTATTTCTTTACTGACGTGTGATTAAAAGGGAATAAAAACAAACTTTGTTTACTTTGTCTCAGGGACCACCTTGGCAGAAAAATTCCACTGAAACTAACTAGGTGAGGAGGAAAAACTGTCTGTTGGGGTTTCACAGCTGGCATTGTGACAAAATTCCATTTGAAGCCAGCATGACTTTGTTCTGTGCTAGCCTTGCTGTGATTCATTTCATTAACTTTGAAAACAAAAACTTTTCGGCAAACATCTGGAATGACTGTCAGAGGTGTCTGGCTCTAGCAATAGCAAGCCCACCTTACTCTTGCTTGAGCAAACCTTGCCTCTGGTCAGAGAGGGTGTTTCCTCAGGCTGTGTTTTGTCTTCCCGTCTTCCCGGTGTGTGCAGATGAAGGACATCAGATGCGAGATACTACAAGGGGCCGGAGCGTCGGCAAGGCAAGAGTGATTCCCGCAGCAAACACCCTTATGGAAAGAGGACAATGTTGTGCGAAGCACTGCATAAGGATGACGCATGCTCAAATACAGACACATTTTTTTCTCTACAGTTTAGAAATTTCCTTACTACAGGGACTGCGTGCAATTTTTAAATGCAGACAGAACACCTAAATTAAGTGTTGACCAAACTGGTTCACGGGGTTTTCACTAGGTGTTAACTTAAATCTAACCGAGACGCCTTGACTTGTATTGTGAGTATAGTGAGTTATGGTTGTCACTCTTGAAAATGAAAAATGTCCACAGTCCACTGGCACACCTATTCCTCACATCAGCCAGATACTCTAGGTCAGATTTAAAAAAAAAACTGCTTCAGATAATGTCTATTTTGCTTGATTTTATGAGTGACGGCTATCTGTCAAAAGTGGATGGACAGTGGGTTGCTTGCCCCCACCGACACGCTACCCTGTTCTCCTAGTGACGGCACCCACTGTACCTAGGCTCCATCACTCATGGGCTAACGCGGGCCGACAGCTCCTCCAGCCTCGCCCCTCTGTCAGGGCAGAGGAAAGCCAAACACACGTATGCCCCCGGAGGGAGCAAGATAAACTCCAATTAACCCCCGCCTGAAGAAACAACTCCGGGATAACCAACTTGGAGTTGACAGGGAGACAGCCATGCTAAAACACACAGGCACTTGTCAAAAAGTTTAGTTTCATAAAAAAAAAAGAGAGAACCCACGAAATGAATCATGCATTTGCTATGTGGATGTACTGTATGTGGGAGTGTTGGTGGAAGTCCTGATGCAACAGGTACAGAATGTGTGGCAGAGCGGTGCTCAGTGAGGCGGATGAATGGCTGCAGGACCTGGCTTGCCGTGTGCCGTAGCGCAGACCCGCGCTGGTGCCCAAACCTCTGTCTTCTCCTCTGATGTGCTTCTAGAGAGCGAGTCAGAAGCAGTACACATGACAAAAACAGACCTCTTGCAAGAATTTCACAGACTAGACCCACCAGTCGAGAAGACCCAGAGGGGACCAACCTCTGTGGTACACTTCATCATTTTGAATTCGATCCATGTGTGTTTTAAGACACAGTTTACATTCAAGCATGATAGTTTGACTGTGTTTTGCAGCAGTTATATTGACAGAACATAGTCCTTGCTAACAACTTAGACATGCTTAAATACACCCAGGTTGATTGTTTTTCTGAATATTTCAAGAACATTCATTCTAAAAACTTGCGTTGGAATATCCACATTCTTAACCTTTTCAACCACAAAACGCTGTCTGTCTTTGAATAAACCTTCTCCTTCACCTTCACATCATAAACAGTTATCAGTCTTGTCTGATCATGCTGACAGCTTTCTGGAACTCTCTCTTTTAATGATCATGAAAGTAAATCAAGGTGCTTTTCTTGGCAATTACCAAGAGACAGATAGAAGAGGGGATTTCCGAATCTCCTTCCCCTATCATTTTCCCCATATGGGATAATGTAAGTGCTTAACGTCTGCTAAGAGACCACATAGGAGTCTGTTATATTCCAAACGAACGTTAACAAGAGAGATGGGGGGTGTACAGAAATAGCACTTCAAACAAGAATGAGGGAGAGAGAGAAAAAAAAAACCTCTTTCAGCACTTGCTATTGATGTGTTGAAAGATACCAAGGGAGATTTAATCCCATACAATAAAAAATAAACTTTTTACTCTCCAATTTAACCTTGACCGCAGACAGCTACAAATGTTTTTCTAATAAACTGGATGGAAGCACACAGTGGAGGATGGAGACAGAGACAGAGAGACACAGAGAGAATCATGAAAAAGAAAGCAGATACATGCAGGCACATTTAAGTGTTTCTTACAGTAATGTGCCAGCCATATGCAGCCATTGTAGGCTACTCCAGAACTGCCTTTAGGAACTGAACGGTAATGAGGCTGAATGCAGAAATGGCTCATTGACAAACAACACAGAAAAAAAATAAGATAAAGAACACAGATGTGCTCCATTGTCTGTTTTCCTGTGGAGATGTTTGCCAAAGGAAAAAGCAATTACAGTAACATTAGCAAAGCCCTGAATTGTGTCTGTCAGTGATGTCACACAGTAAATGGAAACCACACCAATTTCATGGAGCACGGAAAGAGAGGAAGACAAAACAGAAACTGGCAATAATGGCAGAGACTCTGAGGCAGAAAGTACAAATAGTGGTGATTTTTAGGAGTTAAGAAAACAGGTTAGAAAAACGGAATGTAGACATATGAAATACTAAGGCATAAGAGTCTGATATTTAAAGAAGAGGAGAGAGTCAGCAGGAGAGGAAAGAGTGGGGAAGAGCAGCAGCATAACACTGTCACAGTAAAAAACGCTAATGAAGAACATATGCACTTAAGAATGATAATGTACTGGTACTACTATTTCAACCGCTGCTGCAATTACAGCTGATTCTACTGTGAGGGAAAATGTATGCATTGATGAAAATATATTAATAAAAGGTTAAATACATTAGCAGGCCAACACAATTGAGACTTGTTGTTGCCATCTGCTGCCCTTTTTGGCAACGCTCATTAAAGGCAGCCACCCATGACGGCATGGGGTCCACATTACACTATAGCCAGGGCTGTGCCCCTGAGCCATGGTGCCCAGTCCAGGAGGCAGGGATTATATGGCTTTGCATGTGGTTGCTCATCGCTGCCCCATGTGAATCAGGCCTGTGTTTGCGCAAGCCGGGCCCATGTTAGGCGGCATTGTTCCCCGGCCGATTAGAGGTTTCAGGGGTCTAATGAGGAACACTCGTTCGCTCTGAGCACAAAGTGTTCCTCTCTGATCCCTGTGTCGGAGCTCAATACCTTTCGTCTCCTCTCCCTGCTCTCGCTGCGACGGGAACGATTAGATAACCTTTAGGTAACGCTAGAATTGAAGGGGGGGGGGGGGCAGTGGGGGTGAGGAGAGTGTGTGTGGGGGGGGGTATGAAAAAAAGGTGATTGTGGTGCTGGCATCGTTGCCACGGAGACCCCTCAGCTGTTCTATTGGAGAGGAAGTGAGATGATTACTTGGTAAACTGACTGCTTTGCAATCCCTGTGAGGGGAATAGGAAGCAGCTGCCATGGAGAGCAGAAGAGATGGTGGGAGACAGAAAAACATAGGCTGAGATAAAAGAAAGAGAGAGACAGGGAGAGAGAATGAAAGAGAAAGAGGGAGAAAGAGCTCAGTAGGGGATTAAGCATTTCTCTCCATGCCTTCCCTCATCTAAAAGGTCAAAATGGTTGCAATAGACAATAGAGAATGATTTGATTAGTTTATCACTGCCATTACTTCAGTTACCATTAATGAGCCACCAGAAACATAATACAATGCATGGAAGATGGATTTGCAATGCACACAAAAGAATAGCCTCACGCTCTTCCAGTGGGTTTGGAACCGGTCAGTTCAAATACAATATGGCACAGGCCAAACACAGGAGAAAGATAAGGAAGGGTTTGACCCAGTGCCTGAAGATGTCTTCAGAGTAGGAGGCGGTTTTGAAATATCAGTGTTTATACGAAACCTACCATTAAGCTGAACTTAAATGTTCAATAGGAGAAAGGGCACATGCAGTACTGTAAGACTGGCATTCCCCCTCAACAGCTCTTTCACATAACTTACCTTCAACTAAATAATTTCAAGGCCATAACCTCTGTGCATGGGCTGTTTTTTATGTTGGGAATCAGGTCTTAAATTACAGCTCTGTACACTAGTAATTACTACCTGAGCTTACATGCAACGTGAGACTGCAGTTAGGCAGTAACGCTAGCCATTTAAAGCCAGCAGAGAAATGAAAGTCAAAGCTACTGTCCCATTCCCTCTATACTCAGGCCAAAACCCAAGAAATAAAACCACGGGAAGGATTCTCTGCCCACATGTGCAGCTACTGCAGCACTACATTATAAAGCTCCTGTTTTTCCCCCTCTCTCTCGCTCGCTCGCTCGTGCTCTCTTTCTTTTGACGTTCCCTGTCCGCTTCCCCCTCTCTTTCTTGCCCTATCTCATAGCCTTACCCCTCAGGTGCTGATAAACGGCAAATGTAATAATGTGTTATCAGCGGGAGTGGGTGCTTACTGACGCATCCCACAAGGACTCTTGGCACCAGAACAGCCGCATGACGAACACGGAGATTTTACACTTTCTGAGGGTTTACGTCTGCTACATTCTGATGTTGAGATAAGCCGAGCAGAGTGTTGAAATAGCGCAACGCCTCACGTTCAAACTGCCTTCCACCTCTCAGCCACGTTCTCAATCTTTATTTTTTTCTGTGCAGATTTATGTTCCCCGAAAAAGAAAGCATAGTGTGTTTTAGATTTTTCTGAGTGGCCCAGGAGAGAAGTTAAACTGTTGCTAAGTAGCGGCGACAAGGTCTTAAAGCCCAGGAGGACGCTTGGCGGATTGGTGTTTAATTTTGTTTCCTGAGAGGTAAATGTTGAGCCCAAATGGGCCAAAGACGGAGAGTTTATTTACGCAAGGTAATAAGTGAGAGTCTCTCTCTGTCATAACAGCCTGACATCATTCTACTACTCGTCTCAGCTTTCCCGGTGCCAGGTGGAAGTGTTTGGAAGAAAATGTTTGGAAAAGTTTTAAAACGAATTTAACTTTTGAATAAATACACATTTTGCAGGGATCATGTCATCAACCTGTTTCAGTAGATGCCCCACAACCCACCTCACTCACCCCTCACCCACACATTCATTTCCACATACAGAGAGAGAGAGAGAGTAGGGAGAGAAAAAGAGAGAGAGAGAGACAGGGTTAGAGAGAGAAAGAGAGAGAGCACAGAGAGAGGGAGACTTATTCTCTTAGACACTTGTCCACTCTCTAACGCTTTGGCCATTTGGCCTAATTACAAGAGCAATAGGCTGCTGAGTGAATCCAGGCCATGTCTATATGGTTTTCTGAAGAATTCCACAGAGCAGATTTCAAGCTAAATTTTTCTCCTCTTTGTGTGCCTACCTCCGTATGTGATTTCTGAGAAACTCAAGTGGACAATTTTCATGCCTGCATGATGAACTGTTGATTTTTTTATCCCACCCAGAGCATTTTTCCCTGTTTGCGAGGGAAGTGGTTCCCGTCCAGGCTGTGGTGTGATGATTTCAGCTTTCAGCGTTATATTTAACCAAGCCCAGCGCAGACACTCTCTACTGAAATGATCAAGTAGATGGGTGGGGTACCACTCTGCTGACAACACCTGTGTCACTGATTCAAGTGACGAACTTTAAGATGTGCGAATTAGAGAAACCAAGCTAAATAAAATACACTTTCCGCATGGCTCAGTAACACAAAGAGGTCTGTTTTGTAGTCAGCTGTATAGCTCTCTGTAGTGCCTACACTCCCTCTCTGTTAATAATGAGACAAAGAACCCATTGCCCTCATCTCAGGAATAATGAAGCTTCCGTTAGGCTTAAGACCAACATATGGTGGTGTTGAACAGAAGATTGTTTGGCCATATACAATGTCAGATTTCATAGGGAAGGGGTCACGTGTCAAACAGACTGAAATGCAAGGGTAAACCCTTACAATCACATAGACTGACCCTCACAATCCGAAGGTTTACATTTGATTGGGCAGAGATTAGCCCTAAACTGCAGTTATTATGTGCTCATAAAGCAATTTTAAGGGCTTGTCTCAGATCTCCTCTCTCGGCTTTATTGCGCCATTGAGAGCCACATATGCCAGTGTCTTCTGATGCTCAGTCAGACTTTCCAAATGGCTTCCTATAACTGTGCCAGGCATTAGAATCCATTCCAGACACTGGCTAGAGCTGAGGGATATATTTATAACACTCACACACTCTACAAGTTATGTTTCGTGGAGGACAAAAGCTTCTTATTCATTTCTTGAAATTAAGGAAACCGCAACACCTTTCAACTTTGTATCCCAACGGATCCACACGTTTTTATTTCCATAGAGAGTAAATATATCTCCCCTGGCAACATGCAAAACAGAGCAGTGCAGTTTCGAGCGAGGGCTTATGCAGGTATGCACGGACTGAGGAGCTCATTAAAGCAGGTTCTGAGCCAGGCTGGGCTGGGCTGGGCTGGGCTGCACTGAGCTGCGCTGGCTGCCAGTGCCTGTCACCGGGCGAACGCACCGCTCATCCGCCACGGCTAATTTGCAACAACGCTTGCAGGTTGCAACGTGTTGTTCTGAGGCTGACTCACCAGCGCCCAAGCGCAACCCACCGACAAAAAAACAAACCCTCAAAAACCCTGGTTTGCTAGCTTTGTGCAGAAGAGGGAGAAGCCCTTGTGTTAAATTACATCCTCTGTTTTTACACCAAACATAATTGAGGACTTATTAAAGTCTCGGGAGTTGAGTCTGCCAGAAAGGAACCGCAAGGCCTGCCACCTCCTTGTGCCCCTGGGCTCTTGTGAATACCAACACACGCCCTTGGAACTGGGTAGGAGAGGCACGAAGAGCTAAAAAGAGGGAGAGAGACAGAGAGAGAGAGTGGGTGAGAGACAGCAAGAGTGAGAGAGAGTGGGATAAGGATGGATACAACAGCCTGAATGCCTCTCATACTTTTAATGACGAGATCCCAGACTAGCGTGCTTCACTCAACTGCCTGGTGGAACGTGGTCTCATCAGTCCTGACATGCAAAAGCCACACGTGCGCACGCTGGAACGAGAACGAGACAAGTAGAGAAGGGAGAGGGAGTGAGAGGAGAGGAGAGGACAGGAGAGGAGAGGAGAGGAGAGGAGAGGAGAGGAGAGGAGAGGAGAGGAGAGGAGAGGAGAGGAGAGGAGAGGAGAGGAGAGGAGAGGAGAGGAGAGGAGAGGACGAGAGAGTGACATAGAAAGTCTGGAGGTGTGAAATTGAAAGATAATAGAGGTCAGAAGTCATTGAACAAAAGAAATGTAGAAAATGGTGATGGATAGAGGGAGGTGGAGACAGATTGGGTTGGAGGGAGTTAAGTGATGGTGTAAGGGGAGAGGGAGATGGTGGCTGAAGGAAAAAAAACATATTGCAAAGTTTTCTTGGTGCCTGAGGCCTTTTTCCAAAATGAGCCGCTCGCGTTCAGGGAGTGTCAGTCATGCACACACACACTCACACACACACACTCACACACACACACACACATGCACACACACACACACACACACACACACACACACACACCACACACACCCACACCACACACACACACACACACTCACACACACACACACACACACACACACACATACATACACACACACACACACACACACACACACACACACACACACACACACATACATACACACACACACACACACACACACACACTCACACACACACACACACACACACACACACCACACACACACACACACACTCACACACTCACACACACACACACACACACACACACACACACTCACACACACACACACTCCTCCCCGAGGCCTTAGCTGCTTCATCATGACTCCCTGAGTGTCAGCCTCATTACCCGCCCTGATGTGGTTAGTTCTGGAGGCGCACGGCGGCTCGCTGGGCTTGAACTGTTTAAATATTTCAGAGGGGAATGGCAAGCAGTGACAACTAGCAGCATTGCTCAGTAATGTAAGCCCACTAAATTAGCCAAAGGGAGAGAAAGAGAGAGAGAGAGACAAAGAGAGAGAGAGAGAGAGAGAGAGAGAGAGAGAGAGCCCCGCGCTCTGTGCACCGAGGCCAAAAAAACAGAGCAGGGAGCTTCCCAGTGCACACCGGGCTTAAATCACAGCCTGCAGTATTATATGGTCAAAGCACGCTTTATGGATGACCTCTGTCTCTCAACATGTACCCATGCCCCGCTCACGCACACACAGTATAGCCATCACTTAACTCACAAACGTCAACAGAGATTTGCTATAAAGATAGAAAGTAAATATTGGGAACTGCTGTAACGAAATGATAAAAGATAAACCCCTCTCTCTCTCTTCCCCCAGCGTCTCCGTGGGTGTGCACATTCCAGGCGCATTTTCCACCACAACTGGTTGTGGATTTTAAGATGACATTGTTGGCACAGTGACCTGATCAAAAGAGTTTACAGAGCAGAGCCCTACAAAGGGAAGCCCTCATATTGCCCCCGCGATCCTCTGTAAACATCCAAGCCAGGCGCCACCATACCAGCTTGGGTGTTTGACATTCTTTCAGTGAACCACTATCTTATAAAAGACAACCACATTGTAGAAGCTCAGCCACCATAGCAGGCACAGGGAAAACAAAAACAGGAGACTAAGCTCAGTGTATGCCTGACAGACTCGCCGCAGCCCAGTGACTAATGTCACTTCATCAGCCCAATAATAAACATTTTCACACAGCAAGGTGCTTTTATTTCTGTTTTTTTTTTTTTTTTGTTCTTCTTGATGACAAAAACAGAAACAGACTTTACTGATTTAAGGTTCGGATGTAAATACCACAAATGAGAACACGAGGATGAAAGAGCGTTTTTTACAGTCACACACTCTCAGATCTTTTCCATCACACTTTCAGCAAACAGAGAGAGAGAGAGAGAGAGAGGGATAGAGAGAGAGTAAAGACTATTACAACCACATGCCCTTCACTGGATAACAATCTTAATAGAGTGCGAATTGACTTCTATCAGATGAAAGCCACCACTGTTCCCACTGTGTCTGCACGACAACTAAAGATAGCCACAGCCAACCTGTCTGAACAAGCTGCCACCAATTCTAAAAATTGTGTTTACACATAAAAAAAAAAACATGCCTTGATTCAGGAGAGGGCTTTAGAAGCCACACTATCCGCGATACACCTGTCTGAAGAAGCTTTGCAGGATATCAATAGTGACAGATGGCCAAGAAAGTATGCAGAAATACACGAAAGCGTGATGGCTGTTAATCTGTTCAGCATGCGTTGGCCTGCACAGTGCAGGGCTCGGTGGAAGCTTTGCATTAAAAGCTGTTCACCCAAGTAATTATTCTTGGCGCAAGGCTTAGAGACACCTCTGTGAAAAGCTGCTGAATATCGCATTTCTGAGATATGACTGCATCGATGTATTTAAAAAGCCAGTTTTTTTTTTTTTTTTTCTCAGCTCCTAACATTAGCACAGAGCTCACAAACTCTAAGTGGTTTTAGCAACTGTCTGGAACATCATATGACTCCATATGGTTTATTAATCAAATAAATTAAACTAAATAAAATGGTAATGTCACATGTCATAACTCAGTAAAAAGTACACTGGTATTTTACTTTGCACAATGACTGTCAACACAATATTGTCTTTTTAATGTGTATTTACAAAGAGATAAAGACACTAACTGAGGCAGACACACACCCACAAAGACACACAGGCACACACACACACACACACACACACACACACACACACACCTGTTGTCCTACCTTTGTGGGAAAGTCGTAACCTGGGGTGAAGACTCTTTGTCGCCTGTGTCAGGTTCCATCCCAAGGTAGCAAGCAGGAGAAAAACGATCGCCAGCATCCTCACACCGCTGTCCAAGTTTTCTCTCTCTTACACACACACACAGATACACGTGTACACACTCTCACACACACACACACACTCTCTCCCCTCTAAAGCACTTGGACACACGCTCAGACAGCCTGCTCTCCAAGTGTCAGTGGTCCAACTTGAGTCTCCTGGTCTGTGTTTCTGTCATCATCATCATGTTCGTCGTCATCATCATCATCATCTTCGCTGGAAGAGAGGAGAGATCCTTTTCACAGCACGCTCATCCGTCCAGCACTGCCCTCTGCCTCTCAGGGATACTTGGAAACCCTCAATGGACTCAGTGTGTGTGTGTGTGTGTCTGTGTGTGGGTGTGTACGCGCTTGTGGGTGTTGGTGTGTGTGTGTCCAGTTAGTTGTCACTGCCCCTATGGCGAGTGAAGCTGTCTATTTTTCGGCGAATGTCCAGAGTTCTGCTAACACTGCAGAGCAGTGAATTAGTGCTGGCTGCATGGCCCCCTCACTCTCTCCGACAACAAATGCATTCCTGAAAGTCAAAATGTATGAATGTATGTTTGTGAGAGTGTGTGTGGGTGTGTGTGTGAGTGTGTATCCGCTATCATGTGCCGCTGTCAGAGTTGCAGGCTCAATTCACCCTGGCTAATGACAAGGGAGCTCTCTCTCTCTCTCTCTCTCTCTCTCTTTCTTTTCCTCTCTTTCTCCCTCCTCCTCTTTTTTCCTGTGCTCTCTTTCCGCAGGCAAATATTCTCTACCACTCGCTGTCACTGTCTCTCCCTCTCTTTCTTTCTGTTTCTCTGCTTCTCTACCTGACTTTCTCTTTTCCTCCCTTTCTCTCTCTATTTCTCTCTCTGTCTCTCTGCCTCTCTGTCTCTGTGTTTCCCTTAAGTGGGAGGCTCTCTGTCTCTCCTGAGCACTATGAAATACTGCCTCTCCACGTGCCACTCACTGATCCTCCCTCTCCCCTGCTGATTCTCCGCACCTCCCTGCTGCTAACACGGACTACAGCCAGACTCATTTTCCTTCCTCCTCCTCCTCCTCCTCCCACTCTCCTCCTCCTCCTCCCACTCTCTGTCTCTCTGTCACTCTCTCTCTCTTTCTCATTCGCCTGTTCTCTCTCTAATTCTCTCTTCTACCTTCCCCCTCAAACTCTTAATGTCTGTGTACAGCACTCATTTCATTTTTTCCTTCTATCCTCCTTGTCTCTGGCAGTCTGTGCTTCTGGATCCATTCAGTGCTGTGAGCTATCCCAGGAGCAGGGTGGATCTGGAATGCGGGGCAGGTTAACGTCAACAGGCTGCAGACTGTTTAGATAAGTGTGCCAATGTAGAAATCTGAATATGACTTGCGAGCGAGCACGTTTAACAGCCATCAGATTAGAATTTAACTCGTATAGGGGCTATGGAAATTTCAGGACGGCCAAATTTAAAGAGATTTCACAAGGTGTAAATAAAACGAAATAAATAAATAAAAAATAAATTACAACAAGCTGTTTTTAAATCAGACATCTGTGTGAGTATGTGTGTACAGTATCTGTCTGTGCGGCAGTTGAAGAGAGTAAATGTGAAATTGATACAGCAAGAGAGTAGGGAGACAAAAGAAAAAGATTGTGTGTTTGTGTTTGTGTGAGTGAAAAAGGAAAGAGAGAAATGGATAGGAGAAAGGGAAGGGAAGAAACCGAGGATACACAATGAAAGTCCTCAGGGCATGCTTTCAGTGTAAAAAACAACGTTGACATCGTGTTTATTTTCAAAACCCCCATCTGGTCTGAGGTCAGGCTCAGAGCTGTGGCAGCATCCCTGGTAACCACTGCACTGTGGTCGCACTGACTCGCGCCAGCTTCATCACTGTACGGGCCCCGCTATGTTAACCGGGGGCTATTGTTCCAGGCAATGTTACACTCTCAGTCCTCCCCCAGCCCTGCCGGTGATTCATGTGTTCCTTTCATCTCTTCGCGGAGCTCGGATGCGCCCTGTGAAATCAGAGTAAGGCGTGTTCCCCCGGGCGCACTCACCCACCAGCGTGCACTTGCCCTCCGGTGAACGGTGAATGTAATCAGCATGCCTTTGGCTCTCCCTAAAATAGAACAACAAAGAAGAAGAAGAAGAAGAAGAAGAAGAAGAAGAAGAAGAAGAAGAAGAAGAGGGTTGGATGTTATTGGGGGCTGGCTGTGATTTGGCGTGTGGCCGGTTTCGATAAAGTTACCTTTATGTAACTGTTCGTTTGTCGTGCAGCTGGAGCACGGTGTGTGTGCAAGGACAGGACAACATGAAATGTTTTTCTGAACTGATGACTTTACTTCAATTGTAATGCTAATCCAAGCTCACAGTGAGCTCTTGTACTGGATCTGGGAGTTTAACATTTCATGTGGAAATGTTAAGAAGTGTGAACGCCTTGTTGTCAAATACTGTATGAGGATGTGCTGAGGGTGTGCCTTCACTGTAACAACATGAGGAAATACTGAGTAATATCTCAATGGTAATACTGCACATGCTATTCCAATACAATAATCAACCATGATGAACTTATACACACATCAGCACATCCAGTCTCAAATAGAAGACAATTATGTATAATCACGTTCTTCCAAATGTTGTGTTTCTCATTGTATTTTCTTCTTTCATATTAAAGGCACCAGGAAAGATTTGTCAATCCTTGAAAGCTGCTAAACAGATCCTAGCCATCACACAATACCAGAGGGAATGGAGACATAACATCTCTTAGATGACAGGCAATCAACTTGGACATTCTTTCGGAATCCTGGGATGAATTTCAACCATATCCCACATTCGCGCGCCTCAGTTTCACACGCTGCAGTTGTCAAAGCTTGAGAGTGTTGGTTCTCAGTCTACTTGCCATGGCACTATGCCTCTGCTACCCATGCTGGTTGATTAGCAGCACATGTGGCCAACACTGACTTCATCCTCCTTTAATATCTGTCCATTGTTCCTCCACAGATTCTCTGGCACTGCTCACTGGGGTGAGTCGCTGGTGAGATCGGTTCCCAACCACTACAGGGGGACAGGCCCTGGATATGTGTGTCCTGTCCCATGACGGATGGTTTTAGTTGGTGCTATTACCGCACTGGCTGGGGGGAGGGTTTCCGCCAGCCTTCATAAGGTGAGAGAGAGGATGTTTATGTTGGACTGGAAAACAAAGGTTCTGGCGTTCGACTGTATCTGTCCTATCCACTTCTCCGAGACCATTACTCACATTCAAACCCCACCTGCGACTGAGCAAACTTCTCATTCCCAACGTCCAAACGCATTTCCGGCCCCTTTCATGATTAGCACTAGCCATGTAGCCATATGTAGTGTGTGGATCTGGATTGGAGGGAAAGGATGGTCTGTTTTATATGCAGGAACTTATTCCCTCACAGTTTTTCTCCTGGCACTCTCTGAAACTGTTTTTGATCTTATCTGAGGTATGTGTCAGGAGGCATAAGCCCTCATATGCATCACGTACAGGGCGCCACCAGCCTCTCCCACAGCCATCTGAGCATGCAGCATTTGTGTCGAGTGAAACCGATAGCTTTCAAACGGCATGCTAATATATTGTGTGCGGTGAAAAAAAAAAAGGAGGGTGGAGGGGCATTTTAAAGTCTGAGTTTACGGCCGCGTTGTCAGGAGAAACGGCTTGCAGCAACCCTATCTCCATCTGCAGAGCATCTCGCCCTCCCTTTCACCCACCCTGCCCTGTTTGTCTCTCCATGCTAATAACAGTGATCTCTCACATCAGTGCCAAACCCTGACAGAGGTGCCCTGTAATCTCAAACCGCTCCACAGGCACCAGGGGCATCAGACACAGAGACTTACAGAACAGACAGGGACAGGGAGAGAGACGAGGGAAAGATAGACAGAGAGAGAGAGAGAGAGAGAGACAGAGAGAGAAAACAAGCAAGAGAGAGAGAGAGAGAAAGCGAGAGAGAGCGTATTGAAAGGAGAGAGACAGACAGAGAGAGAAAGAGACAGAGAGTATTGGAGGGAGTTAGAAACCGAGACAGAAACCCAGAGAAAGTGGGTAAGACAAGTAGATCTCCATTGTTCAGCCGTAACCATAATTCTTCTTCAAGAACCATTTCTGTAAACACAGGGTATGTGTTTCACATTCCATTGTAACAGCACTTTAGGTTAGCCATAAAAATGCAAAAAACATTTGTGTGGCCAGTAAATCAAACAGATGTAATTTTTTAAAACCTAAAGGAGAAAAAAAACTGTGAAACAGAAAGATAGAGTGAGATCTTAGGAGAGAGATAAATGATATCTGGTAAAGATGGCAGCTGCCCGTAGACAGCAGTGCCAACAGACTTGTCAGATGCCACTACGCCAACGCGTACTTTCCATTTTACCCCCCTTTCCTGATGATGGCTATCTGGGAGCTGTGAAATGTTTCCAAAGAGCGTAAAACATTCTCTGCTAGAATCATCTCTTGAAATGGTGTGAAACTTTTTTTTTCCAATCTCATAAAGCAGTCATCTGGCCCTCCGTACTTATTTTGACTGTCAAAAATATCATGCCAATTATGCTTTTTATTCCCACTAAAGACATGTTGTTGTGTAATGGGCATTATATTCAATGTCACTGACAGCTAAGGAATTTGTATTTGGTATCCAGTGAGCCAGCTTACAGTGGTAAGGGGAGGAATATATATGGGAAGCAAATTTATGCCAATATGATTTTTCCATTTTTCCAAACTGAGGATATTGTGTGCTTGCAGTGGCGATCTGCCAAATATGACAACTTGTGGATTGGTCAAAAAGCAGTCAGTTGCTACTAGCCAGTCGCTTGCGATCTGATGCACTGCTTGCAATATAAACAAACAAAAAAACATACTTAAAGGCAATTCATGACCATTTCAGTCACGTTGTATTCTATATCACTCATTCTACCCTGTCATCATCATTCATCCAAGCGATATGACAGACAGGGATACAACAGAGGAGGTCTGTAACATGGAGACTAACTATCCCAGCATGCTCCGGTCTCGTGTCAACTGTTTCTTGTCCTCAGCTGTCAATCACCGTGTGGCGTTCAGGTCATACTGGTTTGATTTTGAGCTTCCTGCCAGCATCCTCTTAGCCTCCTTCCTATTCACGCACACACACACACACACACACACACACACACACACACACACACACACACACACACACACACACACACACACACACACACACACACACACACACACACACACTCACACAGAGTGTGGACAAAAGTTGTTTGATTGAGTGTTAATACTGAACATTTATTTTAATGCTGCATGTCTGATGGGGTGGCTGCTTCTCTTTCAAGCTCACATAATGCTGTGAAAATATTTTTCCTTCTGTTAATATTGGAATTACAACTGCTAGCCATAAAAGAGGCCACAGAGTGCCAGCGAGACACAGGGGTCTGTCTTCCCCAGACACGTGCACACACACACACACACACACATACATACACACACACGCACACGCGCGCGCGCACACACACATACCTTCTGTCTATTCTCTCTATTTACATGTTCTCTCTCTCTCTCTCTCTCTCTCTCACTCTCTCTCTGTCTCTCTCTAGCTCTCTCTCTCTCAGTCACTCTCTCTCTATCTCTCTCTCCCTCTCCTTCACAGACACACACACACCCACCCATACACACACCTACCCATACACACACATACACACAACAGCGTGTGTGAGAGAGATCTTAGACAGAGCTCCTGCGACTCAGGGGGTCAGAGCAAGTGGTGTCAACGGCAACAAAGGCCTCGTTCAGACATCCCTGAGACCTCTCTGTTTTCATTTCAGACGACTCCATCAGATACATTCACGGTTTACACAGGTGTGCGTCACATGGCCCACAGGGCACATCCACCCTCACACTGAAAGATGTTCACTTATGTTGGGATACATACTGAGAAATATGGACAGATGCCAAGGCACAGATACGGTTGTTATCGTGCAGTATTTTCATTTAATTATTTTCATATTAGTTCCGTTTACTATTCATACCATTTCATTTGTTATAGTAAATAAAGTAAAAAGAATAAGAAAAGTACCTGATGCAAAATGAACATGACATAACCAAATACTTTTTGTAGCATTATATAGACTTAAGTTTAGTCTACAGTATAGGGTGTACAACTATTGCAAGGCCATATGAAGAGTTTCAAAAGGGATTATAAGCTGTGGTTATGTCTGTCATGTGTTATAAAGATGATATTCATGAGACACGTTACCATGCCGTCAGTAAAAACTGGATATGAAACCATTCTGCTTTTTTCTGTAGTATGTGGGGTTTTTATTAAAATTTGTGGGTTTGCATATACATGTATGCCAGTTTGGGTGTGAACATACAGACTGTGTGTGTGTATGTGTGTGTGTGTGTGTGTGTGTGTGTGTGTGTGTGTGTGTGCGGTTCATGGTGTCTGTCTTCACACTGCTGTGCCATACCCCATTGGTTACAGCAATTTAACTGTGCCCTTGAGACTAAACCTCTTCGCTACACTTCCCTCAACATGGGGTTAAACTTTCCACCCTATAAGAAAACAAATTCCTTCACAAGAGCATGAATGGAACCACTGAGTGTTTCAGAAAGGTTTCGTGCCCATGCACAGAAATGATGATTAATATAAAATTTTAAAACCCATTACTCACTTTTAAGGCAGTGCTGTTCTTGGAGGAATCATAATCGCCATAAGTCATTTGATTAACTAGTCAGAGCGAGAAGGCATTAGGTAAACATCATTTAATTCATCACGCATGTGCTGAAGCAGAAACCGCAACGTGAACTGACACGAGACCCTGGAAGTGAGAAGCATTTTTGTAATGGAAGCACATGACACGTATAAATTGAAATCACATTCTTGGGGCGTGAAAGACGAATAAAAAAAAAGTGTTAAGGATTAAAAAAAAAATGTGCACAGATTCGCAAATAAAGGCGACACATCTTATGTAACCAGGCCCACACCCTGAGACCTGTGGCTCACTATTGCCCCCTTCTCAATGACAACAGATAACATCAGCACACCGGCACACAGACACGGCGTCTGGCCCGCGCCAAGGAAAACTCGATAGGGGAGACTCTCGAGAGTCCTCGTAGCAAGGTCACAGAGTCACAGCCATCATTGTCCTCTAAGAGAATTCAGCCCTGGAGAAGAACTGTTGTGGGTGTGGAAGGGCTTTTCACTCCC
>CM050208.1:16240000-16257500 GCA_027475355.1 Coilia nasus
AGTTTAACACACTCTTAATGGCCGCGAGGAGGTGAGGACTGTGGCTGTGTTGCAGCTGGCAGCAAAAAAACGTGATTGATGGAGATGTGGAATGAGAAATTCCTAGGTATGCCGATGCTGTGCAGTAAACTAAAGTTTTTTAACGGTTATATGCACAAGTGATAAAAGATATGCTTCAGGAGGGTATACTACAAGTATACGGTGTGATCTCTGCATTCTTGACTTGTCCTCTCTTTCCTGTTTTGGTGTGACCTTAATCACTACAACAGCTCTTCTCTGTGAAGAGTTTAAACTTCAAGCCACTTTATGCGAAACTGTGGTATTTTTTTTACCAGGCTCTTTTTATCCTTGCAAAGTGTACCTCACTTTACACTCCTATCGTAACTTTGAGGACCCCATGTGGACAGATGTAAACATGCCTTTAATGGCAAGAAAAAGGATGTTGAAACGGGAAATATAATGCAGGAGCTTTCGGACCATGTATACTTTACACAAGTATGACAGGCTGGCAAGAAAAATAATTATAGATTATGCTGCTTTTCAGTACATATACTTTTTTTAATGCATAATCCAATTAAATGTTGTTGGTGACATACAGGAGTAAAGGTATTTAACATAGAGCCTGAGGTCTGTAAAGAATGCTACCAATTTTGATCATCAATATTTAAGAATTTTGTATAAATATCTCTGCCGATTTAATAAACAATAACCTTAATAATGACTTGATAACTTTGAGGGATTCCATGTAATAGGCCTTTTAATTTAAAAAAGCTGCCCAGATCTTATGATTGCTTCTCTGTCATGTCACTGCAGTTCTTTGGTTCAATATGTATGCATATGTGAAGAAAAATGATTAGTCAAGGGAGTTGATAGAGACAGTCACACAATTCATTTTTGTTTTTGACTAATGTTATACGAGGGCAGTATTCTCTAGACAGTAAGTGTATTTATGTAAGGGTGTTTTGTTTAAAGACATGCCATTAAATGGAGGTCAATAGCAGGCTAATGCTTTATTGTCACATGATGTTCACATGCCTGCTTTAACTTCTGGATGGAACCTCACCTCCTTGGCAGCCATATGTAGTTGACCATATGCTCATGTTATAATCAGAGAGCTACATTACATCTAATTTGATATACTTAAGTTCAAAGGTGTAATGTAATTCTAAAAGGCGAAGCTACTAGGAAAAGCTAATTGACTAGATAATCAAATAGCTGTTGAGAAATTGTAACACAAAGAAACTTACCATTTTAAATGTAACTTTAGAATATGTTTTCCTAGTTTTTTTTTTTTTTTTTTTTTTTAGCTAGGAAGCTAGCTAATTATTATTACCTCTCCTGTAGTCTCCCTCCCAGCACCTCCAGTAGAAATTTTACTGAGCTAGCAATGTGACTTTACTGTGTATGTGATTTCCCCTCTCAATCCAAGGGTACTGTATAGCATTTACAGTGCTTACCATAGGCAGATGCAGAGCTGAATTGCAGTCAACAGGCAGTCAACAAGGCAAGAAAGTTAGCTTATTACTTTATTATAGCGAGCCAGTGCATTATTGATATTGTAAAGACACTTATTTATAAAGCAAAGCAAATCCATCTCTCTCACATTTGCAAATAAGCCGATGCCCCTGTACATACCCATCATTAAAAACAGATCTATAGATACAGTGGTCCATTGATGGAGTGAATAAAAATATGCATAAACTCAAACAGGAATGCGCCCAAGTTCTGGGGTTAAGCCACAGCCCCGGTTTAGCCACAATGTCCCTCCTTCTTAGTGTTAATCCTCACCACATCATAGGTAACCTTACGGTAACCTGATCTCCAAGAGCTGTTTCTGTGTACCCTCAGAGACACACAAGTACAACCCTTGCTCCAGTTAGAGCATGTTCCTGTGCTGGTCTGGTGGCATTTAAATTAAACGGTAAAGCTGGCATCCCACAAAAAAAAAAAAAAAAAAGAGAGAGAGAAAAAAGAATGAAGAATGAAGACCACCAGGACATGCAGGAATGTCAAAGCATTCTCTCGTTCTCTGTGACTCGAACCACACCTTTTGATGTGGCTCAGGAATAGTAAGGGTAACCAGAAACCAGAAATAAGTCGATTATCCATATTGAATGTCCGTGCCTGCGTCTCTGATGGTTTTTACATGTCTGAAATGTTAGCACGGTGGGACTCGTAATGAGGCTGAAAACGAAAACATCGCATGGGATTTGATTTAAGGACGAGCAAATGCAGTAAAACATTTGGTAATTTTTGCTCACGGGGCAATTGCTGTTAATCATTTTAAAGGTTGCTGAGATTTTCCTTGGAGATGCTTATGTGGAGGACAGACCATGATGAAGAGTGAATCGTAAAGAAAACATGAAAAGAGAAATAAATAAATAAAGAATGTTCTTGGTATATGAAACACATTTAGCCCTACACACACACATGTGTCCCTGATTAAAGTACTGATCACTTGCCTCCATATTTAAAATGATATATGAATGTTTTTCATAAGCCTGCTCTGTTCAAGGACCCTCTGAACAGCCTGGCTGTCATTACAATATTGTGAGTCTACAGTTTCAAACAAATTCGAACCTCTGCGGACTCTGGTTCAAATAATATAAATTATTTTTGTGAGTCTGTAGTTATGCGAAGCACGTCTTATGGCTCAGTGTGACTTCGAGCTTAAAAGAATTCCGGTTGTATACATTAATAGAGGTTCTCTGGAAATTACACAAATGTGACAAACTGTATTTTTTATTTATTATTGATTTCCTGTCCTTGATTTTAGCTTCACGCATACTCAGTCATTTCTTTTATCCTACTATTATTATTTTTCTTCCAGGTGCTGCGATGCATATTTGCTGCAGCTGTGGTCATTCGAGCGCCCTCTCCCATGACCTCTGCGCTCTGTGTGCAGCCTGGCATGGGCCACATGGCTCTGAGCTCTTTTGAACAGTGGACCAGAGGATGGGGCTGGGCTACCTAGTGGTCCTCTGTCTCTGCTGATCCCAAACACATTCCAGCCTTGTTAATATCAACGTCAGATGAATGCGTGTGTGTACAAACACACACACATGAACACACACACACACACACACACACACACACACACACACCAAACACACCAAACACACATACACACATACCTACAATAGACACACGCTCACACACACATTTTCTCTGTTTATGTTGCTCTGTCTCTCTCTCTCTCTCTCTTCCTCTCTCTCTCTCTCTCTCTCTCTCTCTCTCTCTCTCACATATACACACACACAGAGACAAACCACATGCTTACACACACACAAACACACACATGCACACACATGCGCACAAACTTTTTCTGTCTCTCTCTCTCTGTCTCTGTCTCTCTCTCTCTCTCTCTCTCTCTCTCTCTCTCACACACACACACACACACACACATACACACACAAACACACACACACACTGGCACACACAGGTGCACACATATTCTCTCATGTACACTCACCAAACAAAGCTCTGTTGAAAGAGACAGTAAGGGATGACACTTATAAAAGACATACCAGCTGCCACATCAGATCAGAGCGAATCGGACAGGATATGTGCGTGATAATCATTGTTTTATGCAGAGCTATGTGAGATGTTTTGTAAATACAGTGGTGTCAGGCGTGGGAAGGGCAGAGAGGGCTGTATCTCATCCTGCGTCACTGTTGTTGACACCGTCTCATTGTTTCTTTTACGTAATGTCTCTCTCACTCACACAACCACACAATCTGCCTGTCCCTGTGTTACTCTGCCTCTCCTCGTCTCTCTCTTCACACTCACCATAGTGTTCTGACTTTGTTTACTCTGCTCCAACTGACAGGATGTTTCAGCACCTTGAAATTAGTTCTCCACCTAGTTGCTTTTCCAGAGGAACTTTTATCCTTCCACTATACAGTACCAGCTCCATCTTCACCTGCATTCGCTCAAAAAAGTTTAGAAAAGTTGTCCACCTCATTTCACGATTTCTCGGAGACTGCAGGGTACGCTATGCATCGAGCCTTGAGTGTCTGTCATCACAGTATGTTGCATGAGAACACTGGCTCAGTCATACCCATGTAGGCTACTGCTCAAAGGCAGTTTTGTCAGTGGTACAGTATGCCTCTCACATCTGAGCCCTATTTTATGGCACTAATGAGCATGTTGTTCACCTGATACTGTATGTGCATGACTACTGGTCAGATGAAGCACTGTTCTGAGAACTAATGCAGTCGTAATATTTATAGTGAGTCATGGGCACAAACATTTAGAACAAGCCCTGCAGGACATCGTTCTCTAAAGACTCATTGCACAGATTGCCAGCATGATCATAAAGGGCCTTTCACATAGAGTACATACTCCCGGCCAATACTGTGCTATCATATTTCTAAGCCGACCTGAAGTGGTGAAACCCGGGGATTGGCGGACGTGTGGACTGAGTATAAGGTCGTGACCTCCAGGCGACAGCGTTTCTGTTAACACTCAGCCTCATTGAGTGCCACACATCTGTTTACATTCAGATAAGAGGTCAGGTCCAGTCTTGCACTGTTGGCACCTCTGCCACTGATAAACACTGATCCCCCTGCTGGGTCGGCCTGGGTCTCCGATGCCGACTGTTTACACAAAGAGATTAGGCTGGTCACTCGACATCGTGCGCAATCACTGACCAGTGTCAAAGTCTTTCACGTTTGTGAACAAACGACCCTCTCCTCTGTGTGTTTACATGGCCTGTATCCGTTTGTGATAGCCTTTGATCCAATCCACTCCCAGTGGCCGCTGGGGAAAGTGTCAGAAGCCAAAATCTCGGGGGAGCAGCCAGGAAAATAATATTTGCTACCAGATCGCTATCAGCATTTGAAGTAAAGGCACATGTTTTGGAAACCACACATGCGTGCAAATGTCCTCATGCGGCGAATGAGGTATGTTTTACTTCCAGAACTCCTGCTTCATCCACTGAGCCGGTGTAACTGAGAAGACCAAAATTACATTATACTGCTTTAAATCAAATTTGGAAGTCTTTTTTTTCTCAGTTGTTGTCTTTGTGGATGTTGACCTGTAGCACTTGCAGCCAGGAGCTCCCGTGGTGAAGTGAAGTATTCCAGTAGCGCAAGCCAGAGTCAACAGGGGATGAAGCCTCAGCAATTAGAGCTACGCTGCTACCGAACCAGCCAAGGGCCCACGCCTGTGCCATGTTCAGGAACATGACAACTCTCGTCTCTCCCACCCAATTTTGCTGAAACGAGCCCTCCGTCCCTTGCCCGTGTGTTGTTTCAGGCCTTGTGCAGCGTCGACGGGGGGGCTTTTGGTCTGAAGACTGGGTTACTGTTTGGAGCCGCCCGCCTGCACCAACGAGGCTCTCTGGAAGTGATTAGAGACTCTCCTTCCAGGGCACCCCGTCACACCCCAACACCACCCCAGGCCCCCAGCTCTCCTTGCTGCCAGTTACTCCACCCCAGTCCACTACACTCTGGCCCCGACTTCTCCACCTTTTTTCTTTCTCTGTCTCCAATTCTGTCTGTCTGTCTGTCTGTCTGTCTGTCTGTCTGTCTGTCTCTCTCTCTCTCTCTCTCTCTGCCCCTCTCTCTATTGCTCTCTTTCTTTCTCTCTCTCTTTCCCCCTTTCTCCATTGCTCTCTCTCTTTACCTCCCTCTTTTTTTCTCTCTTTCTCTGCCCCTCTCTCTATTGCTCTCTCTCTTTATCTCCCTCTTTCTTTCTCTCTATCTCTGCCCTTCTGTCTATTGCTCTCTCTCTTTATCTCCCTCTTTCTTTCTTTCTCTCTCTGCCCCTCTCTCTATTGATCTCTCTCTTTTGCTCCCTCTCCTTCTCTTTCTATTGCTCTCTCTTTTTCTTTTCATCTATCTCTCTCACTCGTTCTCTCTCTCTCTCTCTCTCTCTCTCTCTCTCTATCTCTCTCTCATCCCCCCCTCTCTTACTCTCTCCGAACAATTGCACAGTACATCTGCCAGGCCAAGACTGGACTACAGCCACACAGAAGAAAGTGAAAATGGTTTACTGTAAAAGAGAGAAAGAATAGCAAGACACAGAAGGACACGAGAGAGACATAGACAGGGAGGGAGGGGGGGTTGGAAAGGGCATACAGTACAGTAAAAGCAGAGGGAGTGGTAGGAGGGAGGGGATGGGACCGCTGCAGAGCTCTGGGAGGGATAAAGACATGGTGGTGAGTCACAGGCAAAAATTATAGTGAAAAAGTACGGGGGCCAGCTGTGGCCTAGTGGTTAGGGAGATGGCCTTGCAATCGGAAGGTTGCTGGATCGAATCCCACCCTACCCATGGATGCGATGCCCTTGAGCAAGGCATCTAACTCCACACTTCTCCAGGGACTGTAACTGAAACCCTGTAAATATCTGTAAATCGCTCTGGATAAGAGCGTCAGCTAAGTGTAATGTAATGTAAAAGTAAGGGAATAAAAGGATCAGCTTGAATTGATTGACATGACTCGAGAGAAAGGGAGCAGAAGAATAAATAAGAAGGAAGGAATGTAAGTGAAGTAGGGAGAGAAGGGAGGGCGGTGTGATCGAAAAGGGGGAGTGAGGAAAACATTTGAGAGAGGAGTAAGAGAGGCAGGCAGGCAGGCAGGCAGGCAGGCAGGCAGGCAGGCAGGCAGGCAGGCAGGCAGGCAGGCAGGCAGGCAGGCAGGCAGGCAGGCGCACTGACGGACAGACGTTTGGACGGACGGACGGAGGAAAAATGAAGACGTGAAGTGAAGTCTGGCAGGGCGGCGTCTGGCAGGGCGGCGTGGGACGTGATGCCGGGTCGTGTGCTGCTAAGCAAACACCCCAGGCCCCTTGGTCTCGGGAGTGAGGCAGTGAGGCAGGCGGGAAGCTGCCTCATTCCATAAATAAACACTTAATGGCTCCTAATGCCAACACTAACACTTCCTCTGCCAGAGCTTTACCCAAAGGAGCCATGCCACGTCAGTCTCCTTTTCCCTCCTCCCCACTTTTTTCCCCTCTTCTGTGCGTTCGGGATCATCCAGCGCTGACATGACCCTGGATACACAACAGTGTGTTGCTGGAGAGAGAGAGGAGGAATCGCGTGGAAAACAAGAGAGTGAAATTAGAGGAAAGATGAGGATGATGATGACATAGTGCAGAGATTTGTTTACTGGAGACAGAAAAGAGAGAGAGAGTGAAAGGAATTACAGAGGGTGGAATGTTTGGATCTATTTCTGTCCACTTTTTCTTTTTCACGTTTTCTTTTCTTTTTTTTTTTTTTGCATTCCACTCTCTGCAGCTGTGGCAGTCAGAGAAGGTGACAGTCACGAGAGAGGTGCCACGTTGGGGACGGGCGGTGGGAATGGAGGAATGGAAGGTGGATCGGGGGTGTGGGGGTGTGGGGGTATGGGGGTGTGGGGGTGTGGGCATGTCTGAGACAGTGAGGGAAGCAGACACTTTTTTAAACAAATCCCAAAGTTGCTCCCTTATACTGACATTTCATACAGACCTCAGAGGGCTGCCATCAGCCCCAGCATCCAGCTGGGCCACAGAGATGGAGACAACCCATGACAGGAGCACTAGTGAGGCGAGGGGGAGAGAGAGAGAGAGGGAAAGAGTGAGAGAGAAAGAGAGAGAGAGAGAGAGAGTGAGAGAGAGAGAGAGAGAGAAAGAGAGAGAGAGGAAGGAATGTTGATTGTAAAAGAGGGTGGACAGCACAGAAAGGTGCAAGCAATGAAGGTAACAAGTCTTAAAGGCCCGGTCTTTTGACAAGGTTTGACTAGACTAATAAAAGACAAAAGGAAAAGAAGGAGTTAACGTGTGTGCGTATTCACTCGCTTACATTTTTTGCCTTACCTTGTTACCCCCTTCAAGCTACAGGCACTGTCAGCAAGTCAAGAGAACCTTCCAGAAAAGCACTTAAAACACAACGGGCTGCAGTGACAATAGGCAAGGGTCCAGAGTCATAACAGAGCGTGATTGATGCAGTGCTGGAATCCAATAACGCCGCCCTGCACCTGATCCAAGGCAGAGTCTGTGCGCATACTGTTTTATAACGCCCCCGCTGCTCCTCTGACTGACAGCATTAATGGGCTGTCTTGGCCGATGTGTGCTTAACCATAACATTATAGGACTCCTCTCGCACACACAATGAACAAAGGCAATCGGGACGGGTCACCACAAGCGTTTAATGGAGCTGCCATTCTGCCACTGACCAAAAATAACATTCTGTCATTTTGCTAGTTTGAATTTCACCCCAAAGGAAGGTTTGACAAAATGAAATTAATTGCCTGCCTTGCCTTGCCTTAAAATACCCCTTCCAAATGGCTGCCATCAAATAAAACAAGAACAAGTAAAAAAAAAAAAACAATAAAACCCAAAGTTTGAAGAAGTAAATACAGTCAGCCTTTAGCTTTCTCTTACCACAATGGCATCACACCTTCCATACACAGAGACAGTCAGACAGACACACACACATACACGTACACAGTCGGTAGCACGTCGTTTTAAGCTCCACTCCACAAGTCATCTTCACGCTCCACTCCTACCCTGTAACGCGCCCCCCTTCTGTGATCAACGGCTGGGATCCACGCCTCATTGAGCCCCAACTGAAGCCGTGAAAAGACCCCAGTAGTAGATGATGGACTGATGAACTGAGGGTGAGAAAAGGGGGAGGAGAGGCGAGGCGAGGCAAGATGGTGGTGGTGGGGGGGGATTGCGTAGTAAATCACTCTCTCTCTCTCTGTGAATCTGTAGCACTCAGTGTGTCAGTAAATGTCCTACTGTTCACTCAGCTGCCCCACTCACTCCAACATCTGGATGACATAGTCGAGGAGATGAGGACATTTCTAACAGATCTGTAGCGATGCATCACAGTACATTTCGTAGCAGTACAGTACATCACAGTCTTAGCAATGGAACGGCCAATGTATTTTAAAGCTCAGAGAAGGATTGCAGCACCACATTGCCTGCCTTGCCTTGTCTTCCCTTGGTATGTTTGGTGTGTGTTCCTTGCTGACACAAACAGACATATTGTCATTTAATCTGATAATGTGTCATTAAAACCCTTGTATTTGCAGGCAGAATTTACAGCAACATGTCCACTTTGTTTGAAATCAACATACACCATGGAGACCTGAAAACAGTCAACCATTTTCCTTGCCTTTCTCTTCTCTTCTCCTCTCTCCTTCTCTCACACTTTCTGTCACTGCTCTGCGCCATTTGCCCGTCATCTCTCCCACACCCCTCTCTTACACAGTTTTTTCCTCTCTTCTTCCCCTTTCCCCCCGTGTCTGTCATTCTGTTTCTCATTGAGGGCCCGGTGCGTCATGCTTTCCCCACTTTTATGGGCCTTGTGAGCTCTCCGCGGTTCTGCCCGCTGGCAGAGTGGAATGGCCTCGGCTGCTCGGGCCCTGCTGCTCTCTCTGATCCATGGCGGAGGAGGCCGCCTCCGTCGCAGGGTGGCAGTCATGCTGCCTGCCTGAGGTATGTCAACAACACCGCCACACACACAAGGGCTTTTTCTTCATGACGGCCCCCAAAACCTCCTCAGACACAGACAGACGCACTGGCATCGCACCTCGCAGGCTTATGTGGTCCTTGGATATGTTTGTGGAATAGTTCAAATGCCCAGACAGACCACGCAAAACCAAGGGAAGAGACAAGGCCATGATGAATGGATGTACTTTTTCGGTTGTACTTGAGGGAAGAATCCCATTATGTGGGCTGGGGTAGAGACATGGAACTGAAGCAGCATACAAGGTACCACAAATAAGTGAAATATACAATATGTGTATGCCTAAAAACAAAAACACACTTCACTACCAATACTTAAATTGCCACATTGCGCATCTGAGCCCCGATAAACCTCTCTAGGGTAACCACAAACCAGAGTGCTCCAGAAAGACCATTTGGATGCGCCTGTAGGTAACGGCTATGCACCAACTTCATTTGTTTTACTCCAAAACAGAGCAAAATCTATTTATAGAAATTGTGTACTCCCTGTGCTGTTTCTCATTTGTAGGCACAGATAGAACCCAGGTGGTGCTCAAGAGTCTTCATTTCTTTTGCTCTCCGACTTGAAGAATGGCCATTACAGTTTTTTGTGTTTTAGTTTTTAGACAACGGAATGTCAATTTAATTACATTTTTAATTACATGTGGGCCAGCAGCTGTTTGTGTTCTAATTTCAAGAGACTGCTTTAATTTCCTTAGTTAACCTGAGGTTAACAGATGGCAGTTGAGGACTCCATGGAGCAGTACTGATGTCTCTCTTTATTGATATTATTGGGTTACAGCTAGGTAACAGCACTGTGCACTGAGTCTTGCCATTGACTTTGCCTTTGTAGTAAAAAAAAACACAATCTCAATGCATCCCACAATGGACCAAGTAGCCGATCTTGAGCAATAACCCACCATTAAGACACAAATCCAACAGGCAAACAGATAATGCGGTGCCTGATAAATGTATTTTATTTTGAAATAAGTAGTGGTTTATGATTGGGTTGCCGTTTTTTTTTTTTTTTTTTTTTTTTTAGGTTTCAGCACTTTTCTGCTCAGTTGAGCAAGATCATGCCAGGGGCCTCTGCCTGTTTTCAGTTTGTGCTTCATCCTCCATTTGGTTGTCTTTTCTCAGTTCATATAAAAGTGGGTTTCTACAGGTCTACCAAATATGTAAGACATTCAGTTTACATACCTTTCAGTTCCATAGCTTGGTTTTTCAGTGCTCTGCTTCAACATTCAAGACAGTCAGTGATCAGTGACAGGCTCAAAGAAAAACTCTCTCCTATGTTAGGTTTTGCACACCATCACAAGAAATTGACGTAATAGGTTTTATTCTCAAAATAGTGGGGCTGTCATTTACAATTTACATCTTACCTTTACTGTTGTACAGCCAGTATATGCTCTAAAATGACCAGTACTACCCTAATCACATAAAGGTTACTGAGAAATAAGTACCACTTTTTTATGTCATACTTCTGCATCATACTAATGCATTTCACATAAAAGGTCATTGTATATATTAGTTTTTCTTAGGTTTGACTTATGCATCCCTGGACCCTGGATCCTGGACCACCATGGCATCTGTTCTTGTATCATATCTTACTGTCTCCGGTTACAGGCCTTGTTGTCTGTCAGGGGCATGCAGCCTACAGAAATGCAACATACATATAGCCAGTCATAGATTATGGCTTAATGTTCATATTGATTTCCACAAAGTTTACTTAATATGTTTCCTTCCTTTCTCCTGGGTGGGTGGCGTCTCTTTCAAGACCTTGTCTTTCTATTTTTAGCTACAGGCCTTCTTGCCCCTCAGCAGAAAGCATGCTACAAAGGTGATAAGACATGGCTGGTCATCCTTTCAATCACAATTCAGACCACATACTGTAAACAGTATGTCCTCCATGTTCTTATTCAGGAAATGCTTTAGCAGTCAATACCTTCTTTCCCCCTTTCTTTGTATCATCCATTTTTCTTTTTTTCTGGGCACACAGCTGGACCTTCTGGGGTTTGCAACTCTCCTGAAAAGCGTGGAGATTGGCATCCATCTTCTTCTGAACTTTTGCTCCTTGTCATCTCTCTCACTGCCCCCTTTCCTTGGCTTCAACCCTGAGGCCACAATACGAGCTCCTCACTTGGAGGCCTCTTTTCTCCAGAGTAGGGCACCTCCACCTCTGATCTCACACTCTCCTTCAGCCCTGTGTGTCTCTCCTGGGGCATCTACTCCATGGCTTGCATGTTACTGAAGCAGAGGGTTCTGTGTCTCTGCCTCACCCCCTTTTTGTGGATCCTGTCCCACCTGCTGGTAAAAGGCAGCCCCCAATGCATCTATAAAGCATCCACAAGGACTCTAACTTCATCAGCTTGGTTAGCTCATTCTTACAGTACTTACTGTGTTTGTGTCTCACCAAATGTTAAAACACAAAATCACATTGTCAAAAAATAGAATGATACGTCCAATCAGTAAATGTTTTACAATGAACTGCAATAGCAGTCTTAAATGTTTCCCCGTGTTGTCTCTTGCTCAGACCAATCAAAGCTAAAAATTCTTCGATTTCAAAGTGATAGTAAAAGCAGAACTCTCAGATGTCTCTGGAGTTTTATGTTTATAAGGTATGCTTCAAAGACGTATGCTAATTAGAAAAAAGCAGAAAAACATACAAAAACAGTCTAAAAAGAAAAACTGTTTTAAAGCAACCTATCTAATGGAAATAGCCTTCATAGTGGAAACAAGTAAACTGTACTGGTTTCCTTCTGTCGAGCAATATCTGCATATATTATTGAAATAAAAAATGGACAGTGTGGTTAATAGTTAGAATAGTCATATTTGATGGCAGAAGACAGAAATTGTTTTTTTTTTCTTGTGTAGCAGTCATACAGCCACAGCTATGCTGCATACAAATATTAGAGATACTAAGTCTCCACACCTTCACTGACAGGCTAGTGGGAAATTCTTACACATGTGTAAAAATAATGCACATTGAAATCAAAACAGCACAAACAGAGAGATGACGAGATATGTTCCACTGTGAGTAACTACAGTTTTATTAATACTATTACTGTCCTTGTTCTGGCTTTCAGCTTGAGCATCTGCTCCTTAAAATGTCTGGCTTAGGATTGAAAATCCATCCAACTGTGATTGCGTTGAAAGCTAAAGCTAAATAATGCGAGTGGAATTTTGATTAGACATTGGCTAAATATCAAAAGTCTGCTAAATGTGTTGACAATGAGATGTCTTCACCCCAGCAAATCCACTCCCGCTGTCAAAAGCGCATGATGCAGTGGAACCACACACAGCTGAAGCTGAAGCACTGGGCCAATCCGAGACTCAGACGTGCCACTGGACCGTCCAATGGCGTGATTTGCAACCCTGCGGTGGCCATGGCAACAGAGCAAACAGCAGGGAGCAGCAGACGTCTCCCCTGAGTGGCATCTGACCCAACTCCCCCTGATCCAAATCCTCTGGGTCAGCTCGCCCAGTGGTCCAGCAGAACCCCTGGCTAAATCTAGCGTGACCTCTCGGAGGATGACCCAACCCCCGTGGGGATAGTGGGAACTCTGGCCCTAATGAGCATCGGGGGACTCGTAACGTCATGGACACCAGCCTGGGCAAACTGGGGAGACGGAGGGGAAAACATCTGAGGACACATCCAGTCCTAATGTTGAGATGAATGCACAGGTTCATGGGACCAGGTTTAAAGGGTCCTGGAGGACTGGACTTCAAATAACCAAACTGTGGGTGTGCTGTGCAAATGGAGTGCATCAAACAGGCGCACAAAAACAAACAATAACAAAACATGGATCCCAGGGTCGTAATGAATCTGTGGAACTGTGTGGCCACTGTGTGGAGGCCTCAGCATCTCCAGGTGCAGACATTATGTGCTGTCACAAAGGTCATACAACAACAACACGTTTAATACATGTAAATACACAAAATATACACCCATTAAATTTCAGATGAACCCATAACAACTGACTTCTCAGGTAAACCTAAACAAATGAAGCTCATGCACTGCAGCAGTGTAGGATGACCCTATGTTGTAATTGCCAAGACGTACCACAAGATGGCAGACACACTCTTTTTCTATTTGTCTTGTTAGATTTTTTTCCCCTTCCACATTGGTTTCAACGTTGTGAAGGTATACAACAGATTATATTTACTTGCTCCATTGCCACTTTTGTACATTTGAGAACCCACTTCTGCCACACAGACTCTGATGGTTAATGAGGTCATGTGATGTCACAGCTTTATAATTCCAGTGAATCATGAAACTTTGGTTACTTAAATTTAACATTCATGTCTGTCTTTCTGTGTCTTGATCTTTAATTCTATCATACATACTGTATATCATGTATGTCTGTCTGTCTGTCTATCTATCTATCTATCTATCTATCTATCTATCTATCTATCTATCTATCTATCTATCTATCTATCTATCTATCTATCTATCTATCTATCTATCTATCTATCTATCTATCTATCTATCTATCTATCTATCTATCTATCTATCTATCTATCTAGTAAGTAGAATAGTAAACATACAATTATCCACTCGTGTGTTGTGAAGTGTATGCACAATCAGCCTAATTAGCATGTATACTAAAGAGCAACCAGATTACATGAGGTTCAGTATGTATGACCATTAATGTGAATTCCACTCATCTGTGTGTAGCGTCCCTGAGTGAGGGAGTTTGAGGTAGTGAAAGGCTGTTTGAGTGAGTGAGTGACTCCATAAATGGGGTGCATTCTTGCTTTTTAAGTTCAAGAGACACTCTTGAATGCATTAACATAGCTAACACAAAACAAGCATGGTTGTGTGTGTGTGTGTGTGTGTGTGTGTTTGTGTGTTTGTGTGTGTGTGTGTGTGTGTGTGTGTGTGTGTGTGTGTGTGTGTGTGTGTGTGCGTGTGTGTGTGTGTATGTGTGTGTGTGTGTGTGTGTGAGAGAGAGATTGCATACATGATATTGACATCTGTGTTCTTTGTATGGATATGCTGGCTGTTTAATATGCAGCATTAAAAGTTTCCATTTCAGTTCCCACCCAATCCCAACATCCCCTGGAAGTGTTTTATAAGTACCTACTCCCCCTCTCCCACCGCAAGTGTGAACACAGACAGACACACACACACACACACACACACACACACACACACACACACACACACACACCTTTCCTCATCTTTGTTTAATGCAGCTGAGATTCAGCTTCTCCTCCCCGAAGTCCATCAACTCTGACATTCACAGTACTGATTCTCACAGGCCCCAGACACATTAATCCTTATATGAATGTGTGTGTGTGTGCGTGTGTGTGTGCTTCTGCATGTGTGTATGTGTATAGGTCTGTGTGTGTGTGTGTGTGTTTAAATGTCCAATGCATGTTTTTATGTGTCTGTTTCCACTGTACCGTTTATGTCTGTTCAAAGAATCATTCTGAACAATCTGAAGAGTCTGGGTTTTGCCTGCAGGGGTTGCGTTTCCTGTGAATGAATGGGCCGCAGATTAGCCCAGCGAATGCCTGGCCTGGGCTTAGGTGACCACCGCAAGACACATGAGGCGGCCCTGCCGGTGATTTTCCTCTCGTGTTTCAGGTAAGCCGGAGAGAACAGACGCAATACGCTGCCAACGGCAGCCAACACAAATGAAAGAAAAGGCAGAGGAAACAATCATTCTCTCTTACTCCCTTTTCCTTGCTCTTATAAAAAAAGAGAAGAGAAGACAAAAGACAATAGCACAGAACCAAACCCAACCAGCCTAAGAGTTATAGAAGAAATGTTTATTTGAACAACAGAGTACATGCCAGAAAAGGACCATTTACAGCAGCAGTTTTACCTTTTTTCTCTCCATCTCCTCCTCTGTTTTATGTTTTTCTATCAATCTCTCCTTCCCTTATTCCCACTCAGAGAGACAGAGATCATGCCAGCATCTCCGTGAACACAGTATCTTATTTATTTATTCATTTATTTTATAACCACAAGCTGTTGCATTTGTCATTGCATTGTAACATGGTAACATTTTTGTTGTCATTCACTGGGATGAAAGGATGTTTTCTTTTTTTTTTTTTTTTCTCGCTTGTGGCGTTTGACCAAAAAAGGGTGACGCACAACACAGTGGGTGAGAGAGAGTACCTCTAGGATAACCAGTGCAGAGTTTAGATTAGCTGAGCCTGCACCATTGTCATACTCTATAAGAATACAAATATATACACCTAAGGACAGACAGGGCCCTGCGCAGCACTGTCCGTCTGGACACCGTCATGGAGGAAAGGAAACACTCACAATAGCAACAGGTAGCAACAATACAGGGAAAGCTGTTGCACCAACACAAGGCGTTCACATGCAGTTTTTGCACACAGTGGTTTACATTATGGACCAGGACTTTTTTTTTTTAATTTCTTTTGATACATTTTCTTTTCTTGGTTTCTTTTTTCCCCCGTCTGTTTCACTGACAGTCATTTGTTAGGAGGATTATGATTCAAGGGCAGGTTGTGACACAGAGTTTGTTTTTCAGATGATTCCTCTGTTGTGTTTGTGTGTTTGCAGATGTGTGCGTGCTTGTGTGTGTGAGAGCATCTGCGTAGGCCTACTTGTGTTTCTCTCATTTTCATCTCCAGGGTGGACTGTGATTACCATCATAACAGACACAAGACTTCAGTACAGGCATGGCAATCCCCAAAAAATGGCAAACACATTGATCAGAGAAGATAAACAACAGTTCCTCTGCAGTCTCCTCATCAACTGAGGGTCTAATCACGCAGCGAGAGGAATGACACTCGCTCACAGGCGCCCCCTCCCTCTCTCTCTCCCTCCCTTCCTCTCTTTCTCCCCCGTGAGCAGAGCCGGGGCAGATGTGCCGTGTGTGTCTGTGCTTGTCGTATCACTGCTGTACAGGAGCGAGCTGAAAGGACTGTGACTCCTACATAAGCTGCTATGGGCACCACAGTCCTGCACTCCACACCTAACCTCAATCTATCTCAACTGTGCCCCACAAACACAAAACAGGACAGATCATTTTGTTGTTGTTTTTTTTAAAATAACGAATGTGCTTGTTTTGTTTTTTACCCTGTTGGAGAGCTGCTTTCCACCACAGACAAAGGGAAATAAAAGGAACCCATACTGTTAAATTGGTACCCTACAAAGGGAAGTGCCTGCTGTTTTTGCTGAAGACGGTAGCAGAGGGGAAAAACATATTGTATAAGAAATAGACATAATATTACTTGGTGTACACAGGGAAGTACCGTTAATAAATACTTAGCCATTACCTTAATCCACTTAACTTTAAATATTTGCTTTATGGGGCATTGTGGAGATACAGTGTATCCAGATTTCCTTGTGAATGTTTATCATTTACCATCTAATATTAAGTTCTTGGAAACATGCTTTAAGACGGTATTTCTTTACAATATCTGTGATAACTACACTCACACCAAAACTATGTTGATACTGATGTTAGTATATTTATGGACACACCATAGGAACACTGGGTTCTGTAATGGATAGCATGTCATTAGAGATGTTATGTCAAAGAAATAACTTACGACAAGGGAAGGTTTAAATATTTAAATACAGGGAGCTTTTGTGTAAAAATATGTCTCATAATCCCTTAATACGCAGTTTCAGAGAAATAAAAATAACAGTTGGAAATGAAAATAAAATAAACTCTCAACTATGCTGGAGAAAATATCTAAGATAAAAAAAAAATCTGACACAAGCAAGACAAACAATGAACAAAATTAAATATTTCTTTCCAGGAACTAACACTCATAGGTCTCACAAGGAGCTTATTTCATCAGGAGACCCAGTTTCTTGTCCATTTAGTTTTCTTGTCGGAAGCAGGGGTTTGTTCTTGGGAAAGGGAGAGTTTGTGTGGATAGCGGGTACGAAAGGGCTGGGCAAACAACTCCGTGGCACGGATGAACTTCTGAACCGCTGCAACCCCATCACCCATGTTCTGCTCAAACACCGTGAGACAGAAAATACGGCAACAGAGTTCAGCCGTCACAGCTGACCCTCCTCAGGCCTCAGTCTGTAGCCCCTGACGGGCCACGTTTCGCCTCGCAGGGAA
>CM050208.1:16262500-16265000 GCA_027475355.1 Coilia nasus
GAAATTGGATCACTGCATCAGATAATTGAAATCAAAGGCAATTAGCTGCTGATTATCCCCCACAATCGCTTACTTGAGAACGGCATGGAAACTCTTCAAGCTAGCAGGCGGTTTAGCCTGGGAAAAATGTGGTGCACTGTCTGTGAGCTGACTGTGTAATGGCAGTAAAAAGGTCTGGGTGGTTGTAATGGTTGCTGTACCTTCATGCTGTAGGTCGGAGCACTGGGTCAGGGGATCCCCGTTTCTGATGTCCTGCCGACGAGTCCTCCTGCCAGACACAGACACGGTTACCATGTCAGATCGCTTTACATCTGTGTGTGTGTGTGTGTGTGTGTGTGTGTGTGTGTGTGTGAGAGAGAGAGAGAGAGAGAGAGAGAGAGAGAGACAGAGAGAGAGAGAGAATGATGCAATAGTGTATAAATACGTGTGTCCCATTTCTTCATATAGCCTTTATGTGTATGTGTGTGTGTGTGTGTGTATGTGTGTGTGTAAGTGTGTCTAAGAGAGAGCAAAAAAAGAGACAGAGCATGAGAGAGAGACAGAGTGACAGAGAGAGAGAGAGAGAGAGAGTGGAGCAGTGTATGCAATAGTGTATATGTGCAAGTGTCCCATTTCTCCATATAACCTTTACATGTACTGTATGTGTGTGTGTGCGTGTGCGAGTGTGTGTGTGTGTGTGTGTGTGTGTGTGTGTGTGTGTGTGTGCCTGGAGGGGGAATGTGCCCCCTGTGTGTGTGTCAGGGGAGCGCGGTGATGTGGGAAGGGTGTCCGCCACATGTAGGTATGTTTCAAGGAGAGACGCATCCAAAAGAAGAACACCAGTCCACCTGAGTCAGCTGCAGGTTATTTTGTCTGCCTGCTTTCGCTCTACCACATATGCCTCCAATCACCAGAAATGAATACGGCTTTGAGAGTACTCTCCCTTAATAATAATGCAAACGCTATGGAAACTCCACTGAGGGAACAGACGACAGCGTAGCCTTAAACCGTTCGTTCACTGCTCCATCTGAAATATATAAAGCTAAAATAAACAACTCAACACTTGGTGCTCTGTAGACCAAAAAAGTTTATAAGTATAGCTCTATTGTTTCATGAAAAGGTATTAAGCAATGCGTTCCACAGAGGAACTGCAAACTTTTAAAAAGCGATTTCACAGTTTAGGGTCCCCACGTATAAAGAAGAAAGGGATTTGAAGAAGTGTTCCTAAGGAAGTGTGCATAAAGCACTTCCTGAAGAGATCCTTTGCCTTTGTGAAAAACTGTGCGCGACAGACACATCAAAAGCATCTCAGTGATGTACAGTACAGGACATGCGGGGGTGCCCTGCCACATTCAGGATGAAGGGTAAAAAATCACCAGGAAGGAATAAAGGAAAATCCTTTCATGTGTGTGAGTTATTTTCCCCCACTATCTTTAAAAGTAATTGTAGTATCTCTGCTGAGTGCTTCCGTCCCACAGTTTTTTGACGGAGCTTTCAATTTGGGGCGTTTCATGAGATAACCTCAGCCGTGCTTATCGGGGTGTCGTAAACACGTTTGTGTGTCTCTGGACGTCTCTGCAGCGGTCCCCGGGAGTCGCGTAAAGGGCCGCCTCCGCTTGACCTGAGCTGGCCACAGCTTCTCTCCCTTATCTCCTCCTGGCTCAGGCTCCATAAAGATGGCTACAGTACAGTACATCTCCCAGGCCTGTTTCTGTCTGTGTTTATGTGTAAGTTGTGTAAGTGTGAGTGTTTATGTTGGTCTGTGTGTGTGTGTGTGTGTGTTATGTAAGTGTGTGTGTGTGTGTGTGTGTGTGTGTGTGAGAGTGACAGAGAAAGAGAGAGTGCAAGAAAGAGAGAAATAGAGAGAGGGAGAGAGAGAAAGAGAGAGAGAAGGAGAGAGAGAATGAGACAGAGAAAGAAAGAGACAGAGAGAGAGAGAGACAGAGAGACAGATAAAGAGAGAGAATTGTAAAAGCTTGTGTGTTGTGTGTGTGTGTGTGTTTTCTGTAAGTGTGTGTGTGTTTTCTTTAAGTGTGTGTGTGTGTTGTACCTCTTGGCTGTAGGGAAATAGCGTGAGCACTGGTTGCCGTCCCAGGCGCAGTAAGGGTCCCTGGCCAGGCAGCACTCGGCGCAGGCCTTGCCGTACACATCGCAGCGGTGCAGAGGCATCTGGGACACGCCCGCTGACGAGCCCAGGTACAGCTGTTGCTGTGGAGGCACAACACAACACAACACAACACTTTCACAACACTTTCAGAACACTTTCACAACACTGCCGCCTTTCATGACTTCCTGTGTGGGAGGCTGTTTATATTCATGTCAATCAACAAAACATAAACTGTGGTATTCCCTGAAAGGTGTGAGAGAAACACCCACACTCTGATTGTAGTCCTCAAGTTAATTTGCTGGAATGATTAATTCTAAACCTGAATTCAGATGAATGATCAATGCCTGCATATATTTCACCAGAATAATGTTTAACTTCACTTTGATTCATATTCTTTCTAAAATCCTTTCATTG
>CM050208.1:16267500-16270000 GCA_027475355.1 Coilia nasus
AAACCCTCCAAAGGTTTTGCTTGGGCACTGTAATCAGTGAGAAGTTAGTCAGTGTGTTTCTAAGTGCTATGAATATTTTCATGTAAGTTAATTCAGCAGGCTTAGTATACAACACCACAACCAAGTGCCTCTAAAGCAAAAGAAAAACGTCACAAAAAAAGTGACAGAGCAGTAACAGCAAAAGTTGTTCCTTACTGTTCCGGGTCGTGGATAGGGCACCCGGCCCAGGAAGGGGACCCACTGGTAGTTGGGTCCGTCCCTGTGAGCATATGGGCCCAAAAACACTCTGCGCACGTCCGCCATGTTGTACATACACACGGCTGAGCCTTTGAAGATGTTACTGCCAGAGAGAGAAAGGGAAAGATGGACAAAAAAAAAAGGTTTGTTTATTAAACGCAATTATTAGACAGACAAAATATTTGGACCAGTTAAAGCTGTCAAGCGTGGAAAAGCAGGCCACCCGATGGTTACCTGGAAGTCGTGAAAACAGCATAGATGACTGGGTTCTTGGGGTCCTTGGAGCTCATCAGGAAAACATCCTCTGCAAAGCAGATGTGACATGGAGAAATAAATACGCGAAGATGGAACGTCATGGAAAATTCTGGAATAAATTCAGGCAGCCAACACTATGCAGCATGCCAACACAGACAAAAACAGTTAGTGTGGTAAGTTAGAGACGTACGCAGCTCATCAAAGTGTGTGTCAATGCCGTTGAAGCCCGGAACCGAGCACACCAGTCGCGCTTTGAGGAATGTCGTCCACTTGTTTACTAAACTTCTGTGGCCTCCGAAGTCATTCTGCCGCAAATGAGAGAGACACAGCGCGTCAAGACCCACACACACACAAACATGATGACCACAGCTATCAACAAAATTGCCGGAATAAAAAGCAACAGGACATTTTTGGAACGTTTGGTTAGTGACAAATAAACTGCTTTGCATGTTTCTATGGCTGGAAAGACATTATTTTTAATCTCCACCACACTGAAAGCATTGCCGTTGAAACAATAGGCCCAGTCATAGTAGGTATCGCCACACCTTAGTTTTGTTTATGTTGGGAACTGTCAGTGTTGACTGATGGTGGTTCAATGAATCTTTGTATCTGTTTGTCTTTCATCAGGAGATCTGGCACACAGCGAAGATGTTTAAACAAACACCCACACAAATTGCACACACACAAAGCGGCTTTGCTTATTTACGTCGGCTAATTAAAGCTGTGGGAGAAACGCGTGTCCAAAAACCCAAAAAAGACTCCTTTCTTTCTGCATAAGGAATAGATTGTTGCCTCTGCCTGGGGTGAAGGGAATTCCAGCTATGCCGGATTGGGGCCGGGCGGCCTAATTGAGAACACCTTTTTTTTTTTAAATTCCTCAACCTATACAACGGCGATGCCCTTAAACCAGAAACGGTTGCCAGATTCACACATTAGTTGTGCAGGGCTGTCTTTGTTGTTCTTCTCCGTGGGTTTGCTGACTCTTCACATGGAGTCTCCTGCTTCGTTTGAATAACCGGCATGGTATTTGGGTGTCAAGTGTCTGTGTGTGTCTGAGTATGTGTGTGAGTGACAGAGAGAGGGAGTGAGGGAGAGTGAGAGAAAAAGGACTAATATGTTTGCATGTGAAGTTTAAAAAACTTCTGTGTGTGTGTGTGTGTGTGTGTGTGTGTGTGTGTGAGCACTTGTGTTTGCTTGTGTCTGAAAGCGTGCACCTATACTGTATGTATACATGTATCAATTTAATCTGTAATCTGTTGTGTCGGTACACGTTCATTTCTCATACACGAGTGGTGAGGGTCATATCACAGCTTACCCCAACAGGCTATCACATCTCCATGAACTGCATGCCCTTACCTTACAAAGCTGCCCAATCCTGGCGTGAGTGGCTTTGCCGGCGTGCTCGCCATCAATGGCGTTCTCGCGGAAGAACAGATAGATCTTGTCATCCTCAGGGTTATCGCTCTCTGGGATGAGGTGCACGCTAACAAACCGGGGGTCTGCTCAAGCAATAAAACACACATGCACACACACACACACACACACACACACACACACACACACACACACACACACAAACACACACACAAACAAACCAGGTCAGGCCACTGTCACATACAAATAACTCAGTCCTTGTGCTCCCGCAAGAAATATATGTAATAACAGGCCATGCAGACAATAACACATTTTGTTTACCATGGTGGTAACATGATCTCATGTTTTACCCTTGTCATTTCATTCTATTTTTCATTCTACTTTTGTTTTAATGACACAACATTCCAGAGAGAGAGAGAGAGAGAGACAGAGAGAGGAAAAGAGAGAGAGAGAAAGAGAGAGAGTAAGAAAGAGAGACAACCCCTTACAATGTGTGTTTGTGCATGTGTGTGTATGTGTATGTCTGTGTGTGTATGCCTGTCTATGTGCTTGTTGAGAGAGAGAGAGAGAGAGAGAGAGAGAGAGAGAGAGAGAGAGAATGAGAGAGAGAGAGAGAGAGTAAAGTAAGTAAGAG
>CM050208.1:16275000-16280000 GCA_027475355.1 Coilia nasus
CCACCTCTATGTAGCCACAGACGGGGTGGAAGGCTCCGGTGCCACAGGTGTACAGGTGGGTGCTGTTGTACGGATGCAACACCTTGATGAAGTTGGCGCACTCCTTCTATCAGGAAAGACAACAGTGAATTACATATACAGCACATGCTGGTGTGTGCTTACAGTATATATATGGGAGAGAGAGACAGAGAGAGAGAGAGAGAGAGAGAGAGAGAGAGAGAGAGAGAGAGAGAGAGAGAGAGAGAGAGAGAGAGAGAGAGAGAGAGAGAGAGAGAGAGAGAGAGAGAGAGAGAGAGAGAGAGAGAGAGAGAAAAAAAGAGAGAGAGATTGTGTTCTATTTTCTTTCTAAGCACAAAACTCAGTCAGTGTGCAGGGGTTGATTAGACAAATATGTCCCAATGTTCTACGATCATTAAAGGGGTGTGAACCTGTGCCGATGAACATGACGTCATACTGGCCGTCTTCGGCCTCCACTCTGTCCACCACTAACTGGGTGAACTGGTAGTCCACGTCTGTCTTAATGATGATTGGCCGGTTGTTGATGGGATACACAGGGTTGTACATGGCCGGGTGGCTCCTGGCAAATGTGATGACATCATCCGGTAGGTCTTTGGTGGAATCAAACCCTCCAAAGGTTTTGCTTGGGCACTGTAATCAGTGAGAAGTTAGTCAGTGTGTTTCTAAGTGCTATGAATATTTTCATGTAAGTTAATTCAGCAGGCTTAGTATACAACACCACAACCAAGTGCCTCTAAAGCAAAAGAAAAACGTCACAAAAAAAGTGACAGAGCAGTAACAGCAAAAGTTGTTCCTTACTGTTCCGGGTCGTGGATAGGGCACCCGGCCCAGGAAGGGGACCCACTGGTAGTTGGGTCCGTCCCTGTGAGCATATGGGCCCAAAAACACTCTGCGCACGTCCGCCATGTTGTACATACACACGGCTGAGCCTTTGAAGATGTTACTGCCAGAGAGAGAAAGGGAAAGATGGACAAAAAAAAAAGGTTTGTTTATTAAACGCAATTATTAGACAGACAAAATATTTGGACCAGTTAAAGCTGTCAAGCGTGGAAAAGCAGGCCACCCGATGGTTACCTGGAAGTCGTGAAAACAGCATAGATGACTGGGTTCTTGGGGTCCTTGGAGCTCATCAGGAAAACATCCTCTGCAAAGCAGATGTGACATGGAGAAATAAATACGCGAAGATGGAACGTCATGGAAAATTCTGGAATAAATTCAGGCAGCCAACACTATGCAGCATGCCAACACAGACAAAAACAGTTAGTGTGGTAAGTTAGAGACGTACGCAGCTCATCAAAGTGTGTGTCAATGCCGTTGAAGCCCGGAACCGAGCACACCAGTCGCGCTTTGAGGAATGTCGTCCACTTGTTTACTAAACTTCTGTGGCCTCCGAAGTCATTCTGCCGCAAATGAGAGAGACACAGCGCGTCAAGACCCACACACACACAAACATGATGACCACAGCTATCAACAAAATTGCCGGAATAAAAAGCAACAGGACATTTTTGGAACGTTTGGTTAGTGACAAATAAACTGCTTTGCGTGTTTCTATGGCAGGAAAGACATTATTTTTAATCTCCACCACACTGAAAGCATTGCCGTTGAAACAATAGGCCCAGTCATAGTAGGTATCGCCACACCTTAGTTTTGTTTATGTTGGGAACTGTCAGTGTTGACTGATGGTGGTTCAATGAATCTTTGTATCTGTTTGTCTTTCATCAGGAGAACTGGCACACAGCGAAGATGTTTAAACAAACACCCACACAAATTGCACACACACAAAGCGGCTTTGCTTATTTACGTCGGCTAATTAAAGCTGTGGGAGAAACGCGTGTCCAAAAACCCAAAAAAGACTCCTTTCTTTCTGCATAAGGAATAGATTGTTGCCTCTGCCTGGGGTGAAGGGAATTCCAGCTATGCCGGATTGGGGCCGGGCGGCCTAATTGAGAACACCTTTTTTTTTTTAAATTCCTCAACCTATACAACGGCGATGCCCTTAAACCAGAAACGGTTGCCAGATTCACACATTAGTTGTGCAGGGCTGTCTTTGTTGTTCTTCTCCGTGGGTTTGCTGACTCTTCACATGGAGTCTCCTGCTTCGTTTGAATAACCGGCATGGTATTTGGGTGTCAAGTGTCTGTGTGTGTCTGAGTATGTGTGTGAGTGACAGAGAGAGGGAGTGAGGGAGAGTGAGAGAAAAAGGACTAATATGTTTGCATGTGAAGTTTAAAAAACTTCTGTGTGTGTGTGTGTGTGTGTGTGTGTGTGTGTGTGTGTGTGTGTGTGAGCACTTGTGTTTGCTTGTGTCTGAAAGCGTGCACCTATACTGTATGTATACATGTATCAATTTAATCTGTAATCTGTTGTGTCGGTACACGTTCATTTCTCATACACGAGTGGTGAGGGTCATATCACAGCTTACCCCAACAGGCTATCACATCTCCATGAACTGCATGCCCTTACCTTACAAAGCTGCCCAATCCTGGCGTGAGTGGCTTTGCCGGCGTGCTCGCCATCAATGGCGTTCTCGCGGAAGAACAGATAGATCTTGTCATCCTCAGGGTTATCGCTCTCTGGGATGAGGTGCACGCTAACAAACCGGGGGTCTGCTCAAGCAATAAAACACACATGCACACACACACACACACACACACACACACACACACACACACACACACACACAAACACACACACAAACAAACCAGGTCAGGCCACTGTCACATACAAATAACTCAGTCCTTGTGCTCCCGCAAGAAATATATGTAATAACAGGCCATGCAGACAATAACACATTTTGTTTACCATGGTGGTAACATGATCTCATGTTTTACCCTTGTCATTTCATTCTATTTTTCATTCTACTTTTGTTTTAATGACACAACATTCCAGAGAGAGAGAGAGAGACAGACAGAGAGAGGAAAAGAGAGAGAGAGAAAGAGAGAGAGTAAGAAAGAGAGACAACCCCTTACAATGTGTGTTTGTGCATGTGTGTGTATGTGTATGTCTGTGTGTGTATACATAGTGATGTTAGAGAGAGAGAGAGAGAGAGAGAGAGAGAGAGAGAGAGAATGAGAGAGAGAGAGAGAGAGTAAAGTAAGTAAGAGACAGTAAAAGAGCTGTAGGAAGGGAGCATGTAATGCTAATTATGCAGTAAACTCATCGCACTGTTCTTCAAGGTCCTTCATGGTGTGTTTGTGGTTAATTAAGGCCAGTCTATTCAGAGACAGTGGCTCTTAGGCCCTTACATCAAAGGGGTCACACATGCCACGGCTCCACGCCACATCATCAAGGCGAGACATTGACAGACTGATGATGGAAAAACAACATGTTCGAAAGCATAACTGAATGCTGTGCATGGGTTTTCTGATGAGTTATGAATTCTTTTCTCAGTCTCTCTGTTTTGGTCTCCTTTACTCCCGCTCTCTCTCACTCTGTTTTTTACACATACACATGGTTTCGGTCTCTCACTGCTGGCCTGACCTGTCTGACGGCCTTTTGCAAGAGAGCCCATTGTTTCACACAGCCTTCTTAGTCACAGAGCATCCCGATGACACAAGCTGCTTTTTACCTTTTACCTCCTGTCTGAAGTGCTGTCATAAGCCCCCTAAATGAGGCTTTCAGAAGAGGAGGGCTGGGCTCAGATTTATATTCATCACCCTGGAACACTCACACCGTATCTCCTTACAAACCAACGTAATGCAGAGAGTGCACATATCAACAGGGATTAATCGGACAATGGTGGCCCTCATCTTCAGCCACGTCAGACTCGATCTGTCCTTGTGCGTGGATTAGCCGGAGAGGAAAGCATGGCAGACGCTGCTTTGGTGTCATGGGAAAGTATGGTGCCTCTTGTGAGCCTTACATTTGTCTATTGTGCATGCCGGGGCTTTTTTTTTTCTCCCTTCATAATGATTAGATTCTGATGCAAAAGATGTTAAGCTGCAGGGCTTGATGCTCTTTTGTTTGGGCGGACAGGTCTAAGGGCCAGACGGTATCTGATTCCACTTATCCTCTTAAGTCGGTGTCAATCAAGCATCAAACATGATCTAAGACCCAAACAGCAGTGAAGGCATCCTTTGTAAGCCAGCCGAGCATGGTGTGTCTGCTCACCACCGCCACTTGCTCATCCTCTATTGCATTATCTCGTTTATTTTCTCTTTCTCTCTCTCTCTGTCGTTCTCTGTCTCTCTCGCTCCCCCGGTGCACGAAGTGCATTGTTGTTTGTTTCAATTTTTCATTTCACCTGATGTTTCTTCTCCTCAACTTACCGTTCAGCCATCTTGAGTCATGTTGCTCAGTTCTAATTGGATGGTGTTCTCCAAGTGTTCGGAAAATTGCAAAATCCCGCCCCATGAAGTCCGCTGATGTCCCTGCGTACAGCTCACCATCTGTTCAAAAAAAAAAAAAGAAGACAGACTACCATAAATGAAATTGCTTACTGTGAGAGTAGGGAATATATCTTTCAAGTCAAATTATTCATAGCCATGCTGAATTTTTGGTGACAGTTTTATACTGGGGGGGATTATATTGGTCCAGAGGGAAATTAATTAGCAACTGAAAACAGACTATTTGCCCCTGTTTTTATGCCTGTTTTTATGTGTATGTGTGACTGTCTGTCTGTGTGTGTGTGCATGTGTGTTTTAGGAATGACCTTTTCTTAAGAAAAGTGCAGCCAGATGAAACCTGAGCTTAAAAGGGCTTAATAGTATGCTCTCTGGCAGGGCTGGCGTTCAGCGCGAGGAACAGTGATGGGCTCAGTCTAACCGACATGGCTATTATCAGAGGTGTAAAATTTCTGCTAATCAGGGGAGAGAGGCTGCCAGGAGGGAAGAAGAGAAGGATGAAGGGAGAGACTGAAAGGGAGAGCAGAAGAAAGAGAGAGAGAGAGAGAGAGGGATAGATAGAGAGAAAGAGAGAGGGGGAGGAGAAGGAGAAGGCAGGAAACAGGAGAAATGAGTCACTCTCACTCTCAGATGAAGAGG
>CM050208.1:16285000-16300000 GCA_027475355.1 Coilia nasus
TAAAAAAAACAGCATGTAATCCACTGGACCGAATGAGCAGGAGAGGCTGTTTGTTTAGCTGATTTTCTCTCCGTCTCTCCTCTGCCACTTGCCCTCGTCCTCCTTCTCTGCCCTTCTTTTTTCCTCCCCATTTATCCCCTTTTCCACCATCCGCAGGAGCACACGTGCTCCAGGGCCTGTTAGTCCTCTACCGAGCCCCACACCCCCCCCACACCCCCACAGGACCTGGAGGTTGCCTTCTGGGCTGGAAGCTTTTTTCCCCGCTCTTGCCATAGAAGCCTTTGGAGGGGGGGTTGGGGAGGTGGATACCCTTGAGGGCTTCTCACTCCCCTTGCCCCTGCAAAGCGCCCCCCCCCCTGTTGTGTGCACCTTGTCAAAAGAGCCCATAGAACTGAAATTGCACTGGGCTGAGTGAGCGTTGCTGCATGTAATGTGCCAGTGCGATTTCCATCTCCCTCCCTCCCTCCCTCCCTCCGTCTGTCTGTGGAGCAGCGAGCCTCAGCCAATAGCCTCCTCAGCAGCAGCAGCAGCAGCAGCAGTAGCAGGGACAGAAACAGTGCTGGCCTTATCGGCCCTGAGAGCATCTGCTCACCGCTCCTCTGTTTGCCGCCAGTCAACTGAGTCTTCATATCGCTCCGGTTCAGCAACAACAAACCCTCAGCCATCTCTCCCCCTCTCTCTCTCTCTCTCTCTCTCTCTCTCTCTCTCTCTCACACTCTCTTTTTCCATCCTCCCAGTCTCTTTATATTTTTTCCTTCTCCCTCCCTCCTCCTTCTCCCTTGTTCTCTTTCCAGTTTCTATTCCACTTCATTTCAGTGAACACACAGACACACACACACACAACACACACACAGACACACACACACACACACAGACACACACACACACACACACAGACACACACACACACACACACACACACATATAGCCTGACAGGCACACTGACAGGCGCACACACACACACACACACACACACACACACACACACACACACACACACACACACACACACACACATATAGCCTGACAGGCACACTGACAGGCACACACACACACACACACACACACACACACACACACACACACACACACACACACACACACACACTCTGACCTACTACTTCGCCTCCCAGGGCAAGCACGCGGAGAGCATCCGTGAGAGCGGGTGGCGCTTCTCTGCTCAGCGCGGTGTTTACATAAAAAACACACACAATGCGTTTTATCGCTATTCAAGACGCCTCATTGAAAAGCACCCAAGCCTGTCGCTCCTGCACACGCCTGACAGGACAGCGTTTGCACTGTTATGATTCCATATTTCACAAGCATGGCCCCGAGGCGCTACTGAATCGCAGTGATGGAATATGGCAGAGACTGAGTTTGTGTGTGTGTGTGTGTGTGAGAGAGAGAGAGAGAGAGAGAGAGAGAGAGAGAGAGAGAGAGAGAGAGAAAGAGATAGAGAGAGAGAGAGAGAAAGAGGGAGTGTGTGTGAGCATTTGAGTGTGTCTGTCTATGTCTATGTGTCTGTGTGTGTGTCAGAGAGAGAGACAGAGAGAGAGAGAAAGAAAGAGAAAGAGAGGGGGAGAGAGAGTGAAGGAGAGAGAGAGAAATTGAGGGAGGTATAGGGACTTGACAGGGGTGGGGTGGTATGAACTGCCCGAGAAACCCAGTTTGTTTTAACTGCAATGTGTAGCAGGACTTTGCCATTTTATTTAGTCAGCACTGACAGATATGTCAAAATAGTGCTGACTGCCATGTGTGTATGGGTGTAGCCCTGGCACAGTGATATGTGGTGATAACTTGTACACACACACACACACACACACACCCTGTACCTTCACACATACACATGCACACACACAGAATACATCGTGAGGTTAAACTGCCAGGGAAAGGCATATCACCTGCAAGTCCTTGCCAGCCCACTTGCACTCATCTCTTCGTGATGGAGACGGAGGCCATGATATCTGGTGGGGAGAGAAAGAGAGAGAGAGAGAGAGAGAGAGAGAGAGAGAGAGAGAGAGAGAGAGAGAGAGAGAGAGAGAGAAGGAGGGGGAGAGAGAGAGTGAGAGAGTGTAGGAGAGAGAGGAGAAGAGAGAGGAGAGAGAGAGAGAATAAGAAAGAGAGATACATTTATTAGCATAACTCCCTCAAATAATGGAGGGAAAATATGGTGCACTGACCACAAATGAAGTACGTAAGCCAGCTACATAATTTATGCCTTAACCCAACAAGCCAGACGATAATAAGGGTTATAAATCACTTTGATGTTGCTCTTCCGTGTAACGTCTGCCACAGTAGTTGCACTGCATTCTTCCACTGAAGGGACCTGGCATGATTGCAACACATAATCTCCGGCTGCCTCAGGCCAATCAGAGCTGACTGCCGACTTATCTACTGCCTTTGTCCTTATCTGATCGAGGCAGCGAGGCAGCTCCAGGTGTCTTGAGGAGAGATCATGCCGTCATAGACAGCCTGGGAAACACACAGGCTCAGTCTGGACGGACGAACAGACAGAGAGAGAGGGAGGGAGAGGGGGAAGGAGAGAGAGAGAGAGAGAGAGAGAGAGAGAGAGAGAGAGAGAGAGATGAGATAGAAGGAGTTTAGCGTAGGAGTAGGTTAAAGAGATATAAAGAAGGAAATTTGAAGGCAAAAGAGGAAAGGCGGGCCTGATAGAATCTTAATGGATCCAAATCATCCTGGATCCGATGGACGGGCCAGCGTCTTTTCGGCTTCCAGGACGTCTGCAGCCTCTTGGCCCGGCGAGGACTCTCATTGAAACAGATGCCGTGCACTCTAGTCTGAGCCCTTCCTGTCTCCTCCACCACCACCCACCCCCCGAAACAGATGCTGCTCAATAAGAGCTCCTCTCCACCTGCAAGCCCCCACCGCCCAACACCCCCCTCCCCCCTCCTGTGCTCCTGCTGCGGAGTGTGGGACAAAGACAGGTGCGGCCATATTTTTTCCCTCTTTCTCTTTCTTTCTTTCTTTCTTTCTTTCTTTCTTTCTTTCTTTCTTTCTTTCTTTCTTTCTTTCTTTCTTTCTTTCTTTTTTTCTTTCTTTCTTTCTTTCTTTCTTTCTTTCTTTTCTTCCTCATCTTTCTACCTGCCATTTATGTACACTAACACCACAGCACATAAGAGGTTTTCACTCCATTCATATTTCATGTTGTATGAATAGACCATGGCCCTCCTGCCTTTATGTACTGAACAAGAAGAAGAAAAGACATAGACAGAGAGAGGGGAGAGAGAGAGGATGTCACTCTTTTTTTCTTTACACAAATGATCTACTGTTCTAAACAAAGATTAATTGAAAGAAGAGAAACAATGTGGCGTAAAAAGTCACATCGCAAAACGGTGCAGGAGCGCTGATGCGTAAACGTGATTGCTGCAGCGGCTTCGTGGAGGTGTGCACTGTGTGTCTACAAGCATTGCCCTCCATCGGCATCTCGCTGTCTTGGATAAGGGCTTCTAAATTAACTGCTCAATCAGCCATTAAATTAAGGTTTTTTTCTATCCAGAGAATGAGCTGCCCCGAATAAGCCAATCAATCTCGCTCCCAGCCACTTGGCAGTAATTAGACAAGAAGACGCAAAGAACCAACATTAACCCGTGGCTATTTCAAGCATCCTTAAATGTCAACGCCTACCCGTGAAGTGTTTTTGTTTTTTGTTTTTCTTAGAAAGAAAGAAAGCAAGAAAGAAAGAAAAAAAGAAACTATCCAGAAGGCTGAGGAAGAACACTTCCCAAGTCTGGCCGTGCTGCAGCTGTCCACTGGGGTGGCCCACAATGCAATTTGTCTCCATTTTGTTTGGTGTTGATTTCTATTATTCAGCAGGTGTGCAGCAGGGCTGAGCTGCTGAGCAGAGCAGTGGGCTGCCTGCCTGGGTGACAGCTCGTCTCTGAAATATTCATACCGCCTTTACTGAAGACACAGATTCCCCTGCGCCTCTACTACTGGGTGTGTGTGTGTGTGTGTGCATGTAAAAATAGGCTGTGAAATAAAGGAAGAGGTGTGTTGTTATCATGAAATAATTGCTTTTTATTGTAGTAACTGCATCGCTGGTAAAAATAAATCTCAGTTGAGAATTTGGTAATATGTATGTGTGTTGGTGTGTGTGTGTGTGTGTGAGTGTGTGTGTGCGTGTGTGTGTGTTTGCATTTTCTGTTGTGAGTAAGAAAAGCATGGCAGGACCAGACAGGCCAATCTTGAGCTGTTCGTCCACCAGAGATCATCAGTGCGACAGCAGCGCCACACTTTAATTTCCCCAATCACACCTGCACTTTAATTTCCCTGTCAACCTGTCTCCTCACAGTGTGTGTGTGTGTGTGTGTGTGTGTGTGTGTGTGTGTGTGTGTGTGTGTGTGTGTGTGTGTGTGTGTGTGTGTGTGTGTGCGTGTGTTTGTGTGTGTGTGTTGGGGGGGGAGACTAAAAGAAAGTAAGAAGGCAAGCTATACCTAGTCTGGTAAACCAGCCCCTCGCACTTCATTTCATTTTGTACAGAGGGTCTGGCCCTGCTGCCTTTGACACTGATGTACTCGGACAAAGCGAATCCAAGCGAGGAGCGAACAGAAGGGGTATTCCTGAGTGTTGACATTGACTTTGTGTGCTGCATTTGAATTGTAATGCGTAGGTAGGCTAATTGCATACATGACAACCAGACGTTAGTGATTGGTTAAAGGCAGAGGAACTTGTTTTAAACTTCAGTCCGCACCTCCAGGAAGAAATCGTTTCACAATGCAGCAAGGCCAGACCCCTCTGTACAAAATTAAATGAAGTACGATGGGCTAGTTTACCAGGCTAAGCTACACCCAGGAGATCACTGTTTCACTACATGACACTAACACACTTATTGGGCTGGTTTACTAGCCTGGTAAACCAGCCCCTCGTACTTCTTTTCATTTTGTACAGATGATCTGGAACAGAGACCGTCAGAAACGATTTGTTGGAGGTGTGGACTCTGCTGTAAGTTTTAAAAAAAGTGCCTCTGCCTTTACCCAATCGCTAACGCCTGGTCGTCACGTATGCAATTAGCCTACCTATGCACTACAATTCAAATGTAGCACACAAGGTCAACGCCACGGCTAACGAACACACCCTCTGTTCGCTGATTGGATCGGTGTTGCTGGGACTTGCTAAATGACCCTCAAGAGATTCGGATTTACCAGGCTACTGGTTTACCATTGGAATAAATAAAAAGCAACTAAGCACTGTTATTTACCAGCTGATTGTTCATGGTCATGTCCGTGAGGTCAAAGGAGAGAATGTGATCTTTGGCTCCGACAAACAGCCGTCCTCTCTCCTCGTCCAGCAGGAAGGTGTGATAGGCTGAGCTGTTGGCCAGTCCGTTGAAGGTGACCAGGTTATTGGATTCCAGCATTTCTGTAGGGAGTCACAAACAGACACATACTGTTAGCATTCACTCTGACAACTTCTAAACAAATCAGTCTTACTGCTCATCTTTGTTAGTCACACACAGGGGGAAAAATCACAACCAGCAGCAAGCTAAGTAATGCAAGGCTCTTACTGACGTTGTTTATAATTAAATCCTTTCTTTGCAAAATGGTTGCAAGGCATTCTTTTACTTCACTCCAATCACAGCTATTTGCAAATGTAAATGTTTTCGGTAAATGTAGGCCTGCCTCTGTTTTTCCAATATTATTCAAAATAAATGTTTATATCTAGTAATCTGGGCTGAACTGTTGAGCTAGTGGGAACACAACGCAAAGAATTCTCTAAATGAATTTGACAAGAGGGTGGGTAGTATGTGTGTATGTGTTTGCATTAGGTGGATGTTGATGACATGGTTTTGGTTGGAAGGTAAACACACCCAAACTGGGCTGGAGGACTGGGTCAGAATAATAATAATGTGTTGCCATGTGCTCTGGGTTTCCTGGCCGTGTACAAGTGTGAGTTTGGCTGAGGGAAATTTGTCATTGCCGCCTACTGCATGCACTGAAGGTGACCTGAGTCACCACGATTTATGGCACCGAGCTTTACAGCTACACACATGCAGAACAGAAACACACACATATGCACACACACACACGCACACACACACACACACACACACACACACACACACACACACACACACACACAATGCACTCTCTCTCACACACAGACACACATAGGTACACACAAATACACACACTCTCTCTCTCTCACACACATTCACACACACTCACACTTTCTCACACATACACACGCACACACACGCACACACACACACACACAAACACATACACACCTGTGCGCACATCCCTCCACACACAGATTTGCATACATACAGTAATTTACACACTCTGCCTCCCTCTGTCTCACCCTGACCGATCAGAGAGAACAAAACCTTACCTAAACACCTCACACTTCCACCTTTCCACCTGCAGTCCTGTAAAAAGTGATTTTGTGTGTGAGAATGTGTGTGTGTGTGTGTGTGTTTAAGTGTGACTATGATGTATTGAGAATGGCTGTTTGTTGTGTTCGTATATGTGTATGAGTTATGGGATGCTATTAGAGTTTTTGTATAAGCACGACAGCCTTCCACATACAAAACATTTTTACGCCCAGCTTTGATAGGCCAATTTATAACCTCACTTCAGTCCATTTATTACCACAGAAGTGAAATAGAAGGTAATACATGTTTGCTAGCAGGTAATTTAAACCTTAATAACATGCAGTGGACGTGATTCCCAATGGTGTGCTGTTGTGGTATCACATGAAGCCATCACATGGCCACACATGAGTGTGGGGTCCCAGCAGCGGTAGGACCCATTACTGTGCCAAGTGTAACCCAATGCACAATGTACGTATGTTCCCTAAGCACAGCACATCACTCAGGGTGTATCATCAGCTGGTGCCGTCTTTACGTCATCATTGCATAATCCATTAGTCACAACCACACATGAGCTGGGCCAGTTTGTGTGAACTGTGACCGTCTCCTTTCCACACTATTATTTCTCACGTCTCTGTGCCGTATCCTTGTAGATCTGTCGTTTTGGGCAAAAGACATGGGTTTTTTTCCACAGTCACGTCCCCCTCTCTTCTATTGTGTGAAACTGGGAAGGAAAGCACACTTGTTGATGCATCGTGACAGATTTCGAAAATGTCTCTGAAGAGTTGGCAGATGACGTGTGCGGTTTGCAGCTGTCACTGCAGCTGTGCAAAACTTAACCTGTGTCTGACTGCAACAGGAATGTTAACACCATAAGCCGCCCAGGAACGCCTGCAGTCAGAAAGCCTCTCTCACCCATGGCCAATACGGCGGGCTGAGACGTTCTGTTGTGGGACAGGCAGTGGCTTGCTTGCCTATTTATTCCTGATCGCAGCACATCAGATTACTGCAGTCGTGCTTATACAGAACTAATGTTGTTTACTCAGTCACAACAGGGGAACAGTCAATTAGCCTAAACAATAAAGCAATGAAGGCCAAAAACAGCAAACATTGCTTATTGTGTCAGTTGGCATAACCTATGAATGCTAATAAAGGCAAGCGATGTGAGAACTGCTCAAGGCTATGGTCCAGTTATGCTACAGAACTATGCTTCCTTCACATTATTCATTCCATTTGCACTGAGGGAATTGCATTCATTATGATTCACAACGCTTGATATCTCTCACAAGTAGTATTATAATAGTGATATTTACTGACTTTATGATGTGGGATTTTAATAGCATACACACAGACAACAATCTCTAAAAGCATGCATAGTTTTTGTGTTATTCATTTCACCTCCACAACATGTCTGAATTAATCTTAGTCAATCCAAGTCATTACGGATGCTCATCTAGTGCCGTTCCACTGTACATATTTTGTGTACGACCCCATAAAACTGCTGTCTTTTTACATTACCAAAACCACTCCAACCCCAGTGTTAGTATAGGACACTACAGATCACTACAGATTATAACAAAACAGAAAAATCAATCAGAGACATTTTGGGTAAAAGTCATTTTTAATGCCTTATGCCCCAAAACCGATGTCTTTGAATTGGATGTTTATATGAAGTAACCTACTTTAAAACAACTCTTAATTAAACAGAAGATAAACATTAGTTTGGCACTCAAAGTCTTCTGAATTTGTAAACATTAAACAATGATCAAACTTGGCCTTGTAGGACGCTGCTCCTCTTCTCAAACATACCTGTATTCTGCATATATTATGTAACCCTCTTGAACAATGTGATGTATAGTAACATTACTGTGCAATATGTCATGCTCAATCTCTAAATAACGATTTCTATGTTCACTGGAGTTTAAACACACATTTCTGCTTCTTGCCATGGTCTGCCAACACTGCTGTTTTTCCAACCATAAATTTGACATAATTCCACAGTAAATGGCTATCCAGTCTCCTAAATCACATGACTTACAGGAGAAACATGTGAAAGAGTGGCAGAGACAAAGCATGCAATGAGGAGATAAGAGGAAAGAGGAGGAGAGGAGAGGAGAGGAGAGAAGAGGAGAGGAGAGGAGAGGAGAGGAGAGGAGAGGAGAGGAGAGGAGAGGAGAGGAGAGGAGAGGAGAGGAGAGGAGAGGAGAAGAGAGAAAAGAAGAGAGGAGAGAGGAGGAGAGGAGAGGAGAGGAGAGGAGAGGAGAGGAGAGAGGAGAGGAGAGCAGAGGAGAGCAGAGGAGAAGAGAGGAGGGAAAGGAAGAGGGTGAGAACCTGAACTGCTAATTACAGGCCTTTCTCTCTCTGGGCGGAAATGAGATTTTTTCTTTCTCACAGCCCACTCGCTCGCAGCAATTAAAAGGCTACTGTAAGCGTGGAGGGCATGAGAAACAAGCGCCGCCAAGACGCCGCCATCTCCCCCCACGGCCACCGTGACTGAAAGGAAGGCAGCGGAGAGTGACATGGCATTTACATAACTGCCCCTCTATCACTTAGGGTGGCCGGGAAAAAGCGTAATGCCTGCCTGCGTGGCGGGTACATTTACAGGCTTACGCAGAACGTTAATGGACCTTCCGCTGCCTTCTGACGTTAAACAGCAGAAACAGACGCATAAAAAATACTCTAGCATAACGAGCTGCTGCCGCCTCTGAGCTGTTAGTGTGGCGGCATCCTCTGTAGTTTGTTTTTCTTTCCTCTCATCCTTTCGCTTCTCCTTTCCCTTCTTTGTCTTTTCCCCCCTTTTCCCTCTCTTCTCCTTCTTCTTCTTCTTCTTTTCCCCCTCTCCCTCGCATGCTCTAGTGAGTGGCTATGGCCCTGATGAATTTTTCAGCAGGGAAAAACACACCGTGGTTTGTCCACACTCGGGGGACGAGGAGAGAGGCGGTAGAGGAGGGGAAAAGCCAGAGACAAAAGAGGGTGAGAGAAAGTTGAGAGGGTGGATAGGCTAGGTGGAGAGGAGGAGCAGGATGGAGTGATGGTGATGGTGATGTGATGGAGGAGAGGAGAGGATAGAAGAGGGGAGGAGATGAGATGAGATGAGAAGGGGTGAGAGAGCCAGGGCTGAGAATCACTGAAAGGTTCTTATAGCAGGGAGAGATGGAAAAATGAGAGAGAGAGAAATAGAGAGAGAGAGAGAGAGAGAGAGAGAGAGAGAGAGAGAGAGAGAGAGAGAGAGATTGCACTTGTGATATTGAGAAAGAGAGAGAAAGACAAAGCGAAAGAAAAAAAGAATGGGAAAATGGAGAGACTGAGAGAATGGGGAGTTAGGGGGAAAGAGAGGAATGGCTTCTTGATTGCTCTGGAAAGGAGGCTTTGACAGATATGGGATTAGGTCAGGCCATGTCTGTGTGGAGTACTCTCACAGGACTTGTTGGGTAAGAGCAGTGAAAAGAAGAGAGAACATGGACTAGATCAGAGACACAGAGGTAGATAGAGATGTAGGCTATTTATTTCTTGATTCAGTATTGATTATTGTTGCATTACTACTAGTTACTTCATTACTGCTTTGGCAATATTGCATTTACACTCATCATAATAAAGCTATTGAATTGAATTGAATTGAATTGAATTGAATTGAATTGAATTGAATTGAATTGAATTGAATTGAATTGAATTGAATTAAATTGAATTGAATTGAATTGAGAGAGATGGAGAGAGAATGGATCAGAGATGGGAATGACATGCAGAATGGGGGTTAAAGTAGAATAAGTGATGAATAGTTATCAGGAAGGAAAAGTACATGTTCTTTTAAGAAGACTCTTTATAACTCTTGCAGACACATTTTATAACTCTTGCTTGTAAACGTGATGAAGGGAATTTTGATCAGGGGTGAGGGACAAAACCTCTAATTCACTCCTAGAATTTTCTCTTTGTAACATTTGATACCAAAGAATCTGTGAATTGTGGTACCACATTCACACACAAGCAACAAACATACAAACACACACACAAACACACACACATACAAACACACACACACACACACACACACACACACACACACACACACACACACACACACACACACACACACACACACACACACACACACACACACACACACACACATACACACACACACACACCGCAGACCCAGAGGATTAGTGTCACAGAGAGTGAAAAATAGAGAGATCACTTAAACACAGACCATTTCTCCAGACACCTTCACAAACTCACACCCTCTTTTACAAGTCTGTGTGGGCTTTTGCAGAAACAGGCTGAACATGTCATGCAGAAAACAGGAGGATTACTATTACATCCACAGACCAGGCGAGAATTTCTCTCTCTCTCTCTCTCTCTCTCTCTCTCTCTCTCTCTCTCTCTCTCTCTCTCTCTCTCTCTCTCCCTCTCTCTCTCTTTTTCTCACTCTCACACACACAGACACAGACACAAACACTCTCATACACTCACACACAGACTCTCACACACAGACACATTTACACACATGCAAGCGGGATACTCAGCAGCACTTGTGGGAAGTCGCCTCTGAGTGTTGGCAGGCCTGGAAGGCTGTGTGACGTGTTTGAATACATTATTTTCCCCAGGAAAAAAGAGCAAACGAACAAAAGTGCTAAAAATGATAAACAACCTCATAAGGGTGGCTGACGTATTGCCTCAGAGAGTGAAAACAGAGGGGGAACCAGTGGAAACGGAACAAAAAAGAATAGAGAGAGAGAAGGAGAGAGGGGAGAAGAAAGAGAAAAGGGGGGTGTAGAGAGAAAGATGGAGAGGGGGAGAGAGAGGTGGATAGTAAGAGAGACAGAGAGACAGAGGTAGAGAGACATGATTTTTTTTTTCTTGACTATTCAGTAATTATTTATTAGCCCCATTCAATTACTATCATTACTTCATTACTGCTTTGGCAATATTGTATTTACACTCATGCTAATAAAGCGAGATAGAGAGAAAGTTGAGAGAGATGGAGAGAGAGAAGCACAGAAGAGTGGAGGGAGTGAGAGATAGAATGGGGCCAAGGAGGAAAAGACTGGCGGACACACAAAGTGATCTCTGGGCTGGATAATGTGCCCTCTGAAAGGACACAGCCACATGGACTAACGAGGAGAGGCTGGCACCTGCCAACATGCTAAACGAGATGCATAACTTAGCATAGCACACAAGCTACAGTATGACACCACATGACACTCACACACACGTATGGTATGAGCATAACCAGCAGAGCAAGAGCATGGCTTTATCTAGGCTATATGTTGAAGGTGTGTGTGTGGGCATGTATGGGATGTATGTGTGTGTATGTGTGTGTGTGTGGTGAAGTGGAGTCACATAATGGTATGCAGGCATCTTTAGAGGGGCTTTTCATGCTCAGCCAAGAAGTGAAGTGGAGACAGCCCACAACTCTGTGATAAAGCCCAGCTCAGTGAGCACTGAAACCTGCCACACAGACAGAGCACTCTCTCTCTCTCTCTTTTTCCCCCTCTCTCTCTCTCCCCCCCTCTCTTTATCTTCCCCCCCCCCCCCCCTCTCTTTCCCTTACCTCTCTCTTAGTTGCTCTTCCCACTCAGCAATTCTGTATCACATATGCATGTGTGTGAAAATGTGTACATGCATGTCCTGGTGGATGAAGAACACGAGTGTAAGTGTGTGACTGCGTGTGTGTGTGTGTGTGTCCATACATGTGTGTCTGTGTGTGTATATGTTTGTGTGTGTGTGTCAGTGTGTGTTTGTGCATGTGTGTGTGCATGTGTGTGTGTGCTTGTGTGTGTGAATATGTGGCTGTGTGTGTGTGCTTGTGTGTGTGTACTGTACAGTAAGTGTGTGTGTAAGTGTGTGTGTCAAAGCGACAGAGTGTATTTCTGTGGTGTTCCTCATGATAGAGCAGGTATTGTTATCCCCATGTAAACCCATGGGGCATGTCTCCATAGTGACACAGATGTATTGACTTGCATACAGTGAAGCGGCTTTGGCTTCCAAAGGAAGAGTCTGGCTGCAAGCTGTGCTTCAGTGCAAACATTCACTCCCTTTCTTCACAAATCACACAGCATGTAAGAGCTCTCAAAAGTTTCAATGCTGTCATGGAATTTTTCAAATCACATGGCTTCTACGGCAAATTGAAACCCTCTTGTGTGTTTGTGTGTGTGTGTGTGTTCAGTGTGTTGAATCATACATGTCTTTCTCTCTCAAAAAGAAAGCATAATACTGAGACACCTGCAGACACACACAGAGCATCATCCCTCATGGTAATACTCTTTAATCCGTCTGTGTGTGTGTGTGTCTGTGTGTGTGTGTGTGTGTGTGTGTGTGTGTGTGTGTGTGTGTGTGTATGTGTGTGTGTGTGTGTGACTGTGGTAAATCCTGTGATTAGTACAGATCTCCTAGGGATTTGCCAGTTTATTTTGCCAACAGTATGACAAACGTGCAACAACTCATTTCTCCTGACTCATGGCCGCTGTGTAGGAGAGCAGATAAGCTAAGCACTGGGCCGGGACCAGACGGGCATGTCGATCTACAAAAACAGTGCAGAGTGAGCGAAACAAACAAGCTGATCCCAGTTCAGTGGAACAGGCCGAGTGTGGGAGAGCTCCAGGGTGTGAGGATCCTCTCACCACAAACTCAGGTGCTGAGGACTAGCTGTCATGGCAACCGTCTATTCAGTTGAGTGTTTGGCACCCACAGCATTGGACCACAAATGCTCAAGCACACACACACACACACACACACACACACACACACTCTCTCTCTCACATACACACACATGCACACACATGCAAACACACACAAACACAAATGTACACTCACAAACACACTTTTCACATACACACACATGCAGACACATGCAAACACACAGAAACACACACGCACACACTCACACCCACACACACACACACACGTGCTCACAGACTCACAAACACACACATACACTTAGACACCCAGGTACACTTACACACACAAACACATACACACACACACACACACACACAAGCATTACATAATAAAAAAGTGATACAAATGGCTGTTTTTCGACCACCGTGTTACAAAAAAGGGGGCAAGTCGGAGCGAGCTTGCCCTGATTCAGCGCACATCTGAAGAATGTGCTGTCGCAGGCTGCTGGCCTAACCACCGAACAAAAGAGCGCAACATAAACATCGCTACGCTTAGCCATGCGTGTCCTGATAGTGGCCGATCAGATGCACAAACTCACTCCCACTGAGCTCCCGCTTCCGCGCGGGAGATTTAGCTTGAGAATGGGAAACGTGAGTTAAACGTGGGGCAGTGGCGGCCTGGCGGTTAAGGCGATGGACTTGTGACCGCAGAATTGCAGGTTCGTGTCCACCAACTGCCAGTAGTGCCACTGAGGTACCTTGAGCAATGGTCCCATCCCCACACACTGCTCCCCAGGCGTTGTTGTCATGGCTGCCCCTTGCTCACGTGTGTGATGGGTTAAACGCAGAGTCAATCTCATTGTGTACACTGTGCTGTGGTGTGCTGTGTAATCACGAGGACACTGGCTGCTGTTTTGTTTGGGTTTGTTTTTGTTTGTTTTGAAAGAAATTCCAAAGTAGCCTATGAGAAGCAAAAAAAAAAAAATCTCTGTTTATCTTTTGCTTGACATGTGTAACCCCTGGCACCTGACCCCTATTCCATTTCTAATCCCCTTCACTCTCACCCTGAACTCTAACTAACTAAGGCATTTGGCCTAAATCTGACACAATCCCACTCACCAGACCACCGTCTCTTAGGGCTAACACCGCTGTGGGAGTGTGAAAATCTGGGCTGAACCTTCTGCGCCTTAGCGTGTGGGAGTTCAGAGAAAGTTAAGGGCTTCACACAGGTAGGCTAGGATCTGGAGGCTTTGGGATGGATGCAGTGTATGTATGTGTGTGTGTGTGTGTGTGTGTGTGTGTGTGTGTGTGTGTGTGTGTGTGTGTGTGTGTGTGTGTGTGTGTGTGTGTGTGCGTGTGTGTGTGTGTGTGTGTATGTGTGTGTAACTGTGGGCGAGATGGGCGGGTGCTGTCCACACGTCCTGGTTGTGGCTGTGGGAGTTCAGAGAAAGTTAAGGGCTTCACACAGGTAGGCTAGGATCTGGAGGCTTTAGGATGGATGCAGTCATTTGTATCACTTATTTGTTTGTGTATGTGCGTGTTTGTGTGTCTGAGTGTACCTGTGTTTGTGCGTCTGTGACCATTCACACGTGTTTGTGTGTGTGTGTGTGCATGTGTGTTTATATGTGTGTGCATGTGTTTATGTGTGCGTGTGTGTGTGTGTGCATGTGTGTGTGTGTGTGTGTGAGTGTATGTGTGTGTGTTTGTGTGTGTGTGTGTGTGTCTGTGAGTGTGTATGTGTGTGTGTTTGTGTGTGTGTGTGTCTGTGTGTGTGTATGTGTGTGTGTGACTGTGGGTGAGATGGGCGGCTGCTGTCCACACGTCCTGGTTGTGGCTGTGCTAGTGGCATTGTGTGTGGATATGAGGACATGTGTTTCTGCTTACCGGCTGACTCACTCCTAGCAGGGGCAAGGCTGGCTCTAATACGGAGGGCCATTTTTGCGAGCCAGACACACAATATCCCATTTTTCCTTCGCTGTTGAAAGAATGACGGAGATAAATAGTGTGTGTATGTGTGTGTGTGTCGGGGTTTGTGTGTGTGGGAGCGGGTGTATG
>CM050208.1:16305000-16307500 GCA_027475355.1 Coilia nasus
CAAAAGTTTGATGAATGGCTTTAAACAAAATGCAGACAAGGATCGCTAATGCAAGCCTCCCTATTTCTGCTCTCTTTCTCTGTCTCCCTCACTCCCTCTCTCTCTTCCTCTCTCTCTCTGTTTCTCTCTCTCTTATTGTGCCTTGGTTGCAAGCATGCACAAATGCACGTGTGCACAAACACAAATATGCAGGTGTAGGCTCATACATAACCATAGTCTCAAACAAGCCCATATGTACATACACAGACGCGCGTGCACACACACACACACACACACACACACACACACACACACACACACACACACACACACACACACACACACACACACACAGCCTGATAAAGTCCTCAACATCCGTTAGGCACAAAACACAAAGATGTCATAGTAATTACAGAGCCTGAGCAGAGAGACATGATTCACTTCTACCTGACCATCTGCTCTGTGTGTGTGCGCGTGCCCACGTGTATGTGTGTGTGTGTGTGTGTGTATGTGTCTGGCTGTGTCTGTGTATGTGATAGAGAAAGAGAAAGAGAGAGAGAAAGAGAGAGAAAGAGCAAGAGAGTAATTGCTATGTAGAAGGAAGTAAAGAAGTGGTCCTCTAATTTCAACGCTTATTTCACTCTGTGAGCTCAGCTCTGACAGACAGCGCACTGGAAGGCAGGAAGAGAGGAAAGGTGTGTTCAAACACTTCTCCCCTGACAGGTCCATTCATCTATTGTCTCCCGCGCTCCTTATCAAGAAGCCCCTGACAGTAAGCAGCAGGCAATTAAATTAAAGCTCCAGTAATGGAGGTGCCTCCGACTGCACCTCAGCCTCTGTCTGAGCACACACACACACACACACACGCGTGCTGAAAATGAGCTCGCCACTGGAGAAAACTGCCCTGCCATGCGTAGGCATTTTGACTAGCCAGGCTTGTATTTCTCTCCTTTTTTCTTTCGTTCTCTATCTCTCTCTCTCTCTCTCTCTCTCTCTCTCTCTCTCTCTCTCTCTCCCCCTCTTATTTTCTGTCTCACTTTCAGAATCACTTTCTTCGCTTACTTTTAGATGCACAGTCAGAAACACGCAGACACACACACACACACACAGAAACACACGTGTGCACACACATATACACACACACACACACATACTCACACACATGCTTGTTTTTTTACACACAATGGCCACACATACACACACACACGCGCACACACACATGCATGTTTTTTTCCACACAATGGCCACACATACACAAACATACATGCACACACATACACACATACACATACAGTCTCCCACACACGCACACACATGCATGTTTTTCTCTGGCATGATCAGGGTAATAGTGAATGTAATGGAACATGTGAGCAGTGAGCTCCTCTCCTCCAGCCCCCACTGCTTAGCTCCAGCCCCACAGCATGCACCTTCTCTCCCCCACCGTGCTCACCAGCAAGCAGCCTGCCTGCCTTCTCTGCCTGCCTGCCTGCCTGACTTCTCTGCCTGCCAGCCAGCCTGCCTGCCTGCCTGCCTGCCTGGTTTAGCCCCGAGCTCTTGCTGATAAGAATCGGCCTGAAGCCACAGCTCACCACACCAACCACAAACAAGGCTCAGAGGGAGGGAATACTTGAAGCAGAGGAATTCCCTCTGCCTGTCCAGGCATCTAAAGCAAATGGAAAAGTGTTGGGAATGTCGATATCTTTGGGCGCTGCAGGTGTGGGTGACTGGACGAGAAGAGTGCTATCAATATAATCTGAGATGCTGGTGGGGGAATTAGACATAATACAAAAAAATAAAATCTGGATACACCTACATATATGCTTACAAAGACCCACATGTGCTGAAATGTGAGCATACACACACACACACACACACACACAAACACACACACTCGCACACATTTTTGCACTTATTTCTGTGTCAGATACAAAGATGTAGGCATGCTGAATAACATTGTGTGGCCCAAAGCCAACATGGTAAAAAAAATGCACACAGAGTGCCCTTAAGTGGGACCGGCTGTGGTGAAATCCACTTCCACTGAACAACCTTCCTTGTGTCAGAGACTCTAGTCTACCTGTCTAGGTAGAACCTACACCTACCTGAGAACAGATATACAACCATGCTAAATAACAAATATATAAATGCTAGATTAATATATTGTAAGCGTTTGACATATTTTATAAGATTAAGATTAGCCTAGTTCAGAGATTTAAAGACAACTGCGAAAATGTTTAGAAAGTTAGTACTTTTCCGTACAAATGTTTGATCGATTTTAAAGCTTTTCAGCTGTTCAGACCCTCATAATTTGACTTCTTCTTAAACATTATCCACACAGACAATCAAAAAAAGCAATAGTGACAAAAACAATTCCAAAACAAATGTTACAGGACGCAGCACCTCACGGGAAAGACAAGTCTGAAATGTGGAAGTATGAGCTTCCTTTACATTAATCTGATAATCAATCTGAATTCAGCGCGACAGTCTCCCACAGATACTCTGATCCTGTGCTTCACCACCCCAC
>CM050208.1:16312500-16377500 GCA_027475355.1 Coilia nasus
AATTCATCCGCGGTGCCACTAGATCAGCTGAATCTCGGCCCGCGGCTTGATTTCCCCAGTGTGTTCTCTCTCTTGTCAGACTAACCCACGGACTCATTCATCCACAGAGGCCATTTAGAAGGGCGCCGCACCATTGCAGTGTGGTGTGGTGTGGTGTGGTGTGGTGTGGTGTGGTGTGGTGTTACAGTGTGGTTCCTACTGCCACCCCTCTACCCCAGACACGCAGACAGAACATTTTTCCTTCCACTGCATATATAAAATACATACCTTGATAAACTCCATCTATACCCAGCAGTCTGAACTAATTATAGTATATTTTGGCATTTGTCCATTTAGTTTGTTCTCCTTTTTTGTGGGTTACCAAGACAGATGTAGGAAGGTGAACTCGAGAGGTCTGTTTGAGTTTGCCCAGGATGTTTAAAGAGGAACATTATGGTGCATCAGTGTTGTTTGAACTTCAAGAGACGAGCAAGGAGCTGAGGCGAGTGTTACGGGTGACGTGCTGTGACTTGTGTGGCTTCTTGCATCTCTCTGTTTCTCTCTCTCACTTCTTCACTCGTTCTCTTCGTCTGTCCTCACTGACCCTGCTGAGTCGCCACCCCCCCCCCCCCTCCCCATCTGAGAACCATCACCCCGTCACTCTGTCATCCCCTCTTCTCCTCCTCTATCGTCCGTCTCTTCATTCATCCATCACTTCCTTGTTATCTCTTCTCCTCCACTTCACCTTCAATTCACATCTCTCCCTCCCTCCCTCGATCACACTTCCTCTGTTTTTCTCATTAAGTGCCCTTTCGGTGTGTGTGGCCTGTGAAGTGATACTGTTCCTAGTTTATAGATGCATATGTGTGTGTGTGTGTGTGTGTGTGTGTGTGTACTTGTGTGGCTGTGCCTGTGTGTGATAGGGAAAGAGAGAGAGAGTGTGTGTAAAGAACAGAAATCAAACAGTCAAGTAAAATGAGACTGGAAGAATGAGATTGAAAGAAGGGCCATAAGAGTGTTGTTTCTTTGTTTGCTTGTGAATGAGTGTGTGTGTGTGTGTGTGTGTGTGTGTGTGTGTGTGTGTGTGTGTGTGTGTGTGTGTGTGTGTGTGTGTGTGTATGTGTGTGTGTGTGTGTGTGTGTGTTTGCGCGCGTGCTTGTGTGTGTGTATGTCTGTGTGTATTGTTTGTGGTTGTGGGAAAGACATAAAAGCTAAGCTTAAAACTAAAGTGATGATAATGACCCACCAACAGGAGAGAGTGTTTATTTTAGCTGAGGCTAGATTGAGCAGAGACCTGGTTGTTGTTTTTGTTGTTACTGTTGTTGTTACTGGTGGGTGGTGTGCAGTGGTGGTGGTGTAGGTGACTACATTGAAATAAATAGCCCTCTCCTCATCCTCCTCCTCCTCCTCCTCCTCCTTCCCCTGCACCCACCCCCGCCATGTCCTCCATCTTCACACTGTCTCCCGTCATTGGCTACAAATGTGGCATTGTTCCCTGGTAACCGCAAGTCCTGACACCAACGGCAGGCATGAATTTCACACACTCAGGCAACACAAAAAAGGAGACATGGCTGCATTCATAATATCTTCGCCCGAGGCTCCCGCCATCTCAAATATCTTCCAGTATATATGTAACCTTCTGGCAACATGATGAACAATATGAGTGTTGTTTTTTTTTTGTTAAAGTTACAGGATACCTTTCATCATGAATAGAATAGGTTTTGAGAATAGCTTTGAGGGCACCTTTTTTTTTTTTTTTTGTCCGTACGCAACGAACAATGTTTGTGATGTCCTGTTTGATTGATTCGCCTGTAGAGACACCTTTTCTCTGTGACCCTGTTCTGCGGTTGGGAGAGTGTTACACAAGGCGAATCTGAGCGCTACAGTAGAGCGAAAGAGCTGCTGGGGATGGTCGTCATTACACACGCACACATGGCGCAATGCTTTCTGTGAGTCCCCCGCACCCGCCCCCACCCCCCACCCCTCCACAAGCCTGGCCAGGCTGTCTGCTGGCGGCGATGGGTTATCACGACATCAGACAGAGGAACCGTCGTCACGAAGAGGCCGTGGCGGCTGTTGCTGGCTCAAACGGAGTTATCGCTAATCGCTATAGCGAGATGGCTGCTGATCGGAGTCAGCAAGCTGGGAGTGTGTGTGGAAGGGGGGTCTTGTGTTTTTTTGTGTGTTTGTTTGTAAGAAGGGATTTTTTTTTTCCAGTGGGAAGCAGAGGGAGATACACTGTGTTTCAATGTCTGCGTCACTGACGATCACTGATGATGATGAAGTTATACCCTTCTTCCTCTTCCAGCAGTTTCATGCTTGCCCCACAGAAACATACATAGATGCATTCAGGCAATCTGTATCATGTGGTTAACACATGCAGGACGGTTTTACACACATACACACACACACATACACACACATACTCACATTGGAGGGACATTCCCTGAGAAAGCTTACAGAGATTAAACTGAAAGGTAAAAAAGGTCATGTTTACATTTACGAAGTAATCACATGGTGTTTCAGCTTGTTAGAAAGCCATCACAAAAGGACTTGAAATGCAGCATTTGTTTGACTTTTGTTCGCATCGCAAAAGCATTCCTCCAGCAGTGCCAGTACAAACTTTGAAAGAAAGCTTTTTTGGAGCACGCATTGTGTTTGGAGCAAGGCTTGCTTTTTCATCTCACTGTTGCTTTATTTGATTATAATGACTTTACACTGATTAGACATCCAGCGTCTGAGCAACGCGGGGAGCGTGCCCGCCACATGCTACTAACTAGGCCTGTCAACAGGTTGAAGGGGCCCCTATGCGAGATCGGAATGCTGATTTATTAGGGCAGTATGGGAGTTTCTTTATGTTCATATATGGAAAGGGTAGAAACACTAATTTTTCAACTGTTTCAACTGCCGCCTGTTGTCCTCAATCAAACTTTTATGTGCTTCCCCCCTCAGAATGCCTATAGTCTTTGTCTAGACTGACATACGGAGCATTATGAGAGTTTCGTTATGTTCATATATGGAAATGGCAGAAACGCTTATTTTTCAACTGTTAAGCTGCCTGTTGTCCTCAATCCAACTTTTATGTGCTTCCCTCCTCAGGATGGCTATAGTCTTTGTCTAGACTGACATACGGAGCATTAACTTTACTCAGGAAGGGAAACTTTGGTGCTATTAAGGACTAGCCAACTACGTCAGCTCTCGTGCATCGCTGATTCAGACTGCTTAGAGCCAGCCTGAGGTGGTGGAGGTAGAGCTTGGGCTAGCACACACACACACACACACACACACACACACACACACGCACACACTCATCCACCAAAGCATAACGGCCCCCAGCAGTCAGGAGAAGAAGGGGTGGGACCCCCTTAATCCCCTCCACCCCACCCCCAACCCCCTTCAAGACTGTTGAGCCCTCATGCAAATTGAGAGCAGTACAGCCGGTGGTTGTGTGTTCATGGGGTACATAGCACTGGGGAGCATTGTGGGGTGGGGGGGGGGTGGAGGCTCATGAAGAGAGAAAGTTTTATTTAAACAGTGGATCCAATGCATCCCCCCGACCCCCCCACCACACCCACTCCAACCCAAAAATGCTCATTATCCCCAAGAGTAACACAGCCTGCTTTCCTAATCCCGGCCGAATCCTCTTGTGAAGGTGGGCGCGAAGAGAAAGGCTTGCTTGAAAGCCCTCTCTATCTATTATACTCTGTCAACTGGGTGGAAGAGCTATCAAGGAGGAGAGAGGTGGGGGGGTAAGAGAGGAGTGTAGGCAGGAGGAAAGCACGGAGGTCGGGGGTGGGTGGAGTTTTTTGGGCCGGGGGGGGGGGGGGGGGTGAAATGTAATCCCATCAAATGGAGTGTTATCAATTTGTGACGGCATGTCTCCTTGGAGCACGCGGCTTAAGAGGTGAGGGACAGATCGGAGAGCGCTAAGCGTTTTGCGGGGAGCGATTAAGAGGGCAGCGTGCTCTCCTGTTGTATTTCCAGGGATTACGGTGCCTGCGCGGGGCTAGTGTAACTTTTCGTCACTCACACGCCATCCATACAGCACCATTGACTGGTTTTACCATTATCCACCGTTGCTGGGAGTGGGCCGGATTAAAGCTGCTGCTGAACGCTGAACGTTGAGGGCGTGAGTGAGGGAAAATGGGAAAATTCCCCCCATCTCTCATTCTCTCTCTCTCTCTCTCTCTCTCTCTCTCTCTCTCGTTCTCCCACTTTCTGTCGTTCTATGAGCATTATGGTTTGAGGGGGGGTTGGAAACTCTGGACTTGAATGGTGGTGTCCTCTTTCAGCTGCTCAGTCTTATGAAGCTCAGTATTTTATCCAACACTTCCTTTGGTATCGCGTTTCACGTCCTCGAGGCCGGGCCCTGAAACCCCATCTGGGCGCGCGAGAGGCGCGCTGAGGAATAAAACAGAGACGTGTCCTCGGTCAGTGCGCTGGAACAGCGACTGGACTGGGGACAGATGGACTGGGCTCTGATTTATGAAGCGTTTCTTCAGGATGCTGTTGTGAACAGCGTGTGTTTGTGGTGGGGTGTGTGTGCTTCTGTGTGTGTGTGTGTGTGTGTGTGGGGGGGGGGGGGGGGGTGTCTGCATGTATGCCTGTGTGTGTATGTGTGTGTATGTGTGTCTGTGTGTGTGGAGGGGGGTTGTTTGTGTGTGTGTTTGCATGTATGTATGCCTGTGTGTGTGTGTATGTGTGTCTGCATGTATGCCTAGGTGTGTGTGTGTGTGTCTCTGTCTCTGTGTGTGTCTGTATGTGTGTATGTGTTTTGAAGCAGTGCATTGAGTACACTCTCAGTAGAACATCCTTGAATATGTTTATATCTAGTTTTTTTCCCTTTATTCCCTCTGGAGTCTGGAGCTCAAGGATGCAGTGTCTGGGGCCCACTGCCCTTCAGATGCACAACGGAACAAACTCACAGATATGTAATTCTTCACCGATGCGCACACACACACACACTCACACACAAACACAAAGACACACACATACACAAACATACACACACAGGGACACAGGCATACGCACAGACATACACACAGACACATAGTCATACTCACACATACACACACACACACACACACACACACACACACACACACACACACACACACACACACTCACACACAAACTCACACACACACACACACACACACACACACACACACACACACACACACACACACACACAAAGACTCTCTACAACAATATAATACCCATACTGTCATTTTACCTGCCCCTATTCCTCTCCAAATATATTTAAAGATGCACTACCTTTCACCCGTAATGTCTGTCTGTCTCTACCTTTGTGTGTGTGTGTGTGTGTGCGCGCGCCCGTGTGTGTGTGTGTGTGTGTGTGTGTGTGTATGTGTGGAGGATAAGGTCTGGCAGAGAAAGCTGAGAGGATCAGACACTCAGTCAGCACTTCATCTGAAATCTTTGAAAACCAACCTACATGCCCAGCCCTCTTCAAACAGTCACACAACACCCTCTCCTTTATACCTCTCTACTATTCACACCCAATCAACCCCTCACTCTCACTCACCCACACACACCCACACGCACACACACACCCGCACACACACACACGCACACACACACCCGCACACACACAAACACACACACACACACAAACACACACACACACAGCACTGCTACCTTTGGTTCTCCTAAAGCGACTTTCTCCTTAACCCCTTTAAGTGTGCCCTTATACTCACAGCCTGCAATAAAACACTTTCCTCTTTATTTTCCCCACCTGCTGCTCCCCCATTAAAACCCTCTGACAAACCCACACCGCCCATCAACCATCAACCTGCCCTCTCCAAACGACATCCTCTCCCCCCTATTCACACACACACACACACACACTCTCACACACACACACGCACACACACACGCACACACACACAAACACACCCTTTGTCTTGCCTAAACATGTGCCCTGCTCTTCTCTCTGCCCACCTGCCAGAACCCCCCGAAAACATAACACCCACACGCCCTCTCTCACTCACACACACACACACACACACACACACACACACACACACACATACGCACACACACACTACTTTCTCCTCAGCCTCTCCAAATCTCCCTGTCTATCCCCCCTCTTGACCTCTCCCTGCTGAAGGATTCTTCGTGTGAAGAGCTTGTTTGTCCACTGGACTTGGCATTCTGGGAAAATTAACCTCACAAATGAGCAGATGCCACCGACACCATGACCTCGAGTCTCCCTCCTTCCCTCTGTCTCTCCTTCTCTCTCTCTCTCCGAGAAGTTTTCTCTCTCACTCCCTCTCTCTGTCTCTCCCCCGCTCTCTCTCTCTGTTTTCCTCTGGGAACTCAGGAGGAGATCTCAGACAAGACCCCCGAAATGCTATCGGGCTCAAAACATGACTTCACCCCTCCACTGGACAGGCTGCACTCGGAATGTGTTTCTGGTGGGAAAGTAAAGCCCTAGGCTAGGAGGAAGAGAGGAAGATACTCATTTATTAACATGGCAGCACGGACAGGCTGTGAAAAATAAATGAGTTATGTGGAGGTGTGTTTGTGTGTAGTTATGTGTGTCTCGGTGTGTGTCTGTATCTGTGTGTGTGTGTGTGTGTGTGTGTGTGTGTGTATGACAGTTTGTGGGGAGAGATGAGAAGACCCCTCATACCTGCACCGACCTGGGGTATGCGAGCCTGTCCCGCATGCGTTGCCACGGATATAGAGTTGCTCTGCGTCACGGCGACAGATGCCGGGGCTTTTCGCGTGACACGAACGCAGCATATTTTCCCTCCCGGTTGGTGATTAGGGCCAGCTGTGGAGCCGCACCACGCCGCCATCTTAAGCTGGGGAGGGGATGGGGAGGTGTGGGGGGGCGAGCACAGTGGTGGCAAACAGCCACTGGGCGTTATTTGGCTCTCACAGAGTAACCTGTGCTCAGCGATGGGATGTTTACGATGAGCGGCGCTGATAAGAGGGCGGGACAGCTCAGCTTGCTGCTGTTGGACGTCATTAACGACGCCTGCGTGCCTCGAACAAAACTCAACAAGGGAGCGAAAGGCTTTCGCTGGCAAAACATTTACGAGCCGAGCTTTATTTCTTTTATATGGCGCACATGTTTAGGTTTTTTGGCCCCTTGTTTGGCGGTTGGGAACCAGAGGCTTAGCTGGAGGGATCTAGTCTGGGCTACCCTTTCCTTCCTTGGGCTGCTGTCAAAGCAGATCAGCTTGGGATAAAAAAACACACAAAAAAAACGATATATATTTATTTTTTGGGCTCCCATGAAGTTTTCATGCAACAACACAGACATGGGAGGGGAGTGCAGTATTTATGAAGGGACCCAGCCGCGGGATGCATGTCATTTTCTCCGACGTGGTTAAAAATGGATGGCGAAATAAAGTGGAAAAACCGCACGGCGATGAATAAATTACCGGAGAACAATGCGCCTGTGCAACCCGGAGGTACTGCCCTTTACCCACAATTCCAATGGTGACAGCTGTATATCAGTCATTTCGAAGATGCACAGCGAGTGAAAACGCCCTGCAAACAATTTTCCACGTGTGATTTATCACGGACGAAGATTACAAAAATACCACTCGTGAATGTCTGACAACGTAATTGTGGAGTGTTGGAAGATCTTGGAGCCATAGAGAACATGTCAGGAGCCAAAAAAGACAGAGAAAAGTTAGCGTCTAATCATAGTTGCATTAATTTATGTGTTCTATACCACCAACCAATTATTCGAGGCATATAATTGACAAACGACAGGCTGTAATTAAACAAAATGCATAAATATACCTATTAACATATTCAGTTTCACAGACACAGCAGACGAGACAAAGAATCAGTGCATTACATATTCCTGATTCCTGCTGCACTTCACACATCACGCCAGCATTTTTCCTCCCTCCTCATCTCTCTAAACAATGAGATGTTTCCATGGTTTTGGAGAGGCTGTGAAGAGATGGGCAAACACATCCATTTTCAGCCCCCTGTGCGATTATTGTCTGCCACATCACATGACTGTAGTCCACTGCCATTGTTCGCCAGCACCCTAATGACAGCTAATTAAATAAGGCTTTGATGTGTATATTTGTCTGGCTCTTCAAGCGCGTCTGTGCATATAAGTGTGTGTGTGTGTGTGTGTATGTGTATGTGTGTTTATGTATGTGTATGTGTGTGTGCACTTGCCAGTGTACCCATCCTCTCACAGCAATGAGAATAACAATTTGGTGGACTAGAAAAAAAAAACAATTAGTTAGAAAGCATACCCACACATTTTGTTCACCACTACCCAAACCAACAGGCTTTGAAGCACAATACTTGTAGTGTTTTTTTTGGACAAAATTATTTGCTCAGGTTAATTTGAACTCATTTAGATTCCACACTTTAAACACAAGAGTACACAAACAGAAATTGACAGCAAATTGTCAATCTCCTGCCAAAGCAAGTGGAAAGAAGGCCCACCAGGACTTAAATTCCTGCGCTGTGGCTGCAGGTTTAAAGAGGGCAGGTAGGATCTGCATTGCCACAGGAGGTCTTCTGAAAGGGGATTACCCATATACCCCTGAGCCTTCTTGCACCACACTTAAAGCAGGAGCCACAGAGGCAAAGACCCCAAAGCTAGTTACAGTTAGAGGTAATTACCCACTGTGACACAGACAGACAGACACACATACACACACACACACACACACACACACACATGTACACACACAAACACACACACACTCACATGTGTACACACACGCTCGCACACACACAAAAACGCACATGCACATACACAGAAACGCACATGCACACACACACACACACACACACACACACACACACACACCCGCACACACACAAACACACGCACACACACACAGTCATACAGACAGACACACACACACAATCACGCAAAAAACACACATCTTCCCACACTAGGAGGGAGATCTACGAGCTCTGGAGAAGTGCTGTGTTGAGTCAGAGGATGGTGGGGGGTTTCACCAGTGTCTGGGAGATGGTGAGGAGGATTACAGCAGTGTCTGTGCTCTGGTGATTTAAGGTATGCAAAGTCAACCTGCTCCATCAGTGACAAATCTCTGCTCCCATGAAAGACTGAAAGCAGACCTCTCCTTGCTCTAAATCCTTCTCCTTTCAACCCCCATTTTAACGGATTAGGCTTGCAATGGCACACTAATGTCTTCCTCCTCCCTTTATCATGACTGATTCCTTCCAACTGTACAGCCCAAGCAGAACCGCTGCGTTCTAACGCTACTCAACTTACCTTTTACAGTCTTGATTCCTATCTGGTTATGATAAATTCTCTTTTTTTGCCCCAACTGTCTACATGAGCATTTGGACCGTGTGCGGATATCGGATCAACTTTAAAATGCTTTAAAAAAGTTTTTGGAAAAGCCTTCACTTCCTCTCCCAACAGTTCATGCCAGTGCTTTGTTCATGTTTAAAGTGATTCTCCAGTTTTTCTGTCACTAACAGTTTACCTCATTCTTGTCTATCCCTCTGCTTTTATTACTTTTGCAAAGACCAGGGGGAAAAAAGTATATATATATATATGTTTTTTTTTCCTTTTGATTTAAATATCTATCGCATCCAATCTCTCCTGAAATAGTCGCCCCTGCCCGTGATTTATGAGACTCCCAAATGAAACGATTTATCCGTCACAGGCTGTGATTACACCCGGATGGTTCAGAGGGTTCCCTGTAATCCAGATGAAAACCGACGAGGTGTGATGGATCTGGTGTATCATCGATTTCTGAAACTGGAGGAAGGGTAACAAATGTGCACATACAGCTCATGGCACAGAGTGTGTCTCAGACCGTCTCTGTCTCTCTCTCTCTCTCTCTCTCTCTCTCACACACACACACACACACAGAGCAAGAGAGCATGTAAGGGAGAAATAGACACGGTGAGAAAGAGAGAGAGACATTGAGACAGAGAGAGAGAGAGACAGAGAGAGAGAGAGAGAGAGAGAGAGAGAGAGGGAAAGAGACAGAGACAGAGAGAAAAAGAGGGAGAGAGGGAGGGGCACAGCGGGTAAGAAATTTGGGTGTTTTAAACACACTCCTCTCCGAACGCCAGAACAGCAAAATAGCCCTGAATACCAGCGTTGTCATCAGCGCCTCTGAAATCAATCAATCTTGCCGTTTATTTTTGCAGTCCTGCCCCTACGTCAAAGCATGAACGCTGACAACCCTCCAGACATCACGCACACACACAAACACACACTTGCAGACAGCCACACACACACACCCACATGCAGACACAAACACACACACTTATCCCGAGGTTCAACAGTAACCCCTCAAAAATGGCGCCATTGCCTTTCATTTGACATAATGCTATGCAGCAGTGCTCATGTCAGGTTACTGTTGTATGCTCTCTCACAGTCTATGTCATGGCTCAGTAATCATATGTTTCATGATTATAGTCATGGAGATCGGCCCCACCAGTATTTTAGCGACAGAGCAGTGCTTCATGATAGTGATTCAATAATGCCTTCTATTTCCTTCCCAAAGTAACATCAAAGTGCTGATGTCTGAAAACCCCTTCCCTGACAGAAACAGAGCCAAAGTGCTGGGGTTGGCAAAATGACATCCGAGCCCCAAAATCTGAGAGGAGTGTCACACTGTCTTCTCTGACGCTGCTGCTCAGCTTGTGAAACAAACTCTTGCAGGGCATGTCAAGGCCAAAACGAGGATCAGTTGACCAAAGAACGTGAGAAAGAAGGTATGAGGGAGGAAAACAGAAAAGGAGAGAGAGGGAGGGAGAGATAGAGACAGAGAGAGAGAGAGTGAGAGAGAGAGACAGAGAGAGAGGGAGTGAGTGAGAGAGAGACAGAGAGAGAGAGAGTGTGAGAGAGAGACAGAGAGAGAGAGAGAGTGAGAGAGAGAGACAGAGAGAGAGAGAGTGAGAGAGAGAGAGAGACAGAGAGAGAGGGAGTGAGAGAGAGAGACAGAGAGAGAGAGAGTGAGAGAGAGAGACAGAGAGAGAGGGAGTGAGAGAGAGAGACAGATGGAGAGAGAGTGAGAGAGAGAGACAGGGAGAGGGAGAGACAGAGACCTAGAGTCCTACCAACTGCCTGGCATGTAATGGAACACCTTCTTGAAGTAGACATAACAATAACTCCTTGCAAAGCAGAAATGCCTGGAACGGCAATACTTTCTCCTCTTGAAAAGGAGAGAAAAAACGTAGGTAGAGGGAGGGCTGCAGACAGCCGGTGTTCCCACAACAGATACCACTCTGTCTCCACATAACCAAGGCAAAGACACCCTAAAAACCCAGTCGTGCATTCACAGTGAGCAATGTTCAGCACACTCACTGACAAAGAAAGAAAAAACTAGCAAAATTGTCGGATGTGCAGTGACGTTTCTGACTCACAGAGAGTAGCCTACATGTTCTACGACCCTGGATGGGTTCTGTGGGAGATAACAGGAAACCCAAATAAGCCAAACATTGTTCCAGAACTCTCTCTCCCTTCCTTCTGGCACATGGGCAACCATTCCCATTGGCTAAATCACTGACGACAGTGAAAGTAGTGACACTTTCGGGAGGAAGGCCGGAGCTTGGAGCTCTGCTGGCCTGGCACGGGGGCCTGCTTGATCAGCATGATGTGCTTGTTAAGGGGGGAGACAGCGAGCGTGGGCAGGCATCTGCATTAGAAAGCCAACGGAACCACACAGAGCAAAAAAAAAAAAGACCCCCCCCTCTCCCCTCTCCCCTCACTCCCACCCTACTCCGTCTATTGTTCTTTGATCACAGATTATGAGTTGAATGGCAGCGGGCATATGTCACAGGAGGTTAGGTGTGACGGCTGGCTGCCATAATCCAGCCATTGAGGGATTATCGGCTGGCAATAAAGAGGAAGTGTATTAGCGGAGACAGCTGATGGACGCAGCGGTGAAAAGACTTCCTCTGGATTTCCTCCCTCCCCTGCGTGTGTGTGTGTGTGTGTGTTTGTGTGTGTGTGTGTGTGTGTGTGTGTGTGTGTGTGAGGCAGACAGAAGGAAAGAGAGAAAAAGAGAAAGAGAAACAGACGGAGAGAGGGGGAGAGGGAGAGGAGAGAGAGAAAGACAGAGAGATACAACTAAACAGCTACAGCTACACAAGCTACACAAAAACAAGGGTAGATAGAACCAGTCACTTAGTGAGGAGGGTGTTATGGGAGACAGGCACCACATTGGATCATATTGACCATTGTGTGCATTGAGTTCAGCAATATGGCTTCAGGGCCATTCACTTTGATTGATGTTACAGGGAGGAGACAAACAAATAGATTTTTTTTTCTTTGTTGTCTGCACCGAAATTGCTCAGATGAACAGTTGATTATGGTGGGGCCGATCGTTGGGACAAAACGATTTTGTTTTGTACGAGAAGCCTTCATCAGACATTTTATTGAGGCTCTTAAACCCAAAAAAGCGGTGAACCACTCAGTCTAATCTCGATCCAAATACCAACAGACAGTGGGTTGTTGATGTCCCAGTTACGTATAACGAGGGTTGCTGGGTACAGCTGAGTTATGTTCTCAAAGCTTCACAGTGCATTGTCTGCATCAGAGTAATCCATATGTTCATGTACTGCATTTTTCATGTGTGTGTTTCAACTCCATTGTTTTGTGCTATGAGTACATGACAGAACATGTCCCTGCCTGAATTATGGCACATAATAGTTAAGTCAGCTTTCTGAAAGTTGGTGTGGTCTAGAACTCTTGAGCTCTTAAGCGTTTCTGTTGACCGTGGCCCTTGGTTCTTCTGTCGCCTCCTTGAAGCTGTTAACCTTTATCGATAAGTTAGGACTCATCGACTGGCCCCCTACCCCCTCACAGAGCGTGACACGAGGCAAAGGTCAGAGCAAACAGATTAACGGCTTTCCTCCTCTCCTTTTCGCGAAACGGCGCACATCGGCAGAATCCGATAATCACCTAAGCAGCACAACCTTTCCTTCAGCGAGACAGGTCAGCAATACCAAACAACCTGCCTTCCAGGGAGAGACAAACAATGAGCGACTCACTGCAGTCTTCATTGCACACTGCAGTCTAAGTATGAATTAAGGGCACCAACTAACACTGCATTCATGGCAGGGTTATAACATGCACCAACCTGAAGTTGTAGAATTTAATCATGTTTCAACAATTGCAATTACAGATATTTAATGTCCTGAGCACCCAAGTTTGTCAAAGGTGAAAATCTAGTTAGGGTCTAAAATGTACTTTTTACTGCACACAAACAATAGGTAGAGATTTGCCAAAGCTCAAAAAAGAGTTAGCATAAAAAATTGAGCTAGGCCCACATTACATGCTACATTGCAGAACACAGGCAGTGCTCTAGGCTACATCACGAGTGGCATCGCAGGCAGCAGATCAAACCCACATATCTGCAACGCTTCCTTAGCACTGGCCATTAAAACAGTAATTCCATCAGAAGCAGGAATAATGGCAAACAGTGTTTAAAAAGTGCCGTGGGCAAACAGCCATTTACATTATTTTGCCAGCAGTTTGGTCAAACAGCAATGCCATCTGGTCCAACGGCCCCTGCCAAGAGAAAACGGAACCAGACTGACAGAGCAGAGTCATTGATGGCAGCTTGCAGAGGCAGTGTTGAGTTATGGCCCTCTGCAGCTGAAGCTGTCTCTCATCACATGCCCACCAGCTGAGGCTGTGACTTGGGTGGGTGGGAGGTACGAGGGGGGGGACCCTTGTGGCCAGATCCCCCTGCCTGTAACTTCATCGGCACAGATAATCACGGGATGTGTGGCCGGCCAGCCATTAGGACTACACCTCTCACACCTCCAGCACCCACCTTGGTCGACGTCGTGTCTAATATTTATTCTTCGGTCGGGTATAAATAGCGGAGGGGAACAGTGCCCCCCTTTTTTTTTTGCAGAGTGTGTGGCAGCTGGTTTCCATTTGCCATCCTCGCCAAATTATACAGTATTTGAACATTCGCTCAAACTCTCTCTCTCTCTCTCTCTCTCTCTCTCTCTCTCTCTCTCTCTGTCTCTCTGTGTCTCTCTCTCTCTCTCTCTCTCTCTCTCTCTCTCTCTCTGTCTCTCTCTCTCTCTCTCTGTCTTACACACACATATGTACCCACATACACACACACAAGTATTTCCTCTGTGGAGCCCACACTGGTACATGCAGGGCTGTTCATTTCTCTGTCTGGGTATGAATGAATGTAAGACTGTGTTCGCTTCAGAGCCCCTATAAACTTGGGTCGCACTGTCTGTAACACACACACACACACACACTCACACACACACGTACATTGAGAGATCACATTCCCAGTCATTTTACCCCGATCACTACAACAACGCTGTTCCACACAAACTGGATTAATGACATCAGCTGTTACAACTTGTCACCAAGCGCTGACAAGAGGCTGAGATGTGATCTATATCAATGCATGTTTACATGTAAAAACCCTTTGAATTTTGTCATAAGACAACAACAATATAAATGTACACCAGTCATAAAATGTGGTATTTTTTGCACATACACTCTCTCTCTCTCTCTCTCTCTCTCTCTCTCTCTCTCTCTCTCTCTCTCTCTCTCTCTCTCTCACACACACACACACACACACACACACAAACACACACACACACCTATTTTTATTGCTATTGCAATTTTTATGTAAGGTATCCCCAAACAGATGCAAGGTGACTGGAACACTTAGAAGACAGACAGACATCTTTCTGCAGCACACTGTAACACAAAACAACAAGTAAAAATACTCTGGTGAGTAAAACATAATAATCATGTCTGTGTAATTGCAGCTTGAGAATAAACCGAAGCAGCACACAAACAACCAAAAGCCTTAATATTTACTGCAGAGGAGTTTCATACATGTAAAAAAAACACTATTTAGCCTGGTCTAAGATATTCCAATACGCTTCTAGTGGCTTGTGCAGTATATCAAAAATGACACGTTACACTACAACCACATGTATTCATTTTATGTTGTACGTAATTGTTTGTAAAATGTGATGAAATCCCTGTCTCTCTCCCCGGCTCTCGTAGCCGCCTTAACACAGACATTTCTCAGCGTGTTGATCTGGGCAGTTTGCTGCAAGCCCCCCTCTTGCCCCAGGGAAGCTGATGGAACAGACACTACCAATTTACAGCTAATTGAACAGCAGGAAATTGCACCTCGTTTTAATTTACTGCTCGTCAGTGGCAGACATCTGACACAACATGCCCACTTCTTTTTCTCTTTCCTTCCACTCTCTCTCTCTGTGGCTCTCTCTTTCTTTCTCTCTCTCTCTCTCCTGTCTGGCCTAGCCAGGTGTGGACTCCAAGGAACCTCATGGAAAAGCTCACTATATTCTACAGCACATAACTTTTGACTGGGTTACAGCAAAACCATATGCTCTCTGGCTGCCTGCTACAAACACGCGCACGCACTCGCATGCAAGTGTGCACACACACATACACACACAAATACACACACACACACACACACACACACACACACACACACACACACACACACACACACACACACACACATGTGCAAGTACACACACTTGCAGCTTGTTTCTCAAAACCTCTAATTAAACAGGTGCAGTCTTATTAGACCCCAAACTCAATCAGAGAGCTAGTTTACAGAACTCCTCTGCCACAGCAGACATCTGCTAGGCAGGATAACTGTTTGAAAGCCAAACCCACACTGTATTTCAAAAACAATCACTGTTCTTTTTATGTAAACAGAGGCTTCTCTGGGAAATAGACCACTGAGGTAATAGAAAACCTATTTTTCATACATAATAGGACAGAAGTAAAGGAGGCGCTGCCACTTTCCCCTGTTCTCAGAGTAAGGCTGCATACTTTATTTGTAAATGACTACTGTGGAAAGCCACCTTTGTCTTGCCAAGGAAAGCCAAAAAGCCCAGCTACCATTCTCTGTAAACTCCATGTATTTCTTCTACCAGAAAACACCTCTTTGCTAAATGCCAACAAAATATTATGAGGGACTTAGAAGCAGAAAAAGGAAAATAGCGTGAGCTCTGGAATGTGACCCAAGAGAAAACAATAACATTTTGTGGGGGGAGGAGAGGGGAGAGGGGAGAGGGGTTTGAGAGGTAGGATCAGCGCGTGACACTTGTGGGTCCTTGGGAGCCCGTGTGAGAGAGACGGATCTCTCACCTGCACATGGAGAGCTGTTAGCGTTAGCGAGGCTGAGCCGCTTCGCTCTCTGATTACCCGAGAGATAAGCAGCGGCCTGCGCTAGCTCTCTCCCTCTCTTCCTTCCTCCGAGGCCTCGCGGGTGCTCGTTAAGAGTTAGAGCCAGAAGCATTAGTGAGGAGGGAGGGGTGGGAGACGGCCGTGCTCCAGCCAGGCCGCAGTACACAACTGCGGTCGAGAGAGGCACTAGGTGCCCCTCCTGTGGCTTAGCCCAAAAAAAAAAACAACAACTTTAAAAAACAACCAAAAACCCTCTAAAAAAGTAAACCATGCCATGTCATTAGCTGTGGCATGGCAGCCGCTGCCAAGCGCATCCAGAAGTGGCCTGGGAAAGGCCTCCTTCTCCACTAAAATGGGCGGCAGTCCTCCGTGCGAAACGGTCCCTTCTCCATCCACTGACCCAAGTAGCCCCACGCCTCTGCGCTGCTCCTCTGATTGCCAAATTGATTAATCGTTTCGTCGTGGGGCCCACGTTTTAGCCACACAATCTTTTCTCTCAATCTATACCTCACTTTCTGTCACACAAACTCTTTCTCGCTCTCTCTCGCACGCTCTCTCTCACACACACACACACTCTCTCTGTCTCTCTCTCTCTCTATCTCTCTCTCTCTCTCCTTCTTCTTCTCTTTCTCTCACATTCAGTCAGCTTGTTTGCCTGCTCTTAACTAGCCTGGCCCTTGCTCCTCCCTCAACTCGCCTCCTTCTCTCTGGCCATTTTATATCTGTTCCTGGCGGCGGATCCGTTTAAATGTCTTGTGTTCGCTTTCTATAGGAGGAGCGGCACCGAGCTCTTAGCGGCTTTTGTTTGTGGGGAAAAGCTGTGTGAACTAGGGGGTTGGGGGTGGAGGTGTTGGGGGGGTGGTGGATCTGAAGAGGGGCACTGTTCGCCCCGCTCCAAACAGCCACGGCTAGCAAAGACAAAGAGTTGTCACCCTTGTGGCACTCTTTCACAGAATGATAAAACGAGAGAGAGAGAGAGAGAGGGAGAGGAAGAGGTATGAGAGGGAGAGCTGAAGAGAGTGAGAGGTAATGAGAAAAATACTCAAGCAAACAGACACACAGTGTTTTTAATCAGTCACAGGAGACGGCGATTGTGTGCAGCCCCCTTTGATGGCTTCATTTTGTTGCAGAAGAGAGAGCCAAGAGAACTCCAAACTGTCATAACATAGCATGCCTGCTATTAGTCCATCTCCAGAGCCCACACACTGTTCCATTGTTCGAATCAAACTTGATCAAACGCAAAAATAAACACCTAACGCCGACACAAGGGGCGAAAAAAGAAGAAAAAGTTTCAACATCTGCTGTAACATTCTGGGAAAGCAAGCCTTCGAAAGCATGGCTGGCCCCATGCACACGCCGGCAGTGGATGCAGACATGGGATGTTCTGCAGTGCCGTTGCATAATGTATTGGACAGATCCCGTGTTCTTTAAATTCTCCTGAGCGCTGATTGTGTTTACCGTGCTTGTTTGCCACAGTCTAATGAATTTCGCAGAGAGACCTCAGACCTGGGCCTGGCGTTAAGTGGGTCACGTCCTATTGTCTTTCAGGACAAGTTGAGGTTCATTCTGCAAGGGCTTGGTGGCGATATCCGCTCGAGTGTGTGCACTCATTTGTTCAAGCCTGCTTGTGTGTGTGTGTGTGTGTGTGTGTGTGTGTGTGTGTGTGTGTGTGTGTGTGTGTGTGTGTGTGTGTGTGTGCTTTGTGAGGGGACTTGAAAAAAGATGCTACTCACGCAATGGGACTCCAGTGGAGTTTTAGTGACACGCAACATGAACATGGTTGTTCAGCAATGAACATGGTGTGCTCTGTGTCTCTGGTTAAGGCTGCTTCATGTATGGCTAACTGAAAAGGCTATGGGGTGAGGGCAATGTGACTGTTTTAATCAATTTTAATTATAGGTTATTTAATCCTCCTAAGCTATTGCAAGTGTAGGAATGTTCTGAGAGGAAATTGTCCATGATTGTAACAGGATATGGTGGTTGATGGAATGCGATGTTTTATTGGTGGCCACAATACAACTACAGTTACAGACAAAAGTTTACTCTTTATGTGGTAAACCTCTTCTAGATTCTTTCTCTTCTATATTTTCAAGTAATTTAACCACAATATCAACATGGGTCATAATCCTGCTACATGGCCTACGCTATATATTTTGTTAACGCAAAATGAATTAAGTCCTTCCCATAAAAGCCTTGTTTAGACCACCCTGACAGGAATTGCTAAATATGTTGGCAGAGGCTTTCAAAGAGACTTTTCACCAGTTAATCACTTCAGTGAGTCCAGACTTTTTTAAAAGAGTGGCGTCAAAAACTGAAGGTGCTTAGGACTTGAATGCGAACAAAAAGAGGGATTGGAAGTGTTTTCCTTCATCACCCTTGAGATACACTGACTGTAGTGGTTGTTCATCTATAGAAGTAGAGACATTTCTGACTGCTTTGTGTGAAAGTAGGAACACAGAGTTGATTTAAAACACCAGCAGGAAGAATTTTTTCCACTGCTGTGTTACCAACTTGGGTTGTGCCAGATAAGAGGGACAAAAAGTGACAAGATTTCATTAAGAGAGGAAGAGGATGTAATGACTTTATCTCAGCAGTAGGTGATTCATATCTTAATTAATTTTGCATTCATTACTCTTATCTTAATTAGCACTCCCTGCCTTTCTACTAGTTGATACTGTGCCATACGCCCAAAAGAATAGCTAATTTGCTTAAACTGAAATCAAGTCTTTTGTTTTAAGTTGGATGTCGTACTTCTATAGTTTGTATGTACAAATGTATTTTCTGAACAAGAGTAACTCAGCACTTTTTCAAAGATTAGATTAGATGTTAAAAGAACAAGTTTAAGTTCGCCACGTTGTTACCTTAATGTCTCGCACCCAGTTACACAACATTCCTCTCTGAAAATGTCTCTTCAGGACACAGATGGATGGACTGACTCATTAACTGGTGAATGCATCTGCAAACAAGTCACTCTGTTAGCAAGCAGGAAAGAAGACCGACAATGCCTAGTCACATGCCACTTGGAGACAAACTTGTCACATCAATGTTTCAGTTGAAAAACAAAAACCACAAACACATCAATCACACAATCAATCATTCAATCAATCAATCAAGGCAGGCTTTTATCGCGCCCCTCTTCAAAGCCATTAGTGTGACGCTCAGGGGCTGAACACAATGGCTAAGTAGCTGGCTGTGGTGAAAGGGGGGAGCCGTACTCTCGGGCGCGCCCTTGAGGGAAGCAGGTGATGACATGGCCGTCACGCCGCAAGGAGACCTCGCCCTACCCCCAACCCTACCCTACCCCACCCCACCCCCAATTACAGTTCAGGATCAACGAGTGAGGGCAGGGGGCCAGGGAGGTGAACATCATCCAGAGCGGTATGGGTGACTGGGGAAGAAGGCTGGGGGGGAATCCACACCCATGCTTCCCTTTCTCGCTCTCCCTTCCCACCCTATCCTCCACCCAACACAGTGACCCAGGCTTTGGGGAGCACTCACCCCAAGCCCAACCCTACCCTCACCGGATGCAGGAGGGGGACGCGGGGGGCTACCGCCCCCCCCCATCCCTCCATGGCTCTCCAGTCAGCCTCCACCCCAGAACCTGTTGCCTCTCTCCACGCTGGGCTGCACTCGGTCAAAAAGGGGAAATGTGATACTCCGCCACAGTTTGCAAACAAAGCAACGCCCAGAACCAGGCCCACCTGAGGGGTCACATTGCTCAAATAGAAACATGCTGTGTCTTTATGTTGCTATAGGGTGTGTGTGTCTGCGCGTGTGTGTGCGCATACAAGCATAGAGTGTGTGTGTGTGTGTGTGTGTGCGCGCATACAAGCGTCTATATGTACTGTGTATGTGTGCATGTGAACAAGCATGTGAGTGTGTGTGTGTGTGTGAACACACATATGTGTTCATACGTATGTGTCCATGTGTGTGTGTGTGTGTGTGTGTGTGTGTGTGTGTGTGTGTGTGTGTGTGTGTGTGTGTTCGTGGGTGTGTATTTCATTGCATATGTGGCTGGAGGGATTTGGGTGGGTCGTTTCCTGAGTGTGTTTGATATTATAGATGGATAAAACAACGTCAAGGCAAATAAAGAGCTGATCCGGAGACTGAGAGAGTGGGGTTATATGGATGAGGGGGGGTAAATAAGATACGCACGAAGAGATTTTTTTTGGTGTGTGTGTGTGTGTGAGAGAGTTCTTAAGAGTAAGGCCTAAAGACTAAAGCGCATAGCATGCATAGGCCCAGACCCCGGATCACCCAACCTCCTCTTTATCGGAAGGTTTTTCCTCTGCTAAACAGGACCAGGCTGTCACATTAACATGGAAACCAGATAACCCTTTTTGATGGTTTTGTCAGGGATTAGGGCTTGGGTGACCGCATCACACAGTGTTTTCTCAAACACAGGGCCCACGATCGTGATAAGGAAGTGCAGCTGGAGAGCGCCGCGTGCTGGAATGTTAAAAGGATGTCATTTGTCCAGCCAGTTTGGCGAGTGGAAAGAAACGCAACGCAAAACACTTTGGCGATAGCCAGATAAGGAGAGTGTCATTCTTGCGATGACCCCGCAAGATAAAATTACACCCTTGGGGTCAGCAATGGTGACAAGTGTATGACAGGTGTATATGTGCACCCATTATAATCCATCACTCTGACTGGCTGTTGAAAATGTGTCTTTGATACTGTTGACGAGCAACATTTTCTCAACAGACCAATTCAAATCTTACAGCTGTCATACTTACATATTAATTTACACTTACAAGAAAAGGCAAGGCATTTTTAACACATTTGTACATTCAGGGAAGTCAATGTGCTTAGTATTTCATGTGAATTCAAAACATTTCAAAAACAGCAATAAACTTTGTAAACTTTGTGCATTATCTCACCATCAGGAAAATGCCTTGGCAAATGTAACAAATGTGTTTTTGATTCATTTGAATATGTTTACAGTAAATCACAAAAATTACAAGACCAGCTGTACTTTAATCTGCCACTATGAACTTGTCGCTTGTGTCACTCACTACTCCCTGCTTTGCAGTGTATCAAATATAATGTTTTGCCTGCGGAAAACAATGGGCAGAGCTCACAAACACAAAGTTTCTCATGATCTGGCTTTCACATGGCTGTCTTCATATGACCTGTGCATTTATGCCTTACGAGTGGCATTTCACTCCGCAGTCTGAAATCTGATCCACATGGCCTGATACTTATCAGAATAAAAAAAATGCATTTCGCAAACAGAACTAACTGAATTAGCTACATGCCCCAAAGGCTCGCAACTGACACTGGAGGACAGATATGCCCTGACTGATGCCCCTGTCAGCCCTAACGCCGTGCTGCCCAGTTTATCTCCTGACCTTCGACCTCACAAGGAACCTCTCCCAGATGACATCAACACCTCTGAGGAATCTCAAAGAAGCTGTGGTGGTGCCGGGGGTCAGTCCTAAACCATGTGACTGTATCTAACCCCAGCTCTGACATGTACCCATCTAAACGTGGCGTCGACCAAATATTACAGGCTCATTCTGGAACACGCTGTGTTTTGGCAAACGTTCAGATCTGTGTAAGGAAAATAGCTTCATAAATGGATCTTGGCCATTTTTCAGAGCACTATAACAGACCGGGATTGTTCAGCTGTCCTACAGCGATTCAAAGTGATTCAGTTTCTCCCGACAGAAACCATGACAACCTATTTAGCTTCTGTTTAGCCACACAGTTGACAGGCCTTGGTGGTGCAAAACTAGCAGCACATTTGGAACGAGCGTTCAGCTTTCAATTACCTCTCCCTGCAATTGCCCCCATACCCTTTACACAGAAGTGGAAGCAATTACCTGAAATAGCATAAGTGCCTCCATGCATGCCACCTACATCATTTGTATTAATAAAGAGCGAAAATGTCCACATTTCCTCCGCTTGCAAATGAGGCCTGTGTCGTTTCAGGAAGAACCAGTACAAGAAATTCCCATGTTCACTCTCACAGATGTGGAAATTTACAGTGTTTGACCAAACGTGGGAGATACGTGAATGATTTAGCGGCAGCGAAATGAGATGGTAAACATGTTGCAGATGTGTGTGGGGATGTTTATAGAGGTGTCACAAGGACTTTCCATGGGAGCAGCAGACACATGATGGTGCTCGGGCAATGGGAGGCACATGGCAAATGTGAACATCGTGCGGCCGTCTGCAGGGCTGGCTGCTGATCAAAAGATAGACGGCATTCGGGCTGGGATTTTATCGGAGCCATTTTCAGTTGGCTCGTCTGCAGAGAGAGGGCGGGATGGCTGTTTAAACAGCAGTGAGCATTGCCTGTGCTATTTATCAATGTGTGCTTGCATTTGTTCAACATGCAGACAAAAGCTATAGGAAAGACAAAAAAGTAAGGAATCATGTACAGATTGTTCAGCTCAGACTATTCATAGTGTGATTTGAGCATATCCAGCCCATGAAACCTATTTGTAAACATGCTTAGTAAAAAACAATTCTTAAAGGCAGAGTTAAGTATTATTGCATATTTTTTTTTAATGTAATACACATTTGTATTACATTATTTAATGCTTTAATCTTCCCAGTATATTTAATATGTTCAGAAATTTAATCTATTATTTGAAAAATGCTTTTGTTGCTGCTGCCCAAAGGTAAAACTAATTAAACTAGGTATTCTTTATCAAGGACAATAATGAAATATATATATATTTTTAATTAGGCTAATGTTACACGCTGAGGCACTTTGTTGGTAGAGTCTATGGTATTGTTATACAGAATTATAATAAAACAACGGTAGGAGATTTACCTTGATATTAGTCACAGAAATAAGTCTAGTAAAAGTTTTTATTCGTTGCCTTGCCTAGTTACTTGACAAGATTATGCTATAGGTCATTCTACAATTTTAAAAATTCCAAAACTACAACTGTCCTTTTTTTGATTTAGTGCAATACAGTTTAATGCCAAATTTGAATATGAATATGTAAATACAGATATGAATATGAATTGCAAATGTCCAATAACAAATTATGAGGTACATTTGCCTAATATGTATATAAACAATTAGCTACATTCTTACTCTTACCCAAGTAATTATTCTAATGGGTACTTTACATTTTTCATTATTTTTGTAAGACATTTCTTTTCCTTGAATACAGCTTAACTCACTTTGCCTTCTGCTTAAAGATCAGAACAATTTTAAAATTATAAGTATGAAAAATTGTACATTACTTAGTACTACCATTGTTTTTATTATCCTAGTATCCATTTTGAAATGTTTTATAAATGTGAAAGTCTTCAACACATTGTTTGGTAACCCATGTCCGCTAAAAAGCGGAATTCAATGTGGCAATGTTACAGAGAAAGTTATTCCAGATAATACTTTTCTTGGCCTGCCTTGGCTTTGATATATGTTTAGAGTCGGACACTGGACATACACTGAAATGGTTCCAGGCCTGTATGAAGTCAGAGCAAGAGCAAGAGTGCTTAGTTACATGGGCCTTCCCCCGAAAGCGGCAGACCTCATTCCGTCCGCAGGAGGGGAAAGCACAGCACTATCAATGGATCATTCTAGAATAAAGCATACATACAAACATAACAAAACAATATTCTCTGAAAACATTGTGCAGAACCCCCAGTACAAAAGTATATTTTTTAGTAAGACTTTGGTGATCTTGCACCGGCGAAATGAATTCATTCCGATGTGGCTAATAAATACCTCCTCTTTCCCTTTTCCCCAATTTGTACCTTACATATGTGCATGTTTTTTTTATATCACGATATAGTTTTACAGAAATAGTGGCAATAACAGTTATGGATCTAATAAAAGTGTTTCAAATGAATTCCGCTGCCGAAATAATAAGCAGACTTCACGCTGAATGTCATGTATTATAGCCCCAACGTTGAATGTACCCACTACAGACACACAAGAGAGAAAAAGAGAAAAAAGAGAGAGCGAGAGAGAGAAAGAGAAAGAGAGTGAGGCAGAAAGAGACAGAGAGAGAGGGAGGGAGAGAAAGCGTGGGCCCCCTTCTCCACAGAGTGATTGTGTTTTATTGGCGAGCGGAGAGGCTGGAGCCTGTGTGAGCCTGCACACCTCCACAGCATATGCTTGCGGTGAGCGCCGGCCAGTGAAAGGTGTAGCGTTGCAGCATAAAGGGCTCCGTGGAGACGCACGAGCCGAGGCCACCGCTCACGCCAACGCTCTGGGTTAAATCACGGCTGCAGAAGGGTGTTAAGACTGACCGGGAAAGCGGAAATTGGTACGCCGAAAAATGGCGCCTACCCAGCCTTCCCACCTCCCCCTCGACCATTCTGGTGCTGTGAGGGCCCTTTTTGTAGGTAAGGGGGGGGGGGGGGGGGGGGGAGCAAAATGAAAATAAATTCAAATGAAACCAAAATCAGCACAGCCGAATTCTTCATGCCATCCTGTGTAATATAATCCTGCAGGCAAGCTGCAATAACAAATTTCGCCGTTTGTTTTATTGACGCTTCTAACGAGAGAGTGTTTGGAGGTTGGAAAGAGTGTGGCTGGCGCTCTAGAAACCTGGCCGTTCCACTCCATATAGCGTTTATAAAGGCCCTCAAGTATTTGAAGTCGAGAACTGGTAAATCCACCGGTGTAATGACGACCTTTCTTCTCCCCATTCATAATGACAGCGGGTGAAACGTTATACTGCCGCTCTGATGGAAAGAGAGGAAGGGAAATTTGTCAGCATTATTGTAATGGCAGCCAGGGTCAGCTTGCGGCGGATCGCAGTCCGAGAGTCCAACAAGCTCGGCTACGGCTGCTAATTAATGGGGAAAACACACTTGGTGGGGCTGGGTTACAGGAGCGGAAAGGATACTGCAAAATGTGACACAAACACGGAAACATGCACGCGGACACACACACACACACACACACACACACACACACAAACATAGAAATACACACACACACACACACACACACACACACACAGACACACACACACACTTACACACACACACTTACACACACACACAAATACACACACACATGGAAACACACACACAAACATGGAAATACACACAGACACACACACACACACACACACACACACGGACAGACGCGCACACACACACAAATACACACACACACACTCACACGGAAACATAAATACACAGCTGAAAACACAGACAGCTATCTCCTGCAAATGTGTACAATTAATAACCACATGTTTGTGGAAAAAAAGATGACTATCTACTTTGAGTGCATTAATATGTGTGAGAGATAAAGGCAGTGTCCATGTTTGAGAAAGAGAAAATTAGAGAGACCCACAGGCAAGGACAGTGATAGAGAGAAGGGGAGAAGGAAATGAACAGCTGGATGATATCTATTTCCCTGGTAATGGGCAGACAGAGCCATTGACACACATGGTTGACTGTCCTCTCTCTCTTTCTCTCTCTCGTTCCCACTCTCTCTCTCTGTTTCTCGTCTCCTCTCTCAGTGTCTGTCTATTTCTCTCACCAGTGCAGATCCGAGCCTCCTCTCCCCGTCAGCCAACATGACGCTCCTTTTAGGTAATTACCTCCGAGAGTGAAACAGTAATTAAAAATGTACGCCGAGCGCACAGCGTGAACATCCCGCACCAGACGTCTGCTCGCGAGAAAACGCTGTCGACTTGGCTTCACTTCGTGCCCGCCAGCCATTTGGAAAATAGGAAAGTGCACGCGGGGCGCCGTTGGAGAGCTGATACACACTGATTGATTGGTACAATAAGAGCAGCTGTTGGAAGTTAGTGTGGAGGCAGCCGGGGTATTTCATTATCAGGGATAAGATGGCCCCCGCTCGCAAAGCTCCGAGACTCCGGGGCCCTCGCCGACACCGCCGTCGTCTCATTTGCCGGCTCACGGGGAGGATGGCGAGAATAGCGACCACTGGATGAGTATCAACTGTTAGTAATGTAATTATGCTGGTAATCATTATATCCGTTTGACACACAGTGCATAGACAGTGCTAAGACATAAAAGGAAGTGAATCGAGTGTGAAACGAGAGCTCGTCCATAGCAACATGTCGCTCGCTGTTCCACACGTTCAGTACAGTGCTCGTTATGTCAGAAAATAGCTCTTCCTATTTTCTCAAGCTATTTAAAAAGACATTCCTCAGGATTGAGTCATTGATGAGATACGCCAAAATATCACAGATAAAATCAAGGTGAACTTATTATAAAGAGACTTATTGTTTTCTACAAGAAGGAGCTTAAGCAGGAAAAACTAAGAAATACTGTCAAATATTAAGTTATCAAATATTAAGGTATGTTAAGCCGATTAATAAATTCTTGTGTATAATTTTAGGCATCTTTGGCAAACACAGTATGGTATTTATTGGTCGAATTACTTATCTCTTGGCTTATCATGCAGATCGTTTCTCACACCCACAATGTAATCAAATAATTACTGTGCTGAAATGACGAGCTTTAGCCTTGCCAGGCACCACAGTCAATGCTGGACATAAGCCACCAGAAGAAAAAAAACAAAAAACAAAAAAGAAGCACAACCGTTAAAACCAACATGCAACTTCTCGCAGTGTGACAAAACCTCCACAAGGCGTGTTGACTTACTTTGAGGAGGAGTGTGGGTGAGACGTGGTTCCCGGTTTACATGAGCCGTGGTTCCTTGTCCTGGCGTGCGGCTTCTCTCTCCCAGGCACTGCAAGACGAGAACAATGGGCATGAGTTTGCGCCGTGCCGAGCCGAGCCGCGCTGTGCCGTGCCGTGCCGTGCTGTGCCGAGCTGTGCCGTGCCGTGCGGAGCGGAGCGGAGCGCAGTGGAGCCGAGCACCCCTCCACATGTCTCACATCATGCCTCACATTCTGCCGAGGATTTATCGGGGTGCCTCCATGGCAGCTCTTCGCACTGTGACAAACACACATGCGCAAGCGCACAGACACACACTCTCTTTCTCACAGAGAAACACACACACACGCACACACACACACACGCACACACGCACACACACACACACGTGTGCGCGCCTCAACGTGGAAAACACATGGGCACCCTGGATGTTCCATCCTAAACATACACCAACGGGCACAAACGGACACACACACATGCACACACACACACACACACACACACACACACACACACACACACACACAAACAAAGACACATAGAAACACACAGACACAAAGACACAAACAAAGACACACACAACGACACACTTAGACACAAAGACAGACTTGCACACAAAGGGCAAGAGGGAGCCAGTACTGTCTTGGTAACGGCTCTAAATTAGGAGGCGGAATGGCTTCCCAGGAGGATTTGATGACTGGGCAACACCTGAGAACCGCAGTGCTATGTCACATCACGCTGACACCTGCCTGTCCACGGAGACTCACTGTGCGGCTCCCCTCATCACAGGAGGACAAGGAGAGACAGCGCAGCACGGCAGAGAGGACTGTCACCGAGTCCACTGGGAAAGAGAATGACACTGGGGGGGTGTATGTGTTAATGTGCCTCACTGCATCACTGTGTGTGCATGTACGTGTATGTGTGTGTGTGTGTGTGTGTGTGTGCGTCTGTATGGGTATATCGGCATCCTCTTGTGTGTGTGTGTGTGTGTGTGTGTGTGTGTGTGTGTGTGTGTGTGTGTGTGTGTGTGTTTGTGTTTGTGTGTGTGTGTTTATGCAGGCGAGTGTGTGTATGTGTGCATGTATGTGTGTGAGTATGGTTGTGCAAAGGAGTGTGTGTGTGTGTGTGTGTGTGTGTATGTGTGTGTGTGTGTGTGTGTGTGTCTAATGGTGTGCATCTATAAGACACCGATGTTGTGATCCTACAAATAGAGATGTGAATGGCTCCCTGTGGAATGAGGGGGGATTACAAACAATACACTGTGAAACTGGACTCATTCACACGGACACATAAATCTGTCAAAACAGTGAGCACATTCAGTCTCGGACAGAGTGAATCAAAGCACTAAAGCGAAGTAGACAGCTTGAACAGAGAGAGAGAGAGAGAGAGAGAGAGAGAGAGAGATGGGAGGGATGGAATATGGAAAAGAGAAATTAATGTTTTGTGGTATCTGGTGGCTCCTAGTAGACCAAATTCTATCATGGCGGTAGACCTGCTTTCAGCGGGTTTGGAATATTACCCACAAAGAATGGTGGGAAAGTTAACCCCCACCAGAACTCCTTAACTGGCACATCCACTGGAGCTCACACAATAAGTGCATTAAGCGAGAGAGAGAGAGAGAGAGAGAGAGAGAGAGAGAGAGAGAGAGAGAGAGAGAGAGAGAGAGAGAGAGAGAGAGAGAGAGAGAGAGAGAGAGAGAGATATGGTGTATGTGTCCAGGCAACATTGTAACCACTGTGGCATGGCTGTGAAACAGTCACTTCAAGAACTATTTCCCCCCATTTCCCCCTTTATGAAAGTGCATACACATATACACAAACCAGATGTACATATGGACCACACTGTTTGGGAAAGATACATCAACAGAGAGAGAGAGAGCACTAAATAGTGTGTGTGTGTGTGTGTGTGTGTGTGTGTGTGTGTGTGTGTGTGTGTGTGTGTGTGTGTGTGTGTGTGTGTGTTGGGGAAGTGAGGAGGGGGCAGGGAATAGAAAGAGACAGAGGAGGAGGTAGACAGCATGCAAGCAAGAGAGAAAGAGAGAGCGAAAGAGAGAGCAAGAGCAAAAAAGAGAGGTAGAGAGAGATTTCCCAGACTCTTCCTGCAGGTGACCACATGTCCCTTCCTCTCAGACTTGAAGACGTGTGGCTGATTTGGAGAATTTGAATGAAACCAAAACTCCTTTCGCCTGGGAACATTTGAAAGGGCTCTTGTATGTGTGTGTGTGTGTGTGTGTGTGTGTGTGTGTGTGTGTGTGTGTGTGTGTGTGTGTGTGTGTGTGTGTGTGTGTGTGTCTGTATGCGCGCATGTGTGAGCAAAACCATTAAGTGTGAAATCGCTTGACCCTCTCCATGGCATACGCGGGGAACACTGAACACTCACACCCATGCTGTCCAGCTTGTCACCGTCAGCATGCCTGATCTGCTGGCTCGTGCACACATAATGGTACCCAGCTCTTATTCACACACACACACAGACACAGACACACACACACACACACACCGGTAAGGGAAAGAATACCAATGAGTTCATAATTAGTCTATGTCATTCAATGCACTAGCCAGCCTGGCACACACCCCATGCAAGGCAGACTTTACGTCATCGTTAGGCGGCTATTTCCATATCTTTCCAATTAGGTAGCGCTGCTATGAAACACTTGGCCTCCCTCACCGATGGACGATCCCCAGAGAGAATCCAGTTTGCATTCCTGGAGACTGTCCGCGCTGCCTGAGCAGGTATGAATGGGAATCAGATGTCAAAGCCTTGTCTTCTCATCACAGGGCAGTATGCCGCATGTGCTCATATAGGAGCGCCTAAACACAGACATCGCTTTCATGGACACATACTGTATGTGTCCACTCACACACACACACACACACACACACACACACACACACACACACACACACACACACACACACACACACATAAAATAAGGTTTAAAATAAGGTTTAATGTAAGGTTTTCATTTTTCCAAAAATGACTCAGACAGTATGTCAGGAATGAACAAACCATTCCTTTGTACCCGGCCCACTGTTTGCTTGCCTCTCTCCCTCTGAGGCTGCTACTGATGTCCCCCGTGCTCTGAGCTGTGGACAGACCACAAGGGCTCCCCAGCCACACAATGCAATGCATTTCCTCTCCAGAAGTCACTACAAGCATCCCAACAGGGCCCAGTTAAGTCAAGTACATATAAAAGTGTGATTTTCTGCCAGGTTTTTTTTTTGTTTTTGTTTTTTTAAAGAAGGAATGTTGGCATCATGTCACCCTCATAAATCAAAGGCTTTTGAACTGGAGAGGAACTGAAAAACAAACTGAACAGTGAAAAGGATCAAAAAAGTAAGAAAAGCCAAGTATGACAAAACAGAGCAGACAGAGCAAATGAAGGCATGCTGTTTTCAGCTACTGCATTACGATATTTGGTCAGACTCAGACAAAAGTGAAATGGCAATGTTTGGCTTCAAATGAGTGAAATGCAGGAACAGTTGAGACAATGCATTGATCACTTGCTATGGGCAGCTAAGGATCCCCTATGGCCATACCCAACACCTACAGTACTTTACAAAGTAAGAATGCAATTCTTGCTTTGCATAATACTGATCAAGATTCAAGATTGCAAAATACACCAATTCTTACATTCCATTACACATGTAGAAGAGAGACATGTTGTGCCTTGCCTCCTCCATGCACCAATAAAGTAGTAACAGGTAACTAAAGTGCTTGATTCTGGATGTGGGAAACGGGGGGCAGAGAGAAGGTAGAGATAGAAGGCTAAGAGAGATAGAAAGAATACATAAGGAGAAAGAAAAGGAATCAAAAGAGAGAAAAAGTGAAAGATATGGAAAGAGTGTCAGGGAGGGTAAGAGAGTGAGATATAATCTGACATTAAACAACTGTCCAAAACAGTGGCACACCAAGGAGCACTTCATGTAGAATGGTGCTGGTTCCCAGGACGGCTTTGATAATGGACCATATACTGTAGACGAAACGTTCAGAACTGTTCATATTGTTATTCCCCTATTGTGTCTAGAGGTGTGTGTACATGAGTCTACCTGGACTGCAACCTTAATGATACCCTGTGAAAAGCCCTGGTAAACAGAGGATCCATTATTTCTCTGGGTCACGCCAGAATTCAGCATGATACGGGTGGCTGAAGAGCACAGTGCTCACTGAACATCGGATATCCATGGTAATGGGTAAATGCACCAAAACTCAGGGAAAAAGATGTCTCTTGGTTACCACTGCTGGCCTTATTCCTGACCACCGATTCTGGCTGGCCAGCATACAACACCACTGCACCATTGGTCTGCTGCCCAAGACTGGAAGTACCCAGGGCTATGATCTGTTTGTTTTTTAACGCCATGGCACTATAGCACTGCCAGTGAAGAAGGGTTGTGAACCACTTCCACATTGGAATTGGTGTTAGCGGTTCAAATGCGTCAACTGGGGTTACATTCCCCAGGGACAGCTGAGTAGCAGCACTGTTTTCCCAAACACCCAAACGGCTTTTTTCGGGGCTCATAGGTTGCTCAAGACAGCAAACCACTTTCAGTTATTAGTTGCTGTGTTAGTTCTCGTAATCCCTGAAACGTGAATGTGAGTGTTGGTGTGAATGATGTGTCAGCCCTCTCTGTTGTGTCAGTCTCAGGTCCAGCTATTTGTGAGTTCCTGGTTGTGCATGTCACAATAAAAAGCTGTCGCTAAAGAAACCTAGTCCATGGCTTTACAGGCTAACACCAATCACTAATGCAGCCCCTTTGCTTAAATCAAAAATTAGTTCACACCAGTTAGTCATTTTCTAAAATTAGATTTGATTTCTTTTTCTACATCATTATCATGGTATTTAAGATGGTTTATGACTACAAATACTTTAGGTTTTTGGCTTACTAGTTTTAGACAAAAACTCACTACCGTTACCAAGTGATTGTTGACTTGATGTACTAAAAGGAAAGATTTATTCACAATCTCCACAAAAAAATGGTGTTGGGTGGCAGTTACTAAGAACAACAGTGCCTTCACTCTGATAGATTTCCAGTGTACTTACAGATTTTGCCCTGAAGCTTACCAACTTTGTTATATTCTTTTCACTGTAGCTGCCACAAAGTAAACCCTTCTAGTTAATGCTTTTAAGTAGAGCAATTAGAGAAGCTATAAATGACTCTGCCATAAATGTCCCTTAAAAGTTAGAGGGGATTGACTGAGATCAGAGTTTTCTCCGTGCTAGGCAACCACCATTCTTTTCTTGCTCTGACTGGGACACAGAACGTGTATCACTAAAAGATGACAGATTTAGAACTCTTTAATTAATTTTCCATCTTATCTATCAATTATACAACAATTACTCAAGTCTCTACATGTTTAAATATGTTTATTCAAGGGCTACTTTGCCGCTAAAAGGGTCCCTAGTAAAAAAAAAAAAAAACAACAGCAATAGGCCTATTTGATTGATGGCTGCACTGGAGTGCAACCCTTTTAATCAACACAAGCTAATCAAACCCTGTAAAACACTCTGTGTAAAAATGAGACAATTTCATACAAGCCAGAGAGGTTCGTTTTCCGCTGATTTACACAGAGTGAGCAACGTCAGTAGGAAATGTTGTCTGGTGCAGTAATTACAAAATACAGATCCAAATGACGACAACTGCAGTTAGCCGCGTAAACAAAACACTGTTCTGTCCTCCATCTTCTTTATGAAGCTGTCAGAAAAAGAGCAGTCAACAGAAACCGTTTACAGGATCGAAACAACATTTAATGATTCAAAATCAAAACCAGCCCTCTGGGCAAAGGAGACATGCCTAAAGTTCATTAAAACTGCATTGTGCAAATGGCCATGAAAAAAACAACGTAAAACAAAATTGCAATGAAAGCTGACTTTTTTCCTCTCTCTCTCTCACTGAGGTTGAAGTTATATAGTTTTAATTGGTTTCATTTTTTAAAATAATAACTGGTGGTTTTAATGAAGAAATATAGGGGCAACTTCAGAATCAGCTTGATTGCTCTCCTACTCACAAAAGAGTGGGATTGCTACTGTTCCTCTGTCAGGGTCATGTGGCAGAACATCAGGCTGACACACACCAATGCCTGTGACCTTTTCCGTAGCCGTGTGTGCTCTCTGCGGTGCACTGAACATGGGAATGATGCCGGCGTAGGAAATGAGGCTGATGAGAGAAAAGCTCATAATTCGACTCGCTTATCCTTCACCATCCATTCATTTAAATGCGGGCGATTAGGTCCACACAGAGCAGAGCTGAGCAAAGTCTCGAGCACGACTTGAGTCTCGTTTTCCCCCGCAAAGTGGTTTTTGTGGTGAGGCTCATAACCTTGACTAAAACAAATAAAAAGTGTGGAAAATAAAATAATAATAAAAAAAAGTTTTAACAAAGAAAAAAAAACTCTCCATCATCATTTCTGAGTTGCTGAGCGATCAGTTAGTGGGACGAGTGCTATCCATGCACAAAGATTAGCTGTCAAGCAGTTGGTTTGGAAATGTCAAGCATAGCAGGTTCAGGCCTGTGTCACCTTGCCATTTGACAGCTGTGCTCCTCAGAGGCCACCCCTGGCACACATGCATAGGGACTTGGGGCAACAAAATCAAACAACCTTGAAAACACAGTCAGCACACTTCTTGGAATTTCATTTTATCTCCAAGGTTATACTGTAGTTTGTTTCTCTCTCTCTCTCTCTCTCTCTCTCTATCTATCTCTCTCTCTCTCTCTCTCTCTCTCTCTCTCTCTCTCTCTCTCTCTCTCTCTCTCTCTCTCTCTCTCATTTAGGATATAATTTTTTAGGGTTAGTTTTTCCCCCTTCTGAAAAAAGTATCTCATTGAAGTCTCCATATAGTGAATTTATTTACATGTGTTTACACATGAAAAAGACATTTGTTTTGCCAAAAGGGTTTTTGATCGCATACAAAAGCAAACAATAATCAAGGTGAGGAGCAGGGGTCACACACATCAAAGGTCCTTGTCCAGAGAAAAAGACTCCTTTCTCCCGCTCCGCTCTTCCATCTGCGAGTTATTATAGCTGAACCCTATGGCCAAAAAAAAGCAGAGCCATCCCACAGCATCCCATCTGAATAGCCCTTCTCTATGTTTATTGTTGGAGGAAGCAGGGCAATCAATGAGGGGAAATTGGAACTGGTTCACTGCAGTGGCAGCATTCTGAAAAGGACAGGGTGTAATGAATGTTTGATGGATTTCTTTGCGTCCTGGATGGATGGGTGTGTGTGTGTGTGTGTGTGTGTGTGTGTGTGTGTGTCAGAGATAAAATGGCCACTTGTTTATGGTCCGGATGGTGTAGGGCATGAACACTTAAATAAATCGCTTGTGTAAGATCGTGGCGTAAGAGCGATGTTGATTCAGTGTCCGACCTTGACCAATCTAAAACCCTAAGAGAACACAAATGTCTGTAAACTGACAAATCACAGGATATCCTTCCAGCTCAGGATGGGCCACTCCTAGCTCCTACGTCACAGTGACAACACTGACCTACGTGATAACACTGACCTGACATGTCACCGTGATGTGTCTGTGGGGCGTCACCTATGTATGACTGAAGCTAGGCACAAAGGTAGAGCAATGAACACTGTCCGTGTCTGGGGACCATATATTTCACATTACTGCACACTCAGTCTCTTTCATGTATGCCATAAATCACTGAAGTTGTCTCAACTGAAACACGAGTTATTGCCACTTTGGGAATAAGACGAATGAATGGTGCATGGCTACTGACTGAACTCTTGCCCGCCCAGATTATGCGGAAGTTGACCTTGGAAAGATGACGCGGTGGAGAAGTGGGCATGAGTAGTGCATCATACCAGGATGGAAGGGAGGGCAGGAAAGCCAGGGATAGGATGGGATGGGTTGGGAAGCCAGCAGCAGGGGGAGAGAGGGACATCCGGAGCTGAGCTAGCATGCAGGCAGGAGGTGGAACAGAGGGGAATAGTGCTAGGGAGTGAGTGATTGCATCAGTGCAAGTGTATACTGACGACTGTGCATTTGGCACCGTCCCTTTTGTGCTCCGCAAAGTTACGTAAGATAATAGCTGGACCGGACTAGGGGCCGTGACATCCAGGCTTGTCACTGCAAACTCACTTTCTGGTCATCATATCACATCCTGTGCTACATAAAAAGGAAATAGGCAGTGTATCCTCTGATTCTCTCAGTTCTCTTTCTCTTTTACTGTCTATATGAGGTATTACACTCCTAGAGAGCACTTGTGAAATCTCAATAATGGACTAAACGCTGCACTTTCAGTGCTGGTTACGGTGATGGTGGCTGATGAACGATTACAGAGATAAGGGCGAGGCCCTTCCGTTACACCCTTGAGGGTCATTGCCCCCTTGGTGAACGGTAGTGATCAATCACCATTAGAGAGGCCACGCAAGCCAGCGGAGCTATGGGTGGGCACCTGAGGATGGAAAAAACACATGGGGAGAGAGAGATCGAAAGAGAGAGAGGGGGAGAGAGAGAGAGAGAGGCGGAAGGAGGGAGGGAGAAAATAAAAGGGACAGTGAGGGAGGTCTGCCTGGATGAGATCAGATGCAGCCCATGTCTGAGGTGGCCTTAGACCCCAGGGGTGTGGGCTGGGCTGGGCTGGGCTAATGTCACTACCAGCTGATGGTGGTACGGCCAGCCCCAGACGCAGCTGGTGTGGACATATAGCAATTCACACAGATGGCGGAGGGTGGTCAGCTCACTCTCACCAGTTGGTTCTGCTGCAGAGGTCAAAAATAGCACAGTGAAAGCCACGTTAACTGTTCAATGTGGGACAAAGTGCACAAAGCTGAACCGCACAAAGAAACTAATCATACTGACTAACTAGCCTGGTCCTTCTCACCTTGTAATCAATGATATTTGATGTGTCACCACGTGACTTTCTATAGGGATTGACCTATCCACATATAATATTGAAGGAAGCCTGCTAAAACAATTATATTTACAAGACTATAATATTAATAGTGAGAAAGCTAATGTTTATTGGTGAGAATATTTAAAATATTAAACAGAAATAACACTGGATTGTTAAGGAATATCCATTTCTTTCATAATGTCAAAATGCATTCTGTGTAGTCTGTGGCCCACAAAGGTTAGCAGACTAACCAGCTAAAGCCTCACTGGCCTTTTTTTGTTATACCTCTCTGTACCTCAAGAGGAGCTAGTGAATCATTGCAACATTCAGCAAAACAATGCCAAGATATACACAATTATGCTGTCAAAGGCAGAAGCCCAAACTGTCAAGATTAGTGTCCTTGCCAGCTAAATCCCAAGAAGCTAAAGTTATGTGTGTTAGCGTCCTATACTTAGCCTTGGCCACATCAGCAAAATGTTCATCATCATCTGCCAAGGCAAAAGAGATTATGTGGACAAATGGAAAGTATTTTATTGTCTGCAATCTGCTTGGGGTGGGGAGTAACAATTTTGAAGTTGAGGTTGAATGAAGTTATGACGTCCATTCAACTAGAACCGAGTAAAGCTATGTAAAGAAATGGATGTAGGAAAAGCTTTGAAAAAGGCAAAATCATTTGACTGTTGAATTTATTGATCTAGCTGGGTTGTTTCACACCTTCTGGCCATGGTTTGCCACTCATAACATATCTCTCAGTTCCAAAAATCAACATTTCACACGTGAGGGCTGGCCTGCTAAAAAGCAGGCTGAGAGGAGCAACAAAGAGTCATTTTTCAGCAAGGCCCAGCATGGGAGACCCCTGAACCCCCCTCCTGCTTTCTTAAGGTCCTGTGCACACCACTGGCTACTGTTAGAGAGGAAAGGAAATGGCCCATTCAGTGTGTGAATAATGGAGGCCTTCGCCCCAGAAGACTGCTACTCCCAGCCTTCTCACCCTGGCCAAGTGTGCAGCCAGCCTCTGCAAGGTCAGGGAGAGCGAAAGCTGCAAGTTCAGGGGGGAGACTAAAAACTCTGTGTGAAAGACCAAAAGGCAAAAAGGTGACATTTTAGAGGAGAGCAAGTTAGAAGAGAATAGGGAAGTAAGGATGAAATCAAATGGGGAAAGAGTAGCAGGGAAGACACCACACACAGAGTGGAAAATGGTGGAACGAGCTCTGGGAGTTGGAAAATATGTATCCATGGATGGTGTTATTGTTTTTTAACTCCTGGCGCAGTGAACTGTGCAGACAGGGAATTGTGGGAGAATCTCTCCAACACTCTACGCCCTACAGCCCTACACACGCATGGGCTGGCTAGCACACCCACACGCACACAGACGCTTTCCTTTGGTGTCCCGTGGGACCGGTGCTTGCTTGAGCACAGGTGGCCGTGGTTAGCAGCAGGGGACCACTCGGGAGCTGTTTTTACTCCCCTCTTCTTTACTTAAGCCACACATGTGCTCCCTGTCTGACCTCATTACTGGCTGACCCCAGACCAGAGGTTTAGAAGGAGGGAGAAAGAGAGAGAGAGAGAGAGAGAGAGAGAGAGAGAGAGACCGCTCTGGCCAGTCGCCTCTGTGAATCACTGCCTACAGCCGACACAACGATTGAGATTTACAAAGGTAAGGGCGCAGTAAATCACACGCGATAAATGAAGCGCGAAGGCGACGTCTAATTTACGACGTCCAATTTGCAGGAGGGGGGGGAAACTTCACGCCTGCCGCTACCAGACTCGGTGCGGTCACACACGTTGCGTCGGGGAGTGTCACGCTTCACCTGCTCTACAGAGAGAGAGGGAAAGAAAGATAGATGGAAAGGAAAACGACAGAGAAAGAGAGAGAGACAAAAAAATGACTGTGACAAGTGTTGAGCTTATTGCTTGGCAAGCTACCTCCATGGCGACAGTTTACTCAGGCAACGGAACAGTGGCTCTTCTGTCGTATGGTGGGACATGGGGACCACTAAAGAAGAGTAGCACAAGTGGTAAAACTATTATCCCCTGTGTGAGTGTGTATGTGTGTGTGTGCGTGTGTGTGTGTGTGTGTTTTTTTTGGGGGGGGGGGGGGGGGGGGGGGACAGTGGCGAAGGGGGGTACGTTATTCTAACTGGCTCTGGGTCATTAGCACTCACTGGGAAAGCCAGCGGGATGGCCATTTTGGGAGCTTGATCTCGCTAAAGATATCTGAACTATGCTCTTTGGCCCCGGTGGACAAAGGAGGGGACACAAATGGAATAACAGGCAGTGGAGAGATGGAGAGAGAGATAGCGAGAGAGAGAGGGAGAGTGTAAGACTGCTGCCAGCTTTCCGTCACTGATCCTTTTCAGAGAGCCTGATAGTGTGCCTGACCAGGCTTGTCTGAAAGTGAATGAGCCAATGACATGGCCTTTTCCAGCAACAGCACAGCCAAACCATGGGGCCACTTTGACTGCAATCAGGCCAAGCTTCTCGTTGGCATTTGGAAGTGAAAAGCGATGAAGGCAATCTCTCAGGTCTCATTTGTTCTGTTGGAAAGCGAACAGAGTGGCCGTATGCGGTCTGGATTGTGCATTGTGAAAGTGCGCTTCGGCTAATGAGCCAGCAGTGAGCATAAATCGAAAGAGACATATTTTGAAATACGCATTATTCAAACTGTGATCTATATGTGCCCCCGGAGAAGAAAACAGTCATCTGGTTGAAGTTAAAAGACAAGCCAGCCATGTTGATGCATTCTATCAAGGTGGGAATGGCAGTGTTTAGCAGAAGAGCATTTCCTGAAGTGAGCAAAGTTGTGTTGCAGCATAGGCCTAAGCCTAAGGCAGAGTTAAGCAGAGACAAGCACCAGATGCTGGTGAAAATGCAGTGGGGGTCTGCTGCGTTTCCCCAAACACCACACACGCAAAGGCTGCCTGTCTGGAAAAGCGTCATAGCACAGGAAGGAAACAGACGGCAAATGCAACAATGCAAAGCAGGACCAGGTCATTGTGAGAGAAAACAAAATGTTTGTGAGTGTTGTATTTGTCACTATCCCTTAAGTGACAAAGTGATTTCGGGGATGTGATGCAAGCTTATGGAGAGGAAGGAATAGAAGAGGAGCCGTCTTTCTGTTGCTGCTGCTGTTGTTATTTTGAGGTGTTGCAAATTCAGTGTACCATCACAAAACCTAGTCAAGGTGAACGAAACAAACAAAACCTCAAACCCTCAGACTCATCAAGCTAAACTTGATAATATAAACATATACTGCAACAATGCCGAGGTCTTTCTGTGTGATGCTTTCCTCTGTTGTTTTGGAATGGATTCTAAAACCACTTCCAAAGTGTGGAGCCAGGTTAAATTCCCAAAGTGGCTGTTTCTGGTGTGGGACCTGCAGCCTTGAGAAGGAAATAGCTTGGACCCTGAGAACACTTCACACATAATTAAGGGAACTTTACATGTCCCTGACATTTCGACACAATCTGACCAAACACTCTGTTCTCTGTAGCCCATGTGGACTTACATCTACACAATCTAAAACACAGCTGTTAAAATGAACTTACACACACACACATACACAGACCTACAGATATACACACTATGTTCAGGGACAATGAATGAAAGTCTGTGACAAGTTCTGTCAAGGAGCGTGTATATACAAAGGCAGAATACATTTGGCAAAGTCTCCACAGTTCATTCATCGGTGTAAGTATTAGTCCTTTGATAAAGTAATGCCAGATGAACACCAAAATCCCCAAACATCATACAAATGTGCGGTGCAGAGGGCAGCTGTTCAGAGATGAACTCATTTTCATATATTAGCTTTGCTTGACCCTGGTGCTGGTAATACAATGCTTGGGTGATATCCACATTTAGTACAAATTCAAAACACAAGAACAAAATCGGTCAGCTGACACTGGATGCATTTTAAATAGGAAGTGCAGCAACTTAAGTGAAAGAAGACATTTACGTGCTAGAATTGAAGGCAGACAGAAAAAAATAATGAAAGACAAAGTAAGGGGGGGGGGGGGTGGGGGGGGGTGGGGGGGCATTGTTTTGTGCTGTTCCTGTGACATTGTGCATTCTCCATGTTTCCTGTTGACAGGGCATTCGGTGTGGCGTGCTTTTCATCAGTCAGGCACCAACTCAGCCACCAACATCTGCAGTCCTCCGGGACCTCACAGAAACACAATAAAAGTGCCTGTCTGTAGCACAGCCCCCACCCGGGACCAGGCGACGGGGCACACCTTCGTCCATCAGGCCTGCTTTCCAGTTGTGCGGGGATGTGAACCTCCGCAGCCAAGCGGTACGCTACTGTCTGAGGCAACCCAGACAAAGTCCAGAAGGGCCTTTCCCGGTGGGATCCCTGTGCGCTATGCTGTGCGAGAGACACTAGCCAGAGCTGGATCTGAAAGGTGATGAATAGGGCCTTCAACATCCAGAGGAACAGGAGACCGAACCCAAGGACGCAGGGAGAAGCCTCTCCACGGGCCCTACACAAGATATTGATCGTGGAAGAGATGAGAACAATGGGCTGCGTATCCCCTCAAGTACCTCACAGGTCGATGGTCAGAATTGATTACCCGCACCTTGATTAATTTCAGTCCTTTAAATGGAGACTTCAGGGGACTCCCCTGTGGATTGCTGGTTAGGCAAAGACTTGGCTGAATCCTCTCAGCGCTGACGGATTGTGGTTATTGTACACAGGTCGCTAGCGGTCTTAAAATTGAGGCGTATGGGATTTTGGTCAGGCCCACTTCAAACCCTTTCCACCATAACTCACGACTCGCCATGGTCTTGTGTGTATTTCATAACGCATTTCATAGCCATCAACACTGCATGGTTACAACCATTCAACACTGCATGGTTACAACCATTCTAAAGGGCCCGTAAGCCAGGAGTCCAAGTAGATGACACAGAACAATATAAATATTGCATGTTAGAAAATAAAACGGACTCGTAAATATTATTTGTAACTACGGAACCAGCCTCTTAGGAATCACTGCGGCCAGACGCCATCCTAGCCGAGCGCCTGAGACGTGAATAGCCCCTGTCAGGCTGGTGAGAATTTATGAGCCAGGGTTGGGTTTCTGTCTAACAGCCATTTCTGCCTGGTAATAGCACAACCGCAATTATTCCATCACCACGGCCAGGCAGCTCAGCTTGAGTACACGCGCCAGTCAATTACCTACATCACAGCGAACTATCTCTGCTGTATTCCACATTGAAATAAAATACTGGCAAAGCTATCACACTAGCACTTGTGAAACAAAATGGTTAGGCTAATAAAGGAAAGTCAAAGTAATGCAGTCATCACATCAGTCCCAAAGATTGCAAGGAGATGAACTCCAGTAAGGTAATAAAAAATAATAGGAGTCGAAAATGATTGTGAAGCACAACAAGATAATTCACAAAGGAATCAATGAATGGATCCCTTTAGAAGCTCAGGAATGGAGAGGGGTGGTTCACACATGAGTCTCGGGTAGCTTGAAGGAATGAGCTTGCATTGACCAGCCTTGGGCACACCACCGCTAGTGATTTTTTGGCCGCTGGCTGCCCATCTCGAGTTAAAAACATATTCATTATCGTTTGGCTGTCAGGACCCCAGGGCTCTGGGTCATCTTACAGAGCCGTCTGTCAGTGCTTTGCATTCTGAAGCATCGGGGGGTTAAGGCTGCAGTGCTGGGGGGACACTTACCAGTTCAGCCGTGTCTCTAAATATCTACGTTGTAAGCAACCACAGAGTCTGTAATGCCATAGCATACACACAAAAAAAGAAATCTATGAGACGAGAGGAGTTACATAAACATCTAGGGGTAAAGAGAAAAAAAGGAAACTTAAAAGCATTAGGGTAGACAGTAATGGAGACATCAAGGCGTCCAGTGTTCTGTCTGGTTTCACAATGTCAAACAAGGGTAAAATCACACAGAGCCACAAGCTACCAGAGAGAGCTTTCATATTTCCAACCCCCCCTCCTCCACTTCACACACACACACACACACACCTCAATAAACAGACTTAACTGAGAGGACGGCGAGTGCCCAACATAAACAGGGCAACGCTCTTTAGTCTTACTCAGGGCTGCTGGACTTAGACCTTGTGTTTGACAGTGTTATCTCATTACAGACTGATGCACTGCTTTCTCACGCTTATGAACACTAAACTCAGCTGCACGGCTGTTTCGCAGAGATGAAATGACAAGGGACAACTGAGAAGTGCTGGAGAACAAGACAGAGATTCAGTCTTTTCCTTTTTTCTTTTCCAATGACGCAACTGTATCTTCTTTCTGACCCCTTAGCATGCCAAGATGATATGACAGGAAGAAATAAGTTAAAAAACACACACACACACATGATGGCCCAACATCTCATGTCTCCCCCATGCTTTGATTCCCCTATAAGCCCATCCGTTCACACCCAGGCCAGCCCTCAGAGTCCTTCTCTCACCTGGGCAGCCCTCGTGCCAGAACATGCAAGGGCAGAGGGAACATCTTCACGAGGGGAAGGAAAGCAATAGTCGAGATAGATCCGCCAAGGGGTAATGTGAGAAGCGAAATTGCCATGTGTGTGTGGAAAAGGCTAAAGGCTACTTTGTAGTCTTGTTATCGGAGCGGAAAAAGGCCTCCGGTCTGTGGCACCCTCCAACTCTCCCTCTGTCTCTCTCTCGGCGACGGATGAGCTGCCCTGCCAGAGGAGTGTTTACCTAAACTCAGGAAATGTTCTGGTTGAGGTTGTGTCTGCTGTCCGCTCGCCATCACAGTCTAGTCAAACTGAGAGCTCCGGCTATTTTGCCTTTTTTCCTCTTTTTCTTTCCCTTTTTCTTTTTCTTTCTTTCTTTCTTTCTTTCTTTCTTTCTTTCTTTCTTTCTTTCTTTCTTTTTTTCTTTCTTTTTTTCTTCATTATTTGTTGTGTTTCCAACAACAATCGCGTTTGGACAAATATTTACCCCATAAAGCTCTGCAAGCTTCTGCAGCGTGGTTATGTTTTTCGCTGGCACTTCATTGTGAGCGGTGGGAAAACAAGTGTGCAGTCAAACCTAAACGAGCAACACATGAGTGACATGCTGAATTAGGCAGCAAGATGCCGGGTCAAAAGTATAACAGAGCTCTCTCAAACAACTCTACAAGCCCTCTTTTATGACATGTGATCTGGCATACCCCCCCCAAACAACTGCAGCACTCGTGCATTCATATCTTTATCACACACAGTCCCACACATACACACACACACACACTGGCCCTTCTGCCCCAGATTTCTTGCAGGGAAATGTGGTAAGACACACGCCTGGGGGATTAGGAAGGTGCCTGCTCTCCGTGTGGTCTGTAACGCAAGCCTGCTGTTGTGCTGCGTTACGTGCCAGTGCTGTGCTTCCCCGGCTTTGGGTACGTCAGTGACAGCCTCAAGGGTAGTAAATCGCTAATGAATGATCCCGCTCTTTTGCTAATACTGTAGCCGTTAAAAAAAGGATCTATGCACAACGTGGCTCATAAAATCTTATTAAAGCCACCCACATCATCGCAGCATTTTCAGCTTAGGTTACAACTGTTGGGAGAGCTGGGCTGATTTTGCGTCAATCACAGAGGTAATGTTTACGTGAGTCAGTTAAGGACAGAGAGCCGTGGTCACCGGAGCCACATTATTGAAGACAAAGCAACACAAACCGGATACAGTAGGCTTGAGTTTTTTTTTTTTTCTCGATAAAAGGAAAAAGATCATTGTTCGGAAAATTTAGTGTCACTGGTACGATGACTAACTCACCAGTTTGCATGACAAAACGGTTTTGCTGCTCTTTAATCATAATATCCCTTTCTGTGGAATAACAAATACACAATGCATTTATGCTAAGATACACAAGAGTCAAAGACAGGAGAGCAGAAGAAAATGTTTCTTCTGGAATCGCACATATTTCAATAGCCACTCATCTGAGACCACATGGAGACCTGCCCGGACCATGGCTGTCTCCACACTAATAGACTTCCCTGTCTTTCCCGACTTTTGAGAGTACCGACTCAGCAGGAATGTCAGCGAATATTTTTGCCCTCGACGGCGTTCAAGCACAACCCGATTGAGCCATCCCAGGAAGTGATAAAGTCTGCCGGTGGCGACGTACACCCACCACTAAACCCAGATGACCCACCTCGTCAAGCCAACACCCTTTCGAAAGCCTCCAGAGAGGGCCGTTTATAAATAGCCTTTCCCTGAACTTAGCCCCCTCGTCCCCCTCTATGGCCAACACCCCTACGCCCACCCCAAACCCTTCTCCCGGGCGCCCTTAAGCCCTTGGCCACGGGTCCGGGCGATAACCAGCCGACAAACGGGCCTCGGCTCCTGCACTGGACATCTTCATAAACGCACATGTTCCTGGTGTCTCCGTTTACCACGGGAATGCCAGGGCCCGGCATGTTTGTGCTCCGCTGGGTTATTTTGAGACTGAGTAAACAGTACCTTGTGGGTTAGGGGCGCATCAGTCATCGGCGCAGAGGCGGCTGGGTTAATTGGTCAGGGTCAAGGCTGTCCATCAGTCCTGCCCAGTAGAAACACAGCTGTATGCCAAGCACCGCTGACAGTCATCGATAGAGTTATCTGCACCAGAAAGGCACCAGTCTTCTGCAGTTCGATATCGGGGGGTTAACTGAGGCATCGGAGCAATGCAGGTTTTACGAGGAAGCGTACAGAGTTAGACTGGAGATGTGCGATGGTCAGGTTTCACCTGACTCTTTTCATCTTGACCTGTCACCTGATGACTCTATTTCTCGCCCGGCCTGCTGTCGACGTCGACCACTGATCTGGAGTCTGCCTCTCAACACATACACACATATCAACACACACACACACCACACACACACACACACACTTCTGCTCAGTATCATCAGGAAAGAAAAATAAACACCACGTTCCTTGATCTGCATTACCATGAGAATTCTACAATAAAATTACAGCCCTGAAATGTGTTTAATCTCCAGCCAGCAAAAGTTGGTGAAGCCCAACCGAGCCCAGATTACTTGAACTTGGTGACTTGTCTCCAAAAATGTGAGGAGCGCCAGTCATCTGGGTTCCTCGCTTCCGGGCTGAAATATTACCTTCCAGCGGTGCCTCCCAGCTCTCTGTTCGGACCGAGCCACAGGGGTCCCTCTCTCGCCTTGTGATATACGAGGCCACCAGTAAGTGGTTCACTGGTTCACAGAGCTAATCTACGAGAGCCTCTCAATGAGCGCTAAGAAATCTTTTGAGTTTTAATAAGCCGTGCCTCTCTCTGTGGTCCCTTATTCGACGTGAGGCGCTTATCTTCCCCTTATCGCTACTGACTGAGCCTCCATTATGAAGCCGCAGGAGCTGAAAAGTGGAATGGGGGAGGAAGGTAATCCTTCCTGCGGGGACAGGCACCAGGGTCATACTCGCAGACTTCATAATTACGCCATATAGAGCCTAGAGAACATAATGTAAGGGGAGTAGCTGCCAGGATCATGCAATAGAAAAAAAAAACTCTCTCCCAGACTCTCTATCTCTCTCAGTGTCTCTCCCACACTTGTTATGTGTGCGTGCTCTGTGCTGTCTGCTTGCATGTGGGTAGGTATGAGTGTGAGAGTGTGAACGTAAGAGTATGTGTGTGTGTGCGTGTGTGTGTGTGTGTGTGTGTGCTTCTGTGCCTGGTGCATTAGCCCTGAGAGCTGTTGAAGTGGGTGATGTGTTGGTGCATTGATGTGATGGAGTGGTGGAATGATGGACTGGCAGGGTCTTCACACAAAATGGAAAATTAGCCCAGCACTATCAGCCCCTCTGAATGGAAGCCCACTACCCTGCCCCCGACAGTGTCACAAGCCATCACATATCTATGGGTGTGCATGCATGTACAGCACACTTCGTGAGTGGGTATGTGGGAGTGTATAGAAAAGGTGGTCATACCTTTACTACCATTAACTCTCTCTCACACACACACACACACACACACACTCGTCTGTCTGTCTCTGTCTCTGACACACACGCACACACACACTATAGTCTGTCATTGAAGTTAATTCCCATTCATCATACCTATAAAAGAACAAAACCACACACACACTCATGTCTGAGCATGACCTCTGAGCACATTAGCAGGACGTGTAGAGTCCAAAGCAGCTAACATCAGTTTCCCTCTGATGCTCATTTGGAGGAAAATGGGCCATCGATACAGTGATGATATGTGATGAGTCTATCAGCCCGCGAGCCAGTCTGTGCCTCCTGACAGCTGTGACCTTCACAATGTGATTGCTGTTGCAGGCTCGCGCATTTATTTGTGGCCAGCTATTGACTAATAGTGTGGCCCGTGGGCACATGCATACATGTCCAAATAACACACACACACAAACATACACACACACAAACGCACATACACACACACACACAAACGCACATACACACACCTGCAAGTGTGCCCTCATGAAACTTGTGCACACAAGCACATATGTGTGCAGGGGAAAAATGTATGCATATTCATGCCAAGCACGCTCATACGTCTATGCATGCCCAACAGTCTAGGCCTATAAGGTTAAAAAGCATATGCTGACCCATCAGATTCAATGAGAGAGCATAGGATGAATATACAACAGGGAAAGGAATGCTTCAGTGTTTCAATGCTTACACCACAATACTGTATTCTGCAAGGCCTCCAATATCATCAGAACTGATACTTAAAACTTAAGCCAATTATGGAAGCAGTGCAATATTGGTATTTCAGCAGTTTAGGGGTCAAACGACCAGGATCCTACTAGAATCGGGATCTCCATCAGGGCTTGCTGGGGATTATCGAGTGACCTTGCTCTCAGACGAGGCCACTTGCGCCGGTTTTAACAACGGATGGTGATGGTTGTCAGAGTCTGTTTGCAAGCGATATCAACAATGAGATCTTGTCGGGCTGAATAAAACCCCTGGCAAAAATTACTGCTCCTGACAACACCGGTAACTGAGTCCAGCTGCGTGTCATAGTTCGAATGTGCCGTAGTTTGAGTAATGATTCAGGATATAATACACGCCCACCATCTATCCACACACACACACAAACACACACACACACACAAACACTCTCAACGGCACTTCACCTTCATTTGTTCAGATAATGAGCCTGTTAAGCCCAACACAGACAGAGCTTCATTTGCATAATTTTTGCATAAGATATGCGGAGCACACTCTTGGGAGATGCTGTGCTGTGGACAGAACGTTCGGCTTTTGGAAAGATGACACAAATATTGATTTTCACCTCTCCCCCAGGACCTATTAGTGTCTGTTTGGGCCTCACTAACAAGGCTCCCAGCAAGTCAATCCCTCCATTAAAACAGAGACAGAGAGAGGGGAGGAAATAGAACAGTCGATACAGTATGAGCCATGGTCTGTGTCTTCTCGTTGTTATGTTTCCATAATAGGCTAGCCACCCAGTGTTGGAGGCGAATTCAAAGGTGTAGCTTCTTGTTGTTTTAACCACTCTTCTGTCCCTGTGTGTCTTGCGGGGAGGCTGCAGCTCTCTGGCTGGATTGTGAGAGAGAAGGAAGAAGTTTGAACCTATTTTGGCACATCCCGCTGATCTAATAAAATCATAATTTCCAGCAGCCCTCACCCGCCTCTCTCCCCGCCCGGCCCCTTCCCAGAAGCTATCTTTCATTTCACCTTGTCTTTGTGTTCACTTACAGACGTCTACAAAGAAGAAAAATGAAAAGCGAGCAAAAAAGAGAAGAGGAGGAGGAGGAGGAGGAGGAGGAGGACGGGGTGGGTGGGTGGATCATTTAAGCATTTAAATGAGACGCGCTCTGTCTCTCCAAGCTGTTCCCGAGGAGACATCATCCAATGGCTGGGATGTTGTTCAGCCATTTGCACCAATCCATCCATCACAGCGGCCATTATCATAAAGCTGCAGAGCGCCAGTGTTGGCCCGCCTGCAAACTAATGCCAGGCTGCCCAGTGCAGGCACTCACAGGGACGGATGCTGGCACAGAGACAGCATTACCCTTCATGCTTTCCTGACTATGAAATGACTATTTTTTTTTTGTTATGTTCACTTTGAACTGCCAAATGAAAGTCTTTACTTTTAGAAAGAAACAAACCCACACTCTCTCTCACACACACACAAACTCTCTCACACACACACACACACATACACACACACACACACACCAGTGAGGTGTCAAAGCCCATGCCAGCAGTGCAGAAATGACAAACTGCATTTTATGAGATATCTGTCTTGCAAATGACTGTACTTAAGGTGTGTTCGTTTTATGGTGGAAAACCACCTGTCTGAAACACACAGCCCTGACTCAGATACATCAAAGGCATTTAGCTGAAATCATTTACATTTTTATACAAGTTGCCCATTTAGTCATTTACAAGCCGTTGTTTCCTAAGCCACTTCGAGTCATCGTTGTGAATACACGCATTGATATATTAGCTTCTACAGAGTCATACCCCTGACATTGGTATTGCTTGCAGCATGTTTTACAAAAAAAAAAAAAAACATAATTTTCCAGGACCACAATTTTCCAAGACTGACAGGCATATTTAATATTTTCCCCTCCCAGTGTCTCGTCTTGTGTCAAGTTATTCATAGGTGCTGTAGCTACAGGCTACAAGTAAACAAAAGTTCTATAGTACGCCTTATTTTTGGTAATTAGTCTCTATTCAGAAACACAGACCGTGCATGCTTTTGTCTCCCCATGTCTTTAAAAATGTCAGGAAATTCTGAAAAAATATAGCCCAACCATTCTTTTTTTTTTTTTTTTGTTGGGTGGCTGAACTCACCGAACAAACAGCCTGTGTACATCTGCGTACACTTATATAATGGAGCCGGTATTTGGTAAGATTATGAGCTGTCAGGACGGCAGACATTAAAGAGTAAACCTATCAGACGGAGACCAGGTGTTTTTCGCTGCGCTGAAAGAGCAGAACAGTGTGTCAGTAACTACAGTGCTGCGCAGATGTAACAGGTTTTAGCATGACCCTTTAAGTTGATGAAAGCGGACCTCTGGTCCAGAGCTGAAAATCAGCTAGCCTCTGGGTATCTGTGAGCCGCAAGCATTAACCCTGTAGCACATAAGTGTAGTTTTCCAGAAAGACAGATTGCATTTTTTACAGCTCGTGGAACAGCAACAATCTGAATGTGGGTCAAAAGTGTGCCGTGGATCGTGGGTAATTGCAGGCAGAGAGACGGGAGAGGGAGAGAGTGCACAGTCAGCCTGGGGAGGCAGTGGAAAGCAGAGCAAGCTCAGTCAGGCACAGGTTAGTATAAGAGTGTGCAGGTTGCGGCGAGCGCGCTTAGCTTAGGTGTCTGTGAGACGTCTGGTCGTCTGTGGGCTCAGGTTCGGCGGTGGGGTAGTCTAACGGGCATCATGCGGCACTTCAAACACACTGCCATCTGCTTCAGATTACTGCAACCAAAGCAGTATGCACTCACCCGGTGCAGAAAGAGAGAGAGAGAGAGAGAGAAAGAGCAAACGAACTAGAGCGATAGAGAGAGGGGTTACTCATATGCCGTGTAAATCACTGTGACTGTTACAGGCTCACGTAAGGCTTCGCAGAGATCAAACCTGCCAGCAGGAGAACTTGTGACACTCCAAGCTACTGTAGTGTAATTTATACATGGTCTGCACAGCATTCTCCACTTGTTTGGGTGTTTGCCGATCTACCGTGCATGAGAAGTGCACAATTGCACGGGTAAATGAAAACCACAGACTTTTTAATAGGTACATTTGTGCAATTTTACAAGCTACCTCTCTGGAGGAGCAAAAAAAAAAAAGAACTACTGTGCTATTTTTTTGGCTACCACTGCCTCTGATTTATGATTCGCTGGTCTCCATTCAGCTAAGCGAAAAGGAAACACATGTTTTATCTCAAAGGGCAGTCATGTCTGACAAATGTACAGTGTGACAGTAATGACACCTCCGGCAAGACACCTCCACAAGCTTTCTTTGTACAGGGACCTCCAGCTCAGAGCGCACAGTACAGACAAGGCACTATTGCTTGGGGTTGAATTCATTACGTGTACATTCCAGATGAACTTTGGATGGAGTCTCCAGCAGAATGCTCATGACATGTATTTAAACTTCCATTTCCTGTTTGACACTTCAGTTTGTTACGTTCTCGTCTGGGTCTGAGTTGTGGTCGGGGAAAGCGGATGGGGATACAGTGCTGTTAAAATGAAACCCTGTCCTAATTCCAACAGTGTTCCTCTTGTCTCTTCCCCCATTTCAAAGCAATGTCATCACTTTGTCCCCGATTTAATCCCATTGCAAGAGACAAAATGTAGGAAGACTCACACTAAGTTCCACATGTCCCTTTTGTGGTAAACTGATCTCACTTTCGTCCAAATCATTCTCCTATTATCCATTCAAGTTTGTGTGAACGTTTTAGTTCTGCTTGCTCTCTATTCTTCCTATAGGCTGTGAGGCCTCCGTTGAAGAAGTGTCATCTCATCATTGAAGGAGACAGTCATTCGTTCGGCTGGGGGCCCATTTAAAGGAAATGAGTGGCTCTGAAAGGCTCCATGACCAAAGACAGGCCTGAAATCTAGCTCATCAGGAGTCTGACCCCGGCACAAAAGCCGCCAGAACCCCACTAAACATCTCGCCTCGCACCGTGGAGTGCCGCTTTGCATTACAAAAGACACTCAGGACGGCGTCATTTTCGCTGTGAATATGGTCCGAAATCTCATGCGGAAAATGAAGCACACGTTGGATGATGCAATATTACCCTAAGTGGAAAGTACTCGAAGCTTCCAAAGAAAAGTCTCAAAATCCCATTACACACTATCAGTGGTTCAAAGATAGACACTTTGTCGGAAAGTGGGGGAAAGAGAACAAAAGGAAAAATTGAGCAAAAAAGTAAGTAAAAAACTTCAGCGTCTGTTTCTCTCTGCAGTCTATTTGTCTGACGGTCTAACTTTACCTCAGGGTCTGCCTCCTATGTCTCAGGAATCCAGCGAGCAATCTGGCAAAGCCCTTCAGTAAAGGAGGGAGGGAGTGCTGTTTAAAAGCTCGTAGATGGAAGACTGGAGACAGACAAATGTAAACACTCATATGAAAGCCAACAAACCCTTGTGCATGAAAGGTTTCAAGGGACCTCTGGTTGGAGCCATACAAGAACCAACAGTAAACTAATATATAAAATGGATAGGTTTATCCTCGTAATCTAATGTTAAAGTCCAGCTTTATACTTGTTTGGGTGTGTGTGTGTGTGCATGTGTGTGTGTGTGTGTGTGTTGTGCGTGTTTAGCATGTATGAGAGAGACAAGAAGAATAAAGTCTCTGTGTACCTACAGAACGAGGATAACACAGAGCAGACGAACGTGAGCCACCTGTGCAGAAATTCTCTGTTTACAAGGTTATTTACAGCCAATATGACATGCACTGATCTCTCCCTCAATCAAAGCAGAGGTCAGTATCCTTATTGACCCTCAGTCAGAAGTATTCCAACAGCAGATAAAATATGGCCCCTTTGCAACGGTTTGTTGGGCGGCACATATGAAGGAGTCCAGATGTTCACTGTGGAGCTCTCTGTTTGCCCGAGGGGGGACAGTGTGTAACTACTTTACCACAACCGGCAGTGTGTTGTCTATTTTGACATTTTACATTCAACTTCATTAACGCTTGCGGACTGTGAAGTGACTTCTTTTCTAAAAATTAAAAAAGAAAATCAAAACAATTACATTTTTATCCAGTAATTCCAGGGGAAAGCCCCACTCTGTAAGAGCACAGGGAACAAAAACAACAACAAAAGGACACCATTATAGACATAATGCTATTTAAGACTAAATCCAATGAGCCAAGCCCAAAATTGCCGGACAAAATCTGCCTGGACAAATCTGTTGAGCGTGCTATAAAATACCAGCTCCACCCAGCTCACCTGATATCTAGTCATGTGCCAGCTGATGCATTACCTGGGTAAACACGATGCTTCCAGCTCCTGCTGAGGCATTGTTGGTGTCCTCTGACGTTTATTCAGCTGTGCTTTTGGAGTCTTGTATAACTTTCTCCCAAATTCCAGCACGCAAAGAGACTTACAACCAATTAGCATTTTGCTTGGAGCTATTTCTTGGAGTTTTTCCACATCAAAATAGAATGGAGCTTTGTGTATGGTGGGCACAGATGAAAAAAAAAGTGGGTAATCCAATTTTACAACTTTTCTTCTTTGCAATCAGCTGATGTTATTACAGAAAGAGAGGGAGAGAGAGAAAGAGAGAGAGAGAGCAAGAGAGAGAGGAGCAGAGAAAAAACAGAGATTTTAAGAGACAATATCAATGGGGTGTCATTAATTCCACTTCGCTAACAATGAGTTTATTAATGTCATGACTGTGCTCATCACCAATCTCTCTAGCATGGCCTGAATCCCCTTATGATTATTTCACTTCAGTCTTACTTCAAATTCCCATAATATCACTCGATCATACCGTTTAGCAGTCTCCCTCAAGTGTACTGTACCGTGTACAGTAGTGCACAGTAAACATAAGCTGATGAATGCCAAAAAACGGTTGGCGTTTAAGTTTTACTTTGTATGGTTTCCTCAGAGAGGCCTCTGTATATCTTGGGGCTTTGGCGAGGGGGCTGACGGGGTGGGCGTGCTGGGGGTGGGGAGTGCATTTGGCACTTGGTAAGTGCCTGAGGAGATCAAAGATACGCCTGCAATCCCCCCACTGTGACAGCAGAGCCACGTCTTTCTCAGCTGAGTGTGCTCGCCCCTGTGCCTCTCGGCGCAAACACATAAATACCGTTTGTTTCAGTCCGCCTTTCACACATTTCCACATCTGGCCACATTTAAATGCTCCACGGATCAGGAATTTGGACTACGCTGATGGACTTGGTTTCACCGCTGAGGGTTTGATGTAATGCCCAGTCATTGGGAGCCTGTCAAACAGTGCTCCCAAAAAATGTAAGCAGTGTAATACTGAACATATTCAACACGTGTATGTTCATGGGGAAACCAGTGTATAACAATATTTAATAAAAATGTGTACATTATTACATCTGTATGTATCTGTAATGAAATATCATGTTAATATTATCACTTTTAACCACAGTTGCCATTTCCTAAGGTGAAGTTAACAGGGTTTCTTACCATCGGTAATGATTTTTTTGAAGTGTCTTTGAGTGACATCAGCAACACCTCAGAAGTGTGAAGCTGAGGAGCCAAGGCTGGCTGTCTTTTGATCCAACGCTGTCAGTGCCGTTAGTGGTTGTCATTAGACAGGCTGCTGGTGTCTCCCCTCTTTTTTCACTGCTACCCACTTTGTGTGGGAATATGAGATTAGCCAGCCTGTCAGCTATTCACACCAAGCCGACAAAGTGCAGTCTCTTTATGGGTCTCTGGTGCGTTAACTGCAGACTGGGTGTGTGTGTCTCTGTGATCAGACCGATTAAGCACTTTTCTCGCTGGCAGAGACACATTCAGGGCACACTGACCACAGGCAGAAAAGGTCACGGTGACTAAAAAAAGATGTTTACAGAAACAGCTCAGCTTTTCACATGCAAAGTGCAGGTTGCTGTAATCAATCCATTGTGAACAGTGATGGCTGCCATTGACATTAGCTATTCAGGCATAAAAGGTGCTCCACAGGTTGACTCAGGTGTCCGACATTAGTAGCCCAAGCATTCCAAGCGAAAGCAAGCTGGCCCACTCACCAGATCCAGCAAAAAGGTTCCCAGAGGAAAGCATGCCTCGATGACGCAGTTCCCGACGTCCACAACGCAAGTGCACCTTCCGGAGGACGCTGACTATCCAAGCAGCTTAAGACCCCCCCTTCCTTATCTGATCCAACACCCTTATTCCCAGCACTTTGCATGAATCTACTATGAGCTTTATTCCATATGGGCTATCTTTTACTCTCCTTACAGGTCAGGAGAAGGGTACACCCTGACAGGGTGAAACAACTGTGATTAAAAGACATATTGGAGAACAGCGAGAGAGAAAAACAGAGACTGAGAGAGGAAGAGAGAGAAAGAAAGAGAGAGAAGTGAGAAGAGCAAAGAGCGTCCGACGACCTAAAGTGATAGCATCTGACACCAGCTCTGCGGTCTTTTACAGAAACACACTGCCAGGCTCTGGTGTGATACTCTTCCCCCTTGCTGGGTAAACCTGATAGCCCTGCCAAGCCCTGCACTCAACCTTTCAGCCTTTCAACAGAAGAAATGTATCTGTGATCAATAGGACCAGAGATCCCTCTACCTCCCCACCACCACCCATTTCTCTCTCTCTCTCTCTCTCTCTCTCTGTCTCTCTCTCTCTCCATGCCTCTCTCCATCTCATCTCATGAACTCTCTCCCCTGTCTCCCTCGCTTTCTCTGTCCGACTGCTATTACGTGTATAATGTGATAGCAATGACCTCCTCCTGGACAGATTTAACAATAAACCTATTCAAACATTATGATGCTTAACCACATACAGTACAGTATATCCACAATATATACATATGTGTGTGAGGGTCAGTGTGGTTACTTTTTAAGGCTCACCAAATTATTCACTGGCTATTCCTGCAGCTCCATTTCAGCATCGTAGAACTAAATGAGGAGGAATCCAGAAAATGTTTAACGCCAGTGACACCACTTGCTAAACTGAGATTAATGACGGTTGTTATGTAAAAGCTACACGGGTGTTGTAAATCTGGGACATATTTTTAAAAGCCACTGTACTGACCAATAAACTTGGTTTGCTCCTAGTAAAGTCATATTTTGCAAATCCCATGCAGGCACATTAACCACAGGGTTGTTGCCGGCATATGGCCCCATCTCGGCTCCACTAGCCCAGCTCTCGATGTCCTCAAAACCCCAAATGAATACCTCTGTCTGACCATAAACCCCTAGCAAAACCAGCACCTTGACCTTCGCCTATAATCCCTGGTCTAATCACTCATCGTCAAGCGCCGACAATGTCATTCAGTCAAGCTGTTTCCGCGTCCAAAATCAACTAAACGGCCTCTCCAAAGGAGGACCGGGACCACCAAGGTCTCCAGAAGGAAAGTGAGAGGCCCATGAACACTGATGCATAAGACCAATACTCCAGCTATAGTATATGTTGGCAACCAGTAGGAATAAATGTTTTTGGAAGGAGCAGGAAATGGTAGGGAGTCATGATGGAGATGTAGGGAAAATATGAACAGTATAGCTTTTGATACATCGAGAAGGGGGTTACGTTGTTTATGTGTGATCGAGGCACTTTACCGGTCTTTTTGAGGTTGTTGTACATGATATGCTTCCAGTGTCAAATGGTTTTTATATGAGGATGTAGTTATGCCTGCTATGAGGTCAGGTTCATGTTATTGACATTTTAACTAAGGGCGTGTTACAGTTGTGAATGTGTTGAAATGGAGACCTTTAAGAATAATGCAAGGAATTTACATTAACATCTCTGTCTTTACTGTAATCTCAAGGTAGTTACCCTTGCCTGTAGATTATTTTTAGGCTAGAATGTTAATACTACATTTTGGTCTGGTTGTGGTATTTCAGTCTGTACGATGACACACATGGCTGTGAGGTAAGAGCCCATCTTGAGGGAGTGCTGTTTTTTTTTCAGCTTCTCCCCTTGCTATTCTTAGCTTGTGGAAGCAGCCCCTTTGAGTAGTGTAGTGGGGTGCCACAGTGTGCTGTGCTAAAGTAGTGTCATTCTGTCAGTGCTCCCCCTCTTGAGCTGAAGTTGTGTGTTGAGAACTGAGGTAGGTGGAAAGTATTGGAGTAGAGTATGGTTCATTTTGATGTGTGTTGATGTACAATCTGAGACTGAAATATTGCTTCTTGGAGTTGTGTTGACGTTGTCTAATAGTAACAAATGACATCTTACATTAAGCTGATTTTTTAATCTTTTTCTCCCAAGGAGGTTTTGGAAAAAAACTATTCAGAATTCAGCCTGATATAAGTCCAATTTACTGTCAGTTCCACTGGCGATCTTCAAACAGCCATAAACTGTTCTTTTTCCTCAAACACGGTTTCAGGAGAAACCGATCAGAAGATCTGATTTATCTCCAATACACAAAGATAAGACTGCTCTGAGAAGCAATATTTTCCCTTTGGGATTGTGTGACTCCAGTGAAGGTGTGGTAGTGTATTCTGCAATGTTTCGGTTTTTTGTTTGCAAGTTTGTCTGCTTTGGTGAAAGAAATTTCTCTCTTGGTAAGAAGCATTATATGATGTGATACTGATGGATTATAGTAGAGACAATCAGGCAAGACTGCACTGGCACTTCCACTACCATTGAGACATTTCATTTTGAGAAAGTCGCTTCTCTCATGGACGAGGCAATGAGGTAGCGCTGTGTATGACGACTGTTCTCCTCACACTGAGAGTGTTTGGGCACGAGTGTGTGGGTGTATGTGTGTGCGTGTATGCGTGTGTATGTGTGTGTATGTGTGTGTGTGTGTGTGTGTGTGTGTGTGTGTGTATGTGTGTGTGTGTGTGCATGTGTATGTGTATGAGTGGGCAGCGAAATAGGAGAGCAGATGGACCCACTCAGCCTCTCAGCCTTGCCTGGCAGCCCTGAGTCTGCAGGGAGACTCCGCCTCTCCCTGCCAATAACCCAAAGGCCAGCACCACCGCGAGCGCTCAGCAGAGATAGGGGTGAGGGACGGGTGCAGTTGTTGCTGTAGCAATCAATAGAACTTTTTATAGCCGTTATTCATATGCAGTAAGTGCGCAAATCTTTCCTTTCTTCGCCTTCTGTTTGTTGAAATGAACCTTTTTTTTTCTGTTTTTGTACTCTAAACACCCCTTGTATACATCTTATTAAGTTGTTTTTCACAGACTGCAATTGTACTTTTTTCTCATAAAAATAAACTGCGGCTTGAATAGAACACCTTGTGAATTGGGTTTGCGAATGAGTGGGGAGCTAAACAGTGGAGGAAAAAGCAGGAGCAGTGGGAAAACATTTACTTGAAAAGCAATGAAAAAAAGGAAAGAAAAAAAAACCTGCATGGGGGTGTATGGTTCACTTATTTTTGTACTGTACGTGCCCCCCTTGCTTTCATTTGCATTCCCACTTCCTGGATACAAAACATATCGTGTGTATCCAGTCTCCATACCATGTCTCTTCTCTGCTGGTACGTGGACCAACAGAATCCCACCGTAAACACAGCTCAATGTCTCAGACATTTTATGAGTCATATATTCCATAAGTGGTGTGTGGATTACCCAGGGTGCACTGCACATGGCCCGGGCTGTTGGCATCTCTGGCTCCCCCAAGATGCACTTGTGTAAAAAGCCATATGATGTGACCAATCAGGGCCTATTAGAATTACTTGTGGCCAGTTACGTATCATTCTAAAGATTGAGGAAAGTGGTGTGAGTTACATGAGAACACACACATAACAGAATTCCAAACACACACACACACACACAAATACACACACAAACAAATACAGACACAGACACAGACACACAGACACACACAAACACACATACACAGATGAGCTACACTCACACCCTCTGCAGATTCTTCTAGGACGAGTTCCAATCCAGACTGGCTGGCTTGCTGAAAGAAGCATCTGAGCCCTGGAGAGACAGGCAAAGAGAGAGAGAGAGTAAGATAGAGTGGGAGAGAGAGAGAGAGAGACAACGAGTCAGAGGAGAGAAATTTCATTCTTACTGTAATAGTAGCCTAGTGTGAGGGCGAAGGGTGACATCACATCAGGGATAGCCAACATTTCCTCCTTCCTCCTCCTCGGTGAAGTCAGGGCACAGGAGGAGAAGACAGGCCAGTCATTCAGCGTCACAAGGGGAGAGCGCGGCCTCTGACGAAGCGGGGATTTCTGTCTACACACAGCTGCTTGCACTCCATCAATGACACACTCACTGTCTGTGGTTGGAGCTGAGAAAACGCTTAGCGAAGTGAACAACTGGACTTTGCGGAAAGATAGTAAAGCGCTGTCTGATTCAATGGTTTCCGAAAGTTGCGTGACCCCATGCTGGATGTTGCTTATTATTTCTTTGGCCTTAAAGAAACTGAATATTGAAACGGCAATCAACCCCAGCAGTATTAAAGCACATTCTCATAAGCTCCAGAGAAAATCGACTTTATCCATTTTAGTTCATGTTGACACGCACAACCAGTCTGGGCATGGTGGCTCATGGCCCTTGCCTGATTAATGAGAATGAGAGAATGCCAAGGCTGGAAAAAAAATCAAACCTACTGTGCTGATTTCCAACGTTCTCAATTAAATACCACAAAGCACGACAGGCAACCAAGCCAATATAAACTCCACTTCCATCGCGAGGGAGAAAAAACGAAAGCCACAGTCTTCATCTGTCCCACGCCACCCTGAGATTGCCATCTTGAGGAGATGCACGTTGGCATTCCGTGTGCTGTGATCAAGAGCATAAAATTAATTTTCAATCTGTGTTTTTTTTTTTTTTTGCTTAAAAATAATTTTAAAAAATTACTTATGTGGGGCATGTACTTCGTTACGGACAATGTCAGGCTGTTGTGGGGCATTGTGTTTGTATGTGCTTTATATTTTAGGTCTAGCTTGTAATTTGTATCAAGGATAGTAAAACCTGTTATGGGCACAAGCACAATAACTGTGTTTGTGGGTTGACTGAGATTCACTTCATGAAGCATGTAAGCTGAAAGTGCTTTCATTTTGGCCACAATTATGGGTATGTGTGTGTGTGTGCTGGTCAGTATGACGCCCTACAGGAAGTTCTTAGAGTTTGTCCTGTACAACACATAATTACTCACAGTCATTCTCAACACATTCACACACACACTCTCGATCACACATACAAAGACACATGCTCACACACATACTCGAGCGAGGAGTCACATTCACATGCTGCTGAGGGCATCCAAGTTCACTCACAGGGCAACGACTAAACCTTTGCACATGGAGAGACCACGAGACAGGAAGAGACCAGATGAACCTCAAAGCCCTCACAACAACTAACCCCATAGGCATCTCGCTCTCTGCCAAACCTAGGTCTCGCATCACTGGTCCTCATGCTGAAGGCCATGCTCAAATACCCAACAACTCCGGAGGAGAAAAACACCCCGCAACACAGGATCAGGGCCCTGTTATGCAGTTACAGCAAATCACCAAAGCAAAAAAAAAAAAAAAAAGGTTTCACACGTTAGCGAATATCGAAACACCAGCACACACAGCAAGACCAGATAAGTTGGAAATGATATTCAACCCTTCAAAAACACACACACACACACACACACACATTAACTCAGCCAAGGTCACCGAATTTTCACAGGGTTTGCAGAGAAATGCCAACACAAATATGTCACAGCTTGGGGAGTCCATTCCCAGCCCTCCAAATCTAACCATCTCAGTTTCCCAAAGTATCTTTTATTTGTCGATTTTATAAATTATCCAATTTCACTACTCATTAAAGGGAAATCCTGACAATCCTGAAGGAGATTGATTTAATCCTAAAGGAGATTGGAAAATTCTGAAGGAGACTGATTTAAATCATTCTATTAATTAAATCATAATGGACTTTTTTTCCCCCTCACATTTGGTTACACAATCGCATCAGGACATGGCACCATGCCTGGGTGCTGTTGGAAGGAAATGGACTGCCCAAATTTTACAGCGATTTATCCCTGGGCCCATGAGCACGATTGATTTCGCAATTCGGCCCCCGTCACAAAGCAATGAGTGTGACGTGCGCAGAAAAGCACAGGATTTCACGCAGATCTGGCACCACTTGTGGATGCGGTGGTGATCCGAGCTCGCCTGTTGAGCATACAGAGACAGTGTGTGTACTGCGGCGAACAAGCTTGAACCGCTAACCTGTCACTCAATCAAAGCGCATCTGACTCCGGTCCCATGACGTGGCTTTCGTTTCAATATGAACCATGTGGGCGAGGTGGAAGGTCTCAGTGGTATTTTTTTGGATTTGTTTGGACATAATCACCTTGCAATTGAGGCTGACTGCCAACCACCAGCCACACAGAGGTCAAGCAGGGATGAATGTGAGTCTGTGAAGGTCCAGTTTAGGATTGCAGGAATGCCTTCCCTTTCTGCCCCTCCATTCTCGGGTATGAGGAACCTGGGGCGAGCATTACAACAGTAACACGAATCAGCTCGGGTAGAGCTCCCAAAACAGCTCCTTTGACCTTGCCTAAGTAAAGTTTAATTTCCTAACCCCAACCGATCCACAGTGAACTCTGTATCCAGTCCCCCTTCTCTCCCCCACCTCACTCGCCCTCTCTGCATGTCTCTTCCAATAGCTCTCCATTTGTTTCTTTCTTTCTTGTTTTAACACAACCCAGAGGTTGCCTTCCTACAGACATCTACCTTTCAGTACATCTGTGAGGCTCCAAGGCTTCATATTGAATACGCATATGCACATACATCACACTTCAGCTTCAAAACATTTCCTGGATGCTGGGGTATTTTATGTCTCATTTGTGACTATTGACGTAGATAATATTCTGGTGGTTTTTCAATAAGCCCCTGGGCGTAGACATTGCAACAGCATGAAAACAAACATAGAATTTGGTTAAGACCAAGGGAAGCTGTGAAAACAGCCACCTAAAGGTAACGCCTCCCAGATTCACAATGCCGATTCCCATTGCTTGTACCGTTAACTTTGTGAGTGATAGCCACCTAAATGGATCTGATGAAGAAGTCGCTAAACTCCCTGAGCAGAACCAACCGGGCAGAGCAAGAGGCCCTTTGATGCCAGATAATGAGACCCTGCCACAATGCACATATTTTAAGCTGAAGATGCACAGAGGTCAGGGGTCAAGCGGGCTGTTGCAGCACTGAATTGACCTGACGTGTTGAATTTTAATCAAAGTGGAACTTCTTTTTAATAATGTCAAGAACTAAATAATTGATGTAAACAAACATATATATGTAGTGCTATTTACTGAAGCTCTATTGATTACCGGACATTATGGAAAAGATTGTCACTGTGAAGAAATTTTCTTTGGTTACTATTACCTTGTATTGCATTAGTTTTAAGAAGGTTACCTTTGACAATTGTGACTGTCAAATCAACTGAGTAGTTTGCAAAACTTTGAAAATGTTTTCACCATTGGTAAACTATGGTGATATCCTGAGCCAGTTTGAAGTTGTGAACTAAAGGTAACTTTTTCCTTGAAGAAATATCTTGATTTTGCTTAGTCTGTCAGGCTAGCAGTGGTCATACCAATGATGGTAAATTGCACTGATGTGTAGGTCACACACAACTATTAACTCCAGGGCTGCAGACGGTTTACAAAAGCAACATATAAACGAGGTGGTTCTTGGTGGGGAAATTATGGTAACCCAGCCATAGCAGTAGGGTTTAACGGGCATTAGCTCTGTCGGGAGGAAACCCTGACAGTCGCGCCGAAGCTCACCGAGGCCAAGTCGCACAGGGAGGAGATGGCATGTGGCAGCCCAACGCCAGGGGGCCTTTTCCAGATGCTTTGATGTGCGTGACACGTGCACCTCACCCACACGCCCCTCTGACCCCCCGATCAGAAGAGTTTACCCGTGATCCATGATCACGTCCTGCCAGTGCAACTCGATCTGGATAAAGCCCTTCACCCTGATGGAAACTCGATACGCAATCAGCACTGACCCTGAAGGCTTTAGCGGGTCTTTCAGACTGACAGTTTAACCTGATGAACCACAACCAAACACATGCTAATGGGAAGACCTCCCGAAGGGTGTCCTCCTGTGTGAGTTCTGCCCATACTTCTAAAAATGATGACAGCAAGAGCACATATATCTATATATATCATATATCATATCATATATATTTGAGATGCCTGATCGGCTTTCTGTTTTGAAGTACACTGCAGGGGGCAAGGATCTTCTCAGCATCCTGTCTGCCTACTTGTCTTGACTATACCTTACTTTCTGTCCTCCAAAACAGAACAAAGACCGTATTGATTTGGCAGCAGCCTAAGTAGTGGAATGCCACATTTAATGCTTGGACTTTATTAAGTCACCACACAAACCGATTTGATGTAGTCGTTTCAAACGCGTCTTTGTGTTGTTAGATACACGTATATACAGATGTAGACATGAAGAGACAGAGACAGATTGCAACAGTCAAATGAGACAAATGTGCATTCTCTCTTTCTGTCTCTCTCTCTCTCACACACAAGCATGCGCGCGCGCCCACACACACACACACACACACAAAAACACATTTCTGTGAATGAAGCCATCACTCACAGGCTTTATATATCTGTGCGTCTGTGTGTGTGTGTGTGTGTGTGTGTGTGTGTGTGTGTGTGTGTGTAACACACGCATGTTGCGGCAGACCGACCTCAGGTGGGTTTGCTGCTTGGCCATAAATCACTGGTGTGAGGCACAGGTAGTCATTATGCTTCCCGGGAAAACAACTGTTTCCCTCGCGCTCCCCGGCATTCCTTCTGTCCCATCTCCTCCCCGGGGCCACCATCAATAGCCCCGCGCTGTCATCTCCTCCCGAGGGGGAAAAAACACACCTCCATGCCCCCTTCATCTCCTCTCCTTCCTCCAGCCACGGACAAGTTCACTGTCAACACCACAGCGAACTTAGAAAACATCTGTACAGCAGTAATTGCCCTGTAATACTGTGCCAGACGCACACCTCCTTCCAGTTTGATATTTCAATTTTGTGTCTCTCTCCGCCTACCCTGTCTTTCTCACAGGAATGGCTGTTGATATCTTCATACAGCTCTGAACCTGTTCACCTCCAGGCATAGCATAGGGGTTAAGTAAGGCATAGATCATCCTTGGAAATGCCTTCACTAAGATACAGTAAAGACAACACAGTGAAGTGTTTTGGAGGTAATTAGAAAGAGTGTAGTTGTTACAGCAATGTAGACAAAACAACTAGTGCCATGATAAAAACCACAACTAAACTTCACAAACCATCACAAACCAAAACCTTCACAAACCAACAAACCATCAAGCTGCAAATAAGTCCCAAACAGACGCCTATAAGCCAGCAACACACTTGGGCAATAAACGCTGGTCTTAGCTAAAGGCTTGGCCTGATGTTCTCCGTGTAGTTGAATTTAACTTATTCGAACTCCCGCACCCTCGACAGTAATCGTAGAGCTAACATATTTAAATATATTTTTAGCTATATGACGGTAACCTACAAGCCATGTTCTGCGCTTCTTTTCACGCACGGAAAATGCCTCTTGCGGTTGACCAGGCTTAGCCAACACGTAAAACTACAGGATAAATTGTACAAGACCACCTGAAAGAGTTACCGGTAAATTCTTTTAAGTTTTTCCTGCCAGAACAATGCGAGCCATTATTGACAGCGACAGAGCTGAATAACGCCCTGACGCCAGGCAACAGTTAATCACTGCGTGCACATGGAGGAGTTGAAACCGATTGGAAATGGTTTGGGATCGTATCGACTTCATGTGCCCAGGCTAAGGATCGTATAGGGATTGGTTTCGCGAATCCGATCGCAACCCCTGGCTTGAGCCGGTTACAATCCGCTTGGTGCCGCCTTGTGCACGCAATTGGTTTGGATATTCTAGGATTCTCGTACTGCGCATGCACTGGAATTTTCTGCAGGGGTTTCACCCGGAAGTGGAAGGCGGCGCCGACGCTGTCATAAATAGTGCTGCTGTTGCTGACTGAAGCCAATGTAGCTGCAACTACAGTAGCTGTTAGCTGTTGGCTAATTATGGTAACAGTACAGTTGACACATTGTTAAGCTATGTTTTACTGTAAAGTTAATATTATAATTCACCCAAATGTCTGTGCCATCCAACATGGAATGTTCAAGTTTAGCTTCGAAGACTGAGACATCTTCAGTTGGTGCTTTAATGAAATATTGTTTGGAACCTGCTAACTGAGAATTAGTAGCCCAACTGCGCCGCTATGTGTTCTTTTAACTACGTGATTGCGCCAATACGGAGCCCCTACGGCGTCAAATGGAGGGAAATAAATTCCATCCCTTAAGTCTAGTCTCAGATTTTTTACGTCAAAACTGTTGGAATCACGTGAATCACTCTGAAGGGGCTTATTCAGCGAGAATTACCAGATTATTATCCTGTGACTAATAGAAGTTAGACACTTCTAACAATGTCATATTTTAAATAGCCTATGTCAGGGGTACTCAAATAGAAATGATGATGGGCCACTTTTTTTTTTCCATTGACTCAACGGGCCATTTATTGAGAATGTGTATGATGCATACCATAACAATGTAACGGATTTATTTTAACATTTCCTTTTCATTGAAAACAATAGTATAAGGGCCTACATAAAATAAAAGCATACTTTCCATTTGGGCACAAATAACTAAATAAAATAAATAAAACAAATAAATAACGGAATAATAGCAAACATTACCCTGTTATTAATCCAAAACAAATACCCTTCAAGCTGCCCATTTTCTGTGCTGGAGGCAGTCCTCACATCTCGTTGCAACGCAAGGGGTGCCCTTTCAAAATAAGAGCGCCCAGCGCGATTAAAATAAATAAATAAATAAAAAATAATAATAATAAATCAGAACAGCTCGCGGGCCAGAAATAGACCCCCCGTGGGCCTAAAATGGCCGCTATTTGAGTATGGGGGGCCTATGTTGTTGCTTCATGCCTTCCTCTGCTAAAAATAGTTCATCTAGCAAACAGAATGTTTAAGGTGTTGCAGCCTATGTAGCTGATATTTGGTTTTGATAAATGAATCAGCTACTTGCGGATATGAAAAAAGCACTAAACTTGTTGCCATTGACAGCGGTCATTACACTTTTTCAGTGGTCATTATGTAAAAATATTTGGTCTCCGAAGGTGGAGTGGCCTATTCAAAGGCAATGGGACATTCGTCAGCATTCTAACGAGGAGCAGGAGAATTACATTACTTTTAGCAGCTTTTATTCAAAACGACAGTAATAGAACACACAAATCAAGCTACTTCATGATTTCTAGCTTTGCATATGTTTAGTGTGTGTGTGTGTGTGTGTGTATGTGTGTGTGTGTGTGTGTGTGTGTGTGTGTTTGTGTGTGTGTGTGTGTGTGTGTTTTCCTTACCATGTGGGCATCTACAGTAGGCTGTGTGTAAATTCTTATGTCTAAAAAATTCACATGCTTTGTCTGTTGTCTGTTTTTGACTTTCTCTTTTCCTCTGTTTTTTTTTTCCCCCAGTAGTTGGCTTAAAGCCACACACACCCACTGCGGGAGCGAGGCAGGACGATGGGGTGCTGCACCCTGACCAATCACATGGGGTCCTCTGTAGCCAGCTTTGAAGGAGGATGTAAGGATATGAGGAGAGACATTGGACACACTTTGTGTGTGACACAGCCTGGAGAGACTGCTCCTGTTGCTCAGTCTGGCCAGCCTGGACTCCCTGACCTTCTTTGGCATTGTTTTGGTGGTAATATAGTCATGTTTTGCAAGCTATCATTCATAAATTATTCTGTCCTCTTTTTTTTCACGTAAACCATTCTCAGCTGTTTTCAAATCTAAGACGAGTGTGTCTTTGTGTGTTAGTTTACGTAATGAGGTTACGCAATATGTGTTTTGCAGTGGAACTCTGCACGTCCAAG
>CM050208.1:16382500-16390000 GCA_027475355.1 Coilia nasus
ATCTAAGCATGTTTTTTTTTTTCAAAATGGGGGTGAGTGTCCATTGTCATTACAGCAATTTAGCTATTGAGGAGGAATTTAAATTGACTGCCTGGACCAATGCCCGTTTCATAAACAGAGCCTCTCCTGCTCTGCTTATCCGTTTCAATCTGCAGTCCTCACTAATCAGCAGCCAGATGGAGTACTCTCCCATCTCTGGTGCTGTCACTATGCTTAAGCACAACCCTACATATATGTGAGTCAGAACAATAGCATGCAGTTTCTCCTGTACAAGTGGTATAAATATTTACAGACATTCAACATGAATGTGTTTTCACTGCATGTCACGTGACAGAGGAGGGTTTTGGCCATATGCTTCTGATAAAAAAAAATCCTCCTTTTTTTGTTGTGACCAGGGATTGTAACATTACTTCAAAGTAAGACAGGCAAGCAAATGCAATTTAAAACAAAGAAACAAACAAAAAAAACAAGTCACGGACACAGATATGTACGATCGTCCTGAAGGTTTTATGACGTTGCAGTTTTTATACTTTTCACAGCCAAACACTCACTTTGTAAAGCCTCTATCAACCAAGGGGTTAGAAAACACAGAGGCATTTACAACAATGTGACGGCTCTCATTATGATAGGAGACAGCTATTTTCTAAAACAATAAGACTACCTCAACGTATACCCTCAGAGCCATCTCTCTGTTTAAAACATCCACCCCCCTCCAAAGCATTCCATAGTTCAACCGTCCCCTAAGGCATTTGTCTTCACTAACCCTCATTCTCTGCTGGGACCCATCGAGGTCCTCAAAAACCCTATAGTGCATGCTAATTTTAGGTCCGCTAACCCGAGGAAAGCAGACTAGGATTCTGGAGAGCTGTGGGTCTCTTTTTTTTTACCTTGCAATCAAAAATACATTCAAATCTCAGGCTCTTGGCTTGAAGTGATATATGTGTTTTTACTCTCCAAATGATCTGTAGCAATCTTCTGGAAGAAATACAGCATACCATGGAATGCTCAAAAGATTCATTGCCTGGTAACAATTCGGCTTAGCAAATGACAAAGGTCTTAGCTATCTAAATGACGCTTACCCACCTACATGTAGAGATGCCAAAATGGAAGGGATTAAACTATATATGACAGAGATTATATCTTACAAACAGGAATTAGCTGCATTGTTAACCATTTTACAATAGCCAACCATGGTCAAAACATGTTTTTTTCATAGCTTAATGTTACGATTGTTAATTAGATCACCCTGACTGCACCATAACTACATTTTCAAATAACATGTAACTTCCTGACATAAAATTTGAAAATGAAACATGAGCACTGTTTTGTACTTTCATAAATTACAGTTAGGGTTAGTTCTGGCTATGTAAGTCAGTTGCATATCAATAATTGTCACGGTATTGTTATTACGTAGTTGCAATGCAATGATGGATATGTTAAAAAAGTACAACAATGTTCGTTTTGCTTTGGTTGCCTGAAACATGCTGTGTGATAGTCTTTTAGGAGGCAGATTTAAGGCTTGTTGGCTGGTCCCTGGGAGTTCCTTTGACCTTAGTGGTGATGTCGCCGGTTGCGGCTCTTGCGGATCTCCTGCATGTGTTTCCACTTCCCCCGCATGCGCATGCGCTTCTCTCGGAACCACAGCGTCTCGCAGTACTCGTCCACGGAGCGCGCCGGCCCGCTCAGCACCCGCAGGAAGTCCTTGTAGCGCTGCCGGGCCTCCACCGCCGCGGCGTGGGAGAGGTTGGGGTCCTCGGAGGGCCCTCGCTGGGGCGGAGGCGGTTGACCGTCGAGCTGCCCGGGCTGGAGGACGCGGACGGAGAAGTGCAGAAGGGTGCGGGTGAAGCGCTGCTCCTGAGACGTGCAGATGTAGGAGCCGGTGTCGGCCTGCTGCAGCCAACGAATCAGCAGTCCCCGATCTGTCACTAGGACACGATCGTCAGCCTTCACCTGCAACACACACAAACACACAGTCATTAGTCATTTATATAAAGTTCATAAGCTTTTCAATTTATTTTTTTTTGATAAATGGCCATTTTGTTTCATTTGATGTGACTCAAAACACATTACTGTAAGCACAGTCTACCTCCTTGTATATTGCTTCTTTCTTTGCGCAACACTAGAGGCAAATTCTCAGGATAAAGACTTTTCAGTGTGTCAGATTTGGGTAGGAAGGCAAGCTGCAAGCAGCAACAACAACAACAAAAAAAAACGGAACAAAATATAAATAAAGATGGTACACTTGAGGCGTATTCCAAAACAAGACAGTAGCCAATGACAACAGCAAGGTCAGGAACATCTCAAGCAGCACACTTGAGGCCACTACTGTAGGTTGCTGATGTGAAAAACAACTCAAGTGCGGGCAGTGGGGCCATTGCTGCCCGGGCACGTGCTCGTATAGGCTGGTGCCCTCAATGGGAAACACAGCAGTCACCTGTTGAGTTTTACCTCATAAATCACCCCGCACAATGACACAGCAAATTAGGCCAGGACAAAAAAAAAAAAAAAAAAAAGCCTTCCCGGGCAAGGTCAAAGGTCAGTGCCACAGTCGAAGGGTCGCCTGGGTGACCTCAGAGTTTGGGCTTCTGCCAGTGGATAATTGTTGCTAATTACTATATGACTGCTCATTAAGCTGCAATTAGATCGACGTGCCCTCTGTTGAAACAGCAAAAAAAGAATGAGTGAGAAGGATGCAGAGAGGAGAGGAGAGGAGGGAAGAGAGAGGGAGAGAGGGGGTGAAAGAGCAATAGCTAGAAGAGAAACAGGGGCATTCCTGAGACCCAATAATGAGTTGACCTGCCCTTGTTTTGTAGTGCACCGTGACTTCGCAAGCAGTAACCATCACGTGGAGCACAATCCCTCAAGTCTAATCTATCTGCAAGGTGTGTGTGATCTGTGTGTGTGTGTGTGTGTGTGTGTGTGTGGTGTGTGTGTGTGTGGGTTGTGTGCGTGGATGTGGATTGTGTGTGAATTGTGTGTGTGGATGTGGATTGTGTGTGTGTGTGTGTTTCTTTGCATGCGTGCTTGGAGTATATTGTCTGTGCATTTGTATTTATGTATGTGGCTAAAGGACACAGGGGTGGCTCTGATCTATATACAAGCTGTGCGTATGTCATGCTAACGACTGCCGCAAGAGGAAGCATGTCGAGCGATTGGGTTCAAAGGTCATCAGGGCCGCGCTGGGGCTGGGGCTGGGGCTGGGTCTGTGAATGTGGATGGGGATGGGGATGGGGATGGGGATGGGGATGGGGATGGGGATGGGGCTGGGCTGGGCTGAGCTTGAGGATGCTGAGTGCACAGGCGCCGGGGCAAGGTGAACGCAACACCATGGGGTCCTGCTGACGGCCACGGAAAAAGAGAGGAAAAAAAAAAAGCCTGATAGATCGATTGCCCTCTGTCTCACACAGCCTCTGCGCCTCCCTATTCCATCCATCTTTCTCGCTCATATTCACTGACCCCCCCCCCCCCCTCCGGTGTGCCTCCGGCCCCCAGTAAGCTATTCTGAGGGAGCCAGGGCTCGGCTCCAACAAACTTTTGCTGTCTCTCTTGTCCCTAATTTAAAACTTTTGCCAGCAACTTAGATTTAGAACTTTTTTATGTTTTTTTTTGTTTGACCTCAACAGCTAGGGGTGTCTCAGTTTGGTAATAAACAAAATGAATTACTGCCATTTTCGGTCTGATCTGAAGGGTACAGTCATTCGTATTGTTGTAATATTCGCACTGACGTGTACAACAATAAACACCACCGACCTGAGTTTTGTAGAACAGCTTTTGTTCACACCTCTGTCTTTGTTAGTTTTTTTTCCCTTTGTATATTCGTCTTCTTCTCTCTTTCTCTCTGTCTCTCTCTCTGTCTCTGTCTCTCTCTCCCTCTCTCTCTCCCTCTCTCTCTCTTTCTGCTTCTCTCTCCTTCTGTCTGTCTGGTTCTTTCTCGCCTTGATTGCTCTGATGTATCAGAGGTCACGCTGTTGTCAGAGGATAAAACAATACAGCTGTGGACTACAGAAAGTGGGAGGGGGGGGGGCTTCAAAGCATACCTAACCCTGACCCACCCACCCACGCACAAGCACCCCCACCACCACCACCCCCACACCCCACACACACACACACACACACATTCACAGAAAGAGAGAGAGCGAGAGAGCAAAAGAGCAAGTTATTACAAAAACACAGACACACACTGGGCAATAGCCTGTGAATAGGAGCTGTTTTAGTTAGCCAGGGGCGATGGATGGATTTGCATCCCTATTCCACTCAACAGTGGCTTCACAACGGTGCATCATTGTCACGTACGTAACACATTGGTGGCACATTCTGATATGATGACATTTATCTGCAAAACTGAATTTCAGCCAAAGTAATAACTGTAATAGTATATAAGTATTAGTAAATAGTAATAACTGACAGGAATATAAAAGTGTTGCAGTTGGGATTTTGTTTCATTTTGTTTCCTCCGCCAGCAGAGGTTATGTAATAATCTGCGTTTGTTTGTGTGTTAGTTAGCAACATAACTCAAAAAGGATGGATTTTGATTACATTTTCAGGGTACTGTAGGTCAAAAATGGGCTAACGTAAAAGTGATTCGGTTTTGGTGGTGATCTGAGCTGCCCTGGTGGAGGTCTATGCTCTGTGAGTGCTTTTCTAGTTATTATTATTTTTTTGTATGCCTGAAAATCCAGGCCATTCCATTTAACAGTGGCCATGTGGACTTTGACACAGACGTTCTGTTGTACCCAGAAACAGAAACCATATGAGCTGCCAGCTCCCATGGTGGGCTAAATTACATCTCACACCTTAAAAAGTTCAGGAACCCACAGTCAGCTCAAGTCTGCTTTGAGTTCAAGAAAAAAAATTCCAACCAATGTTGAGAGCTTGCCAGCTGACTAGATGGAGAGTGTGAGAGAGAATTGAATGTTCCAGACAGTCCTTGCTAGGACACTTTTTCTTTCTCTCTCTTTTTTTTGCCTCGTCTGCCTCTCACTTTCGTCATAGTGCCTTTCTCTATCAAAGACACAAAAAAATATGGTCGCACCTGCACACTCATGGGATGTGTGACCAAAGTGCAATATTCATACGTTGTAATATTTTATTACAGTAATAAACTAAATGTACGGTTAGGGAAATTATGCAACATGTTTTTGTGTCTGTTCGTGTATGTTTGTGTGTGTGTGTGAGCGTGTGTGTCTGCATGTGTGTGTGTGTGTGTGTGTGTGTGTGTGTGTGTGTGTGTGTGTGTGTGTGTGTGTGTGTGTGTGTGTTTGCATGTTTGTGTGTCTGTGTGTGCGCCTGTGCATGCCTGCCTGTGTGTGTGAGTGTGCATGCATGTGTAGTCAACTACATAATAAATTTGTGTCCATGCATTTGGGGCCTGACTTGTAAGTGTAAATCATATTGTATCCAAAGCAGTCTCTCTCTCTCTCTCTCACTCTTCCTCCTCTCTCTCTTCCCGTGTGTCTTTGTTTAATTCACAGCCCCCAACTGCACCTAAGCGCTCCATCAAAGTTGATCCCACACCGAGAAGAGGAGAGGCCCTGAGCAACCCATCATCGTGAAAGGCTACCACAGCCCCAATAAAACCCATCACTGCCACATAAACGCAGTGCATCAAACAGGTTCCAGGAGGGCCAGGGCATTCTGGGGGCCCTACACGGGACCCCTGTACTGACCCCACCCCCTCCCCCTTGTGTGACTGCTGTGAGGGGCCATTTAACAGACAGTGTTCACAGTAGTGCTTTAGCAGACCCTCCAGGGCTCCCAGTGACCATGACTTGGGGCCACAGGAGGAAACACGCCTCAGAGGAGCCAAGGTGTTCAGCAGCCAGGACCTAAGGTCAGGTCCCCGTTACGTACGTACAGTAGGAATGGGATACACAGCCACGGGCTATCCAGTGATGCTACATATAGCTGCACCATATGTGATTTAATGTGCTCCTTGGCAAAGCATATGGCCATTATTTTTCCAGTGGAAACAGCCATTTTGAATATTAATTTCACTTACATAAGACAGCGCAATGCATTCTAAACCCACTGTTCGTGCTTTCCTTTTCAGCCGAAGTTTGCAGAGATAATTTATTCAACAGAAATAAGTCCTAAAACTGTAATTGAAGTATTTTCCATTGATACCGCCCCATTTTCACTGGCATTCATTCAGTTTCAGTTTTTTAACAAAACACCCATCACTAATTAAACATAAAGTTTTTGCCAAGCCAAGTAATAGCTAACTAATATAACTGCCAAATGTGCACAATAGCTATTGAACAAAGAGGAAGAATGGATTTTAAATAGACAATCTGTAAATGGCTTATTTATAAGACAACATTTGTAAGTCAATGCTGAATAGAGGCATGGATATTGTGTTGACAAAATCTTATAGGGAAAATAATGGGGGCGGGGGGGGGAGCAAGCAGATGAGAATGAAGAAAGCTATCGGCCCTGCCTCCTGCCACCCCTCCCTTCTAGTCTGCCTATCTCTGGAGTGGGCGGGGGAAGCGGCGCTTACTGACGGCAGATTCACGCCCAGGAAGGAAGTCGCAGGACTAAATAAGGACAAACGGACCCAAATAGTGACAGCTGTCACACACACACACACACACACACACACACACACACACACACACACACACATAGACACACACACACACACAGTCCCCCTCTCTCTCTCTCTCTCACACTCTCTCACACACACACACACTCACACATGCATTTTCTCTCACACACATAGACAGAAAGAGAGAGGGAAAGAGATTCTGCTTTAAGCCTTGTGGCAGGTTTGGTGAACACAAGGGGAACACAAGGTTTCTTTGTTTAAGCAATCAGCGCCAACCTTCTAAACTCCCCCAACGTGCAATCAGAGTTGCTGCACTGTAAGACAGGATGTTTGGGGAGAGACATCCAGATTCAGCAGGTGTGTGTGCATGTGTGTGTATGTGTGTGTGTGTTTGTGTGTGTGTGTGTGTGTGTGCGCGTGTGCGTATGTGTGTGTACAAGTGTGTGTGTGTGTGTGTGTGTTTGTGTACGGGTGTGTGCGTTTTTTTGTGTGCACACACGCGACTGTTCATATTTTTAGCTAGAGCTGCAGGTGCTGAACGCAGCTGGTGGATACTGCATCTAGAGAATGACAGAGAGCGGGAGAGAGAATGAGAGAAAAAGTCTCTGTACATCCATTTGGTTTTGTATGAAAGAATTAAGTATTAAACAAACACTAAGACTGGGCTTCATGTTATGAAGTTTAATGCTATGCACATGGTGGTCTGTGTATGTAGTTGTTATCCCAAATTCTTAACACGTACGACAATCAAAAATAAATGTTCTGATACTGGCTCTCTCGTCCAAACAGGGCTGGGCTGGGCTCTCTCTGGTGTATACACAGCCACTGATGGATGGTGAGTGCGGACAGATTAATGACAGTCCCTCTCTCTGCTGGACATCACTCACGGCCTGCTTAGTCACCGCTCAGCCATTACATTATCATCCCATTGTTCTGTGTGTCCATACACACCC
>CM050208.1:16407500-16410000 GCA_027475355.1 Coilia nasus
GTCCCGATGAAGAGACACAGAGGAAGAAAAAAAAGAGGGTAAAAAAATGTGGAAAGCATGTGTCATCATCTTGGAGCGCCGTGACAAACAATAATCTACCACAGTCCTCCCTTTTCGTTGGCCAGAGCTAGCGGCAGTCCTCCCTGCTCACCTCCCCTTGTCCCGCACCGTCCCGTCCCCTCTCCTCTCCAAAGCAAACACAGCAACAAAGCCCAGGTCTGACCGTGGTGACCTGCCGCAGGCATCCAGAGGTCTTACTGGATGCCTTACAGAGGTCTTACTTGCCTGCGCTATTAGTTCGAGGATGAAAGGGGCCTTTTGAATCTATTAAATTACTCGGATGATCTAAATACGTTCAGATGTGGCCATCGAATGACTCATACGTTATTAGGTGATGGTTCCAAAACAACACGTGCTTTTGAATGAGTGGCCTACTGTTTTGGGGCCGATGTTGAGCGAGGGTCATTTTTCACATGGGCAAGCACCGTGGCGACACCATAAACTGCCTGAGTGTGTGTGTGTGTGTTTGTGTGTGTGTTTGTGTGTGTGTTTGGGTGTGTGTGTGTGTGTGTTTGTGTAGGAAAGAGACAGAGAGAGCGAGAGAGAGAGAAAGAGAGAGAGCGAGATGAAGAGAACGAGAGAGAGACAGAGAGAGGGAGAGAAAGAGAGTGAGTTTCAGTGTGTATTGTCAGTGTGTGTGTGTGTGTGTATGTGTGTGTGTAGGAATGAATTTGTGAGACCAGGGTTATTTTGTTGAATGTCATCACTGAATTGCAATGTTTTCCTGTAGGCAGGAAGCAGCTAACCTACTGGCCCTCTCTGCCCTCTCCACAGTACATAAAGTAACACTTTGTGATGACAGCCATACTGGAAAGTTCTTTTTCACCAAATATGTAAAAACAAAAAAATAGAAAAGGCTCACAGTGACGAAGACCACCTGGGGAAAAAAAAAAACTCCCAGACATTACGCCGCACGCAGAGGAGGGATCCGGCCTAAACAAATGGGGGCTCGTGGATGGAGGAGAGTTCACCGTTCCAGTTCAGGCGCCGTGGTCAAGGCCGTGACCGGCACCCCGGGCCCTGGGGCCAGAGAGGGGAGGGAGGGAGGGGAGGGGAGGGGAGGGGAGGGGTTGGAGAGGGGAGGGGATGAGAGGGGAGGGGTCCACGCCGTGTCCTGCTAAAAGACCCCTCCTCTCTGGGGCAGCCGGTTAGCGGAAGTCCCCGAGGGGGTCAGGACCTGACTCTTTCATCAGATTACACTGTAATCCTTCACACAGCCCTCCGGGGTGCTCCGCTGATTTATTTCTTCGTTAATAAATTCTGCTCCAACCCACAAGCTTGGATTGGGTGTCTACCATGAATCAGCCAACGCACAAAAGAAGAAGGAAAAAAAAATGCACTAGCTTTGGCTGTTTATACTGTAGTCAGCTGCTGGGGAAAAAACACCTAACATAAAAACAAAACCCAAGCATATTTACACACATACACACACACAGGGAAACCTCTGAGAGGTCCAAAAAAGTTATCAGTGAAGCCATTTCGTCATGGTGCTCCAGAGAAGATGGGACAAGATAGAGCTGGGTTTCCATGTGGGAAGAATGTTGGCTTCACCCAGCTGGGTAGGGTTGAAACAGCGAGATTAGAAATGGCTTCAAGGAGAACATTCATCCAGTGCCTCTCTTTCGTTACTGGCAAGAGCATTGTGATTACATCAGGTCTTGTCAAATTGGCAAAAACAGAAAATGCCCTACAGGTGGAGAAATGTACCTCCAATAACCTCGTTTTTGTTCCAGTTGACATGCTGGAACTCCACCACAGTTAATGTGAGTTCAGCTGGATTTGGATCTCTCTCTCTCTCTCTCTCTCTCTCTCTCTCTCTCTCTCTCTCTCTCTCTTTCTCTCTCTCTCTCTCTCTCTCTCTCTCTCTCTCTCTCTCTCTCTCTCTCTCTCTCTCTCTCTCTCTCTCTCTCTCTCTCTATCTCCTGCCTTCCAAACCCAACAGCACCTCCCATCTGTGCACTCTGCAGTGGGAGCACATCTTAGTCCACAAACACCGCCCCCCTCAGTCCTCCCTGGAGCGAGCGTGAGTCATAAAGAGGGCTTTTTATGGGCCAAACACGCGCTTGGCTGGACACATCCTCAGCAGGAGGATTCGGTACAAGAAGGCTGGGCGTTGGCCTGCTGGAGCTCTGATCATGTCAACAAAGAAAGGCCTAGTGAGGTTTCATCCGCAAGCCAGGGCCAATGTCAAGACAACAAAGCAAGTGCGTGTTTTGTGCTTTTGAATGAGCTGTTAACCACTATCACTTTTAAAATTATTTATGTTTAAACATACATATTGAGACACACCTAAGGAGTAATATTACTATGAAGAATGTATCCCAAAAGCATTTTTCATCGCACTAAATACCTTTGTTCCCTTTGAGGTAGTACTGGGGACTGGTAAATCACATGTCCGACATTTATAAGCACTGCAGTGCAAAAAGCATTTAAACACTGT
>CM050208.1:16417500-16422500 GCA_027475355.1 Coilia nasus
GTGTTAAGTTGTTTTAATCCTACTTGAAATATAAATTAGTACAAAAACTCAACAAATATGGGAAATATGTGTCTGTACCGCATTGTAAGTCACTGGGGACAAAGTCTCTCCAAAGTGCAAGTGTAATGAGCAGGTATCGCCCAACTGATCTGGAAACAGTAGCCCAGCCAAAACTGCCAATGTCTTTCCTCTCCGGCTCACTGTCACTGTGCAGTATTTATTTGAACAGAGTCCATTAGGATGGTTAATCACTGCTATCCGCGGCGCAGAGCTAACCACCAGAATAAGCAAAAGCAACACTATCTGAACTTGATGGGGAAGTTTAAAACAATGAGATAAAAATCAAATGAGCTTTTAGTAAACTCTCCAATGGAGACCAGCTGCACAAACAGGCCATCTACGCACTGAGAGCCATACGCAATACTTTTTGTCTGTAATGGAAGAACAGGCACCTATGTATACACGCCTGAGAGACAGTGAAAGAGAGAGGCAGAGAAAGAAAGAGGGAGAAGGAGAGAAAGAGATCAAGAGAGTTACAGAAATACTGTAATTCTTGCTATAAGCCAAGATTTAGAAACAGGCACTCTGCCAGTCAAAACAGAGTACTTAACTTATTAACTGCGCACCAAAATAAAACTTTCTCTCTCTCTCTTTCTTTATCTCTCAGTCTCTCTCTCTATCTATCTCACTATGCCGTCCTCTTTCTCTCTCTCTCTCTGTCTCTCTCTCTCTCTCTCTTTCACTCTCTTTTACATACACACACACACACACATACAGTACTTACACTCTCTCCCCCCAGCCCCGCCTCCCTCCCCCTCCCCACACACACACACACGCACACAACACAAACAAACACACTTTGAAAGACAGCATCCATATACATAGATAAAAGCACAACAAAGGCACTTTTGAACAAACTATCTCCACTCTTGTACAGTTGACAGCGAATCCCGTGAAATGGCAGCCAAATAACACATTAAGCTCTTGACAGTGACGTCTGGAAATGTACAACCTAATCTCAATATGTCAAAGGTTCTAAACAAAAACCTTGCAACCAAATCCACTGGCCAGATTTTGTGTGACCAGTACTTGGTTTATTTTGACTGGAAGGTTCTATGCTGAATAGGTGTTGATTAGGGAAACACCTGTAAATGGACATGGACACACACAGCGTCGTTAACTGACAAAAACACCTCCAAATAGCTGAAGTGGTTGGGATGTTTTCCGAGGTGTGCATGAGTGTGCTTGCAGGGCTGAGAGGCTGAGGCATGACTGACTTTTCACAATGTTTTCATTGATTTCAGTTGAATGTTTCCATAGATTTCAGCCCCAAACAATTTAAAACATGTGCTTTCTATGAGGAGGTGCATGAGTGTACATGCATGTCTGTGCACGTGCTGTATATGTGTGTGTGTTTGTGTGTGTGTGTGTGTGTGTGTGTGTGTGTGTGTGTGTGTGTGTGTGTGTGTGTGTGTGTGTGTGTGTCTGTGTGTGTGTGTCTGTGTGTGTGTGTGTGTGTGCATGTAGGTAGGTGTGTGTGCGTACAGCCCTGTCAATGGATATATGTGTGTGTGTGTGTGTGCGCGTGTGTATGTGTGTGTTTGCATGCGTGTGTGTGTGTGTGTGTGTGTGTAGGTGTGTGTGTGTGTGTGTGTGTGTGTGTGTGCATGTAGGTAGGTGTGTGTGCGTACAGCCCTGTCAATGGATATATGTGTGTGTGTGTGCGCGCGTGTGTATGTGTGTGTTTGCATGCGTGTGTGTGTGTGTGTGTGTGTGTGTAGGTGTGTGTGTGTGTGTATGTGCATGTTGGTATGTGTGTGTTTGCATGCCTGCATACGCGTGCGTGTGTATGTGTGTGTTACCTTCCTGGGCTGCACATTGAGGTTATCTGGGTTGAGGTAGTAGATGTGGTCGCGGGCCCCCAGCAGTAGCCTGCCCCTCTCCTCGTCCAGCAGGAGGGTGTGTGAGTGCAGAGACTCGGCCAGGCCCTGGAACAGCACCACGCTGCCCGAGTGCAGCAGCTCTGCGCGGGAGACACACACACAAGCACAGGCGGAGCCCATATAAAACACATTAGAACAATAAGAGAGACAGACAGAGATTGTTTTTAATGTTACAATGTTATCTTAGATGTTACAGACTGGAGAGAGAGAGAGAGAGAGAGAGAGAGAGAGAGAGAGAGAGAGAGAGAGAGAGAGAGAAAGAGAGACATAGAGAGACAGAGAGAGAAAGACAGTGAGAGAGAAAGACAGTGAGAGAGAAAGAAAGACAGATAAAGACAGAGAGAGAGAGAAAGAAAGAATGGGAAAACAGTTTTCAATTTAACAATGTTATCTTAGTTTAAAAGTTAAAAAGAAATAGAGAGATTTTATTCACAATTACAATGTTATCTTACGAGTTAAACCATTAGGTAGTGTATCTATGTGTTTGTGTGTGGAGGCTGATTTGAGTTTTTCACTGATAGTTCATAACTCTACACAAATGGCCTAAATACATGAATACATTCTCTCTGATGCGCACAGTGAGTTACATGCAAGCTTAGTTACAAAGAATTACAGCTCCAAAAATGAATTAGAATTAAGATAAGTCTAGATAAGACTGACTACAGATTCTCTACAGATGTGCAGACTCAAATTCTGACTATTAAAAAAAAAAGGCAGAAAAGTTTTGCATGTCTATTCATTGGCTCAGGCTCTACATGCTGTGGGGTTATCAGCTAATGGGGAGTGTACAGTCATCCTTTACTATCTAGATTCACATATGTAACAACAGAAAGCAGCAAAGAAAATCTCTTGTTGATGGGGGTTTCTAAGAAAGTAAGTACTTATCAATGCAGCACATGTGTACTTGTCATCCACACACACACACACACACACACACACACACACACACACACACACACACACACACACACACACACACTATCCAACAAGCATGCACAATGTAATACACATTGATACACACACACACACATCTACACACGATCCTGGCATAAAGGAAACACACACACACACACACACACACACACACACACAAACACACACACACACACACACACATACACACACACTCATGCGCACATACCTAAACTTTCGCTCACACAAACACATGCAGGTATGCAAGCCCACTTAGTCAACACACCTGCATGCGTGTATCCTTAAGGGTTCCTTCAGGTAAGTAATGCAGAAAGAACACTGTGCCTGTCTGCCTTATCTGCTTTGCCCCTGTCGGTTGCGCAGAGGGCAGATCAGAGCGTGGAGGGAAACAAAGGCCACTCAAGCATTTCACTTCCGCCAGTGTGATATTCCTCTATGTGTAACAGAAATGTACATTCCTTCTCTCGCCGTCACTCTCCTTTCTGCACGTATTCTTATCTTTCATTCATCACCCTGCATCTTTTTTGTTTCACACTTCCTCCAACTTTCCCTCACTTTTTCTGTCTCGCTTTCACTTACTCTCTCTCTCTCCCTGTCCCTCTTAGTCTTTCTCTCCCCCAGACACACACAAATATATCTTCTTTATCTACATTTATCTTTTTAACTCTATCATCCGCCTTGACAAATTCAACTTTTCTTCACTCTCTCTTAATCTCACGTCATCTGCAGTCATGCTACACCTCCATTACGGTTTATAGTAACAGACAGCCACGGGTAGTGCCGTAGCAGTAAAACTCGCTCCCTTTGGACAGTCTACCCTGGGGGAGATATTTTGGATAAATATGGTGTACTAATGAGTTGCAGGTTAAGTCAGGCATTGAGAGGGAGCGTGGAGCAGCGCTGTCAGAATCATGGGCACAGCACATGCCACAGCAGGCGATGACTTTGTTACGGCTGGGTGTCAAACGTCAACATACACCAAGATGTAATTTCTTTCTCTCTTTCTCTCTCGCTCTCTCTCTCTCTTTCTCTCTCTCTGTGTCTCTACCCCTGAAGAGTTCATTTTTACCCGATTCAACCCGATTATTCATTTTCATGCATATTTTTTTCAATTCGGTCACAAAACCTTCAGAAAGCCACAAGTACAGACTATTTAAGTCCGTTGGCTCGGGCCGCAGTAATGCACACTGCACACTGGCCCCTGGAGATGCGCTAATCTGCCAGCGGAGCAAGCGGGGGGAGGCGGCGGCATAATCAGTGGCCTGGCAGCGCACAACCGGGCAGAGGCATAGCATGCCAACAGCCAACACACACAACAAACGGCTCTAGGGCCCCCAGGCCTCCAAAGGGCCTTCCTTGGAGGGCTGACAAACCTTTAAACTATACTGCACAGCAGTGGCAATGCCGCTTTCACTGAAAGTGCTGGGCTTTTGCTTGGGGCCCCGGACGGAGTCTAGAATCCCCTCTGTGACCAGGCTCTGATCTAGCCTGGTAAACCAGCCCCTCGTACTTTAGTTCATTTTGTACAGAGGGTCTAGCCTTGCTGCATTCTAATTATTTTTTTGTTGGAGGTGTGGACTCTGCTGAAGTTTAAAACAAGTGGCTCTGCCTTTACCCAATCGCTAACATCTGGTCATCACGTATGCCTACCTAGGCTCTACAATTTAAATGTAGCACACAAACATCGCTCGGGCGATGTTGACTGGGCGAATTCGCTTGGTCCAAATACATGAATGTCAGTGACAGCAACACCAGACCCTCTGTATAAAATGAAATGAACTACGAGGGGCTGGTTTACCAGGCTAACACTGATCCTCTGCTGCAAGAGCAACTGCTCCAACCAGCTCACAAGCTGAGATGGAAAACCCTGCCCTCAGAATTTTTTTGTCTTGCTCCATGTTTGTTCAGTCTATCCACTATGTTAGCTGTGTCTTAATAAACTAACCCTTTGACCTGGTAGATGAATGGCCATTTTATTTTTAGTCCTCCTCTCTTCTACTTCTTTCTTTCTTGTCATGTATAGCCCATTTACTTTCTTTCTGTCTGGAGCCAACACATATGAGGAGTCCAGGGCAAAAACGGGCATAGTCACAAAATCACATTTTTCAAGTCACTCCCCCTATT
>CM050208.1:16425000-16430000 GCA_027475355.1 Coilia nasus
TCCCTCCCGTCTAGTGACAACCGGAAAAATGTCCTGCACTGGGTGTCAGCACAGGGCCTAAGGTGATGTGACATGTCGCCTGAGGTTCAGTCTCGCCTGCAGGTAAATCATGCGAGGGGGAAAAAAAAACTATTTTTGGAGGAGGTGAGTGTGTTGAAACTCTTTGTTTCCTCTCCCGTGTGTTTTTGATCTGTTTTTGGGAAGGTTCTTGAAAGCTGACAGCTGAGGATAGCCATGACTCACTATGACTTGCATCTCAAGGCTGAGATTCAAAGCTGTCGGCCTGTCAGGTTTTATGCACAGTTTTCCAAGCTATAGAGGAATAATAGGCTGTATAATTCCATCTACATATGCATGTCTAAATACAAAAACATGTAAAAGCACACAAACACACGTACACACATTTTCACTTGGGAAGATATGGCATATGGATATGGTACATATATTACCTGTCAGTGTATGTGCGTTTACAAATTCTTTTTGATTTCTTCACATGATATCTCCAATTCCAACACATACTCATTCACATGGATGCATAAATACACACACACACTGAGAGGGGGAGAGAGAGAGTCATGTGTGTGTGTGCACACACGCACATGCACACTTTTGCTCCGAGTCATAAAAAGCTTGGCTACGATATCACAGCTTGCGTCCTCTCTACAACTTGAGGGAGATTTTACACCTCATATCTCCTCTTTATCTCCTCTTTCCCAACTAAACGTGTTGAAGAAGAAAAATTCTAATCCAAACACAGATGGTACAGACCCGAATGGTCACACATACACACACACACACACACACACACACACACACACACACACACACACACACATGCACATGCACACACATGCACACACGCACACACACACACACACACACACACTCACACACACACACACACACACACACACACAAAGCCACACAAATAAGAGTGACCTAGTTCTAACAGAGAGGGCTGTTTCCCTAGTCTTCTCCATCACTGTATGGCTTCTCCTCTCCAAAGCCTGCTAGGTTCCACCACTGCTCCAAGACACACACACGGCTAATAGCAGGAGCTCGGGTCTGGCACATTCAACATGGCCTTCTGTCTCCTGACCTCTCACTGAAACAGATCAGGGGAATTAGGAGAAATTACCATAATCTCTGGACTCTTCCTTTATTTTCAAAATACCACAGTTTCCTCTCTTTCCATTCTTTCCTCTGTGCAGGACGTCTGGCCGCAATCAACACAGAGTGTGGCTGCTAAAAACACACACATGCTTATGTGTGCGTGCACACACAGATACACACACACATAAACACACACACACACACACACACACACACATGCACATGCGTGCACACACACACACACAAACACAAACACACACGCACACACAGGCACACACACACACATGCACATGCTCACACACACACACACACACACACACACACACACACACACACACGCACAAACACAAACACACACGCACACACAGGCACACACACACACACACACACACACTACCCTATTTCTCTGTCCAATGCAGTGGCACGTCCCATCAAAGCAGCCAGAAACACTGAGGGTTTTTTGAAAGCACATGCTTGCCTTGTACTTGTGTACTTGCACGCTCCGTTTGCCAAACCAATCGAATTGAATCAAATATAGACTTCTAAACATTGACATGCTTATTATTCTTGGAGCTGGCGGACGCTCGGACTCAAGCATCTATTTCAATGCGCAAGGGCGACCGGCCTTAGGAGGGCCCTGGCTTCAGAGAGAGAACGAGAGAGGGATTTCGGAGAGGGAGCCATCATTTTTATTTCCCTCAGTGGCCTAACGCAAACAGCCCTCACGTTTACTTACCGCTAACTCATCGTTTGCTTAAGTCAGCTCATTCAAACAGCAACTCAATGAAGACATTTTACAGTACAAGCTGGAATTGAAAAACGGACAGAGTGAGAGAGGGAGAGGACAGAAGAGAATGTTAGAAGGAGATGCGTGGTGTCTTAAAATCTGACATTTGTGACTCTGAGCTTGAGTAACATTTAAAGACGTCAGTGTCTTTGTCAGCGTGGGCATCAGTTTTAGTTTCCCCTGCCGTCTTCACCTCAGTGAATTAGTGTTGCAGTGATGACTGATTCCTCCCACAACGGGTGGGGGAGGTTGAGGCCAAACCACAGTAAAAACTGCATGTTAACGACAAGTGACCTCACACACACACACAATTGCACACACACACACACACACATACACACACACACACTTTACTAAGCCTCTAATGCATAAACACACACACACACACACAACCACACACAAAGAAAACACACACCTTGGTCAATATTTTACGACCACCAACATATATGTCAGGCTACACAGATGAACTAGTGTGTAGAGACCTCTCTCTTCTCCCTCTTTCTTTTCTTTTGCCGTCTGTTTTTTTCCCTCTTGTTACATTCACGGCTCATAGATATTTACTCTGCTGCAGAGTGAGTTTATCTTCAGCTCTCAGCAGCTACACGGCTGCACTCATTACTGAGTGCCTCTGAATATTAGGCTGTGCCTTTGTGCGTGCCTTTGCATCGGTCAGTGTGTGTGTGTGTGTGTGTGAGTATGAGTAAGTGAGTGATTGTGTGTGTGTATGTGAGTGTTAGAGAAAGAGAGAGCAAGAGAGAATGAAAGAGAGAGAGAAAGAGACAGGGAAAAAGAGAGAGAGACATAGAGAGAGAGAGGGAGAGGACAGAGTCTTTGTTGTGTGGTTGTGGGAGTTTGTGTGCATAGGAATGAGAGTAGAGAGATGAAAGAGTATGTATAAAAGCATGTATGCATCTATGAATAAAAGCAAGTTTCTGTGGAAAAATGCATGTAAAATGAGAGTAAAATGCTGTTTATTTGTGTGTGCATGTGTGCGCATGTGTGTGTGTGTGTGTGTCTGGCATGCATGTGTGCATGTTGTGTGTTGTGCTGTGAGTGCTGATTATCCAACACAATGACGCACCATTCAATCATTGCTATCTGCGCCTGTGCGATAAGGCCGTGGCTGTTTGGGGAGCGTTCTCGGCTAGTCTCTCCGCTCCATTAGGGCATATGAAAGGCTCCAGCGGAGCAGGTAAACACCAGCGCAGTCCCTGTGGGCCTGATAAATAAGACAGGCCTCACACCAGGACACAGACCACAAAACACAGCAGGGGCCAAAGCACTTATCGCCAGGCAAACCAGTAGCCCAGGCCTGCAGCAGCCAATGGGAGGTGAGGTGGGCGGGGCCTAGTTAGACCCAGTAAGACTGCCGTGAGCCACACAACCAGTGCTGACGTGTCGTGTACCACTGCCATGAGCAGCTGTCATGCCAGCCAACTTGCCACCCCTTTCCTTCATCAGCCAACAGTGGAAAGCAGTTGGTTGTGTTAAAGCCATAAACAGCTACTCGGCCCACTTGGTAATACACAGACCGCGTTGTGCCACAGCCAGTGACCTAGTCTCAACCATAGCCAATGGAAGCAACTGGTTACCCAATAAAACATTCCGTAACCACAAACCAACTTTGAAGCTACCGTAGCATGCCAGTGCCAATGAGGTAGTCTGGGCCGAGGCCAGGGGAGCCAACCAGCTTGCCAAACAATTTTCCAAACGACTAAGAGCAATGCCAGTTGTGTCTTTGCCAGAGGCTGTGGGATTGCACTGAGGAACATCGTAACAAAAGGCCATGTAAGCAATTGCTGAAACCAGCATTTTTATATGCCAACAGGCCGCCACACCTACCCTTCCACTGTGCGGACACAAAATTGCCCTAAAATGGCCCATCCCAAGGGGTGACATTTTATTTCTTTAGTGGTCCCAGGCTGTCTTTTAAGGAGTATTACATGGATTATGTCTTGACAGCCACCATAAAACAGGACACCTAAATGAAAACAACATTTTTATGCATCTGGTATTATGTTGCAGAAAAATGTATTCATATTTTGCGGGGGACGCAATATCTAACGTTTCATGGATATGGATATCCCCAACCCACACATAGTTATGCTGCAGCAAGTCATGCAGGGAGGAAAGCATGCCTGCAAGTCATCTTTTGTAACATATCCAACAAGTCATAAGCATACACAACACATTCAGAATACTTCAACATATAACCATATGTTCAAAAATCAAGAAATGCCAAGCCACTCATCTGTTGACAGAGTTAAAAAAGCCTTTAGTGAATGGGCAAAAACATAGTTAAGTTTGTTTAAGGTTATCTAAAAATAGTTAACCTTTTTAACTATTTTTTCGCCCATTTACTCAACAGATGAGTGCCTTGGTATTTTTTTATTTCTGAATTTTGATTAAGCCCTTGACCAAAGAGAACCATCCAACAATTAAGTTACTTGTTACAAGCAGCACTCCAACTCCACAGTTTTTTTTTCCATATAATCATATATACTGTATATGTGCAAAGTGAAGTATTCCAGTAATTATATGGATGCCTTTCACATCTTGATACTAATATTCCCATATGCTTGCATTCATTAAAAAGGCACATATTGCCATAATTAATGAGGACACGAGGCAATGCATACAGTGCTTATATTGGTGGACTGTGTATATGTAATTAATATACTACATCATAGATATTATACACAGTGAGAAACAGCAGCGCTGGCGTCCGAAGGCGAGGGCATGCTTGGGCGCACGTACGCAGCGGCGCTCATCTGGAGAAGGCCTGAGAAGGCCGGGGATGGCCTGGGACGGCCTGGCGGGGCGGCCGGCTTTGGTTTCAGCACCAGGGGCCTTGCAGTGCGATACACACCCCCTTTGTGGCTTCTGGAGCCACTACCTGCCACAGCCACCCCTGCCAGGGAAAACCCTCTATCATCGCCAGCCTCTAGGAAATGTGCTGAGTGGTGTGTGTGTGTGTGTGTGTGTGTGTGTGTCTGTGTGCGCGTGCGCGTATGTGAGCGAGAGAGAGAGAGAGAGATAAAGAGCAAGAGTGTGTTTCTGTTTGACTATGAATGTGTCCGCAAGACTGTGGGCTAGGCTG
>CM050208.1:16440000-16442500 GCA_027475355.1 Coilia nasus
TTACTCTTGTCACCATGAAGAGCCCTACTGTACCCCTGCCAGGAAGAGTGAAAGTCTCTCTCTATTTCTCTCTCTCTCTCTCATCTCTCTCTCTCTCTCTCTCTCTTTCTCTCTCTCTCTCTTTCTCTCTCTCTCTCTCTCTCTCTCTCTCTCTCTCTCTCTTTCTCTCTCTCTTCTCTTTCTCTCTCTCTCTCTCTCTGTCTCTCTCTCCTCCCTCTCTCTCTCATTGTCTCTGTCTCTCTCACTGTGTGTGTGTGTGTGTGTGTGTGTGCGACCTCCAACCTCTTTTCAGTCACATTTGGACCACCATGATAAATGTCTAATTGCCAATTCAAATGTGTGTTTTGTGTGTGTGTGTGTGTGTGTGTGTGTGTGTGTGTGTGTGTGTGTGTGTGTGTGTGTGTGTGTGTGTCCATGCTGCCCCGTTGACGCTAAGAGAGACAGCAGCGCCGGAGGGGAAACCCACCCCAGTCCCAGAGTCGACCTCGCAGAGTCGCGCAGCGACCGGACAGACACTACCCCATAGTTCACACACTAGACAAGGGGGGAATCCAGTGAGTCAAACAAGACACATGGGGCCCCGGGCCGGCGGAGCGCGTGTTATTAGCACGGATGTGAGAGGGAGGGAGTCGCCAGTTGGATGACCACTCTGATCCGTCAACAGTCTGTTTCCCATCATAGCGCACTGACAGTTTCCTCTCCGTTTCTACACCTACAAAAAGGCTTTGAACGTTCTGCTCTTTAACCAGTTTTACTACACTATATAGGCTATGTTTTAAAATGTTCAACAAAAAAATGTATTTCGCTGTAATTACACTTTTTCCACGTTATACTGCGCCTTTTCCCGATGGACACTCATGGGTGTTACGAGTAGCCTAATCTGCTCATTACTCAACACCCAGTTTATATAACTGTTATATTCCGTAAATGTGGTGAGGGGAAGTTCGATTTTGTTTTTTTTATGTAAACCAACAGCACAAACCATACAAAAGAAACTTGGAACTTTAACTGTCAAGATATGTCTGCACTTTCGATGCCGACTGAGAGATTTCAGTCGTCAAACGCCTAGAGCGGCAAATCTTGCATTTCACTTAGGGCAGCTGCTGCCAACCAGATAGGCTAATAATTAATGAGCCCACAGTGGAACTAGTAAAACCCTTCCATTAGGAAGCTATTGTTCCATCAGAAAAAGTTAAACTTTGCGCGGAAAAGTGCCATTTCTATCTGCCATTTCTATCCAAGTAAAGTCAAGCTTTCTGACAAGGCATTATCATTTAAATACTTTAAGGTGTCCTTACAAATGTCCTATCTCGTTATCAATAAAAAGGCGCTGCGTTTAGTGAACACCGTCTGCTTTGATGTACGCGTAGTGTCTTCAGTGTATACACTAGTTACAATACTTAAACTACCACAGGCTACTGCGATGTTACTAACCAATAACTACCTAATACAACTTATTAGATAGTCTCTTACCTGTACTCGTTGGTAGATGTATGATGTATCCTGGTAGTCTAGAGTGAGTCGTCAATATATAGGTGCGTCCGGTGACATACTTTCTGTAGCCTAAATGTCATGAGGATTCCCGTCAGGAGAAGCTGGGACTTATTCTCACAATTTAAAGTCGGGAATTAACAGCTAACGCTATGGTTAACCCCAGCACTGAAAACACAAATGTTGTTGAAAGTTATACCTCCCCAAACTGAAGACAGTTCGTTGTTATCACTTTCTGAGTAATGTCTCAGATTTATTCGAAAGAGCGCTCTAACGCACAGTGCAGTCCGCGCCAGTGGTGAACTTGCAGTGCCCTGGCGTCTGCGGGATTCGTGGCTCTTCCCGGGAGACCGCCAATGTCCAATTAACTTGCAGCTAGCAGGGTGGAATTCCGTGTAGACAACACTAGCGGCAGAAGCGCTGGAATCTGGTCACTTTCGTTTTAAACAAATAGTCCGGTATCTCCAAAGTGGTTGTATTTTCATATAATTTAGTAGTTATCTCTGAATGTCATAGGGTAATATTAGGCGAACTTCTTGCAAACCGAACAACCAAGCCATCTGTTCCAAATCACTATTAAGTGGTGTTTGGAATGCAGAAATAAAATTTCGTGAAGGGAATTTGGCTTAGATTGTGTGACGTGGTTCAGTGGGGAATGTGAAGACTCCTTATTTAGTCAGACAACAAGTGATCACTAGTTCGTCCACACATCAACATGATATTGAGTGTTTATGAACGGCCAGCCCACATACAGTACTCCGGATGTCTGGCGTATAAAAAAATGAGGGCACAATTCTCTCATTGTGCGAGTGTAGGACCTTAAGAGGTGGTTAAGATGTGGCGTGTCGCCAGTGTCATTAGTGGACTGACACAGTGGAATAGAGTTATGCAGCCATTTATATGTTCCTGTAGGCAAGCAAAATAGCAGGGGACATGATTATTGCAGCAATTGTTTCATACATCATTATACAGCAGCAATATGCAGCATTTTCTCACACATTCTTGTTAC
>CM050208.1:16447500-16452500 GCA_027475355.1 Coilia nasus
TTGCCCCCTGCATGTCTCTCTCTCGACACTGGAGAAACTGCAGAGCTCAGGTCAGTAATGGCCAGGATCATCCGGGGTCACACCTCTTAACATACACACGCTGGAGACAAAGCAATGGAGAGGAAAATAAGTTCTTAGACATTTTGACTCCCAGACTGCTGATTTTTAAGGCTATGGAAAATGGAGGTGTAACTGTAAAAGCACTGCAGTATTTTAAGAGTAGATGGGTTGGAGGAAAGTCTTTTAGGCGGGGAGAAGGACACTAATTTTGACATGGAAAGGAGAGAGAGACCCCATCTCTGAATAAAGGAGCCCTTTTAAGTGTGCATTTAGCACTGCAGCCGTGAGACCGACCATAAACCGCATTTTATGGATTCTGGAAGTCCTGCCATAGTCAGTCACTAAATTACACCACCGTTAAATGAACAGGCCCTAGGCTGTTCTTAACCAGCGAATGTTTGTGTGTGTGTGTGTGTGTGTGTGTGTGTGTGTGTGTGTGTGTGTGTGTGTGTGTGTATGTGTGTGTGTGTGTATGTGTATGTATCTCTCTGTCTGTATGTTTGTGTGTGTGTGTGTGTGTTTGTGTGTGTGTGTGTGTTTGTGTGAGTGTCAGAGGAAGAGAGTGAGCATGTGTGAGTGTGTATGTTTGTGTGTGTGTGTGCGTGAGTGTGTGCGCGTGTGCGTGTATGTGTGCGCGTTGAAAATAGTTCCCTCATTAGAAGATATGAAGGCAGAGGGCACCACCAGGCTAAAAAGTGTTTATCCTCCTATGGCGTGGGGCCTACCCTGTGCGTGTATCCCTGGTGACCTAGGTGAAGGGTCATCTCTCTGTGTGAGCGGCAGACACTGGGGCTTCTTCTCAACAGGAAAGTTCATTATTTTGAATAATGAACTCTTGTAATACTGATATCACCACTCCTGTCAGAACCTAGTCACGGAATCAAAGACACAGACACACACTGAGATAGAGAGACACACTTATTCTCTCTCTCTCTCACTCTTTTTCTTTCTGTGTCTCTCGCACAAACACACACACACACGCACATACACACATAAAGCCCTGACGCAATCTGAAGTAAGGAATTAGTCCCGTTCCCCTTCCTGAAGATATTTACAGAATCCACAATCAACACACTGTATCTACAGAGCTCAACAGCAAAAAGAGCAATACCCGAGGTCAGGTCTATCCAAAACACATCAAAATCACTTATACTTGATGTAGGCAAACAATCCATTTTGGCTTTTGGTTTTCATGCCTTGAGTTCAAACTGTTTCTTAAGTCTCTAGTATTATTGCTGAATGCAGTGAGGCATTGCATTCAAAACAAGTGTTGTTTCGCTAGGATGCATATGTGGAAGGCAGCTACGTGGCTGTGCTTTAAAACAAACAGGCCGTGTTTGTGTTTTTGGGGAGAGATAAAAGTGTGTGCGTGTAGCTAAGGAGATTGTCGGGACGCCATGAGTGCATCGCCTGTAAATAAACAGTGTAATGTAATCCCGTATGGAAGAAGGTAAACACACAGCAGGGAGGCCCTATTAAGACACAATTGCAGGGAAAACATGTAATCAGCAGGCAAAAGTTTTTTTTTTTTTTTTGCCTCGTTCGAGTCATTTGTTTATTTACCGCAGCAGTTTTGTTAACAGTTGGCAAGTGTCTGCGCATGGAATTATTTATTTGTTTTTGCCAAGTTGCCACAGCACGCCGGCTGAAAACTTCATAGGTTCCCCAATGATTGGCAGAGCTGGAGGGAAGTGAGGAATTAAAAACAGAGACATTGTTTTTTTTTTCTCGCTCTTTTTAAACTTCGCAGCCTCTACTGTAGCCTCTCTGTAGTCAGTCTCGCCTGGAGCTGCCACACGACTGCCAGATGCCGCATGAGTTGTCATGGTGGAGATGACCCGTAAAAGCAAAACACAGAGGCTGGAGACGTAAACAAGCGAAGCGGGCCAAAGCACATTGCCATGGCCCAAGTGTGAGTGTGTGTGTGTACTGTGAAGCTGATGTAATTGACAATAAACTGCTGACGATAAGGCCTGCTTGAACCTAGCCTGGTAAACCAGCCCCTCGTACTTCATTTCATTTTGTACAGAGGGTCTGGACCAGACACCATCAGAAACAATTTCTTGGAGGTGTGAACTCTGCTGAAGTTTAAAACAAGTGCCTCTGCCTTTACCCAATCTCTAACGCCTGGTCGTCACGTATGCAATTAGCCTACCTACGCACTACAATTAAAATGTAGCACACTAGGTCAACGTCACGGCTAACAAACACACCCTCTGTTTGCTGATTGGATCGGTCTTGCTGGGGCCGACTAAATGACCCTCAAGACATTCCGGTCCAGACCCTCTGTACAAAATGAAATGAAGTACGAGGGGCTGGTTTACCAGGCTAGCTTGAACCAGCATCTTGGTTGCATCTCACTGTCAGCGTTTGCACGTTGCTTTGTTTGCTCATTGAAATATAATTTAGAGACAAGTTCAAGCTGAGACAATGAGGTCATATTTGAAGACAACTATTATTTCATTACGCTTTATTACATATCTTGTCTCAGGGGAGAAGGAAGTTACTGACATTTCGCTTACTGTATTTGTGCCCCAGCCCAAAAAACAAAGGGTGTGACATCACTTCACACATAATTCACACAGAATTGACTCAATAAATCAGAATCATTTCAGCCTTCCACATTCCAAGAAACAATAAATTAGGTTTTCTTCAAAATTACAAAAAACATTTATCACCCAAGATTAAGACAGGTGTGGAGGGTGAGAGTTCAGAATGACTAAGACATACAACTGGAGAGGACAGAAGAAATGAAGACCATAAAACAACATTGATATCTCAATATTCCCATGGCTACAATACTGAGAATCACAAAGAACAAAATGCTGGGACTGGTTCCACGGCTATGGCTTGTAAGAAATCTGGGAATGCCACAGACCACCACTGCAGTCAAGACCGCTCCCTTTGTTGCCTTTGATTTACATCATCCGCTCGTGTTTCCCCGTTTCCCTTTCATATGTAAACTTTGCTAATGGCGCCCATCCATTTACATACACCAGTTCCATGCCTCAAGTCCATGTCCCCTCTGTCTCGGTCTGGGGGGATTTTGGTTGGGTAGACGGCAGGGTGAAGTGCTACGTGCTGTGCGCTCTGCTCCCAGAATGCCACTGGTGGAGAGACATTACATTACATTACATTACACTTAGCAGACGCTTTTATCCAAAGCGACTTACAAAAGGAGGACATAATAGCAAACACATGTGTAGAGAACATCGAAGGTACCTATGTTAAGAGATGGTTAGTAGAATTTGGTTTTGTTAAGCAGTCTCGGAAAAGAAGGGTCTTCACAAGCTTTTTGAAGGTCGAGAGGGAAGTTGCTGCTCTTGTAGGGACTGGTAGGTTGTTCCACAACTGAGGGACAACAACCGAGAAAAGTTTGGAGTGACCTCGCTTTGTCTTGGGAGAGGGTACGGCCAGGCGGTTTGCATTGGAGGATCGCAGCATTCTGGACGGGATGTAACCATTCACCATTCCAACCATTCAGTATGACGTTGAGATAGGTGGGGGCAGATCCAGAAGTGACTTTGTAGGCTAGAGTCAAAGCTTTGTGTTGAATTCTGGCAGCCACCGGGAGCCAATGCAGGTTGATGAAGAATGGAGTGACATGCGACCTTTTGGGTTGATTGAAAACCAGTCGTGCTGCTGCATTCTGAACCATTTGTAATGGTTTGATTGCACAAGCAGGAAGACCAACCAGAAGGGCGTTGCAATAGTCGAGGCGAGAGATGACCATAGCCTGAACCAGGAGCTGAGTAGCATATTGGGTTAGGTACGGTCTGATTTTTCTAATGTTATCCCAGAATGCCACTGGTGGAGAGACAACCGGAGAATGTGTGTAATCTGTGCTCTTCAAATATTGGAACTTATGTCTGGGGTCTGGTAACCTTAAAAGCTTCAGACTGTTACAGTAAAAAACTCAAGCTTAAGCAAAACAAAGCTTCTTCCTTGTTCACTGTCTCAGGCACTGTAGGTGCGCTTAATGGGGAGCTCTTAAACAGCTCTAAAATTACAGATAATTGTTAAAGAAATAATATTGAAAAAATGAGCTCTCAGTGAGGGCTCTTCGTAGGAAGAGCTGCCAATATCAATAGCATTATTTCCCTGAGATATGATTCCTCAGGGCCTATAGGGGCCACAGTGGTTTTGTTTGGTCAAGAAGGCAGAACAGACCCCTGCCATAAAAAAGGAGAAAAAGAAGGAAAGACATAAAAAAGAAAGAAGGAAGGAAGGAAAAAAGACAGACAGACAGAAAGAAAGAAAGAAAGAAAGAAAGAAAGAAAGAAAGAAAGAAAGAAAGAAAGAAAGAAAGAAAGAAAGAAAGAAAGAGAGAAAGAAAGAGGTCTGTGAAGACAGGGCAGGCATCGTTTATCAGAGGGGAGAAATGAAAGCCTATTATCTCGCCCTGACCTGCAGGGGATGTGTAGGAAATGGCTTCAGCGAAATGTGTTTTGGGCTCGTAATTTCAGCCAGCTGTCCTGTCATGCCTTTGCATGCATCTGCGTAAAAGTCGTCAAGTGAAACGCTTGCAGGGCGTGTAGGTGTTTAAACGCGCCTTTGTGTGTGTGTGTGTGTGTGTGTCTGTGTGTGTGTGTGTGTGTGTGTGTGTGTGTGTGTGTGTGTGTGTGTGTGTGTGTGTGTGTGTGTGTGCTTATGTGTGTGTGTGTGTTTCTGTGCGTGTGTGTACTTGTGTATTTTTGTATTTTCAAAAAAGGGGGGGTTGACTGGCGTGCATGACAACAGCAGTGTATCAAGTCTCACAACAACACAGCACCTCCAAGCACTGCTTGACTTGGAGCGCATAAAAGCCAGCAGATCACAAAGGAGAGGAGAGGAGAGGAGAGGAGAGGAGAGGAGAGGAGAGGAGAGGAGAGGAGAGGAGAGGAGAGGAGAGGAGAGGAGAGGAGAGCACAAGAGAGGAGAGGAGAGCACAGGAGAGGAGA
>CM050208.1:16465000-16470000 GCA_027475355.1 Coilia nasus
CCGTTGCGCTAAATAAAATGTTTAAACAATACCACATGCCAGCGAGACCGAGGGGGAGCAATTAGCAGCTTATGGGTCCCCATCTCATCAGCCGCCGCATGGGCCTATGGGATCCAGTTTGTATAAACGTGTGTGTATGTGTGTGTGTGCGTGCGTGTGTGTGCGTGTGTGTGTGTGTATGTATGTGTGTTTGTGTATGCCTGTGTGTGAGTGTGTGTGTGTGTGTGTGTGTTTGTGTATGCCTGTGTGTTTCGCTGAGAATAGGTACAGAGCAGTTAGACAGAGAGCCCTAGGATCAGTAAATGATAAATGACATTATAACAAAAACTATCTCGGGCCTCCCCATGGCAAACTAATCTCTGTCACCAGTAGGAAATGATGGTCTTCAAAGCATTGTGCTTTGTGCATTATGTGGATTATGCATTATGCGGTGCTTTTGGCGTCATGTGTTCAATAAAACCTTAATTTTCTAATATAATGAGTTTTCTTTATATGTAGTTGCTTATATAGGACCTGTATAACTTTGTTTGTGTTTGTGTGTTTGTGTCTGTGTGTGTGTGTGTGTGTGTCCAAGAGGGTCTGTGTGTGAGTGCGTTTATGCATGTGATAGTAAGGTAGTATAGTTTAGTGGTTTAGTAGTGTTTAACATGTTTGCACAAACCGTCTGCATAACATGTGGTTGTGTGTTTTTGTTTGTTTATGTGTGTGTGTGTGTGTGTGTGTGTGTGTGTGTGTGTGCATGCGTCTGTGTGTGCGTGTGCATGTGTGTGTGCGTGTGTGTGTGCATGGAAGAAGGTTAAGTGACTGGTCAAGGGTGAGAGTTCAGAAGGGCTCTTGTGAGTCTGATTAGAAGAAGCCTAGAGGCGATGCTTAAACCTGCACCTGCACAACATGCAGCTTCCAGGGAGAGAGCACACACAACCACACGCACACACACATGCACACACACACAAGCATACACACACGCACACGCACACATACACACACACACAAACGCACACACACACATAGACACACAAGCACACATACACACACGGTTGCACACATATCCATATAAACACATGCATACACACACCAACTCACCTAAATTGCCAACCTACAGCTTCAGGCTCAGTTGAGAGTGTTCCAGGAAGCAGGATTTGTAAATGATCTAGGTCTTTCAGCTCAGCATTCATGTAAATCCTCATAATGGAATCCTTATTATCTTTATAGTTTTGGCCAATCATTTCTTTACATAGTGTGCAGTGAGCACATCAGTTAACATTTGCAGCAAAATGCACTACTGCTACCACTCTTCACACTTCACTCTTCACACTAGTAATCGTGGTTGAAGTGGTGATCGAACGCAACTGTGTTACTGGAAAGCAATGTGAAACAGAACACTGCTTGGCTCCGATAGTCTACGGTTGGTGCTAAAGTGTTGCGACTTTTGAAAAAGTAGACATGGCATTGAGACAAGTCTGGAAATGCTAGGTTAAAAACTGTAAAGCTAACATTTGAAAATCACTGATTTTGTATACGGTTTAAATCCAGCTACATTCATCCAGAAAATTTCACCACTGGCTTTCACTGACTTTTGGGTAATAAGGCCTAATATTCCACCTCTGGTGGAAACAAGAGCATCTAGAAAGCTCCATGCTGTAGGTAGATTAGCACTACTGTATTTTAGACCACTGGTCTACTCTTTGGACTTAAGCCAAGTCCGACTTCAGGACTAGAAGGCACAAAGGCCAATACCAAGTCCAAGACCAAGACTAACCACTGATAAGAACTAAGCCTTACCCCTATGTGTTATTCTACTCACAATAACATCTAAGAGGTTAACATGCTTCACATGCTTCATCTTCACCCTGTCTGCTAGACTGTACACTGGAATGTACGTACACTGCAAAGGATTTACTACTATCGGCTATCTGTGTGTGCCTACAAGCCAGCCTCTCAAGGCCCTATCATCAACCTGCCCTAAAGAAAGCATAGACACACAGGAGAGCCACTAATTTACCCTCATCTTGCCTATTCAGTTCAGGACCAATGGGCCTGTGTTCTGCCTGTTCCGTCTTCTTTGATCATTCAGACCAATATCTCTGTCAAACTCTCAGATTAAGGCAGCTGAGTTCCCACAGTAGTCTCTCTGCTGTAATGCCATACCCTTTGGGACTAGTGGACACAGATAAACGCTCAAACGCTGAAGATAGTAAGCAACTGTGGAAGATATGGCCTATATTGAATCTCAGGTGTTCTTTTGACAGGGAGATGTCAGATGGCCAGACAGACGTCTGACTTTCAGAGGCTTTTACAGCCTTGTGAGTCCACATGCTGTAAAGGCAGTTCAGTGTGGAACTTCTAAATATGATTAACTCACGGATGCCTTCCTAAAGTCATTACACTTGTACTGTAGGTCTACCTGAAATCTGAACGTAGGCATGAGGTGAATATCCTTCTCAAATATGATCCAGGGGCTCTACTGACAGTTTACCTATCAAGGAATGCAGTGGCATTTCTTTCCTCACAGACACTGTAAATGAATTTCGACTGTAGCATATCATAATGACGAATATAATCACAGTGCAACTAGTATCTACAAAATACTTAAAAATTTGTTGTGTGTCTTACATTAGTTGTGTGTTACACTTTATGTGTGTGTTCTAGGGATTTAAACCAAAAACTGTACTACAAAGTTTATCACAACGTTAAATGTCACTATCTGAGACGTTATATTACAGTAAATATTTACATTCAATTCTATTGCAAGCTAGCCCATGCTGTTTTTCTTTGGCACCTTGTTCGCCATGATATCTTCTATCAACTGGAGGAAATAATTTCCCACAGAATCACTGGACAACAATAAGATTATTTTTGCCTTCCTAATCTGTCCCGAAGAGGGTCGGCCCCCCCGTTCAGAGTGGCATGAGCACAGCTAATCCTGTTAAGAGAGCCACTTTGAGGGGTTGACCCCCCTGTTGCCGGGGTTACAAGGGGGCATCCGCCAATTACTGCACAGGCATTCACCAGCGGGCAGACTCACTAATTGGGCTGTAATTCTTCTCCCCCCTCCCCACACCCACCCCCTTCCAGCTTCTTCTTGCTTTTCAGCCTTTTTTTGCTTTCCAACAACCATTTTCCCGCCGCATGTTGCTCCAGCGGCGCTTTGTTTGTCTGCAGGCCTGCAGTGGGGATTTCAACCCCTTCAGCTGCACCATTAGACAACTCAAGGTCTTTCCATAACACAGACGTTAAATAGCCCAGTGTTCCCACCCCTTTGTGTAGGTCTGGGGGAATGTGGAGAAACAAACCCCCAGCACCAGCATAACTCTGATGTGAGAATAACATGTTTACTATGCTATAGGACCAGGGGAGAACACATACTGTAAGGCAACATCCTCACTTACTGTGACATGGGAAATTTAAAACAGTCAACAGGAAACGTTCTTTTAAAAGACAGGAAACGCACATTTGAATGTGTTGTGCCAATTTTACAACTAGTTCTGAAGCGAAAAATGGTCACAGAGGGCATGTGGGCCAAAATTATGTCCGTTGATTGATTTATTTTGTCTAGCAAATTGTATGTATCCGCTCAACCCATTACAACAAAGCTTAGCTTCAGACTGCTCTTTTTAGTATGCAGTGAGTCTGAATGAGGCAACCGAGCCTGAATGACTACTGAAGAAGAAACTGTGTTCCCAGACTCTCGTATATCTGTTTTAAAGATTGCTTCCACTTTGTGTTCAAATACTCTGAGGGCATTTCAATATATGAGAGGCACAGAAGATACCTTCTCGCTCATTAGCTTGGCCCTAATGTGTCCCTTTGGATTTTAATCAAGCACAAAGAGATGTTATTAGGGAGGCCTGATCAGATATGTGAAATTTGATAAGGGATTTAAAATTAATTACAGAGATATGCAGCAGGCAGAAACCTATTGTTGCCAACTCAATAATAATTCCTGTGAGGTTCTTTTTTGTTCTGCCAGTCTAAAATGGTATTAAGCCCAGTTGTCAGATTCACTGGAAGCGCTACACTTAAATCTCAGCTGTAGGGTTCAAATTCTGCTCAGTTTGCTATCAAGCTACTGCTTATTTACTGTGTGCAATTTAATCTGTCGTTTTTAACCTGTACTGTCAAGTCTGAAAAGAACAGTAGGGTTTAATTAATTCTGTGGTTTTAACCAGTGCAGGTTAAGACCACTATTATTCCGTTCTTGCGGTGTTCAGTTTCCCAGTGTGGCTCTTGGGATCCGTAAGTAGGATCAGTTATCCAAACGAACTCCTTTTAAAAGCAAAACATCTCATCTCGGTTTACGTTTAATATGCAAATTAAATACTTGAGATTGAGAGGTCTGGCATACGATTCCTATAGAGAGACAAGAGTGGCATCCGAAATAACTAACACTCACTTTCAGGCAAGTTTACAACTATTCTGAAAACCAAAGAAAAGATTTTTTTAGTTCAAATTTGCCTGAAAAAAGCACTGTCATTTTCAGAAGAAAAAGCCCTTTTCAACCTAATGACTATTTTGTGGTAGCCACAGACTTCTACAATTTGTCTTGAAAAAGTCATATATTTCTTTTCTTTTTTCTTTTTTCCCCCTGCACTCATTTCATTTCAACACTGAGAGGCTGTCAACATTCATCAATTTCCCCGAGGGGACAGCAGACACTACGATTCCCAGGAGACTCCAGGATTAAATATTGGGTTACACACTAGCCAGAACGCGAGCTCTTTCCTGTGAGACGGAATTTGTCTGTTGACCCGAATTAACTTTGCACAATGCTTCTGGCCCCTTAATGTTGTAATCAATCATATCTATATGAAAGATACATTTTTCATGTAATTAGCTTCCTGATAGCTCTGTAGAGAGGAAGTCTGTCGGTGATTAGAAATGATTCTGAATATGCATGAAGTATGTGTTTTTGTATGTCACTCCTGTCATAATGTTTCAAAGACGAAATTAGGAGACTGGTGGCATCACACACACACACACATACACACACACACACACAC
>CM050208.1:16477500-16500000 GCA_027475355.1 Coilia nasus
TTTGGCTTAGTTTGTATTTTGGCAACATTCTAGAGAGATAAAGCTGACTGAAATCAGGAAACAATCAGAAAAACAGATTGGGTGACTTTTCAATAATTGTTTTGCTGCTGTAAAACAAAAAAAATGCTGGAAATTGATCTAAAGGGAACATTAACAATTCTCTGTTGCATTTAAAAATACTGGCTATTGACTCCAGTTCAGTTATGGCTAACCTTCACTATCCTGCTAAACAAACAGATCTCTGATGAATGGATATCACTCACCCCAGCAAAGCATTTTTCTTTAACAGAGCAAATATTTAGACTTTTGCAATTTGGGTGAACCTTCAACTGGGGACTGTGTGAAACTCCATTTTCTTCCAAGAATGTTATACTTTTGTTTCCTTTGAAGAAATTTGAGACTACAAAACTTTTGGTGTGCGTGAGTTGAGACAACAAGACCTGGAAGTCAGACGCCTCAACAAGTACAAGAAACATAACTATTATTTTCTTAGCAGTTTTGAACAAACAGAAAAATGAAACACCTACAGGACAGCCAAGCGCAACACACATAGATGGCAAAGGTTCGTGGAACCTCTGTGGAATCGTAAGAGAAATGGATGTGCATTGCTGTAGCAGGGAGGGGAAGAGTGCTGAGGAGACAAAAAGGAGGTGTGGAGAGGTGTAAGGAAGAGTCAGGGGGTCCTGTGCGTGGACAGGGGTAGAAAAAAAGTCACACTGTGCCATAAATCATGCGTACAGTAAGGCCTTTTGCGGTCTGTCTTCCTCGCTCCTAAATCAGCGCAGTTGTGGAGTGCTGGTGGTGTGCCCCTGGAACGGCTGGTTTCCTCCCTCAGAGATGGCTCCTGGTGTCTGGGGAAGAGCGCGGGTCTGGGGGGGTGGGGATCAGGATGACCATGAATCTGGTATCACGACAGCAGGTACGCTGCCCATCAATCTTGTGTGACCTTCACACTACAGGTACAGGATAGGGGCTTGGGCGGGTAGGTGGGGTAGGGTAGGTTGGGGGGGGGGGGGGCATTTGCAAGGGTGTATGCATGCATTCATGTGTGTCTGTGTGGATACATACCTTATTGTTGCTCACTGCCAAGGGTGAGGTGTGTGTGTGTGTGTGTGTGTGGGTGTGTGTGTGTGTGTGTGTGTGTGTGTGTGTGTGTGTGTGTGTGTGTGTGTGTGTGTGTGTGTGTGTGTGTGTGTGTGTTTGTGTGTGTGGGTGTGGGTGTGTGTGTGGGTGTGTGTAGACAAGTATGACCATGTAACCTTGTAAACACAAACTGGGCTCAGGCTAAGGCACAAATGTGAATGACTTGTCCTGTATGTGTAATCAAAAACACACACTTGCAAACACTTGTGTGTCTGTGTGTGTGTCAAGGGCGTAGGTTTGGCCTCAGCTTTGGTAGGGACAATACCAATTCCCACCAAATGTGAATACATTCTTGTTTTTATTATATGAAAATAAAATGGCAAATATTGGTAGGGACTATTTTGTCTTCCCAAAATATTGGTTGTGACATGTCCCTCTGGGACACTACATATGCAAACCTATGCCATTGGTGTGTGTGCATACTGTATGTGTTTCATTACTTGCATGTTTGTCAGTGCATTTTCTGAATGTGTCCTACTTGTGGATTTGTTTGTTGGTTGAAAGCGGACCTCTTAAGTTTATTTTCACTGTGCACATATTTTCACATTTTTGGGGTGGTACTAAAATAACACACTTCTATATTCAGCCAAAGTTTTCACTTTTCTGCTCTGATTCATCATGAAAGCAATAGCGCTTGCAAGATTTAAAAAAAGGTTTAGATACGATTAGACTGAAGTTGGACAGGTTTAACAATAAGCCTACCCATGCTGTTGTTTCTTACACTGTAAAAATGTCCTGCGTGGTTTATGCATGGTCAACAATACCTTGTACTGGGGAGAAAAAAAAATAAAACTTGCTGGAACTGCGATGTATTTCTAGGTAAGTAAGAAAAGTGTTTCTTTTGTGAAATACATTGAGTGTCTCTGCTGGGTATTTAATGTTTTTGTAACTTTGCATACACTTTAAATCCACAAAATCTATGTAACATGCTAAAGAAATGGGAAAGGAAGAATCATAGTTGATATAAACACTGATATACACATATACACATATAACACACATTTTTATGTGTAAGTATTTGTAGGTTATGTATTGGAACACACATTAAAAATTATAAATCTATTTGTGCATCTGCACTAGCTTCTGCGAGCATTTCTTTCAGTGTATAACTACTGTATAAGTAGTGAGTGTCACTGTGCATGTGTTTAGTATAAAACCTACATACAGTACATTACATTACATTACATTACACTTAGCAGACATGGGTATGTGCATACTTGTGAAAGTATATTGCTCTGAAAGACTATATATTTTGACCTCACATGTGTTTTTATGGCTCAACAAGTTGATGTATAATTCGAATCCCACCCTCGTGTAATTATGCTCTATTTCACAAACGATAGTATGTGAGGACGTGTTCTTTGACATATTCACAAGGACCATATTTCTGTGGATGTGCGTATTACGGAGATTAATACCTGGCACAGATTCAGGGACGCGTGCAGGCGGGCCACATTTTACAGGCTATACAATGTGTGGACATGCCACGTGCTGCCCGCCCTAATGCAAACCGCAGACCCGCTCACACACACGCACGCACAGAGACACGCAGACATACGATTCAGGAGGTGTGTGTCATCAGTTCCATTTTGGATTTATACATCTGCGCTCACCTGCGCCACTGAGGGGACGGAGGAGGGTGTCGGGAGCCAAAGGGAGTCACCCCTGAAGACAGACAGCACACGCCAGCGAGACCCCATTGCTCACCTACCTCTTCCCCCCACACAGACACAGACACAGACACACACACACACACGATCCTCCTCAACCCATCCCGATGACACAAAGGAGAGCTCCAGGCAGCATCCACGCGCCTGCAGTCATCGGCCCCCTGGGGGGCCCCCTCTAGAAGAGACGCCCCACATATTATCTCCTTTTAATGGCATCTGGTAGCGCCGGGGTGGATCTCTACCGTAGTGAGGCACAGGGGAGCCTCAGCAGCGTCTGCAGCCCCCCCAAGTGGCAGCGGCACTCCCAGGAGCAGGGCTGTGCGCGCCGACATCCACACTATTTTATTTTTTGATAAACATCGGGCCCGAATAAACTGACTGCAGTTACATTTATTTATTTTTTCTCGCCCCTCATCTGGTGGAGTTGAGTCAAGGCAACAGAGAAGGAAAAGGCATGAAGGCATGTGCCTGGAATACTAATGCCTCATCACAGAGAAGCCTGAGAGAGCAGACATGGGGAGAGTGCTCCAGAGACAAGCCCCTGTTCTCTCCCTCTCTCTCTCTCTCTCTCTCTCTCTCTGCATCCCTTACTGTACTAGTCTTTGTATTTATTTATCTCACTCTCTCTGTAGTTCTCTCTCTCTCTCTTTATTTCTCTCTCATTTTCTCTCTCACACTTGCACTTAGAGGTCTTACTCTATGTCCATCACTCTACCAGTCTCTCTCTCTCTCTCTCTCTCTCTCTCTCTCTCTCACACACACACTCTCTCTCTCTCTCTCACACACACACTCTCTCTCTCTCTCTCTCTCTCTCTCTCTCTCTCTCTCTCTCTCTCTCTCTCTCTCTCTCTCTCTCTCTCTCTCTCTATTTGCCTCAGGCATGTGTGATGTCAGTAAAGTATTTACACCAGTGAAACAGAGAATACATATCCAAAGGAGATTTAAAATTTTCCACAAACATTTAGCATCCAGCACACTGCCTACTGAAACAACATCTTCACTATGAACGCTGATACAAATACATAGCGCTCTCTTATTACAACCCTGAGCCAATATGACAATTCTGATATTCTGTCTTGACAGGATTTAACGCAGCAGTGTCTTAGAGATTCCTGAAAGCAAAGCCTTGGACTGTACCTCCTCTGAAGAGGTTGAATGTTATTTTGACTAGTTCAAAACTTGCCACTGTTGCTCAGGACCCCGCCCATCCAATTGGATGGGATGACACTTCAACAGTGGAGAGGGAATAAAACGAGTCAGCACTGCCCTCTTCTGGCAGGACTGATAACTTACCCACTTTTCACATGGGGAGAATTTTCAGCCCCTACTATTAGCTACAGAATAGCTGCCATTGCAAGTGTCTTTCTCTTTGCAATGCCTCTTTAAAGGCCTTTCAACAGTGCCTATACTGCTTCTGCACCGCTTGCTGGGTAACTAATGAACAACTACTCGAGCTGTGTTTTTGTTTTTTGTAGTGTGCTACACCCGCCCCTCGTATTTCATTTCATTTCGTGCAGAGGGTCTGGAACAGAGACCATCAGAAACGATTTGCTGGAGGTGTGGACTGTTTTAAAAAAGTGCCTCTGCCTTTACCCAATCGCTAACGCCTGGTCGTCACGTATTCAATTAGCCTACATACGCACTACAATTCAAATGTAGCACACAATGTCAACGTCACAGCTAACTTGCCAAATGCTCCTCAAGAGACTCCGGTCCAGACCATCTGCACGAAATGAAATGAAGTACGAGGAGCGGGTTTACCCAGGCTACAATTTATTGTGTCTGAAGAGACACTTGTCAAAGAGTGTGTTGCTATACTCCAAAGAGAGGAGACACGCAACGAGAATCCAAAAAAATTGAGAATTCTCTCTCTTTTTCTCTTGCTTTCTCTCTTTCTCTCTCATAAGTTCAGTGTTTACTGTTATCTTGTGGACTTTTTATTGTTCAATGCAGAGAATAACTAAATAACTTTTTCACCTAGAAACTCGTGCTGCAATTGTGCTATGACTTTTCACATTTCTGCTGCTTGTATTAATTATTGGAATTCAGAATGTTAAGGAACAGAACTCAAGTGATGATGTCATAAAACCCATGCCATGAACTGCATAATATTTTTGTGTGTGTGGTGGTAAAGCATAGCCTGGTAAACCAGCTCCTCGTACGTCATTTCAAAAATAAAATGAAGTATGAGGGGCTGATTTACCAATAAAACGTTTGGAAAAAGTGGACACTGTAGACAACTGTGATGATGCAAATGATGTTACAAACTGTAACATATTCCAAGCTACTGGTCTAGTAACTGTGAAGGCTTAATTGATTAACTTTTTGACTGATTGTCTGAACAAATCTTCTTATTATTCAACAGATAGTTTTTCTATTGTCAATTTGTAAGTGCACTTTTTTTCAAGTTTGCTTTGCATGCACTGTGTAATTCTTTGGAGTTGCAAATCTAGTTATTTCTGCTGCAGTGAACAAAAAAGTCAACAAAAGAGGAACAACTGAAAGGGGTAACAGACATATAAAAACACACATAAAAACGATGAGAGCTACCTACGGTGCAGTTGGGAAGTCAAGTCAACAATTAGGAAAACAATAAAAGAGAGACAATGCCATTGGGAAATGAACTCAGTAATTATTAAAACAAGAAAAGAGACATAATTAACATTAGAAGCCTATAAACTCTAATTAACTGTCTTAGGTTCAGTACACAGTTTCTTACATATCTGCATGCACATTTTAGAGTGTGCATTTCAAATCAAGACCAGTAGGGGATGCTGTTGTGAGCATTTTGATTAAAAAAAAAAAAAAAAAAACAATGTCTGTTGTGTGTGGACATAAATCCACCAAGTATCTGGTGACTGACTGACAGCCTCTCCGCTCAAGACAACTATGATTTTACAGGGACTTCAAGGCTTTGCTCTTTTCCCCCTTTCCTCCTCAAGCATTGACTGGATGACACAGCCAGCATGACAGCTCAGTGTGTGTGTTTATCTCCATGTATCGCCAGCCCTCTACATTGATGAGAGAGAGAAAAGGATGGACAGGCCCACACTGGCAGCATAATACATAATACAAATCTGTCAAATGTCAACAGACCTCTAATGTCACAGTGGAGCAGGTTTTGAAACCATGTGTGGTTGAAGCTAACAAAACACATGTAGATGAATAATTAGAACGGCTCTTGCGTAATCTGATTTTGAAGCTCATCTCACCACATCAGTTTGATTTCAGACTGCCAACGCACTTATCTGCATGAATTACTTAGAATCAAAGCATTAAATTGCCTAGTAATTTGATGTTATTTATAATGTTCACATTTTGCATATGCTGAGAAAAAAACATTTGGGGGGAATGGGGACAGGAATGTGGGCTGAAGGAAGTTTTCTCCTAAAACTAGTCGATGTAAGACAATTCAGACAGAGAAGGTGGACAGCTTATTGTGCCTTAATCCCTTGTTTCAGAATGCATGGCTAGCTCAAAAAGACCAAAAATAAATCCCCAACGCTCTCCAAACCTTTTTTTCCCCTTTCTTTTTTTTTTTTGGCTTGAAGCTCCTTCTCGAATCTCCAGCCTTCCCGCCAAGCGTCAATACATATTCATTAAAATGGAAATAAAAGGAGCGGGCTGGAAGCTAAAAGCAGTAATTGCCCAATTGTAGCCTGGCCTTGGCTAGCGAGCATAGAACGTTATGGGGAGCTGATGGGGTGTGTGGTGGGGAGCGGGGGAGTGGGGAGTGTGTGTCGGGGGGGAGGGGGGTGGGGTGTATTGTCAGCCATGCTAATTCTGGGCACCAGAAGCCCACAATGCCTGTCATTTTAGAACTGAATGTACCCCTGCCCACATATGTGTGCGCACACTTGCTTCAATGCATAAATTCACACATACAACCAGTACGTACATGTACGCATACATATGCATTCCAGCACATACGTGCATTCATAGGGTTTACGAAGAGTGATAACACTGCATGAGTAATCGCAACAAACACACACACATACACATAGACACTGACTGACAGACACACTCGCACACGTAAGAGGATGTGTCCTCTTTTTTGGGTGCCAGGAACGATTAGCAAACATCTTTAATGGCTGTCATGAGTGCTGCTCCAGACCCTAGCTGGCTGTATAAGTGACACATCTGTTGTTTTCAGACTAATTCCAGGTGCTACTCAAGTTAAAAACTGTGAAATGGCATCAATTTGTTAGCAGCTTAATAGCCTGGCTCCAGAGATGAAACCACACCGTCCATTGCATACTTTAGCTAAATAGCCCTCCTTTTAGAAGAGCACTATTTTGCATTAATTTCTTGAGCCAGTGGAATGTGATATAAAAAGTAAACTTTTCTTAGAACATCTATTTAGAAATGTACATTTTGTCTCATTTAACAATATTCTCCTTGCAACACCTGTTCGCCATTGTGTTTTTTCAAATAACTGAAGCAGGGTTGTATATCTTTTTTTTCTACAGAATATAAGGTGCACACACCCATAGCCACACTCTAACTGTAGCTACTAACATCTCCTTTTAAATACTGAATTGCTGGAAACCCCAATCGTGCTTATTGGTTAGATGAGTGTGGCAGTGTGTCATGTAAAGAAGCACTGAAGTGACTCCAGTGCTGCATGGAGTTTAGAGGAGGACTGTCTGAAGTTCTCCCCAACCACACCTGCCCCAGACCCAGACCCAGCCCCATTAAAGACAGCGGAGCTGAACGCTGGAGGATAATAGCATGCAGATGAGGCCCGGAGTAATCAGGGCCAAGGGCTAATGCTGTCTTAGGAGAGCAACGGAGGGGAACGGGAGGGGCGGAAAGCCTTGCGCTAGCCTGCGCGCAACGCACCCAACACACACACAGACAGACCCACGCACACCGCACAGAACTTTGCCGGACGTGATGGATTAGGCCTGCAAACTGAGCATAGCTCAGTGTCCCCTTTTTCCGGTAACAAATGTTCGAGTTGTGAGAAAGTGTGTGCGGTTCCGGGCTTTCCCATGAATATTTTTGAGGATAATTTTGTGGCTGACTGATTATAAGCTAATGGGGGTGTTTTACGGGAATGTAATGTTCTCTGTGACAAAAACACAGATAAAGAGAGAGAGAGAGAGAGAGAGAGAGAGGGAGAGAGAGAGAGAGAGAGAGAGAGAGAGAGAGAGAGAGAGAGAGAGAGAGAGAGAGAGACAGAAAGAGGAAGCTGTTGAAGTGGGCTATAAAATGATAAAAACTATCGTAACCCTTTTGAAGCGGTGGCATGAACTGAAGCGTATTTGCCACTGTGGCTCCCAGTGTATAAAAGACACGTCCAAGCAATGTGACAAACAGTGCAGCCAACACGTCCTCCGTGACGCACTGTGGGGAACATTAAATCAGTCTCTGTCTTGCCATAATTTCCACCCACCTCCACATCTTCTGCTCAGGGACTCCTCAGCTAGCCAACTCTGAGCACGACAGGTTAGTGCCCACCAGGCAATCATTTAGACACACTAGCTACAGCATGTTAGCGACGTTAGCGCTTCATTCAACCCCCTTCTGCTGTTAGCGAAAACACTGCAGCTATAAAAAAAGAACCTTATTTCCTCTCAGGAGAAAGGAGGGCTGGTGATGTGCCGGTGGTGGTGGTGGTGGTGGTGGTTGGACCGTGAGGACCAGGTAGCCTGGCGTAGCCCCCCTGACGTAGCCTCGCTTACCCGAGCGGATTTGTCACAGACACACAGACAGGAGAAGCAGTGAGAGGATCGGCTCTTATGTTTGACATTTGGAAATGCAAAACCCATAGAGGGCAACACACAAAGGCTCGGGCTCACTAAAAACGACACTGGGAAGCTTCAGCTGACTGGCTATCTTCCCCCAGCAGTCCTTTGGAAAGAAGCTGCAATAGCAATTTAAAAAGTACTCACTTCAAGGAGTAGGGGAGAACACAAAGGACATTTGGCCTTCCATTATTTTCTGGGCACACTGCGAGAAAGGTCACCATTTGAATATTAGCTATCCTTGGCATATTTCACCTGCTCTACGCAAAACTGTTAAAAGCCTTTTCTTTTACCCCAACCAGAAGCCATATATTTCACCTGTTCCTTTGTTGGGTGGGGGAGGGGACGTCTGAAAGTGACTTTTCTGCTTTGCCTCATGACTAATGCTTGTCAGAGAAGCAGTGCAATGTTGAGCAACGGAAGCCCATCACTCATCCACTCCTGAGTTAACACTGGCGGATATCTGAGGGAAAGTCTCCCTGCTCTTGCTCTACTGTGTGGCGGATATCTGAGGGAAAGTCTCCCTGCTCTTGCTCTACTGTGTCTATGCCAGAAAGCCTGCGCTGCACTGCAGCACTTCTCTGTGTATACCAGTGTTTCAGAGCCCTCAGACACCAGAAAATACATATTTTAGTATTTGACTTCAGAGTTAGTGTGTGTGTGTGTGTGTGTGTGTGTGTGTGTGTGTGTGTGTGTGTGTGTGTGTGTGTGTGTGTGTGTGTGAGGGAAACATCTTGGAAAGTTTTATTCTAAGTGTTACTGCCAAGAGTTTTTAGTCGCTCTTCCGCCAGACCATATATGGACCTTTGACGATGCTTGAGAGGAGAGGCGAGAATGCACCCGGAGAGCTCTTTGAGGGGCATCCAGGAGTTTTTTTTTTACTGGTCAGAGGATGTTGAGGGGGAAACTTAATTGAGTTGGTTAAAGCCATCTTTTTTGTGTGTCACGCCGATCGGTCCCAGAGTCTCGGCGTGAGAACAAGCATTTTTTTTTTCCCCCGCCTCCTTATCGAGGCGAGACACGGCCTGGCCCTCGCAGCCGCCTCATTCATCCTGAGGAAGTCCAGTCCTCCTGCCGAACAGCCTCTTTTCTCTCTCTCGCTTTGCCTCGCACCGGCATGGGCAGCAAGCAGCTCTGGCTCTGGCTCTATCTCTTCCGGAGCAGAACCAGGACTGACAGTGTTCCTGAATGCTCCTGGACCTCAGGGTGGACCTCAGGAAGGCCACCGCCACACTCAGCACACTAATAGGTCTTTTGTGGCAGGAAGTGGCCCACCAAACCAGGTTGCTTTTAATGTTTGGCCCCCTTTCTGCCACTGAGCAGGAAAGAGCTGCCTTCTTTATGCTGGGAGTGAAGGCAGTCAGTTGCATTTCTCCCTCAGCTGTTGTTGTTTTGTTTTCGTCTTTTTTTTTTTCTAAACATATCTCATTGTACATTCCCATCCATGTACATTACATTGCCCTCCAGAGGTGGCCGGCCTTGCTCGGAGCTGTTTCATTGGTAGGCGATCCGATCATCGTATCTTTTTTAGCAGCTTGTTCAGAGGAGCCTCTCTGTCCTTGAAGTGTCTCCTTTGGATCTTCTCTCCTTCCCTTGCACCTCCAGCCAAAGCAGCTTAGAGGTGGAATACTTATCGTCAGGCATTATTAATCGATTAGGAGGGGAATGTTTGGGGCGTTGTGCACTGTCAGGCTGTTCCGGTATCGCTGTCTGCAGCTGATCCAATTTAGATTATTTGGCAGAAGAGGAAGGGAAAGATTGACAAGGCTGGGGCTGGCTTATCAGGTGCCCGTTGGTAAAGCAGACGAACACCCAGCGAATTTGTTCTACTCCGCACAACAGCCTCGACGAGATAGACCAGAGGGCCCTATCGCCATGCGAGTGGAGCGACGAGTGAACACCTAAAAAAAGGCAGCCGAAATGAAACCATCTTGTAGGCATCATTCACGTCCTTTAGCCCCCAGGATTGTTGTGTCGCATGCCCCTTGTGTGATACACTGACCATTACAGCTAAGCTCTGATACGCAATGATTTATTGCCAGGGCAAATGACAGAGGTGCATTATCTTCTGGTAGAGTGTTTCACAGGAGCGTATGGTGTGAGAAGAGACCATTCGCACTTTGCTGCACATCCATCATGCAAATATTGGCAGAATGGAGCACTCCCTTGTTCTTTTTCCTCTGAGACTCCACTTAGCCATAAAGTACAGTACTTTGTAACCATTCCCTGAATTGCTCGCTGATAATAGCAAGAGTATGCCAGCTCATATGCCAGTCCCCAAATGCGTATAGCCTGAGTAAAAACAACAGGGAGAATGCGTGACAGTGTATATGTGTGTAATTTGAAATGTCAACCCACCTCTTAATTGCAAATATTTTTGTATTACATTTTCATTTCAATTCAAACAATACAAAATAGTCATTTTCAGCATTGCAAAAGGCAAATAGAAGTTATCAGCGAATCTGGGATGTACACTGTTCATACATTCTCAATACACAGATTGTAAGTGCTTCCATTTCAACAATATTATAAAAGGAAATGAAAAAACGAATGATATTGCAAAGATTGGGACAATAGTTTGCATCGAGTAGGCTGAGACAACCACTGACATCTACAGCTATGCAAGACCCCATCTTAAACCTCCCTGCCACGCACAAACCATTCATCCTTTTACATCACACACATGAAAGACCACTCGATAGGAAAAGCACTCACTTGTGATATCTGCTAAATCACATTAGCAGTGCGCTCAGCCTTCGAGACAAAACACAGGGCCTTGAGTGCTTTCTTATTTAGATACAACACCGGGCCAAAGAGGCTAACAGACTCCCATTACCACGTGTACGAGTACGAGTGCGAGCAAAATAGATGCACAGCTGTGCGTGGCTCTAGTAGGTTTTTAGCACATCACAGAGACCGGGCTCCTGTCTCCCCGCCTGTGGCCTGTGATTACCTGTTGTTGTTCATTAATGTGAAATCACCGCGCGCAGGACGAGTGCCGGGTCAGAGCAGGCTGGGGTCCTAATGGCTGACGAAAATCTGCCCTGGGTCCCGGCAAACCAAGCCTCCTCCTCATGAAAGGCTTTTGTTTTGTTTGTTGATGTGGATAATGAATATTCACATCGATCTGTCTGATGTCTAGCCACATAATTAGCAAATGAAAACTGATTTGGAATAAATATGGACAGCCTGTGATGCCTGCAAGGAGGGAAAATGAATACAGGAGAGAGAAAAAATAAATAGCAAACAAACAACAAACCAACAAACAAAAAATAAATAACAAAACGGTATTCACGGTGACAGAATGACAGACAAAAAGACAGAGAAAGAGAGAAAGAGTGAGAAAGAGGGGCAAAAGAGGAAAGTGGTAAGGGATCATACATGTGTACTTCATTAATTCAGCAGGATTCAGGTGCGTCCTGTGACATTTATATCAGGCCCTTTGCAAACACTCAGGAAACAGCTGCACTCTGGGGGCAAATCACACTTCACACAGAATCCTCCTGCCACACAACCATATCGTCACCGAGCACCTGAAGTCGCCCGCTCCGCTTTGCTCTCCACCGCGCTTGCTTTAATCTGGCCGGGGTGCATGTGCACTTCCTCCACAGCGGTCCCAAGGACGGAGCAGCGCTGCTTGATGCCCAGAGCGCAGGCGCTGTGACCGTAGCTCTGCATCCACCGTGGGTTGGTCCGGGGCAGATAGCACCCAGTGTGTGCCACGGGCTGCAGCTCTTCCACAGATGCCACTGCAGGAGTAGATTAGTTCGTTTCTCTTTTTTAAGGCAATGGGGTCATATTAACCAGGCCCCACGCCTGCGTGCCACCGTGCTCTTCATCAAAAGGGGAGCGACGCCGAGTTCGGCAAAGGTGAACAAAACAGGGCGTGAAATGAGATAAGTATGAAATCTGTGCTCAGGCAGGGTGCAGGAGTGTGATGGGAGGAGGGGTTGGTGTGTGTGTGTGTGTGTGTGTGGTGGTTGGGGGGGGGGGGGTCATGTGGTTCAGCCACGCCATATTAAATGGATCTGTTGGATGCTGAACAAAAATAGGCCAAAAACATTTTTTCAATCTATGTTGAACATTTTTTATAATCAGAGTATTAAAGTTATAAATAACTCGGCAGATGACAACTTACCTTTTCTGTCTCTGATTTAGGAGACCAATCATGACTATATTTTGCAATAATGCTAGTGGACTCTCTCTCTCTCTCTCTCTCTCTCTCTCTCTCTCTCTCTCTCTCATTGAAACAAAACAAACAACCATTTTAAGTCCTGCAACGTCATCTGAGACTAAGAGAATATGCTTCCTAAATCCATTAAACATGGACTGTATGTTTTATGAGTCATGAAGTCAATAGCTTGATTAAAGAGCTAGTTGCAAACTTTGCAGATCCATTTCACCCAAACAAAAGGTCTGTATTTGCATATCGCTTAATGTGTTGGATTTCCAGACTCCAGCACACTGCAGTGGGATAATAAGGACCATGCATCATATTGCATATTAATTCATTCATGTGAGTTAAGGTGGGATGGGGTGCTGGAGCAATTTTCTTACATGGACTGCAAACAGTAGATCCATATGATCTGTGGTCTGACCATCTCCATACTTCATGTAAATAAACGGTTTACCAATTGACCTACAAAAGGCAAGGGCACTTGCATGTGATTTTCACCATCTGAATTGCACCCATTTTATTCCCACTTTAACAGAGTGTGTGTTTTATGTATAAAGTCTAAACTGCAGGAATAATATTGGTCATGGACAATGCTTACAATAACTGGCCAATCAAACAAGATGTTGAGAGAATGACTTCAAGTGTAATTGCACTATTAACTTTAACTTGATTTGAATTCCTTGAAACCCAGCTTCCAGTAAGCAAAAATGAAGAATTATCATCTGTGAATGCACTTGCAATCATGTGTTTATAAATAACAAATAACAGAGGTCAAAATAGCCTGGACAGAAAATATATAGCTGAGCCTAACCGTACAGAGCTGCAAAGGAACTGGGATGGAAAGAAAGCTTGTTTATTTGCAAAGGAGATTAGCGGATCAAAGCAATCACAGGATTATATCATAATTGCAGAGTTGCGGAGCAAAATGACAAAAATAAGTGGTGCGTCACACAGTAAATTAAAACCCAGATTAGCAAATCTCTGATAACGAGCAAACTGTATGAAACGTGTTCCATTCTCGAGACCACAGCATGCTTCGCTACAGTGACGCATGTTAAGCCTGTTCTGTCAAACCGTCAGGTGAGCTAAAAGAAGAAAAGGGAAAAAAAAATCTGCTATTGCATTTTCACCACCATCTCCTGTGCACCTGTTCTTTTCACTTTCAGTGGGTTCCACCTGAGTTCCCTGACTGATGCATGCTTAGCAGTGTTCAAATGCTCTTTCTTTGTCTCTCTCTCTCTCTTTCCCTTTTACGCTCTTGCTTTCGCTGTGCCTGAGCCAGGACTTATTCTCAGTTAAATTGAAAATCTTTGCCATTGAACTCAGTTATTTAAGTCAGTGGAAGGAGACTGTAAGGCTCCCATGTGTTTCAGTCCAACAAGGACCATCTCCAAAAAATTGCCAGCATTCATATCTGGTCACCCTCCACTAATTGCTGCCTCAAGAGAGAAAAACAAAATGCAGAAAAGCAGCCAAAAGCACCATGCCAATACAAAGTAACTTTGGGAATAGTGCAGAGAACTCAGGAAGTGCGCACTTTCATAAAACAACTATAATATATTTTGTATTTTGGTGACAGTAAAAATACATGTTTAGTTTTCATGTCAGAGACCTCGCACATGTTTATCATTCACACTATTATCCTTTATTTGTAAAGACTTATTTACCAAATCATTAATAATTAAACACCACAAAGGCACCTGTGTACTAGGAAGGATGTGGCCTTTATTAACAGTGATTGATGGGAGTATTGCGCAGGAGCTGTGGTTTAGTGATACACTACCATTGACCCTTCCAGGAGTGTTAGTGCTGTTTAAGGGCTTATAAGAGGTGCAGACCTGTGTTTCTAATGAATGTACAGCTTCACTCCACTGAGCTCCAGACAGTCTGTCGAGCTGACTCAATACATTGATGAGATGAGGTGCGTCACTGCTCTGGAGCTCAGGCCCTGAATGCATGCGTAGGTTGGCTGTCGAGACGGTGGCAGAGGCTTTGTGGTCTGAGGGAGATGGGACTGATGTCACCCGAAACACCTGCTCCCATCTGCCCCACACACCGTACCACACCATACCACAACACACCATGGCGTAGCACACAATATCACACCACACCACACCACACTGTAGCATGCTGTGTCACTTGGCCGGGAAGGTGTCAGGAGTCACCGGCAGCTTTGCCGGCAGTGCTCCTGTGGGTGGTGGTGCTGCTGCTGCTCTGGAGATGTGTGCATGGCATCATACTCGAATGTCTCACACCATTCATCAGCACATCCACAGCACAGTCAACAGTCCAGGGGCAGAGAGGTAAGTGAAAGCAAACAGATAGATAGGTAGAGAGTGAGTGAGAGAGAGAGGGAGAGAGAGAGAGAGAGAGAGAGAGAGAGAGAAAAAGAGAGAAAGAGAGAGAGAGAGAGAGAGAGAGAGAGAGAGAGAGAGAGAGAGAGTACAAGAGAGACATTAAAAAAGACAGAGATAGATAAGGAAAGAAAGGACTCCATAGGTATAAAGAAAGAGAGATATGTTTTTTTCTGTAAGCACTGCTATAGCCTGAGAACACTGTGTTATATATTTGCTTTCATCCACAAATAGGGATTGTGTCATTTGCTTTGGTAAGATTGCGCAACTGTGCAAATGCATCATAGGAGCTCAAGCTCCAAGCTCAAGGAAAAACAAGAGCGAGAGAGAGAGAGAAATCGTGGTATTAAAAAGATCAATGCTGATTAAGTCCAAGGTGACATGTATTGTCTAATCTATATTTATACCTTCACTGATCTGTTGAAATGGGAAATAAAAAAAGGCTGATGATGACCAGGAGATGCTCACATGAATTTTGCACTGACACAAGCATTGATAAGGCACTAAAGGGATGATTGATTGAGTGCTCTATTGAGTAGGCCATGCTAAAGCACAGACCAATACATTGATAGTTTGCACAAGGACTCAGTGTGGGTTACTTCAATGGTAGCCCTGAAGTTATAAAAGTTATAATAATTAGGCTTCTGTACGTAATAGAATAGTAATAATGCAAATTAACTAATCGACTAGCTCATATTAAATATCCACCAGTGTTATTTAACCAGTCATTATACTATTCAATGACATAGTTTTCTAAAACATTTTCATTGTTAATTTATTTAGTCACTTGCTTTACAAAGATGAAGCAGGCTCTTAGATATTTGTGTAAACATGTGAATGTCAAGGCTGAATGAAATATTCAGTTATACATGCACTTCCAATGGTGAACATTAAAAAGTCACTTCATATCTTTATACCAATTTCGCAATGCTGTCTTAAAAGCGCAGTGAAAATTTTTTTTGCCTGTGACTCATATTTCTTGTCAGCATGTCTAATGCTCAAAAAGCGTATTGATCCGTGTGAAGAAATAGGACGAACAACTGATGCAGACCATCAACAATCCATCATAGTCATTAGGTTATTTGGTGGAGGAGGGAAATGCCACACATTGTGATATCGATTGCAGTCTCTGAATACCTGCAGTCATTTTAACAAATCACTACTTTCATTCCTTGGGTCAGAACCTAATGTGATCTTTAAGCACTTGTGGGTGGCATCCGTATTACCCTGACAGTCATATCTTAAGCAAACGGCAATGTCCACATGTTGGCAGCAACAGCAAATGCAAAATTTAATGCGCAAACTCATATCTAATTAAAATGTCTACCTTTTTCAAATGAAATCCACATTTAACTTGTCCTGCCACTGTATAATGTTTTATAATATCTTTACGGCTGCAAACGTCTATAAAATACCTAGATTTTACACAAAAAAAGATTGAGTAAAACAAGCTTGTTGCATAAATGTGGACATTGATTCTGGTGTCCAGTATGGCCGAACGACTGAGACTGATATCTTTCGACGTGATGATGGGAGGACACTCAGATCTGTGTCATGAAACCTGGCCAGTTCAACCCCATCACCATGGCAACCCCCGTGTGGATGACCTCACACATCGATTTCCTGTTTACTTGAACAGCAGTGAGCGGTGCTGGTCCGTCTGGTTGGATGCATCAGCACAACACAAAACTTCTCCTAGGCACAGTGCTCTCTCTCTCTCTCTCTCTCTCTCTCTCTCTCTGGCACTGGTGGAAATGTTTCAGATAACAGCCCATCAATCTTTTTTCCATCATTACTTTCTATTATTCTGCTCCATCCTTTAATGAAAACAACTGATCACAGACATTGATATAGTAACTGTGGTATACACTTGATAAAGGTCAAACACTGGTTATGAAAACAATGTTTTTTTTATTGAGGTACACTTTCAAATGTTAAAAATGAGGTCACACACTTGTATACTGAAGTATACAGGCACACAGCTTCAGTTTTCAAAACACCAAACAAGCTCAGCATGGACTTTTTACATGTTATCACTTAGTTGATAATAATAATGTGCAATATTTGATGTATATAATTGGTGTATATAATCGATGTATATAATTGATGTTTATGATTGATAATGACATATATTACAATACAAGTACTGAATGTATTAAGATGTGTTGTCTAGAAGTACAATGCTGATGAAAAACCTGTCTCTGTGTGTGTCTCCCCTAAAGCCACACACCAGCAGCACACAAACACTTTGATTTCCTGTGCCACTCCAAACCTCCCAGGGGTTAGCATACAAGACACAGGTCACTGGGCGATCCTCCCTGGCCCCTTACACTTCCATCCATCAACAACCAATCAGGATGAGGGAAAAGCTGTCACTTGGAGCAGTGTCTAACACCGTGCTGGTCACTTTCGGCAGTGATTCACGGCGTGCACAGAGGACGCTCACACGTTCGCCCTGTCACTACGGAGTCGCTGTAAAAAATATCACCATGTCAGGCAGTGTTAAACCAACTGTAATCACAACAAAAGGAAGCAGACTCTCACGGCTACGCTATCACAGTGAGCTAAATAGCGATGTTTAGCACAGTGGGCGTTGATTACAGCAGATCATTTCTAAATGGTGACACTCTCAAATGACCGCTTGTTTTGAATCTGTGGTGAAAGGCCTGGACATTCATCAAAAAATGTGTTGCTTTTCTCAAAAACCTGTCACTCTTTGTCTGATTTCTCATTTAACTTATTTGTCAACACAGTGATATGACTTATGTCTTTATCCATGCCATGCAAATTTTTCACTCATATTTAGTGGCTACAGAATTATTTAAGAATCTCTCTTGCTCCCTCTTTCTGTATCTGTATCTGTCTCTCTCTCTCTCTCTCTCTCTCTCTCTCTCTCTCTCTCTCTCTCTCTCTCTCTCTCTCTCTCTCTCTCTCTCTCTCTCTCTCTGGAGACACTATGTGGCTTTGACCATACCACTTTGTCCAAATGTTACAGTGCAGTTCTACATAACCTAATGAATCCCAAAGGGTAAGTGGGCTCCACTCTGTAAGAAAAAGTGACCAGAAGGACTTTGCCAGGGAATGAGATGTGCTGTGAAGCCTGCAGTGTGCTTAATTGAATGGATGAGAATCTTATCCTGGCTTTAATATTTTAATGAATGTAAGATGAAGGTTTTAATTGAGTTTGGTGGGGTTGGGGGGGTAAGGGGGCCTGGGAGTGGGTGGTGGGATGTGGACAGAGAAGAGGTGAGTGATGTGATCCGATGTACTGGTTTATCGCGAGACAGAATGGAAGTGTGGCACGGACCCCACCTTTTTTAAAATTTAATGGGATTTGCCCAAAATAACACCCCAGTCGATCGCTTCAGCGAGATGACCAAATATGAGAACTGGGACACACATGTCTGTTTTTCGGCACACACGGACACCTCTCAACCCGTCTGGGCCAGCCTGAGTCAGAAGAGCTTGACGTGATTCATGGTCGTCACGGAGACCTCAGAAATGAATCTGCTCAGAGAAGCTTCCAGAAGGACTTTGAATAAGATGGATGTTTTCGAGAAGGGAATGTGTGAATATGCCGAGATGCCCCCCCAACACCACCACCTCAGCCCACTTCCCACTCTGCCTTACAACACCCCTTCGGAGATTAAACAGGGGGTGAAGGAACGTCAGTTCCCCCATTCACACCCTTACAGCTTGAAGCCATTTTCACGCGAGCCACTGCCAGCGCTATTATGGAAGCAGTTTCATAATTAGACCAAAAAGAGAAAATCAGCCAACTCCCCCTGCGGTTAAGGCAAGTGGCCTTCTGCTCTGTCAAAACAGCCACCACCTCTAACTACCACCGCCACCGGCGTTTCCAACCACCGCTCTCCCCCAAAAAAAAGCCCGAGGGCTGGCGTGTTCTCACAGACGGGCCCCGGCGCTGTGTGGGGTACTAAAACCCTCGAGTGGGTGCCATGAATGGGCACAAAGCACTCCTCCTTTGATGGGCTCCGGCCTCCTTAATCTGGACATTGAAATTCGCGGTCGATTGTGACCATTGTGGCAGCCGAGGCGCTGGGGTGCTGGACCGCTCGAGGGTCCCTGGGAAAGTAGCCGGGGCTGGCCGCGGCCGAGGAGGAGGAGGAGGAGGAGGAGGAGGACGTGGCAGGCTTTTGGGAAGGGCCAGGGCAGGAGAGGCCCGAGGGAAAGCCAAGGAAAGCCAAGGGGAGAAGAGAAGAGGAGAGAAGAGAGGAGGACAGACTGGCTCTATTGTGGGTGGCTGGGATGCTTCTTTGAGGGGCTGCTGAGGTGAGGTGGACTGTGGTGGGAGAGAAGTGCGTTCCCATGCTCTGGAGGGGCTTCATCTCACAAGTGAGCTGTGTGGCTTCCACTTAGACCTCCTCACACACACACACACACACACACACACACACACACACACACACACACATATAGACACACACACACATTCCGGGGTTTCGACAAACGCTAGAAATCTTCCTTTCTATCTGCACCTCCCCCTTTTTTCTTCCCTGTTTTCTTTTTCCTTTTCCTCTCATTACAAACGCACACATACAAGTACACTCGGTGGTTGATTTATAACCCTTGTCAGTTTCCCCTTGGTTCTCCTGCTTTGCTCCTAATCTTTCTCATTATAATCCTACCTTTTGCTTACTTGTGCTTTTCTAACGTTCTAAGTACCCACAGCTATCTGCGTATATCCAATTATTTAACTATACGTATCTACCTGTATGTTGCTCATTTTCCTTCAATCTAGAGGAGCATTGTCTTCTACGCCTTCTGTGGAAGAGAAAGGAAGTCACACACATGTACATATATATACGCTTTTATAGCTGAAGTCATGGCAACAAAATGACAAATTGAAAATTAATGCTGACTGTATGAAAGTACCAAGATACCAAGAGGAGATTTAAGAGGCTCAGACAGTCTTACATCCCGACAGGACTTCGAAACCAGGTCTCCACCTCCCCTCAGCAATATCCACCCAGTCAATGCTGTCACATATGTAATAACTGAAATATTTAAAGCATAGTCATGTAATGAGAAACGATCACGTCTAAAATATGAATGCCCTCATCAGGCCTACTAAATATTGGACTTGATAAGCAGCGACAGTGCAGATTAATGGTCATGCGGTGCGTAAATTCTTAATGTGGCTGAGACTGAAGTGTCATCATTCCGGGGGCAGCCGTCTCTGCCCTCATCATGACTGGAGTGGATAATGGGAGCACTAATCAGACAGCAGTCTCTCTCTCTCTCTCTCTCTCTCTCTCTCTCTCTCTGTGTCTCTGCCTTTCTCTGTTTCTCTTTTTCTCTGTTACTCTTTCTCTCTCCCTCTCTCCCTCTCTCCCTCCATCTCTCTGTCTCTCTCTCCCAGGAGTGTGTGCTCATCTTTCCCCGCTGACACTAATCACACATCGGCTCCGGACACAGATCTCTCCGCCGACCGCCAACCGAGTCAACACCACCCCCCACCCCCAACACTCCCCAAAACCACCACCACCACCCCCTCCACACCACCCCCCCACCCCCCTCACCTCGACATGAGACCAATTCTCCATTCAGAATCCAAATCAGACCGGTTCTATAATATCACTGCCACAGCCAACACAACCGCAGTATCTTTTTAACGCTAACTACGTTGCGTTAGTGTAAATACCACGCACCGTTTGACATAACTCATACTGGCCACTGTGTATGAGTGCTGTCTGACGGTGCTCCAGTGCTCAGATCTGAGGGCATTAAACATCACTGCACAGCCCTCATGTTCACCCGGCTCCCAGCCGTCCGGAGGTGCTCGGAATAACAATCCCAGCCCTTTAGCTTTAGCTTTGATGAGAGGCTTTGCCTGCTGTTTCAAGAGTCTGAGGGGGCAAAATTTTATTCAGACTTTATCTTGCTCCTGCAACTTGAAATACGTCTGTCAGTTGTTTACCAGAGAGATTGCTGATCTACTGAGTATTATGAAGGCCAGCCAAAGAAAACCTAACTTAAAACCTGGAAACAAACATCAACAGTCGTCTAGAATGCTCAAATGCAGTTTATGCTGTATCAGGCTCTGATCATCTCATAGCATGCTATGCTCAGTCATACTAGCCATGGCCTTGTTGCTGACTGTGCTTTTAATGGATGACCATTCACATTCTCTCACAACTTTTGCCTTGTGGGTTATCTTTGTTTTTAAATTGTTGGCTATATCACGATATTCATTTTGCAATCAACACTTTGTAATAGTATAAAGCTATCATAGAATTAGGAGAGTTTATCTTGAAGATACACATTTTATCATTTTTGAGATATTATCTTTAAATTATGATTCATATTTTGAGATTATGAGGTACTCTCTTAAATCATGACTTTGGAGGAGGAGTCCAACAAAGTAGTTTTAAAATAATGAGATCTTGGAATAAAGGCATCTTTAAATACCAAAATAATGTATTGAAATTATGACCAGAAATGACCAGATAATAATATTGAATTAGATTTTTAATGTCTTTGCACCCCTTCGGGCCATGATAATTTTGCAGATGAAGTTTTACATATAAAGCCATCCACAGAGTTTTATATAGCTCTTATTACTATGTAACTACCCGAAAAGCACAACATAAGATAGTAGGTTAGTAGTGAAACTAATGTTACTGCACCTGTATACAGCATGTATAGAAATGTTTGTCTCCTTTTCATACTGCTCCCCTCAGCTTTCAGTCCGTCTCTAGGGTAGATTAAGACCGTGCTCGATAGCAGTTGATCATGCTCTCACCTGTTTGCATGATTCTCATAAAAAGAACCAATTTTTTAAACTGGATGCGTTGAACATTTTTCAGATTTTGCTACATGCTTCATAACAAAATGAGGATTGATGTTATTCATTTTCTCACTATCAATCCGCTAAAGTGCAAGTGCACAGATGAAGCTCTCCTGAGATTCATTATGCTAGTAAGGACCATGTACCAGGTGCAAGACAGACTAGAATTAATTAGCCACACCCACCAAAAAAATGTGCTGTGCACCGTGTTTCCCACTGTCTTGTCCTTCATGTTAAGTAATCTTGCTTTTGTCAGAGAAGGAATACAAACTCCTCCATAGCACATATCTGAATTTGTGTTTCAGTCAATAAAACATTTCTTCTGAGGAGTAAAAAAGAAAAGCAGGTCCAGCTTTAGCATTAAGATTGTGTAAGAAAAGACTTAACATCTCATTTGTTCCCATCCATTATTATTATTATCAAGGTGGTGTTATAACAGCCATTGCTACTGTGCATGTGACCCAGATTTTAGGCCCATTTAGCAGTGTTGAGCAGCAGATGGAATTTAGCAAAATCTGCTCGACAAGCAAGGTTTAAAGCTGACCTGTGTACACACCATGCATTTGCATAATTGCTCGTGTACAATTTCCATGGG
>CM050208.1:16505000-16507500 GCA_027475355.1 Coilia nasus
AGGAAGAGCAAAGGACGGCTGCGGCTGGGGAGGTGAGCATTGGCAGTCATGTCTGCAGAGCTGAGGTGTGTGTGGAGCGTCTCTGCTCTTGACACCTACCTGCCACCTACGTCTGCTGTGGCGGCAGCATCACGCTAATGGGGAAAGAATTCAAATCACTCGGGCTGCATCTCACCTGAGAATACCCTTCCTCTCCCTTTCGTTCTCTCTTTCTCTCATTCTCTCTCTTTCTTGTCCTCTCTCAACAGTGAGTCACAACACCATGCATTCATCCATCCATCCATCCATCTACACTCCTACACAAATTCTCCATGTCTGATCAAAAATAGTTGAACCGGGCACTTGCAGGAAAACAGAGACAGAGACAAGGAGAGCAAAAGCAAATATTTAGCAGCCCTCTGGAGTGGCGTTTGCCCTCTGCATGAAAACCCATCACACAAAATCAAAGAGACACAGAAAGCGAAGGATGTAGTTGGGAGAAAGAGTGAGCACTGGTGAAGGAATGGATGGAGACTGAGGGAGGAAGAAAAAAAGAGAATAGCATGAGGAGGGAGAAGAGACAGAAGGAAAAGACAGACTCACAGGAGAGACAGACTGTGACAGAGTGAGCGCGTGAGTGAGGAGGAGAGAGAAAGACATTGTGTTGTACCTGCGGGCATGTAGGCGCCCATGCCTCAGTGGTGGGGTGACGTGCCGTTGGATGGTTTATGCGATATTCATGCACATGGTCTCCGCTCGCCCACCCGGCCTTTTAAGAGCAGTTAGGCACCGTCTCCCGTGGGCGATTACACACACACACACACACACACACACACACACACACACACATAAAGACACACACGCACACACACGCACACACACACACACACACACACACACACATACATAAAGACACACACGCACGCACACACACACACACACACACACACACACACACACATACATAAAGACACACACGCACACACACACACACACACACACACACATACATAAAGACACACACACGCACACGCACACACACACATGCACACACACATATACACACACACACATACACATACATATACACATATACACACATGCACATGCACACACACGAACACACACACACATAGATACACATGCACACACACACACATACACACACAGATACATGCACTTACACATACATGCATATATACAAACAGAGAGATACACACACATACACAGACACAAACACACACACACAGACACACACAGGCTAATGTAGACTTGCACATGTCTGCTTATCACCTTCTTTTCTAGGGCAAGCTGCCTCCACATCTCTTTAAAAGGGGGAGGCACTTTAGGTGTGAGAAGATTCCACTGAAAAGATTTATGCTTTGGCACAGCAACCACGGAATGCAAGCCTTCACACGTTATTGATTAGTAACGCACACAGCACACACACACACACACACACATACATACGCATACAACTATACACACATACGCACAACCGCATCCACACACACACGCACCCACACAAAGCATACATACACCCACAGCTAAGCATTTTTTTCTACTGAATCCTATATTTCATCACCTACTATAAAAATACACAGATATCACTCGAAGGCAGACACATGTCCTGCAGAACACTCACACATCCACTAAGCACAAACTCATAAACACAGACACACACACACACACACATGTGCACACGTACGCACGCACACACACACACACACACACACAGATACACTCACACATACTGACACACACACACACATAGAGGACCACTAAAGCAATAAAAATGTTCAAATTAATTAAACGAATGGTGCAGTGAGCCTCTCTCCCGACTGCTTCCATCCCAAACGATCCAGTTGTTTATGTAAATTATAATGTCATCAGAGTGTATGTCACTTCAGCTACAAGTAATGATTAATGTATGGTGTCCCAGTTACGATAATGAATCGAGGCCTCAATTATGGACTCGGTAGCCTAGAGGAGATGGTGGAGGGGTGTGTTGGGCTAGAATAAAACATGAAGATATTTGATAAGGAATCACCGAACAGATGGGATTAGACAGCGCGCTTTGATAGAACAATTTGAAGCAACATCGCCAAAAATGTGCTTTACATATTCTAGAGACAAACAGGTGTGTCTTTGTGTGTGTGTGTGTGTGTATGTGTGTGTGTGTGTGTGTGTTTGTGTGTGTGTGTGTGTGTGTGTGTGTGTGTGTGTGTGTGTGTGTGTGTGTGTGTGTGTGTGTGTGTGTGTGTGTGTGTGTGTTTGTGTGTGTGTGTGTGTGTGTGTGTGTGTGTGTATGTGTGAGTGAGCATATACATATGTGTGTACGTGTTTGCATGTGCATGTGAGTGTGTGTGTTTCAAATAGTAATTACTTGAAAGAAGCACTCTGCTCATTTGCATCTTCCAGGAAAGAAGTGACCATCTTAGACCCATGTGAGTGAGTGACTGACTGACTGACTGAGTGACTGAAAAAACGGATAAACAAGTGGGTGAGGGTGAATGAGCAA
>CM050208.1:16517500-16520000 GCA_027475355.1 Coilia nasus
TGTGTGAGAGAGAGAGAGAGAGAGAGAGAGAGAGAGAGACTGACAGAGACACAGAGAGAGAGAAAGAGGGAGAGAAAATGGTAAATAAAAAGAACTTTGAGTTGACTACAAAATGGCCATCTGACACTTCAGACACCCTAGGGAGGTGTGCCACACACAAACACACACACGCATACACACACACACACACACACACACACAGAAAGAGTGAGAGAGAGAGAGAGAGAGAGAGAGGACAGAGAGATGGACAGAGGGAAGGACAGAGAGAGAGAGACAGAGAGAAGGAGACACACACTCACAGAAAGAGAGAGAGAGAGAGAGAGAGAGAGAGAGAGAGGGGGGACAGAGAGATGGACAGAGAGAAGGACAGAGAGAGAGAGAGAGACAGAGAGAAGGGGACACACACACTCACACAAACTCATCAATCACACGCTGCCATCCCGATTTATACAACCCCTCAGCACAAATTACCCGAGCAAATTCATCTCATTAATTTAGCCATATGCTTTACGCACAAACCACAATTATCAGCTTTGACCCTTCACAGCACATACACACAACAATGCACACTCACGTTATTCACAAACACTACACTCACACACACACACACACACACACAGACGGACACATACACACACATGCACACGCACACGCACACGCACACGCACACGCACACGCACACACACACACACACTCACACACTTGGCAAAGCCAACCTCATCTCATCTACTGCATTCATACTACACATTGAATTTATATATACAAAGCTTGCTGACTTGACATATGATCATGTTCATTTACAAAGATAAACAAATACACCCCCGCACACACACACACAGAGACCCCTACCCCCAGCGTACACACACACACACACACACGCACGCACACACACACACACACAAACTCACAAAAGCATGTAGGCACATTCTGGGACATTTGTGAAGTTTGCTGACCGTACACAGTTTTGCAGTCACGGGTATCGGTGTAGTATCTGTTGTTAAAAGTGCTTAATTGGGCCGTGAAGCAGCCTTGGATGGGGTTAACTGATCAAATTTGGCTCAACATTCCATAGTCTGTCTCAGATAAATGATGCATGCTCTCCACTGGTCTAGTATCAGTGGAACTTTATGAAATGAGCCATTATATCCCCATAGTGCTATAATCCATTATATTGGCTATGGCGTTCACTGGCCAACATAAACATTTACACTTATGGGCATTTAGATCCTGCTGGCTGGTGGCCAGTGAAAACTATTGTTAAGCACCTGTGTGGGGTTACAACACTTGATATAAAATGTTTGAGAAGTTGCCAACTTCTGAAATTGCCCACTTAAACCTAGTTTGAGTGAATTGCTTTGATTAATTCACATATTATACAGCCAGAGTTTGGTCAAATAGCAGCAGTGTAATTAAACTAGTAACAGGTGCAATAGTTTCTTTACTGCCTTAAAAATGGGCTTTCCTGCTCGAAAACAATCTTTTTTATGTGCTCTTCCATGCATTATTTCCTATACTAATCCTCGGACATAATTATGGTGGTTCGTGATCAAATTGATCAAAATAAAGCATAACAAGTTATGAGCTGACGATAAAACATAATGAGCGGTGATAAATTATTATAACATGTTGTTCATGGCTTGCACCAAAGCACTCTGGTACTTCATCACAGGGAGAATCAGAGTGACTGTCCGTAAATGGATGTAGCAGTGGAATTTTCCGAGATGGATCACCCCATAAATGTTACATCATTTTTTATCAAATCGAAGGATTAAATATTCAGGGATGGGCTAATGAACTGCTCTGCACCTTGAACTGAACCCGTCTGAACGCCACAGAGTTTTATCAAACCTGACACACACAATAGTTGGGAGGTGTGTGTGTGTGTCTGAGTGCATGTGTGTGTCTGTGCCTTTGTGCATGCCATGTGTGTGTGTGTCTGGGGGGGGTTGAGGGATAGACAAACTTGGGGTGTGTTGAATCCCATACACCACACTTCCATTAGCAGGAGAGAGACAAGGGTACCGCTGTTTTCACCTGTGTGTGTGTTTGTGTGTATGTGTGTGTGTGTGTGTGTGTGTGCATATTTTCTGTGCACATTTGTGTGTGTGTGTTTTTTTTGCGGGGAGGGGGGGTCAGAGTAAGCTAGGGTTTGTGCTAAATCCCATACACCACATTTCCATCAGCAGGAGCGAGACAAGGGTGCCGCTGCGTTCACCTGTATGTGTGTGTGTGTGTGTGTGAGTGTGTGTGTGTGTGTGTGTGTGTGTGTGTGTGTGTGTGTGTGTGTGTGTGTGTGTGTGTGTGTGTATGTGTGTGTGTGTCTGCACGCATGTGTTAGAGGAAGGAGGGGCTGGAGGAAGTTAGCAGGAGCAACACAAGGGTAGCGCTGCCTTCACCTCTGAACAGACCCATCCGCTCAACCCATCCGGCGAGAGCTCTTTTGTGGAAGTTTGTGGGGATAAGTCGCTTGTCTGACACATGGGGAGGTGATGTGTGATGC
>CM050208.1:16525000-16527500 GCA_027475355.1 Coilia nasus
CCATCTATCCGAGGGCTGAGCAGAAATGGTTTAGATAGGCAGCTTGGCCAGACTGACTTGCTCGCGAAATGCAAATGCAGCGTCACAGGCAGTATGGGCATACCCAGGCTAACTAAATGGTAAGTTGTTCATGAAATGTTTTGATTTTCATTTTTTGATTTTCATTTTTTGATTTTCATTTTTTGACATGTACTCTCATGCAAATTGCCATTTTACTGCATGGAGGAAGATGAATCTCAGGGTATGCACTGGATGATTTGAGCAGCAGTCATCCAGACATTGGGCTGAAGGCAGAGGCACATGTGCATGGCTGCACAGCCGGTGGCCCCTGCTAAACTGGCTCTTTTGTGGTTCAGCTCTCCTGTCACACCTTGGGGGAGATTGGTGTCTGCTGCGGTGTGCTGTGGTGTGGTGTGGTGTGCTGTGGTGTGGTGTGATAGGACACAGACCATCCACACACAGTTTCAGCTCTCCTGTCACACCTTGGGGGAGATTGGTGTCTGCTGTGGTGTGCTGTGGTGTGGTGTGATAGGACACAGACCATCCACACACAGGCATCCTAGCCTGTTAAACCACCCCCTCGTACTACACTTTATTTTGTACAGATGGTCTGGCTGTGCTTCCAGTGACATGGTTGTCTCAGGGAGAATTTTGCCGGACCAATCAGCGAACAGAAGGAGTGTTCATGAGCGACGACGTTGCGTGCTACAGTACATTTGAATTGTAGTGCATAGGCAGGCTTATAGCCAGGCTAATTGATATGTCACGACCAGACGTTAGCGATTGGGTACAGGCAGAACCACTTGTTTTAAACTTCAGCAGAGTCTACGCCTCCAGGAAGAAACATTTCTCAATGCAGCACAGCCAGACTCTCTGTAGGAATAGTACAAGGGGCTGGTTTACCAGGCTACAGGCATCTCACAAAAACTCCCACATTCCCCTCATATGCTGGAGTGAGTGAAGAGTATTTCTTATATGAACTTATATTTATTATATTAAATATATTATATTATACTTATATGACTAAATATAACATAAATTAAAAAAAACTCTTAATGCAGCGTGTGCTTGTGTTATGGGATGTATGTGCTAAGTTAACTGAGCCTACTGCTCAGAAGATCTGGCACTGATTTGGTGATCTGGCTAGTCATTGAAGCAGCTATTTGAGGTTAATAGTCCAACTCGTGGACTGATGCCATTTCTGCAGAGAAAGGGTCGAACGACAGGCTGGTTGCATCAAAGCTGGCTCAGTGACGTAGATTCACATTCCTTCTGGACTGGTCCATAAGGTCAGAGCCCTGCTGTGAGTGATTGAATGTGTGTGTGTGTGTGTGTGTGTGTGTGTGTGTGTGTGTGTGTGTGTGTGTGTGTGTGTGCGTGTGTGTGTGTGTGTGCGTGTGTGTGTGTGCGTGTGTGTGTGCGTGTATGTGTGTGTGTGCGTGTGTGTGTGTATGTGCGTGTATGTGTATTTGTGTGTGTGTGCGTGTATGTATGTGTGTGTGTCTGTGAGTCCTTGTGCGTGTGTATATATGTGTATGTGTGTGTGCGCATTGATGTTTGTGTGTGTGTGTGCGCATTTATGTTTGTGTGTGGATGCGGGTGCACGCGTGCGTGAGAGCCTGCTCGCCTGCTATCTCATAGCTGAAGTGTTTTACACCCCGCAATCTGTTGGCCATGCCTGCATTTCTGAGCTAATTACCGCCTGAGCCTGCGGCGCATCCCATAAACACCCTGTCCGTCCTCACAGATGCTCCCGCACCGCACCTCAGACACACAAGTGCCCTTACACACACACATTAGTGTACGACCAGGTGCTTGGAGTGCCTCGCTCCTACTAATGTGTAAGTGTTTCATAACGGCTACAGTTTAAGGGCACTTCTGTGTGTCGGAAAGACCAGCAGCACTGGGAGGGTTAGTTAGCCAAGGTGCTGGCAAGCTGTTTTCATGGGTGGGCTACAGAGCGTCTAGGGCCACACACAGTGAACATAATTCAGTTTCAAGACAAGCAGGGAGTTCAGTGTCTACAAGGGTCCTGCAAGAAGGACTGTTTTCATGCCAAAATATTGAACTAACTTTCCATCCATACATAGCATCAGTGTGCAACATTTAATGCAAGCTTGCATGAGAGATAAAACCCACAATAATCCACAATGTTGTAAACTCTGGGCCTTAGCTGGTAAGCTTTATGCTCTTCACAGATTTTGACCAATGAGCTTAAACGTTTTCACACATCAACTGCCACGCTAACATCTCCAACCGACATTTCCTCAAGGTGTCGCCTGTCTGTAAAAAATGGTACATGCATTTCAAATAATCGAGAGCTAATTGTATTGCAAGTGATTTGTGTTTTATTCAAATTCTTGATCAACATTTCAAATCTACCCCATTAAACTGACTCAGCACTGTCCCTGAAGTGTTGGCTGCTTCAGACTTCACACTTCATTGAAGCAGTTAATTCTGCAAGACATTTAATTTACTCTGAGCACAAATGTCACATCCA
>CM050208.1:16532500-16607500 GCA_027475355.1 Coilia nasus
AATGACCACTATTTTTGTCAGTGCAAATTGTCTGGCTATCTTTAATTGCGAGAAGTGATCGGTCAAGTTTTGACTTTATCCAATAAAAATGTATCATCGCAAGATGGATTGTTGTTGCTAGGAGACAGAAGCATCCTCGGGCGAAGCTGCCTGATCTGCGCTAGACGTGATTCTTTTTTCTTTTACTACAGCAACAGCTCTCTCTCCCTCCCTCTCTCTCTCTCTCCCTCTCGTTCTCTCTCTTCCTCTCTCCCTTTGCTCCTCCGATGAGGTTCCCGCGAAGGACAGTGGCACCCTCTCCTCCACTCTTTCCGCGTGCGGACACTGCGTAAAGAGCGAGACGGTAACAGAGTGCCAGAGGACTTGAAACTCGAGGAGAAAAAAGCATTAAGATGTATGCCGTCTGAATAGCAAAGTGAGGTAAGTCAGTTGGGATTAAACCGCCGAAGAGTATGGCAATGCTCAAAATGCGTGCAAGGTGCAGAGAGATAATTTCAACTTTATGCTTCTGGTCGATGGTGCTGTATTGCACCAATTATCTCTGATAATAACGTTAAAAAATGCTGCAAAGTGCGGAGTTTCCCAGTAACTTCCAGCTTTTCTAGCGCACCTTGCGGTTTCCGCTGGGCATGAAATAGAAAAAGCATGTTTACCCTCATCGTTTTTACTTTGCAAATTAAACATGTATAAAACACATGCACATAATAGCTGCTAGTGACACAGTTGTCGTAGGGAGATGTTCTAGTTTCTCTGACAGCCGGAGATGCTGGGGAGTTTCCTGCAACACTAAGAGAAGTTGTTTCAGCTGTTATGCAATGGGTATGCGAAGGGCAGCCTATCCAATTCACATTTAAACGGGAATATTTTTTAACGCGTGTGCGCCTCTTGTACCATAGGCTAGTAATTGATCCGTTTACAGGTTTATTACACGGTTACAGTTAATATCAACTGATGATAAAAGGCTCAAGTAAACGTTTGGTGCCGCCGTCCTGGCCGCATCCAAGCGATGTGGGTACTTCTCCAATTATTCCTTTCCTCTCCAGGGGAAAGGTACATCTGTCCAGGGAGTGTACACCTATACCTGTCAGTGTCATAACTATGCACGGATAATTATGAACAACACATATTAGAGGCATTCACCTGCAACTTTTTGCTAGCATGGACATGTAAGCTACTGTAATGTAGGCTACTTATATTAACTGAAATGTATTGTGCACATTCTTGAATACTAACAGAAGGGACTAGTCATTGCATTCACAACTTTATCTGATTGTAATAATCCTATCCTCAGAAGCAGATAGAGGGGAAATTGTGTGCTCAAAGTTATAGCCTATTTAGTTGATGAAATGTTGTTGTTTTTTTTGTTCATTCACTAGCCACTTTGCTTGGAGAGTTCCTCTGATGGTTATGGTTGCTTTTTGTCTGTGAAACGACGTTGGTCAGTAGCAGAGGCGCTGCATAAAAGCTTATCTGAGAGTGATTGTCAGAGGCTCCGTGGCAGGCGGGTGTATTTGAAGTACGCCGCACCAGGCACCACCTGGGCGTGTTGCTGTAAGATTTCTGGAGAGCGCGGAGATGATGATACATAATTTATCTGCGCAGAGTATCTGAACGGAATTCTAATATCGCACTTGCTTGCTGTTGCTCGTTGCATGTTAGTGTTGCTTCTCCAATCCATCACCCTGTGACGTACCACCGTAACTCACATGCAGATCAGACAACAGCTTTTGTGTCCTCTGACATTACTTACGCATGGTAACTCGGATATGTGTTGGACTGACAGTTTCTTGCGTAAACAATGTAGCATGTTACCGTAGATACTGCTCATGTCGTTTTAAGTCAGTAAACATAACCCTTGTAAAAGGCTAACTGTTGTTCAACTTTTTTTTTTTGCAGTCAGCCTTAAACCTTCAGGAATATATACAGCAAAGGGACACTTTCTCAGCCTTCAATTAAGAGATGGAAACCGTGTGTGTGTGTGTGTGTGTGTGTGTGTGTGTGTGTGTGTGTGTACATTCATAGTTACATGCATTGTATGCATAGGTACATGCATACAATGAGGAATTTTTTATGGTTGTGTAAAAAACAGCCTTGAAGAAGTAAGAACACCTCTACTCTCCTGTATTTAAATGCTGAGCATGTCTCAGGCCTGTGCAGGTCTGTGTGTGTACAAAAGTGATAAAAGGTGTATGTGTGCATCTGTGTATGTGCACATGTACCGTATGTGTGTGTATGTATGTATTCATGCATGCATGCATGTGTGTGTGCGTGTGTTTACAGTGAGTGAGGGAGATGGCCTTGTAAAATATTGGGAGGTTGTGATGCTTAGCTCAACAGCCAGTACTCTGTGGAGTTCATGCGGTAAAACGCAGCACCACAATAATTAGCAGCCGAATGGAGCTGACTGCTTTTTGCATGTAAATAACAATCCATCACAGATCTCTCCAGCAGCACTTTATGGAGCTGAAAGTGAGAGCAGAGCAATAACCAAACAGATGAGCGCTTTGAAATGAGAAACAGCTCAGATGGAATAAGAGATAATGTATTGAAAATAGACATTTTTATGACTCGAAAGAAAAAAAAAGTTCCTGACTCACCCCCATAAACGCCCCCCCCCCTGATTTCTTTCTTTTTCTGCTTAGCTGCAGCTGAAGGCAGGGATGATGGAATTCAGGTAAAAGAGATTGAGAGAGAGGGAGAGAGAGAGAGAGAGAGAGAGAGAGAGAGAGAAAGAGACAGAGAGAGCGAGAGAGAAAGAGAGAGAGAGAGAGAGGGAGAGAGAGAGAAAGAGAAAGAAAGAGAGAAACAGAGAGAAAGAGAAAGAGAGAGAGAGAGAGAAAGAGACAGAGAGAAAGAGAGAGAGAGAGCTGTGCCATTATAGAGTATGTAACAGTAGCACCCCATCCATCCAGACGACTGTGGAGTGGCCCTTGATTTGGGCTTGTGTTCGGGCAAGGGGCTCTGAGAGCTGGCGGGGCAGATTACGGAGCCTGGTGCTGTGTCGCACGGCTATCTGAGTGCCCCAGGCGCTTCTTACGGCCTGAGCTCAGAGCCCAGCGTCTCTTGGTGAGGCCAAGGCAGGGACGGAGACAGAGACGGAGACGGAGACGGAGACGGGGACAGAGACACATACCCGCCCGGCACCACAACCAACCGCTGCCGCACCCTCCCCTCCCCTCCCCTCCCCCTCCCCTTGCGCCCAATCTTGAGCATCTCCCTGGGCTCCGTCTCTGTGGTTGTCTTTGCCAGGCAAATGTGTTGTGTGTGTGTGTGTGTGTGTGTGTGTGTGTGTGTGTGTGTGTGTGTGTGTGTGTGTGTGTGTGTGTGTGTGCGCGTGTGTGTGTATCTGTGTGTGTACTGTAAGTGGATGCGTATGTGTGTGGGTGGATGTGTTTGTGTGTTTTTGTGTGTGTGTGAGAGAGAGAAAGAGAGGGTTAGAGGGGGGGGGGGGGGGGGAGAGAGAGTTTTCCTGAGAAATAGGAAATTATCGTTTCTTTTCTTTTCTTTTGCTGTTTTTGCACTGAGGAGATGTTTGGCGGGAAACAGCCAAGTCTGCTGTATGGCGGATTTTCTCAGCTGCTGCTTAGCTTCTGTTTCCAGCTGTTGTGTAGTCAAAGCATTGCAGGGAGATCGAGTTGCCTTGCTTTTGTGCAGCGAAGATAAATTATATCACACCCTTGTTGATAATAATGGCATACTACCAAGAAGCACCACTCTTCACACCCCAATACAGATTCACAAACATATAGGTCACAAAAGGCTTCTCCAACGGAGCTGATAGTCAGGGTATGTGAAGTTATATTTTTATGATACCTGCAAATAATTTGTGCTGGCAGATTTTTTCAGAGCTTAAAAAATTATCTGGTATTATTCTGGTAACATGCACATGACAATGTGACAGTGTGGTAAAAAAGAAAAAAAAATCTCAAGATTTCTCAAAAGCAGACGATTTTGTTGTAGTTGGGTGCAGCTCAATGCAATCAGTCACTGTTAAAAGTGGATTTGTCACCACTACAGAGTGAAAAACATCCTGCCTTAATATACTGTTCCCATTAACCCGCAGTCAATGTGTCAGTGGTGTGGTTGGACGCAGCAGTGGTCAGTCAGTCAGACAGACTGGGGAGCCATGTCATGTGTGAAGGTATGGAGAATGGCTAACAGTGCACCCAGCTCATCTTGTCAATTACAGAGAGACTTACAGAGAGGAGAAAAAGAGCTAAGGGAAGGGGCTTTGGGTTCATTGGGAAGCGTGTGTGTGTGTGTGTGTGTGTGTAGGTTAGTGAGTGCATGCGTGCGTGTCTGCGGGCGTGTGTGTGTGTGTGGGTTAGTGAGTGCATGCATGCGTGTGTGCAGGCGTGTGTGTGTGTGCGTGTGTGTGTGTGTGTGTGTGTGTGTGTGTGTGTGTGTGTGTGTGTGTGTGTGTGTGTGTGTGTGTGCGTGTCTAAGGAAAGGGCAGTGTGGAGACAGACAGCTGTGACTGCTGCTCTTTCTGAGGGGGAGTTTGTGAATTAATGATAGGAGAGAAATGACACACTGCTGTGCTCTCCAGCACGTCTTCACTACAGCCACAGTTGGGGCCACTTGCACACACACACACACACACACACGCACACGCACGCATACACACACACAAACACACACACACACACACACACGCATACACACACACACACACACACACACACACACACACACACACACACACACACATCCACACACACACACACACACACACACACACACACACACACACACGCACACACACGCACGTGCACGCGCGCACACACTCAGATACACACTCAAAACAATCCCTCTCCATCCAAACACAATAATGACATGTCTCAAACACACTCTTTTTCGAGAGTAATGACATAGCACCAGTTGCAGCACCACACACGCTCTAATAATGATGTACTGAGTCACAGAACACAGAAGCATTTGAGGACAACTGACACAGGATAGGCATACACAATATTCTTAATCCACGATATTATATGTCATATCTTTTATTTTTTCCTCTTACTATTCAAGTTATCCATTCTTTAATATTATCCATTCTTTAATTTCCCAGCTTAGAATCAATAAAGTCTATCTATCTATCTATCTATCTATCTTAAGGTGCAACACAGAGGCATTAGCATATCAGCCAATAACATGTAAGTCAACTACCAACGTGTGATTTGGCTGGTGGTTCCTGAAGGCCACTCTGTTGTGGGAACTCATCGGTCATAAGACAGTGCGAGCAGCAGTGAAGGCCGAGAGGGTATGATGCCCGCAGGGAGCATTTGTGCAGAAATTGCATGGGCACAGGCGAGCATCAGTGTGTGAACAAGGGTGTGTCTTATGGATAAACAGAAATGTGAATGCAAATGCAAATTACCATTGCAGCAGTAGGCAAGATTCTGAATGCTGGCCAGATTCTGAATGCTGTTGATTTTGTTGAGACAGGAGCCCATGCTGTTTTTAAGCAAGAACTGAATTAGCCCACACCTATTATACTAAAATACAAAAAAAGACATTAATGTCAGTTTCATAAGGTAACCACATGTTGTAATGTACATTTCTGACCTCTTATTATCTCATAGCTTTCTCCCAGCGAAGGGAGACACTGCCGCTCCCATCCATTTGAGCAAAGAGTTTGATTCAAATAAGACAACAGCTGCTTGATCAGTAAAACAAGTCGTTATTCAGCAGATGAGACAGATCTGCGCTTGACGGATAAACTCAGTCGTGGCGGTGACAAAGTGGGAGGGTACGGGGACAAATGCCTCAGATACAGCTTATGCAATGATTGTGAAACTCCTTTCGGAGAGCATCAGTCTGTTGGGGACAACACCGACAGGCCGTAGTGCAGCTCAAAGCAACTATCAGCAAAACATACTGTAGTATATCACACAATCAGACACATGCAGGTCTTCAAAGCAACACAAATAAGCGTTATCTCATATCAAATGCTAGGCGGAGTATTAGATGTGATACTCAGGCCACAGTTATATGAAAGAAGTCTCCTGGGATGAGAAGCCTTCTCTCATTTTAAGTGGTGGTATGTGTGTGTGTGTGTGTGTGTGTGTGTGTGTGTGTGTGTGTGTGTGTGTGTGTGTGTGTGTGTGTGTGTGTGTGTGTGTGTGTGTGTGCGTGTGTTTGTTTGTGTGTGCGTCTATATGCGTGTGTGATTTTTTTTACTCTTTTACTATGCTATCTAAGAGCCAAAAAATCCATCTGATGCATAGGGGAGCACTCTGTCACATATCAACCCACCCCTTCCTGGTCTCTGCACTGGTTTGCGGACACATCCAGGTGATTTGGTCCTTCCAGACCAGGATTTGTGGAGGAAGTTGAGGTGTTTTACGGAGCGGGCAGAAAGTATATGTTGCGGCGCGTGGTTCTGCCCTGCCGCGTCGTAAACAAAATCAAATTGCCACAGTAAATCAAGCAGCATTCACTGATCCACCCGAGCAGGCATGAAATGCGATACAATTCAACGTGATTTACTGCAGGCGTATGCCTATGAGGTTGTTCAGCGGGGTGATGCTGTCAATTCCGGCTGATTTCATTTGAAATGGGAATCGATCGAATTGTTAAATTGTGATTAGGCAGCAATTCTGACATCAACTAGTTATTGCATTGCTGATGCTGGTAAACCGCTAGGCAGGAAAGAACGTTATCTGTTTTTTTCTGCACCTCTGCTTCTCTCATTCTCAGTTATTTTTGCCTTTGAAAAAACACAATGCTCCACTCCACTACGGATGTGTGCATTACTAGCCTTGACATGGCCCACATGTACTTGGGGAAGGTTTCCAGATAGGGCTTGACAAGAGCCCATTTCCCAGTTCTACTGCGTCACAAACATTGCTCTCCCCCTGCATGGCTCTGCTTTCTAGCTGTGCCTTTATTTCAGCTGTTTTGTGAAGGCGGTTAATAGGGTGCTGTGTGGGGGTTAAATAAATTGCGATATTTGTGATATGTTGTGTGTGTGCTGTGTTGCGCTGTGCTGTGCTCCGCTGTGTTGCGTTGAGTGCCACCGAGTTGCATTGCCCGTGTGCAGGAGGGGTGGTGCGCGGGGCTGGAGCAGTGGGGGCTGTTATAACACATTCCGGTGCAGGGTCCCCGCAGGGGTAGAGGCATTGGAGTGAGTCCGAGATTGACCCCCCTTAGTGTGTGAGGTAACTGGAGTGGAGAAACCCAACCTGCTAACAGCCTCGCTTCAAACATCACCGCAGCAAGGGTGCACACATACGCAATGTCAGTTAAGCAGTCTGTTACAGCTACAGCAAAATACACTCCAGGACCAGGTAACACACACACACACACACACACACACACACACAAACACACACACACACATACACACACACACACACACACACACACACACACACACACACACACACACACAAACACACACACAGGGTCATATATTCTAACTTCATCATTTAGTAAATATACACATATATACATGCTTAACTGCACACAAGAAATACAGAGTTTCCTCCAACAGTCAGACAGACAGAGACACACACATACACACTTGCACACACACACCCACAGACAGGAATATGAAGGACCACCAGCCAGATTTTAGACTCATCATTTCATGCTGGTTTTAGTCTGGTTTAAAAAAAATGCAGCGACACATTTATACCAAAAGTAAATCCACACCCCTTTCCCAACACACACACACACACACACACACACACACACACACAGACACACTGATTTCAGGTTTTTTTATTTTGTCACATACACATTTGCAAGGTAATGTGCCGTGACATGCAGAACAAAGATGCAGAAGTGTTATAAACACATATACAAGGTTGCCTAAAACTACAGGACACGTTTTAAATGGCTATATCTTGGATTATAAAAATTATACAGAATGCCACATTTATTTTTTGTAAAGATGACATTCAGGGGTTTATGATACATAGGTTTAATTTCTCTGGACACCACTTTAGGAAGGAATTAGAGAGATTTTTTTCTGGAAGGCTAGTTTTGGTTTCTTTTACAAAAACACAGCCAAGGACATTTCAAACTATAGGCCTGAACTGAAAAATATGAAGAGGTTATTAAAAATTGCCAATAGAAACATTTCAAAGTAAAACATACGAAAACATAAGAAAATTGTATATGAACAAATTTATATTCAGGCCTATAGTTCGAAACTGGTTTCCAAAACTAGTCTTCGCTACTTCGCTGCTGAAGTGGTGGCTAAAGTGGTATCAAAAACTCCTGAATGTCAGCTTTACAGCACATATAGTATTTGGTACTATCATTTGTATGATAATTTTTGCAATCCAAGATATAAACATTTCAAATGTGTCCTGTGTTTTTGTGCTGTGATCCAGATAAGACGGATGCCAAGATGCTAAGATGAATGTGTTCATGTGCAGTAATTGTAACCGAGTGTGAAGTAGACATTATTGCACAGAGTTTACCAGTCTGATGGCCTAAGGGGAGGAGGGCTCTTCCTCCTCCTCCTCTTCTTCCCTCCTTCCCCTCCCCCATCCTTCAGGAACCTAGAGAGACTCTAGGTGCAGAGGTCGGCATCTGTTTTGTTCCTGCATTGAAAGTTGGGCCCATCATCCCCACACCCCTCTTAGCCCCCTTTTGGCCCTGAAGCCACTTAAGGCAGGGATGAGGGTGGGGGTGGGGGGGTTGGGGATCAGAATTGAGGTCAAGGGGTCGCAGTAGACGCTCAGACCCCCCCAGCTCAGCTGAATGCCCATCAAGCGACTTTCCTCAATTGCATTTCCTTGGCACGGGGAGCAGTGTAATGACGGACACGCCACTCAGCAGCCTTCGCCTGTGATCATTGGCCTCCCTGAGGCCTGACCTTTAAGACCGGCCTCCTTGACCTCAACAACCTGCCATTACACTCCTTCACCCACCACACAGCCTCCGCCCCACCGCCCCTCCACCCTCCGCCAAACAACCCTTCCCCTCATGACAGAAGCCTGAGAAGAAATCACTCTCCGAGCCATTTTTACAAGGCCATCGCTGTGAATTGGAAGCAGAGCAGTGATATTCGGCGGTTCTCTGTGTCTGTGTGTGTGTAGGAATGCGGTGTGACTTCGTGCCTCCGCTGAGGTGTGTGGGATGCGAGCCGAGCCCTCAGTGTCACTACTGCGACTGCAAAGCACTCCTCCTGGAGCCGCTTTGTGTTTCATGTGCTCCGTTCCTCTGACGTCAGCACGGCACAGTTACAGCGTGTAGGCGTTCAGGAGACATTAAAGTAACCACGGCAAATCCTGCAGCAAAAGCCGTGTGAATGATCTGATCGCCGTCTTTGCATGCTAGTTTTTTTTTATCCTCCATAGGTTCCTTTGCCATTTGTTTTTTTGTGCCCTTCCTTTTTCTTAAAACAAATAGCACAGCCGGGGTAGAACAATGGCAAAGAAAAGGACTTGGGGATTTTTGTTTGGCACAGGAGTTGAGAATTGATTTTATGAGCTGGCTGTTTGATTTAGGCATGCTGTTAAGCAACAGCCTGGGAGAAATACCAATTAATTTCAGAGTCTTCAGAGTCCCCCCCCCCCCATCCACCACCTCCTACAAAAAGGGCCCCGTTCTCTGCTCTGCCTGCGTCCCATCCCGGGCGGCTAATTAGCATGATTAGCCAGGGGTGAGTGTTGTGGGAGAGGGGAGACAACGCTCGGTCTCAAGGCCAGGCATTTCACTTTTTTAGCTTAGCAGTGATCCCTGGTGAAAGAGGGCTGTCACCAGCGTAAAGAGATTTTACATTTTAGATTAGTCAGACAAAAATGTGAATGAATGTGAAAAAAAAAGAAACAGAACATGTGTGTGATTTTTTTGTGTGTTTCCAGTGTTTTAAGCGTGTGGGTGTGTGTGTGTGAGAGAGAGAGAGAGAGAGAGAGAGAGATAGAGAGAGAGAGGATGAGTAAGAGAACATGTATATATCCTGTATTTCATCCCTATAGATGTGTGTCTTCCATACTCATTGCAGTAGGCCTACAGTACGATCACTGTAAGAATCAGACACGGGACACACTTTACACTGCATGATGAAACTTAACCAATTAGTGAATGCTGACAGCATTGTTATTGCCCTTCCTCGTCTGATTATGTTGTTTCTTTGCACTGTAGAAAAAAACAACACTAATTCCATTTAAATATTTCCATGTCTTATAATGTTCTCCAGATTAGGTGCCATCTGAAAATGGGTGTGAATCTTTTGTGAGGACAAATTACACTGAAGGACTACTGTACCTGTGGTGATGCTGAAAGGACTGCAGAGCCCATTGTCTGTTCCACACTGTGAGATGTGTGGAAAGGTGCTCAGTCTGGCCCTTATGAGTTTTTATTAATCATACTGTACTTTCTCAACAAGCAGAGTAACTACAGGTGTGCAAGTTAGCCAAACCGAAAGCATGATACAGTATTATGATATTGTGATATTACTGTAATTCAGCTGTGGTCTCTTAAATGTGAGCTCCATCACATGCATGCATACTTTCATTCATTAATTCATGCATGCATACATACATACATACAGTCAAACATACATATACACATACATTCACACTTACACAAATAAATACTTATGGTAAAATGCAGATGTGCATTTTTGTTATGTGACACAGTGAGCACAGTGTATCAGTTATTATGCAAGGTAAACCTCATACTTTTCTGTAGCATTTAATATTCAATTTAGAGTATACTGTACTTCTCATTTTCTATTGTAGTTAATATTGGCAGGTTTAACTAGCATTTTTCTGTTTGGGTGTTATACCAGATGTAGTTACCTAATGTATTAGCATCTTTGCTATACAGTGGTCCCTCGCTATATCGCGGTTTACCTTTCGCGGCCTCGCTGTTTCGCGGATTTTTTTAGTGCATGCAATCTCCTGTATAGTACAGAATGCGCTCAGCTTGTAAAATTTACATAAATCTTCCACCGCTAACTGTGTGACTCTGAAGTGCTGTATGTTTGCAAGTGTGAACTTTGCCTGTCTGAGAAAAGTGTATAAGTGTAGTGAGTGGTTTTACAGCCTTAAAACATCTATAATAATTGTAGAAAATAAAGCTGACTACTTCGCGGATTTCGCCTATCGCGGGTTATTTTTTAGAACGTAACTCCCACGAATAACGAGGGACCACTGTATATGGCTAATGTGAATCTCATCAATCTTATAACTATTGTTGAGTGGCATGGACAAGCCCTGACATTACACACTGCAATACTGGTGTCGAATATGTGCCTCCTGGAGATAGGGCTAGCACCTCAAGATGGCCAGGCCAAGACGATACTAAGGGCATGGTCAAGCTTCAGCATGGAGAAGCACGGTCTGCAGGATATATTCCAAGAGACAGTATCTCAAGAGCTTGACCAGGCCACTTCCCCCAGGGGAGCAGCTGCATGCTGCTACAGAGCTCATTGCGCATAAGGGGGACAGCAGCTGCAACATCCCCCATTAGCACATCCAGAGACTCCCCTTGCTGGGTGGAGACTGTGCCCATTCCAGAGAAGTCTTGCTGCAGCAGTCTCCTAGCCTGGTAAACCAGCCCCTCGTACTGTACTTCATTTCTTTTTCTACAGAGGGTCTTGAGTCGCTGACTTTGAAATGCATGTATGAGGACCGTGCAACTTCTACCCAATCAGCGAACAGAGGGAGTGTTCGTGAGCGATGACATTGACTTTGTGTGCTACATTTGAATTGTAGTGCGTAGGTAGGCTAATTGCATACTTGAGGAGCAAATGTTAGCGATTGGGTAAAGGCAGAGCCACTTGTTTTAAACTTCAGCAGAGTCCACACCTCCAGGAAGAAATCGTTTCTCAGTGCAGCGATTCCAGACCCTCTGTACAAAATAAAATGAAGTACGAGGGGGTGGTTTACCAGGCTAGCAGTCTCCATCCAGGACATTGTGAGGTGAGGTGAGGTGAGGATGCATGGCTACCATTTGATAGAGGAGTTTGTGCATAGTTCCTGATACTCAGTGGAACCACTACCACACCAACAATCAACAAGACTCCACCTGGGTTGCTACATATATAATTTTGGGGTGTCATGCCAAGATTCCTAGGGAGACCTTTCCATTATTGCATCTGAGGCTTCATATTCATGTAGTGTGTTCAATTTGCCTTGGGATCAGAGAGTCAGATGACAGGATAACGTGACAGCTTCTGAAAACACAGAGACAATTTTTGTTTTGTTTTATGTGTTTCATTTGCCAATTGAGTTTCTGGGGGTCCTCACTGTTGCTCTGAGATATTTTCCCAGGTGTCTGAGAAACAGGAGCATGCATTTCTTCACTTCTAGCTTCGGCACTCAGAAAAAGACTTGTACTGTCCGCCTGAGTATGCTTCCCTTCATCACAGTGATCATTAGAAGATTCCTACCCTGCCATGGTGCTCCAGCCTGGATGTTTTATAAACTGTTGTTCTAGACAGGACCATGTTAACTGCTGTCCGCATCATAAAGTAACCAGTCCTGCTTGCCACCACCAGCCTTAAATCTTAGTGATACACTTAGCACCCTCATGCTGCTATATGTCATGTCACATATTTCTGTGTTTGTGTTCTGATTTAAGTTTCTTCCCAGAACAGAGTGTTTGTGTAGTTGGGTGGTTTACATTATGTTCCATTTACAGTGTATCTGTGCACTCCCACTTTACTGTAGTTCTCATGTTTTGTTAGCACTTTGGACTTTGTTAGCCCATTTCCACTAGTGCCCAATCTAGAACTGGTTCTGCGTGTCTTGACCAAAAAATGACAGGTGCTGATTCCAAAAAGCTGGTTCCTGAAAAATGCCATTGTTCCTGGAAAATGCCATTGTTGCAAAATGTCCCAAAGTTAGAACCACAACATCACAGTGCTCGGTGCTGAAACCTGTGGAAATGCGCCATGGTGCAGGTGGTGCAAGTGCTGGTGACCATAACTACCTCAACTTCAGCACTGGCATCAGCATGGCCCTAGTGCGAAAGAGGGATTAGTGTAATTGCACATATTGATCTCTTATTAACATCTTTCTCCACCCTTATACTGTCCAGTGTGAGTGAATGACTGCTCAGCATGTGGTGTCAAACCCTGACACTGTTTATTGCTACAAATGCATACATACATGCATACATACATACATACATACATACATACATACATACATACATACATACATACATACATACGTTTGCACTGTGTGTATGTAAATATGTAGGTAGGTATGGGAAGTTCTGGAATTTTTTTTGGTTCTGGAAGGTTTTACACAAAACCTTAAACATTATAGAGCTTATAGGTAATCAATAGGTTGTCTTAGGTGCAGCAGTACAGTTGGTGCAGCCTGTATTGGCACTGAGGACTTTCATCACTGCCTTTGCAGAGCATCAAGTAATTTGGCTGTTCATTATCGGAACACAGCAAGAAGGAGAAAACGCGCAGTGCAGAAAAAGACAAAGGCTGTGCTGGCTAATGCCACAAAGTGTACTGAAATGGCTGACTTAATTAAGCAGTCAGCTGCTCGTGATCGGAAGAGTAATGAAGAGGCAGGAGCATCAGAGAGAGAGAGCAGGGAGCAGGTACTGTGTTTTGGAACACAAATCTAAACAACAAAATGCTTTTGCTAACCTTTAAATGTGCAGGTTTGACCATTTGCAAGGCTTAGCTAGTCATTCAGAAATGTACATAACATGACGCTACATGCTCAAAATTTCAAAACAAATTGACTGTATCTTATATTGACATGCTTGTATCTCTATACTCTAAGTATATTTTCAGAGTATATTCAGGATACTCTAAGGAACAAGAATCAGTTCCGATTCAATCCATAATAAACCTAAACTTATTCATTGTTATTTTGCAAAAAAAACATGTATGTGCTTCTGTTAACAGTGGATCATTAATCTGTAATTCAGTGAATATAATACAATAATTGATGCCCATATTTGACAGATAAAATCATATATGTCATTTAAATTAACATGTAAATGTAAATGTTCGTCTCTTTGCACACAAAAAGGTAAAGAAAACAAGGTATATCATTATCCATGTTCTCCTAACACAGAAAACACATACTCATTAAATATTTAACAGAACAGTAAACATGCTGTGTTAGTACGGCCTATAAAGCAGAGGTCACTTGGTTGTATACAACAGGGACTCTTTTTAGCCTATTTGCTCCTGCACATCATCAAATTATAGGGTACATGTTTACATTGTTTTAACCCTCTGGTTTACTGAGCATACAACTAGTGAAAATCTAGTGTAGCTGTAAGACTAAGAAACAAATTTTGGACTAATGATAACAGGTGACCGGTCTGTATGATTGAGATTTATGTCTCGACCTTGTTGTACTGAAGAGGGGAAGCTGCCTCAGATACTGGAATAGGTTCAATAGGTGCACTCCATCTCCTCTCAAAACAAACTTTTTGCTCAGGTGCAAATAAATTAGGCAGACACACACACACACACACACACACACACACACACACACAAACACACACACACACACACACACACACACCCCAACACACAGAGACATGTTATATTTGACACTATATTTGGAGCCTTTGAGTTAGTGCTCGGGTACCCAGCTCGAGCTCCTGGCCAGCCTCAGAGTGCCCACTCACCCCCACTGACCCTTTGAGGGTGCAGGCTAAAACAGCCCCGTCTCCCTGGAGAGCCTCAGCTCCTGCCAGCTGTGAGTGACACTCTCAAAAAATGATGGCTGATCCCTCGCCGCCCATCTCCTGAGAGGAAGAGGGGGAGGACAGGGAGGCAGAGAGAGGGAGAGAGAAAGAGAATAAAAGGAGAGCAAACATTGGACACATACATGTACACAAACACACACTGCAGTTCAGCCAAAGTCCTGTGTAAAAGCTTGAGGCAATTTCATTGTTTAAAAGAGACAGAAAGAAGCAAGGTTGTCCAAATTGACCAAAAACTGTGGGAAATTATTCCCCAGAAATACTAGGAACAACCAACCTGTCAAGTACTTTAAAAACTATGAAAAATAATGCCTTTTAAAATAACAAAAAAATGTTTACTACTCCTTGTTGTTATTTGATTAATAAAAAAATATTCGCCATTATTTTCTGTCGAAGCTTCTTTGTTTTGTTTTCTAAGTGCAGGAAATGTTTGCACAGTACCATATGTAAAGGTAGCCAGCTTGTTAGTGCTGCTTCCAAATACAATGCAGGTTACATCCACATTAGCTTGTAAATTATAAATCCTTAAACTGCCCACTGAAATACACACAAAATAAAAACACATTTACTTAAACATTATCTATTAGAAACACATAGGTATGAACACAACCCTCAATCCTCACAAACTCATCACACACACACACACACACACACACACAAACACACATACCGTCACACACACACCTACCAGCACTGAACACATGCACACAAATGCAGCCCATTTCACAGATCAACAAACACACTGTCCACTTGTCTCATTAGTGCCTTCTGTCCCTGACTGCTGAGGAGGAGGAGTTGGGACCAGTTTACAGCAGAGCGCTCATTCTCTCTCCACCTCTCTATCCCTCCCTCACTCTCTCTCCACCTCTCTATCCCCCCCTCACTCTCTCTCCAGCTCTCTATCCCTCTTTTTCTCTCTCCAGCTCTCTATCCCTCTCTCACTCTCCCTCCACCTCTCTATCCCTCCCTCACTCTCTCTCCACCTCTCTATCCCCCCCTCACTCTCTCTCCAGCTCTCTATCCCTCTTTTTCTCCCTCCACCTCTCTATCCCTCCCTCACTCTCTCTCCAGCTCTCTATCCCTCTCTCACTCTCTCTCCACCTCTCTATCCCTCCCTCACTCTCTTTCCAGCTCTCTATCCCTCTTTTTCTCCCTCCACCTCTCTATCCCTCCCTCACTCTCTCTCCACCTCTCTATCCCTCCCTCACTCTCTCTCCAGCTCTCTATCCCTCTTTTTCTCTCTCCAGCTCTCTATCCCTCTCTCACTCTCCCTCCACCTCTCTATCCCTCCCTCACTCTCTCTCCACTTCTCTATCCCTCCCTCACTCTCTCTCCAGCTCTCTATCCCTCTTTTTCTCTCTCCAGCTCTCTATCCCTCTCTCACTCTCTCTCCAGCTCTCTATCCCTCTCTCACTCTCTCCAGCTCTCTATCCCACTTTTTCTCTCTTCCATTCTGTCCAGCTCTCTGTCTCTCTCCCACTCTCACTCTCTCTCCCACTCTGTCATTCTCTCTCTCTCCCGCTCTCTCTGTATACCTCTCTCTCTCTTTCTCTCACTCACTCCCTCTCTCTCTCCCACTCTCTCCTCTGCTCTCTCTCTTGCTCTCATCTATGCTCTCTCTTCCGCTTGTGTGTCTGCTGCACTGCTCAGCTCCGCTCGGCTCGGCTCGGCAGCACGGGCCAGGAACTTGCGTTTTGGCTGTTTTGTTTGCTGGTCTCACTTGGATGAGATGCCATCGTGCGAGTTGAGTATTATCCAAGGTTTGGATGAATCCCTAGGACAGACAGCTCAACTTTGAGCAGATGCCCGAATATTGGAGGGAAAGAAGAACAAAAAAACAAGTGAGAAACAAGTAGACAGAGAGAGAGAAAGAGAGAGAGAAAGAGAGAGAGAAAGAGAGAGAGAATGCGAGAGAGAGAGAGAGAGAAACTAGACAGGCTTTTGGCACGATGCAGAAATGCATGGTCAACTAGGGAATCTGCAGAAGCAAAATCAGATTAAGCCTCTGAGATCAAAACATGAGCTTTGATATCAGCTCCCTCATCTGACTGGCATTAGCACCTCCCAGCCAATGACGGCTCAGGCCCATACTTAATTAAGCCATTCAGAGTGCAGAGTGAGAAACTTTGACCGTTTGTTCCGTCCACTGGAGACACCAGCCGTTTCCGCAGGCTTCGGGGCCCTCGGCAACAATGGTGACTGCGGTGGTCAGAGCTGGCAGAAAGGCTCTCTGTTGTCGCCCTGTGTGTGCAGAGTTTATTACGTCAGACTGGGTTAGGGGGTGGTTTGGTCAGAGCTGGCCAGCACTGAGCAATGGCATTCAAAAAAAATGGGGCAAAGGCAGTTTTGAAAAGGGAACGTGGTTCAGTTTTTGTCAACCGTTTATGACACTAGTCATTATCACATTATCTCCCTGTGTGTCCAAATGTAATTTAATTAGCAGCGCATGTTCTCACTGTCTTTCTTTTTTGCATTCTCTCTCTCTTTCTTTCTCTCTCTCTCTCTCTGTCGTTTCCCTCTCTCTCTCTGCTTTCAGCTTACCTCTCAATGTGTGACCCGGCTGAGCTGCCCCCAACTGTTACATGGCCCACTCACAGGACCTCCGCGTGCATCCCTGACTCTCCATTCCTCCCAGCTCCTCGGTAAGACAGACACCCCTCCTCCCCCTTTCTCCCCCTACCCCTCCTCCTCCACCACCACCACCACCATCGCCGCACCCACTCCTTCTCCACACCTGCCCCCGTGACCCGCCATGGCAGTGGGGGTGAGGCCTCTCCTCCTGGCCCTGATGGGGTCCAGGCTGCTGCTCTCCTGCGGCGGAGACACCCCGCGCCGCGAGATCAAGATCGACGGCGACCTGGTGCTCGGCGGCCTCTTCCCCATCCACGAGAAGGGCCAGGGCATGGACGAGTGCGGCCGCATCAACGAGGACCGCGGCATCCAGCGCCTGGAGGCCATGCTGTTCGCCATCGACCGCATCAACGAGGACGTGTCGCTGCTGCCCGGCGTGCAGCTGGGCGTGCACATCCTGGACACGTGCTCGCGCGACACCTACGCGCTGGAGCAGGCGCTGGAGTTCGTGCGCGCCTCGCTCACCAAGGTGGACGACACCGAGTTCATCTGCCCCGACGGCTCATACGCGCTGCAGGAGGACAGCCCGCTCGCCATCGCCGGGGTGATCGGAGGATCCTACAGCAGTGTGTCCATACAGGTCAGACCGCTATCAATGTCTGTACCACTAAGATCACTAGTGAAATTAATAATGATACATTAGGTATTAGGGTTGCACTTCATTTTATGGTCCCTGTTGCAGTCTATCTACACCATGAAGTACTAGGTAACAGTTTGTAACATTAACATTAACATTTGCAACATTATGTACTAACACTGTACTGTAGGGTTAGGGTTAAGGTTAAGATTTGGGTTAGTGTTAGGTATGTACAGTGTAAGTGTGTAATATTGCTTGTTGGTATCTTTAGATACATTGTAACAGCGAAGTGTTACCAGTACTATGGTATCTACTGTACATGGTGCAGTGAGAACATGAGGACATCCCCTAAGTCATTTCACTTGTTTTGTTGAAACAAACAGAACAGTTTCGAACAAAGTCACAGTTGAATATGTATCTTAAACAAATACAGTACAGCAAGTACATTGCCTTTTCATGTCTTCTTTGTCCGTTTGTGCTTTTTTGTATTTAATTGACACATGGTTTTAGTGTACATATTCCATCAAGGATGAATGTGATAACCTATTTAATCAAGCTATCAAGATATATTTTTGTGATTTACCCATAAGTCTGTAAATATAGGCCAGAAACAGTAGTTTAAAGTCATTACATATTGTAGACCAAGTCTGTCAGGGATTTGGTTTTCCAGAATTAATGGACTAAATTCCAAGCAAAGTTGTGGTAACCCTGGGTAAAAGATACCCAGGGGTAGTAACTGAGAAATAGGCTGCGGATACACTTCCAAGGGGAAGCGAGAGTGTTCTGGCACACGTTGTGGCAAATACGGAAGAGAGACAGCGGGTGTGTCTGTTACTCCTCCTGCCAAGTTTATGCTCCACTCTGGGGATATCTGTGAATGTTGAAGTTACCAGATAGGCCTGTTCTCAGTCACGGCAACCCATGACAATTTAGCCATGTTTGCTTGACTGAAAATGTTTTGGCCTGTGTCGGTTATCAGAAATTGCAGGAGTTCAATCCAGATATGTCCCTCTGCTGGAACTGATCTTGGTCTTATTGTGAGGTTTTGATGTGCACTGGCAGCTTTGCAGAATCCACCTCCCAGGGCAGACAGTCTTGTCAATGTGAGTGATATATTACTGAACATCTCTGTCAGGCTGGCAAACTCAAAAGCATACAAACAGACATACCACCGTGCAGTTGACACAGTTGAACATTGTTAGCCACTTCAGCCCCACTGAATGACATGTGATTCTGACCTATGTCATAACGCCTCATTCTCATGTCCGATCAACTGGCCTGGGGAGGCGGGGCAATAAATATTTCAAAAAGGTGGAATATACCTTACTCCAGGTAAGTGACTGATTTCTGCAATACTTCTGTGTTAGGGCTCCTAAATGACCCCAGTGACACAACACACAGAATCAATAGTAATCTTAAACTATAAATATAGTTTTAATATATACAGGTACATATAATTCTATTATATCACGGCTTCCTTCAATTTCACATTGTGATGTGTCCTTTTGAACGGTTATTAACTTTCTATATATGCACACCTATGAAGTAGTCCCTGCTTTCCAACTGTATCATGTTTATGTATCAATGTACCAAATTTGTGGTGAACTGTAAATAAACAATAAAGATGTGACCGGCAAATGACGAGCAGATGAAAGAACACAGAGTTGCAACATATTATAATGCCTCTGATATCGTCTTTTAGTGCTGTCACCCTGCATTTGGACTCTCTACTAATGTGATTTTGCTAAGCAAGGCTTAACAGAACGTTGGAATAGCTAGCTTGACAACCAAGTCATGGAACCAATAGCTAGCTTGACAACCAAGTCACTCTTGGCCATACAGTAGCAACCTCCAGTTTGTCCGGTAAATTATGAAAAGAAACATCTTGTGGCGGATGGAAGTAGTTCTACAAATACAACAAATACGTGCTTTAGTGATTAAAACATGGAAATGATTAACTGAAATTAACATCAGACAACTGTGGTAACCGTGGTATAAGCGGGATAATGGACTTTACGGTGTTCGGATATCAGAAAGGTAATGCACTTCGAGCTCCACTTCGCGTCGTGGCCGCATTACCACCTCGAACGTACATTACTGTAACTTTCTGATACCCGAACACTGTGTCGTCTATTATCCCTTACATATTACACAGTATATATAACTTAAAACAAATAAATAATAATTATTGTCACAGACAGTTAACAATTATTTGGCAAAAAACAAAACTCAAAACATAAACACTATCACTGTAGCCCACAATTTACCATAATGTGGTTTAATTTATAAACCTACAGTAGGCATTTAAAAGGATCAGTGAGGATCAAAACAATTCAATAATGTGAAGTCATTTACAGATCAGTGACTTCAGTTTCACACCTCAGTTTAAAAATATATCACCATCTCCTTCAAAAGGTCATTCTTAAAAGTTTCTCCTAAAACGAGAATTTGGAGAGGGTTTTAGAATATAATCCTCCATTGAAAATTATTCTTTTTCAGTAGGTTTTCTGCAACAGCCTCATAATCAACCCTGCAGTATCAGCCCCATAATGTCATACTGGCTACTGGCAAATACTCACTGTCAGATCTATTGTGCAGTCTGTAGGGCTGCTTTATACCTGCACAGGCATATTCAGAGATATGCTATGAAGGTCAGAAGGAGGGCTGAAGTTTAGTAAGCATAACAAAAATGTAACAGTTATATTATTTTATATTATAATATAAAATCTCTGTATTTAACAGTTATATTATTTTATATTATAATATAAAAAATTATAATACATTTTTTTATATTATAATATAAAATCTCTGTGTTGGTATTGGTTATTGGCTGAGTTTCTATTTGAAATATTATTGAAGGCCCAGCATTTAATATTTGGTGCATCTGTGACCAGTGACCGGTGACCATTGTTTCATAGTTTTTTGTGAATAAATATTTATATCAACTGCTGAAAGGTTCATAATGCATATTTGTTTATTCAGCAGCATTAGTCTATGGCCTGAAACTACACACAATGCTTTAAAAAAAAGAAATGCCTTTACAAGAAAATGACACTTATTATTTATGTATTTTTAGTTTTTTATTACTAACTGTCTATGATTCATTGGTTCACAAGCGGTATCACTGTTTTTGTATGGCAAAACAACTCAAATTGTAATTTATAGCATCACAACTTAGAAATACATACAGTACAAGTCTTAATTAGAGTTCCTGCAGTGTAAATAACTGGTGCAGTCAAAGGTACACAAGGAGGAAAAAAATCAACTGAGGCTGTAGGGGTACCTTGGTACAATGTTCCTATTCCGATCCTGTTCCTCCATAGCTCAGGTGGAAGTGTCCTTGAGCACGGGCCATTGTGCTGGGCCTTCAGAGAGGAGCGGCCCTGCTGAGCGTGGCTCTCTTGTCTTTTGAGGCTGGATCAGAGGGAATTGAGTCACCTATTGTAGAGAGGTTTGAATCTCCAGGGTGGAAAAGCACTTCACAAATACAGTCTAGTTCCCTACGGCAAACACATCCAAAAGCTTTTTGTAGCCACTAACGTCAATAGCTGAAAAACTTCATTACCCTGGTCACTTACTAATCGGACCTCAGCTCCCATTTACCAATACCAGGGGAAATTAGAAAAATATACAGCAAAGGCAGTGTTGTGGCGCAGTCGACTAAGGTGCCCACATCATATATCTGGGAAATCTGGGGGAATATAATCAGCACATTTCCCAATTCCACCCCATTTCTCTGCCCTACTCACTGTGTGCCTCTCTTTTAACTTTCCTATCACATTAAAAGCAGAAGAGAGCCACAAAAATAATAAATATCCAAAAATATCCAGCATGAGTTCTCCAGATACAGTTTTGTATTTGACTTACATGCAGAACATGCTCTAGTCACGGTTCTCAACAGCAGCACAGCGCAGAGGATCTGACAGAAGATAAGGAGGAAGCTGTGGAGATAATCGATGTAGCGCAGGCGTGCAGGCCCTGGAGCCAGTTTAGCCTGGCAAGAGGAGTACAAAGGCTCCACGGATGCTTAGATGCTTCCCCCAAATCTGCCCCCTGAGACTGGAGTCATTCCTCTCCGAGCTTGGAAGTCCACTTCCTGTGGGCCCGCGCGGGGAATGTTTACGGAGCTTAATGGAAGATAAATTAATCATTAATGGAGGTTTAATCACAGAAAAAGAAGGTGAAGCAAACACTGTGAGGAATCTCATGTACAACACAAAGCAGACATGCCAGAGAGTATTGCCGGAAATAGTTGCCATTCTGTGCTGCAAAGATGATGGTACGCTAGGCACCTTTTTGGGCAATATTGCCAGGCAACTTTACTAACAGATGCAGTTTGGGCACTTTCCTACTGATGTTAAGCCTCACATTTTTTTATCAGAGAAACTTAAATTATCAGCACAGAAATTGTTACTGTCATCCAATCAGAATATTAGTAGCCTTTTATGTTGTTGCCCGGCAACATTGCTAAAAAAGTTGCTCCATGTATAATCACCTTAACCCTCATGTGCACGGCAGCACAGACATTTTTTTTTTCTATTCCCCTAATTGTCAGAGAGCTGAACTTATTAGCCACAGTGCAGGAGACTCCTTCAGAAGATATGTATACATCAGGCACATGGATGTTGCAGTTGTCCTCATGGCCGCTGTCGTAAGCACCCGTTTTGCCAGGGAGATAGGAGCTTTGAGATTTGTTTGATGCCTCTTTGCCTAACGTGACAAAGACATTATGGAAATATTGCGTCTCATTAGCGCGGTGTATTGAGACAAATGTGTACAGGACCATTTTGTGACGGCGTCTGAGCTGGCAGAGCTGTTTGATGCATGGCACTCTGAACTCCACCAGGCACATTAGACACATCATCATGATCATCATCATCATCATCATCATCATCATCTGGATCGCTCTATAAAATGTATTCAACTGAATGCAGATAGATGTATAGAGAGAAATATAAATGAGATCTTTGTCTGGCGAGAAGCTGTTGGTTTGTGTGTGTAGTTTGTATGTGTGTGTGTGGGGGTGGGTGGGTGCAAGTGTGTCTGTGCGTGTATGTTTGTGTGTTTGTTAAGGGGGGTTGAGAGTTGACATTTCTGCCATGAGTTGCCAAGGCACCTGATCGCTGTGGACTTTCTGTGGCAGACTCGGAATAATTAGGTTTTCGATTTTACTGTGTCATTTATGCTGTTGTTTGTTTATTGTCGAAAGTGTTTCCATTTCAGGCCTTGCACCATCGCCACGCGCCGACGCGTAACAACAAACACCAACCACTCTCTCTGCCTAAGAAAGCACCTGATCCATTATTTAAAAGGGAATGTGTTCGTGAGAACCCACAGTCCCTCAATCCCCCACCCCACCCCCATAGACACATATACACGCACACACACACACACACCACACACGCACACGCACACACACCACACACACACACACCACACACACCACACACACACACACTGCTCACTAACACCCTTTTCTGCGTGTCTATTGGGTCGCAATTTACATCTCTTCCTCCACCCCACTCCTCCTCTTTTCCTCTCCCCCTTTTCTCTCTCTCTCTCACTCGTACTCTCACACTCTCCCTTCCTTTTCCTTCTCTCTCTCTCTTTTTCTTTCTCTATCTCTTTCTCTCTCTCACTCCTCCTCTCACACTCTCCCTTCCTCTCTCTCTCTTTCTCTGTCTCTCTTTCTCTCTCTCAGTCCTCCTCTCACACTCTCCCTTCCTTTTTCCTCTCTCTCTCGTTCTCTCTCTCATTTCTCTCACACTCTCCCTTCCCCTCTCTCTCTCTCTCTCTCTCTCCCTCTCTCTCTCTTCTTTCTATGCCCTCCTCTCCACCTCCTCGCCCCCCCCCCCCAGCCGGATACGTGCCCAGATTAGAGCTATCACTATGGCATTGTGTGCATTGTGTGCCTCTGCTTTCGAGTAGCTCCAGTGACAGTGGCAGCGGCATTTGCATAGTTTAGCATAGCCGCCCCATCCCCATCCCCATCCCCACCCCATCCCTTCCACGCCACACCACACCACACACCCTCCCTCTGTGACTTCACAAAAGCCTGCTTTCCTCCCTATCTGCTCTGGAATCCATAATCTTTCCTTTTCTCTCTCTCTCTCTTTCTGTTTCTATCTCTCTCGCTCTGTCATTCTGTCTGCTGCCCTTATCTCGATCGCTGTATAATTTCTTACTCTTCAGAAATGAATCTTTTTTTGTTCTCCTGGAGAGAGAAGGTCTAGGAGCCTGACCTCATCAGCTGTTTGTTCTCGTTAACTGTTGCTATTCTCCTTTAGCCTTTCATCGCTAACAATAAGTCACTGTTTCTTTCTCACCGTGCGCCTATTGTGTAGTCTAGCTGCAGCATGGTGGATTTTTAACACCCTAACCTCAGAGATGTGTTTATATATTATAAATACATCCTTTACCCTTCCACTCTCTGTCTGTCTGTCTGTCTGTCTGTCTGTCTGTCTGTCTGTCTGTCTCTCTCTCTCTCTCTCTCTCTCTCTCTCTCTCTATCTATCTATCTTTGTTTACCTGTCTGGTGTTATTTCAAAAGGTTACTTCCCTTTCTTGTTCCTTTGACTCCAAGCAGGTCGACCAAATTGTTTTTGGTGTGTGCTGAGCTATCTACAGCTAAATGCAAAATGCTAAACTAAATGCAATTCAAAGCTATAGCTGTAGTTATTTATTCATTTACTTACTTGTTCACTTACTTATTTATCTATTTATTGATTCTACTCTGACTTAAGTGTGCACACTCAGTCCATTACCAGATATAAACACAGAACTGCAGTTGAACATAGACACTCCTACACCCTCCGAAACTCCACACACTCCTGTTCCACACTCATTTTTTCCCTGTCTTTGATTTCACTACATCGTTTTTACATGTCGCCTACAGCGACTATAATGGGCACAGGCTTAATTGTCTTCCCCCACTGGGCCCACAAAAGGCATTTAGAACAAACGCCGATGACTCGACGCAGGGCAGCGACAGTGTAAGCCCTGCGATGTATGAAGTGAGGGAGGTTCGAAGAAGAAGCAGGTTATCAGCTGTGAGCAGAAACCAGCACCGCCGCGCGACAGTCAGAGTGGGGGGTGGTTGTAGGAGTGGGGGGTGGCGGGGTGGGGGTGGGGAGGGAGGGAGGCACAGTGCTGTGGGTCTCAGATAGGCCAAGGCTCGCTGTGTGGGTGTCAGTTAGCATATCTGGAGAGCGCTGAGCTAACATGCAGCAGGGTTGAAGCGCAAACACATGTCGCTTGGTTGCTTGTTCGCCTGCCTGCACACACACACGCGCACACACACACACACACACGTACTCAAAAACTACCTTGCCTGCAGAGCAGCATTAATCTTTGCCATTCATATCTGTGTCAAAGACAGGATGACCAGAATAAACACACGGACACAAACGCACACACACACAGACGTAAAAATAGACACACCAATGCTTTACTGTTGAGAAACCATCCAGGCTTAACATGACTGGTCCAACACTTTGATGCAGTATCTCACGGAATCATGTCCAGATCTGTCATTTACCCCTAAAGCCAGGATTATTAGCGCAACAGCCTCCTGTCAGAGCATCTCGTCTGAGCAGATTCATGCTCAATAAAACATCACTCCTCCCATATAGTGCCTAGATTCATCAGACTTCCACAGAGGCATCCAGTCGGTTTGCAGCAGCCCCTTTGATAATCCTGGTTGAAGATGTGTCAGAAACACACTGCGTCTGACCACAGAGCAAAGCGTGTGTTCGGCTCCGGCACCGTCGGGAGCCTGTGTTAAATGCTAATTGGGCTAATGTGATGTAGCGAGAAGGCAAAAGAAAAGCTTGAAAAGGAATGCTATGTTTTTTAGAGGCTGAAGGCTAAATAATTCAGGCTAACTTTTAACTAGTGGCTAAATAATTCAGACACAGTCGACACACTGATCGAAAAGAGTGTTTACATCTGATCCTCCTTGTCTTCCCTCTGCTCTCGTTTTTTTGTTTTGTTTTTCTTCATCTCACTTATCTCACTCAAATACTCAACATAATTTTTTGTTACTTCTTCTTTCTTCTTCATTTTCTTTCGTTCAGGTCGCCAACTTGCTGCGGCTTTTCCAGATCCCCCAAATCAGCTACGCCTCCACCAGCGCCAAGCTGAGCGACAAGAGCCGCTACGACTACTTCGCCCGCACGGTCCCACCCGATTTCTACCAGGCCAAGGCTATGGCGGAGATCCTGCGCTCCTTCAACTGGACCTACGTGTCCACGGTGGCGTCGGAAGGCGACTACGGTGAGACGGGCATCGAGGCCTTCGAGCAGGAGGCGCGCCTGCGCAACATCTGCATCGCCACGTCCGAGAAGGTGGGCCGCTCCAGCTCCAAGCGCTCGTCCTACGAGGCCGTGGTGCGGCAGCTGCAGCAGAAGCCCAACGCGCGGGTGGCCGTCCTCTTCCTGCGCAGTGACGACGCCCGCGAGCTCCTGGCGGCCGCCGCCCGCCTCAACGCCTCCTTCCTGTGGGTGGCCAGCGACGGCTGGGGCGCCCAGGAGAGCATCGTCAAGGGCAACGAGGCCACGGCTGACGGCGCCATCACGCTGGAGCTGGCCGCGCACGCCATCCCCGACTTCAACCGCCACTTCATGCGACTACGGCCCGAGAACAATGCGCGCAACCCCTGGTACCGGGACTTCTGGGAGCAGAAGTTCCAGTGCTCGCTCGCAGGCGGAGCCAGCAGCAGCCTGGGCGTGTCCCCGAGGCCCTGCGAGCACAACCTGTCGGTGGACGAGTCCAACTTCGAGCCGGAGTCCAAGATCATGTTCGTGGTGAACGCGGTGTACGCCCTGGCGCATGCGCTGCACCGCATGCAGAGGGCGCTGTGCTCCAACACCACACTGCTCTGCGACGCCATGCGCAGCCTGGACGGCAGGAAGCTCTACAGGGACTTCCTGCTCAACGTCAGCTTCAGAGGTAGGTGTTGTTTTTCGCAAGCCTCCGGCAAAGTTTCCTCACTCGCCTCTGCCGCAACCCCACTCTGAGAACATGTCATCCAGGCTTGTGCAGGTTTATTTTTGCTTTGGTTGAGAAAAACAACTGGCCATGGCTCACCTTGATGTTTTGACAGGCAAGACTATGGGAAAGGCTAGTTATATTTCTGGGTATGTTGGTGTGTTTGGTCACATTTCATTCTCGCACAGAGACAGTGCCATTCATTTTTATCCATGTAAATTCAGTTTATTGGTTTACAGTTTTTGGTCCTGACTAACCAGCCATTTGACAGGCAGAATAGTAATTTTCTGACATGCACACTGACAGCATTTCCCTCACAGATAACTCTCAGCAATTCCCTAGCATAACATGACTTAGTAAAGAGACTGTGCATCCACACCATTCAGCTCTATAATCATTGCACTCAAGTGTGTTATCTGTTAAGGCGCAGTGTCGTATCCATCACTGCACGGTGGAGTGTGATTCTAGCAAGCGCGAGGAGGTCCCGCAGTAATCAAGCCAAATGCTGCTCTATAATTACAGACCTGTTTATCCTAATTATGCGAACACGATGACTTACCAGCATGATGAGGGAACCTGGCAGGTTTGTCTCCCAGGCACGCCGAAAGAGGATTGCATGAAAGAAAGAGAGAGAGGGAGAGAGGAAGAGAGAAAGAGAGAGAGACAGAGAGGAAGAGAAAGAGAGAGAGTGAGACAGGGTGCCATAAAGGTGCTTGGGTATAAATAAACCCATGTTTGAGAGCTCTCGGCAGGAGTGGGTGTTGGGCTAAAGACGTGCTTATTTCCACGCTTCAACCATGACGGCAAACAAAGTCACTCCGAAATAACTAAGAGCAAACTCTCCCAGAGGACCGGAGGCTCCAGGGAATGTCGGTAGAGGAGGAATGGCCGCGCTGCCTGAGTGACAGCCTTGATACCGGAGAGGTGCTGGAGACTGAGAGACAAAGAGAGAGAGAGAGAGAGAGGGAGAGAGAGAGAGAGAGAGAGAGGCGATAGAGCCATGAACAAGATAAAAGAAAACTGAGTTGAAGGGAGGTTAAAGATAAAGAATGCCACAATGTCTGCCACAACGGGAGTGCGCAGAGCACTGAGACAAAATCAGCAATACAGTCAGAGCCAAGTGAACGGAAAAGACTGAGGTGTGTGTGTGTGTGTGTGTGTGTGTGTGTATGAGAGCGAGTGAGTGTGTGTGTGAGCTTGCATGCGGAAGCGAAAGAGTAGAAGAGATAGAGAAAGATAAAACGAAGAGAGTTTTAGAGTGGGATGCTATGCGTCAGCAGAAGATTCTCTTTGAAATTCACAGTCTTCATTTTTCAAGCAGGGAATCAAAGATGTGTTGGGGTTTACTGTCTGGGGCATGATAGAGATAGAGAGAGAGAGCGCGACACAAGAGGGGCGGGGGGTGGGGGGGCAGTGGGGGTTGCTGTGTGTGTGTGTGTGTGTGTGTGCGCGCGCGTGTGTGTGTGTGTGTGTGTGTGTGTGTGAGAGTGTGTGTGTGAAAAGAAAGAAGACCCTAAGGAAAATGAATCAGATCATATTTGTGCAAGCTGGACACTAGTCACCAGCAAGGCAAGGATGGAACAGACTAAATGAACAGACCAAAGGAAGACAAAAATTGACGGAGAGCTAAGGAATGAAGACACCAAGGCTGTGAGAAGGAGGGCTAGATGGAAGCAAAGAGGGACAGAGAGAGAAGGCGAGAGAGAGAGAGAGAGAGAGAGAGAGAGAGAGAGAGAGAGAGAGAGAGAGAGGAACAGAATTGCCAGTGGGAGGGGAGTGAGAATCTCTGTAGGATTGCTGTCCCTACTCCTCGTACTCCTCCCCCCATTCTATTCCACCCCCAGTCCCCCACTCCTTCCATCCTCAACCACCCCTCGCCCGTGTCTGTGTCTCTGCACAGTCCTCCGTTACAGACCTCTGTCTTTGCTCAGATTAGCACCCATCTGTGCTGCAAGCAGAAGACACACACACACACACACACACACATATGACTTCAGTGCCACACACAGCTTCTGTTCCCGCATGTTGCGCACATCAACAGGAGGCTGTAGGAGGAGGAAGAGGAGGAGGAAGATGAAGATGAGGGGGGTGAGAGGGAGGGAGGAAGGGAGGGAGGGGATGAAGATGAGAAGAACAGTGATCATGGCGCCGATAGTGACAGCTTCATCAAAGCGAAGGCTGAGCGAGACCTCATGGAGTGTGGGGATGACAGCGGAGATGAGGATAATGCCCTTTATCAAAGACTGTAATTGTGGTAATGATAGCGGATTCTTTGTTGGCAGGAGGGTTCGTGAATGACTATTGCCACAGTGTCAGATTCGGGGTGATTTTCAGCGTGATGGAATTCAGTCTTATGACACTGACAGAGATGCATATATTATTCACAACCAACGGTTCACGACGATGCCAATTCAGGAGCCCACAGGAAAAACGGGCATGGTCACAAAATGCAGAAACTGAGAAAATGTAATTTATAAGATTGATTTTTTTATTTGATTTTATAAGTAAATCCTATTTTAAAGTGCTCTAACTTGAGACTGTGCTCGTTTATTCACAGGATTGCTTTAGAAAAAGCTGGGATTTCAATGCAACTACCAATAGGGGGAGTAACAATGTGATTGTGTGACTATGCCCATTTTTCGTCGACTCTTCAATTATGATAATAAAAAGGGTGAAGATGTTGGCAAAGAGTTGTTTTTTTTTTTTTGACAAAGTCGGCTAAAGATGAGACTGGGACGTCAGTGTTAACATCATGAAGAAGATATGGGGTTTAACATTTGCAGCTCTCAATGAAAACATTAGACGCATTAAAACACATAATTACAAATAGGCCGTCATCATCGGTCTATTTATGTTTGCATTAATCTCCATCAAGAGAGGAATTTGTGTTGGAAAAAAAGAACTGATTTGGGCCAATCCTAAGACATACTCACACAAAGCTGCAGTAATCCACTGAGATTATAATGATAAAATGAGATATTATTTTTAGTCAGAGTGCTTCTGTGAATATATCATTCCTTTGAAAATTCAAGGTAGACTGTGACACAGCACGGCGGTTATTGTTTACATAGTTAGTTTGTCAAATCTTTAACCCTTTACAGTGGTGCATGCATGCACACACACACACACACACACACACACACACAGTTATAAGCACACAAGCAGAGGCTGAGCAAAAGAGTGAGAGAAAGAGATGCATGTACAGAATGCCAACATGCAGTTGCTATGGTAATCAGTGGAACACATGGTGCCAATATTTGAAGCGATCCGATAGAGAATGGGAGGTGTTCCATCACATGAAAAACACGTTCACCATCACACATACCCTGAAGTGCACATAGATAATATACCCGACACACTATGTCCAGCAATGCATATATATTTGCAAATGCATTGTAGAGCTCTTACAGATGGCATAGCAGACAAGCATTCAAGCAAACATATAGATACACAATTCATTGCATTGCTTCATTCTATCTTCCCCTCTCTCTCTCTCTTGCTCTGTCTCTGTCTCTTGCTCTGTCTCTCTCTCTCTCTCTCTGTCGCTCTCTCTCTCCTTCTTCACAGACAAAAAAAACCTCCCTCCCATAGTCATATGTAGGAGACAGACTCACACCGCCCACATTCTTACACTCGCTACAGGTGCATTAAGATGTTTATTTTTTATGTGCTGCAGTGAAATCTCAGACATTCTCCACCCACACACAATTGATAATGCCTGCTATCAAGCGCAACACAGACACACAGTATTACACACACACACATACAGTATACACACAAGATGTGCATTCAACAAAGAAATAGCTCAAGCATAACCACCTTCATCTTGCCCTGCTTGACAAACAAATCCCCACCCACCACAACATCACACACACCACACATACAGATTTCTTCTCTTTTCAAATGTTCTGATATGCCTGGCATCGTGCAGTTTGTGTGTGTGTGTGTGTGTGTGTGTGTGTGTGTGTGTGTGTGTGTGTGTGTGTGTGTGTGTGTGTGTGTGTGTGTGTGTGGTTTAAGCCCTGAGGGCAGTATCGAGCTGATACCTTGACGTGAATCTGCTACTGAACAGCCTCAGTGCTGTGCAGTCTAAAACAAGCAGAACATGCTCGTATGAACACATACACACATAAACACACACACACACACACACACACACACACACACACACACACACACACACATAAAACAAATCACATATGAAACATATCTGCACTGAACACCACCTCTCATCTAAAAAATTCAAACACTCTGAGACCATAACACACACACAGCCCTTCCTTGGAAAGGCTGCGTCGATACGCGTCCAGTGGTATCCAGAGGTTTCACAACACCATCACTCTATCTCACACCAGAGCGTTGTCTCATTGGCCCTTCCCTTCCGTCACCCATGACAGGGAGAGTCGCCAGCTTTTAGACAATTCTAAGGTCTTAAACAAACAAAGAGATGCTGTTAACACACACACACACACATACACACACAAACGTACACATACACACAACAAACACACACAAACGCATATATACACACATGCACGCAGACACACACACACACAGACAGACACATATATACGCATGCACACACACGCTGTTGGATTCTGGAGTAAAAATTGTGAGTACTCTGTGTTGTGTTTTTAGTTCAAGGAGCAGCAGTGGTCAAAAACATGACTGACTAGGGGTCAGGATCAATAATAGCAGATTTACTACAGATGGAAAATAAAGAGCCTTAAAGAAGGCAAAATGCTAAGTACATCAACTACAACTGAACACTACATCTAAGACGAGAGCAAAGAGTCTGAGCGAACCCAGGCAAGTTGTCCTGAGTCTTTTGGCAAAGTCTTTCAGTCAGTGATGGCGACGGTCAGGCAAAACCGGCATTGGTTTCCCGGGAGTGATCCTTCTCCGAGGAACAATTTGAAAACCAGGTCAAATATACACATATGCTAATTAGCAAATACCCAGAAAATAGAAGGAAGTGAGGCTGAAATTCAGTGGGGAATTGTTCTAGAAACTTCCTCGTCGCCACAACCACATTGGTACAATCGCCATATGTTAGGACAGCATCCGTGATGCTGAGTCATAGAGTAAGATGTTGTTTTGGGGCCGCGGCATACCCGCAGTAATCACGCTAGCAGATAATGGTTAGTGTGCCTTGGGGCGATTTAGCTGAAAATGAGCCACACCAATGCGACCTTGGGTCGGAACATTAAGTCAAGATAACAAAACAAAGGGTCCATCTCATCAGTACATGCACACACACCATCACAGACACACACACACACACACACACATTCTCTACACAGTTACACAGACCCACTACCACTAACGATTGAGGTACACGATACTGGTTAATAAAGGGAAATCAATGAAATTACCCTCATACAGAAAACCCCAGAATTCTGCAACATGCACACATGCATGTGGACACACACACATACATGCGCGCACACACACACACACACACACACACACACACACACACACAAATACACGCACAAGAAAACCCAGGTCAGAGAGCTCTGTATATCACCAGCTCATTTTGTTGCACAGGTTTCTAGTTTTCTTTGGTCAGGATTTTGGGACAACCTGACTGTGTTCTGACCTGGGAGCATACAATGAGAAATAAAAACACTAATGTGAAATGTGGCTGTGAATCTGCAATAGGCCTAAGACAGAAAAAAAGAGACACTAGAATGGAAAAGGTGGCCTCCTGGTGGCATATACAGGGTGTGCCTAAAGTCTGGAAATATCACTATTTACATACAGTGCCACAATTTATTATAATAACATTGGAAATATTATTCATTAATATTTCAGTTTTTTATTTAACAAATACGCATTTTTCCTATGTCTTCAGACAGGTAACCCCATAGATAGTTCTTATCCTTACTCAGAGTGGAATGGAATAAACAGAGAGAAGAGAGAAGATTGTGATGGGACAAGATGCTGATGGCCTTTGGCGTGTGGTGGGAATGTTGTGGCATATGGCTCGGAAAGGTCTTTAACATCTGGTGGGAATGTTATTGGACATGACTTGGTACGGCTTCAGCATGAGTTGGGAAAGTGATGCGATGTGACTCGTAGTCCTACAGAGAGTGATTTAGGTTATAGTGTACAGATGCTGAACAATCTGTTGAAATTCTGTATTTTGTTAAGGTTAGGGTTAAGGGTTGGACTTGATGGTGATAAGTCAGTAAACAATAAACAAATATTCAGCCAACACAACTAACCCTCAGTAATGTCTATGTGGGAGGACTATCCAAATAAAATGTCACCAGGACGAAGAATATTGAAATAGTCCTGGCACATGGAAAGGTAAGCGGGTTACCCTGTTCAGGAGGAAGCTGTGGAAATGGCAGTTATTTTAGCTCTGAAATAAGTGCCCATGGCTCAGAAGAAGCAGGTTTCTGCAGACTTTGTATGGTGTGACTGCAGTTATCTGTGTAGTGGGGGGTGCAATACTATACATGTTCCACTGCAAAAGAGATCTGACTAGGAGTCACTGAGTCCATCTACATCCTCCGTGTAGATGTATGCTTATGGATGTGTGTGTGTGGGTGTGTGTGTATGCTGGCACAGATGTTTTGGGTCAAGCTATCACACTCGTTAATAGGGATGGGAATCGAAAACACGTTCTTGTTGAGAACAGTTTCCTTGTGTTTCAATATCTTGGAATCGTTTGCCAGTTTTGCAAATGATTCTCTTATCGATTCCAGCGGTCATAACTAACGTCATGTATCTTACGCAAGTTACGCAACATGTGTAGCGATGTGCAGTCAGCAGAAAACATGGCACCCACGCGGTTTAAACGTTCAAACGTTTGGCTGCATTTTACAAGAAAAGATTACAGGGCAATTTTCAATCATTGCAAAGTTGATATTAAATCGTCAGGAGGGACCACGGGTAATATGCAAAAACATTTGTGCACACAGCATGCAATATTTTTAACTGCTTCAGACTGGTGAATCTCAACCCAGCAGCAGCAGGAGCCATGCTAGCATGTCCTCTGTGGTTAGTACTGCAGGTAACTAAGTAACACACTGCCTATCATGTTAGCGAGTAATATGCAAAAACATTTGTGCACACACAACATGCAATATTTTTAAATGAATGTCACCTTTTCGACACACTTCAGATTGGTGAATCTCAACCCAGCAGCAGCAGGAGCCATGCTAGTATGTCTTCTGTGGTTAGTACTGCAGGTAACTAACACACCGCCTATCATGTTAGCGCCATTTGCTTCTTTGTAAAACCTGCTATGACTAACAGTTAACATTAAATAAATGCCTTTGTTATTATTATCTAGGCTGTGGGCCTCTTTTGACCTCACTGTTGGGTTTGTAAGGTCATGTTACTTCTAAACTAAACAAAGTTGATGCTAATCGACCTGTTTGTTCTCCTTTTTTTTCCCAAATGAGGATCGATAAGAGAATCGATAAAGAACCGAATCGTTAAGCAGAATCAGAAATGGAATTGGAATCGTAAAAATCGTATTAATTCCCGACCCTACTTGTTAAGGAAACATGTGTGGAACATGAACCAGCTCACACCACACATAAACACACACATACACACACACACACACACACACATACACACATACACACACATACACACACATACACACACACACACACACACACACACACACAAAGAAACCCACACTCTCCTCCCTCTACACACATAAAGCTGTGCATCTTTCTCCCTAGAGGTCCTTCGCATCTTTTCTTGAAGACTGTAAAGACCTCTTTGCCATTCTGTTTATCCTGCTCTGCCTCTCCTTCTGAGCCCTCTCCGCTTCCAGCGCTCACCGCAGGGCTTTGCTTGACGTGCCTCCCTTTGACAGTGACAAGGTGTGACAACAATAAGCTGGATGTCATCATGTGTCCTTCAGGCAGCAGGCAGCTTGTTTGTGACACCAGTCTGAAAGGAAAGAAAACAACAACAACAACAATGACAACACAGCCAGTTTGACTAATACAAACATGTCGTGGGCTGTGGCCGTGTGAGAATCCTGCAAAGGCTAGTTATGGTCAGCAGGAGGACTGCATGGTGCTACAAACCCACGTAAACAACGTTCAACAACCTCTCCAATTTCAGAGCTAGAGTTTATCCACCTCTCGGCACAGTTTATCCATCTGTCAATAGTTTATTCGTCTCATAATGATACAGTTTATGAACCAAATACAACTTCTAACATTTCATAATCACACTACATCATCCGTATATATATATACAGTAGGTGCACTAGGGGCCATTTAATACAACTCCTATTGTTCAAACATGTTTTGAATGGTTTTTTAGAGCATCTGATGCTGTGCAATGTGTCCACTGCACCAAGATCACCAAATTCATAGTTTATCCACCTCCTGTTGTACCACTACACTCCTGAAAACAACAGGGATGGAAGCACGTTGCTGAAATACTAGCAACAAATTGGCTGGCTTATCGTCCGTAACAATTTCACAGTGACTCATTCGAAGCCCCTCATACCCAAAGTACAAACATATCATCTGTTAATGTGTTGTGATATATCCATTACTATAGCGCTCAGGCGAAAGATTCTGTGTGCAGTGGTGTGCAAGAGAATTCACATTGTTTCTTTATAAACAGTGTGAATTCCTGTTGTGTTTCATTCTAGGAGTGTGCATCCCCCATAAAGAACAGTTGAATTACATGTAGAAACAGCCTCCACTGTGAAGACAGGTTTTCATCATATAGTATCATACATACATACACACACACACACACACACACACACACACACACACTCACGTATGCAGCCCATGTCCTTGTAGAAGGTGCATGCTGTCCTCTACTGGTCTGCTGAATTGATGTAGTGTGATTGTGTCAGAACAAGTGCGTACTGTGTTTGTGCTTGCGAGTGGGGGAATGAGTGTCTGTGTGTGTGTATATGCATACATGCATGTGCTATACATGGGCATGCGTGTGTGTGTGGTGATGTAATTCTATGGTTGTGAGGGCTAAATGTCCTCACAATGATAGGAAAACTAGAAAAAATGGACTTGTGATGGACATTATGATTTAAATTGTTTTGGTCTGGGCACAGTTAACCATTCTTTAGTTAGATATGAATGGGAGTCAATAGAAGGTCCTCATAAGCATAGAAAAACAAGTGTGTGTGTGTGTGTGTGTGTTTTTTTTTTGTGCGTGTGTGTGGTTGAAGGTCCCTTCCATGATATTTCATTTGTCTGCATGCTAACAAGTAACCACAGAAGCCCTGCACGGCACAGTGTGTGTGGCGCCTGTGTGTCAGGTACACTAAACAGGCATCAGATCTCCAGACTGCCAGCCCTCCGCTGTGGCCCGCATCACCCACCGTCACGGCAGGTGTCACAGGGTGACGCTCCCCTCTGCGCTGTCACAGAGACACACACCGTTGTGCTCCGGCGCTGATGTCGCAAACGCCATCAGCGCTAAAGATGATTGGCAGCAGCCTGGGGACTTAAATTGCCATGGAGTTTACCAAAGCGGCTGCCAAAGAGATTTACAGCAGGCGCGGAACAAGGGAAGGAAGGTTGGAGCGAGTGATAGAGGTGCCAAAGAAAAAGGCAGAGCAAGAAGATGACGTGACAGAGAGAGAGAGTTACGAGGTGGGAGGGTGGGTAACAAAGTTTTCAAATGTTGCACTGAATAAGGCCTGGGGGAAAAAAAACAGGCATGCAAGTTAGTTGTGAGAGATCCCACAAACACTCCTCTCTTAAATTATGGATCAAGGATTTCAGCCTTAAATTGGGGTTTGCACGTTAATTTGGTAGTTACTATCTTCATATTCTGGCAGGGGCACACATACCCAGCAACTAGCCAGATACTCTGTGCAATTTCATCTCTAATACCAATGTAGTTTTCTAATGTAAATGCTAGCCTACGCTGCTTGCAATTGCATTCCGTGGAGTCCTCTATTTTGGGATCTCTGAATAAACGTATGTGGTTAGCCAGCTCTTCCTTCTCTGCGTGCCTGAGTGCCTCCCGGGCGCAGACATGGGCAATGTTGCGCGTGTTTGTTGTGAGGAGCTTCCCTTTTGTAAAACCCGCATGTGCCGCGATCGTTTTAAAGCCCAGATCAATGAGAAGCCCTTATCTGTGGGTTACGTTTCCCAGTTGATCAATAGACAACTGTGGGGCATCAACACATTGTTACCTCAGCAGATGCTGAGATGTGTTGATGTATGAGAGGATGTGTGTGTGTGTGTGTGTGTGTGTGTGTGTGTGTGTGTGTGTGTGTGTGTGTGTGTGTGTGTGTGTGTGTGTGTGTGTGTGTGTGTGTGTGTGTGTGTGTGTCAGTGTGTGTGAGCAAGGGTTCTGCTTAAATAACCATAGCTGCATGCTGTCTACTGCAAATCAGTCTTGCAAATAACAAAGTCTCAAACTGTGCGGAACAACCTATACATTTTTAATAAGTAAGCTTGGCAAACAATTGGGACTATTGACTGGTAATAAAAGCACCACTCTGCTGTACTGTATGTCTACACACTGCAGATGCTAGTTGGGGTGTGCTTGGTGCATCTGTGATTTATCCACATGTGCAGAACCTTTGGAGCGTGCCTTTCGATCTTGAATCATGGAGGGAGGAACACCTTGACACACTTTCCAAGGTCCACAGTCAACTAACTAACTGAGGGATTGCTGCAATCACAGTCCTGCAGTCCTTGGTCAGTCTTTTGAGTCAAGATCATTCTCAGTAATCATCATTAATTAATGGTACATCAGTTACCACTGCACAAACAGTACACCATAAACACTCAATTATCCAGTATGGCACCGTCTGTAAGGTTCTGTCTTTAAGGGTTCTCTTCAGTTAACAGAGAAATACACAGAGCTATTAGAGCTTCATACATGGTGTCCGCACATCTCCCTGTGCCACTGTACTGTACGCAGAGTGCTGTAAATGGGATGGGAGTGCGGTAAAAGGGCTGCAGGTGGATCGCAGATGCTGCTGTGGATACTTAATGAGAAGTTGATGCTGGGCAGGTATGAGCGTCGCTTGGTCGTCGTTAGCATTTACTGTGTTGATAATCGGTTATTAAGGATGAAGCAAAATGCTAGAAATATGGAGGAGCTGGAGCCTGAGGCTGAATGAGGTGGATAAATAATGGAAATTATGTTCTGCTTGAAGTAGACAGAGGTGGTGGCTTTCAATAGTGCTCTTCTTCTCTCTCTCTCTCTCTCTCTCTCTCTCTCTCTCTCTCTCTCTCTCTCTTTCTTTCGCTCTCTCTTTTATTTTTTCTCTCCGTGTCTTCCCTGTGCAGTCACAGCGCTAGTGTGCAACCATACAGGTGTCTTAAGGCATCTCTTAGTCAAAAATACACAACCACACAGCCAGGGTATATGGATACACACACACACACACACACACACACACGCACACACACACACACACACCACACATACAATTATACAAACACACACACACACAGTGGGAGATTCCTTCCTCTGCATGTTACCATGTGAAGTGTCATATAGAACCCTGTCATCCTCTCTAAACACTGCCGTCCCACTATGCCTTAAGAAGCTTCCGGAACAGAGGAGCACCTAAGGCCATCTGCATGCATGATGCAACACACCCTTCTCCCTCCTTCACTCCTTTTGTCTTTCCCTCTCTCTCTCTCTCTCTATCTTTCTTTCTCTTTCTTTCTTCCTCCCTCTCTTTATCTCGCGGCTCTCATTAAGAGCGGGGATGACAACACACCTGAGAGTCGGGTGTTACACCGCGCACGAAAAGTCTCCGTCTACAGCTTTTGTTCACCAGCCGACTCCACGGCCTGCGCGCGCTCCGCCTCTTCTTCAAAGTTGTGGTCTGCGTTTCCTGATACAATTGTGTCAGTGTCTCCTGACACACGCCTATTAGTCGCAGGTGATTCACGGCTCTCGGCGGGCCCGAGCGCTCCGAGTTTGTGGCGAGTTAAGCGTGAAAGAGGGAATTTGAGCAGCAGGAGGAGACACCGGGGCTAATGGAATGTTAGCGAGATTGTCGCCGCTCTTTGTCGTCGGCACGCTTCCTCTGATTCTCTCTGCTATCTCTCAATCATTACTTAAGTCATAGTCTCTTCCTGGGTATTGATTGATTGCGTGTGTGTGTGTGTGTGCGCAAGAGTGTGTGTGTGTGTGTGTGATTGTGCGTGTGTGTGTGTGATTGTGTGTGTGTATGCGTGGTTGTATGTGTGTGTTTGTGTGTGGGTTGGTTTGTGTACCTGTGTGTGTCTGTGTACTTGTATGCGTGAATGTGTGCCATGTGTGTCATTACTTAAGTCATAGTCTCTCCCTGGGCGTGTGTGTGTGTGTGTGTGTGTGTGTGTGTGTGTGTGTGTGTGTGTGTGTGTGTGTGTGTGTGTGCTTGTGTTTTGTGTAAAGCATCCCTTAACCTCACCTACCCTGTGAGACAGGACAGGGTAATAATCAATGGCGGCCTCTTCTCATTCTCCTCCTCCTGTTTCTCTGTCAGGTGCCAGCGGTCCGTCTGCATTGTGATTGGTTGACTGGGTGCCCCCCTGCCACCCCTCCCCCCGCCTGTTCCCTCTAATTTTCCACCAGAACTCCCAGCTGACTTGTCTGTGCTGAGACAAGAGAAAAAAAGACCTTCGTTTGTCAGCGCTCACTCCTTTTAATTAATCCCCAGCATTTAAGCGTCCTCGCAAGCACTTGCAATTAAAAGAGCCTTAACGAAACAGCCATGGCCTCTTAAGTTTAGGTTTGATTATCCTTTGCACAGTCCATTCAGGCTCAATGAACCATGCCGGTCCTTATCGATCCTCTCCAGTAACCACCGCTCCGGCTCCAATTTGCCCCTGCGCTCAGTGGAGGCCCTGTGGGCTGTCTCCAGAGCCTTCGTGCCTATTTGTGCACTCCTAGGTGTGTCAGTAGAGCAGGTTTCGGTTTGCTTGTGGGAGTCTTAATCACTGGTACGGAGAAGGTCGATAAGGTCAGGAGCGCACTGCGGTGTGGTAACAGTAGCTGGAGGATTAACAGGTCGGTCGGGAGCCTTGTTTATTTCTGTGTCCTCCCCCTGTGTGTTGAGTGTCAGTCAACCCTGTTGGGGGGGTTGAGAAGCCGTCACAAAAGAAAAAAAGTGGGGTGGGTGGGTAGGTGGGTGGCCGAGGGAGAGGGGAGAAAAGTGTGCCACTGAGCATAGTCGTGGTGCAACAGGGCTGGAGATTATCACTTATTCGTCTGGGCGCACACGCACACTAAAGGCTGGCCTGTCTTCTCTGATAACTGCCAAAGTCTTTATCCCTCTCCCCCTCTCACTCTCTCTCTCTCTTTCTCTCTCTGTCATTCTTTCCCTCTCTCTCTCGTTCTTTCCCTCTCTCTCTCTCCTTCCCTCATCTGAACCTCTCACCCTCTCAGGGACTGGCATGGGATTGTGGTGGCAGAGCATTCTGTACATCAGGCTGCACAGTGAGGTCACCTGTGTGCGTTTTCAGGACAGGAAATCAGGAGTGTTGCTGAGTCATGGGACGAAAGAGGGAGGGAAAATGGCTGCTGGGGGTGACAATGAGGAAAGGGAGGTTGGGGGGGGGGGGGGGGGGGGGGGGTCCTCCTGTGCTGTATATTAAAGGTAGGGTAGGAGATGTTTTCCTGAAGCACATCCCAATGGCAACCAATTCATTAATTGTTCCAACACAAAACAAAACTTGTTAGTTAGCTGTGGGACAGACAGGACTAAAACACATTATCAATCATTTTAAGCAACCTGTTTTGAATGGTGATATGTCTATGAAACTCAACTGCCTCCCCGTGCACAAATCTAGAGGCGTGACTTCGGGGAGAAGTCTGAAGAAAGAAAGAAAAAAAGTTTTAACTTTTGAAATGTGTACTTTCATAATTGTAGCTTGCTCAAACTGTTTGTCCAGGATCTCCTGACCTACCTTTAAGACGAGGGGGGAACTGAGTGACTAGGCTCAGCTTAGAGAAAGTCAATGTGAGGACTACAGAGTTTCACTCTGACATGTTCTAATAGTCAACTCAATCGTTTAATTGCTTTGTCATGTCAGATATTATGGCTTATGCATTTCCATTCCACTGTCACCAGATATGACAGCTTTTCAGATTAACACCGTTAGTTAGATGATGAGGACATCTTGTTCCACCCAAGCCTCTGACAAACGTTTGATACTGGGATTTGTTTCAGTCCTCTTAAACACACCCCTACACAAGTTAGAGTCAAGCAGATGTGTGTGTGTGTGTGTGTGTGTGTCTGTGTGTGTGTGTGTGCGTATGTGTGTGTGTGCTTATGTGTGTGTGTGTGTGTGTGGTGCTGTTGTACACCTAAGGCATGAGCCATACACATACACTAGACCACACATTTACACACACACGCACACACTCACGCACGCACACATGCACGCACGAACACATGCATGCACACACACGCACACACACACATTTTATCCTTCCACCAGCTTCCGTATTATTGACACACTGCATTGTGTCAATCTGTTCTGACTTTATCAGCATGTCAGAGCTCCCAAGCACTCCCCACTACTGCAGAGACAAATCCTGATGAGCGCTATTTACTCTGCATTGTCACAAGATGTAATAGCGCCCTCTAGGGGTGAGATGCCACCTGATCGGAAGCAATTTGCGCTCGTCATGGGTAATTGTGTTATGGCTAATTATCCTTTTACCAGATGCTAATGCCTTAATGTAAGGGTGCGTTTTGTGTGTTTTGCTTGGGAAGATTAATTGCATATTGCCGCAGACATCCTGTGGAAAATTGACACTACTTACCGAGGTGAATTTTATCATGGGTATGTGGAATGTGATTTGTGTTTGTATGATGGCATGTATGTATTTGTGTGTGTGTGTAGTGTGTTAATTCCTCATGTGTGTGCATGTGTGGACATCTGTGTGAGTGTGTGTGTTTGTGTGCATGTGTGTGTGAGGATGTGTGTATGAGCATATGTCCGTGTGTCTGAGTGTGTGTGTGTGTGTGTGTGCGTGAAAATGGGAGATTGTGTAATCTATAAGTCATCTCTGTCGCAGTGATTTATGGGTCTCATAACCACTAAACCCTTTTCCAATTCTGACGAGTCATCAGCATCCACAGCCCCACCAGAGCCACAGGGAGATCCACCTTTGCAGAGGTGACCGCAGCGCTGTGCCAGTTTGTGGGTGTGGGTGTGTGTGTGTGTATGCATGTGTGTGAGTGAGTGAGTGTGTGTGTGTGGGTGTGGTTGTAGGTGTGTGTGTGTGTGTGTGTGTGTGTGTGTGTGTGTGTGTGTGTGTGTGTGTGTGTGTGTGCTGGGTGAAACGGGATAGAGATCTGTTTGGCAGCACATTTAAACAAGGTGGGCTGATGTTAAGAAAAACAGCGCAGTGACCTATAAGTGCTTTATCTTACTGCCACACTTAATCCACCCCCCCCCCCACCCACCTCACCTCACCTCACCTCACCTCACCTCACCTCACCCTCCTTTGAATCCCTTTTTTTGTCACAGTGCATACGCACACACAAACACACAAACACACACACACACACACACACAGAGAAACACAAAAAACAAGCACAGAGTCTCAAAACAATAACACCTGTATTAAAAAGAAGAAAGGCAGAGTATACAGTACACAAACCAGAACACATCAAATGAAAAAATCATTTCTTTAGGGCTTACCAAAAAAAACCAAAAACCCTTCATATTTTCATTGTGGATAGTCAACAATTGCATTTTGCACGTGTACATTTTGCTCTAAGGCTAAAATGCTTTTACATGTCTCAGAAAGTGTCTTTGAGGTTTTGCTTGCTTGTTGTGCTGTTGTGCGAGCATCATGCCTCTTTACAGCCTACTGTAATAGACTTGTTAATGTTGTTACACCACCAGTGAATCGCTATTGTGTATGTAATTGGCTCGAGGTCTTTTTGTTCAGGCATACCATGATCCTGCAGTGAGCTATTCCAACATATCTGCCTGCGACAGACGACACATAAATGTTTTTTTACAGCTGATAGCGTTGTCACAGGCCAGTGCTGCTCTTTATTAGAAATCCTATCCTGGCCAGGCAAAATATGGTGCTTAACATTATTGCCTATAAGCAGTCCATAAAGTCATAATTATCTGATCTTATTGGATGGCCGTGTAATGCCATGGGTTTTTTTTTGCTGCAGGGGAGCGGAGAGGGATTAAGATGGTGCTTGTGTTCTTGTAAACAGAGCGGGAGAGAGGCATTAGTGGTGTATGCTATCGCTGCTGCTGCTGCTGCAATGCAGTCACGGAGTTTTGAATAGACTGTAAAGTGGAATGGAGCGAGTTGTGAGAGGACGCGTTTTAACTTTTTTATTCGCTTTCTGTCTCTCCGTGGAGAATTCTTTAGGTCTTTCATTTGTTTCTGACAGTGTTTCTGTGTTTTGTTCTTTTTACAAAAGAGATGAATGATTCAACGTTCGAATTAAACTTTCAACCCTGATGTCATACCCCACTCCCTCTCTTTCTCTCTTTCTTATCCCTCTCTATCTTTTGCCTCGTCCTCTCTTACTCTCTCTCTCCCTCTCTCATCCCTTTCTATCTTTTGTCTTGTCCTCTCCTACTCTCTCTCTGTCTTTCTCTCTCTCTCTCTCTCTTTTTCATATCCCTCTCTATCTTTTGCCTCGTCCTGTCTTACTCTTTCTCTCTGTCTTTCTCTCTTCAGCTCCTTTCTCCCCTCCCGGCACAGAGAGCGTGGTAAAGTTTGACGCCTATGGTGACGGCATGGGCCGCTACAACATCTACAACTACCAGCGCTTGCCAGGCGGCGATCGCTACAGCTACGTGCAGGTGGGCGAGTGGGCGGAAACCCTGACCCTGAACGACGCCATGATTGGCTGGCCCCGTAGCGGCGCGGTACCCACCTCCCAGTGCAGCGACCCGTGCGCCCGTAACGAAATGAAGAAGATGCAGGCGGGGGAGTACTGCTGCTGGATCTGCACGCCGTGCGAGGCCTACGAGTACCTGTCCGACGAGTTCACCTGCGCCCCCTGCCCGCCCGGACAGTGGCCCACCGACGACCTGAGCGGCTGCTACGACCTGCCGGAGGACTACATCATGTGGGAGGATGCCTGGGCCATTGGGCCCATCACCATCGCCTGCCTGGGCTTCGTGTGCACGCTGCTGGTGGTGGGCGTGTTCGTGCGGCACAACGACACGCCACTCGTCAAGGCATCGGGCCGCGAGCTCTGCTACATCCTCCTGCTCGGCGTCTTCATGTCCTACACCATGACGTTCGTGTTCATCGCCAAGCCCTCGCCGGCCGTGTGCACGCTGCGGCGCCTGGGCCTGGGCACCTCGTTCGCTGTCTGCTACTCGGCGCTGCTGACCAAGACCAACCGCATCTCGCGCATCTTCAACGGCGTGAAGGACGGCGCCCAGCGGCCGCGCTTCATCAGCCCCAGCTCGCAGGTCTTCATCTGCCTGTCTCTCATCTCCGTGCAGCTGCTGCTGGTGTCTGTGTGGATGCTGCTGGAGGTGCCAGGCACACGGCGCTTCACCTTGCCCGAGCGCCGGCAGACGGTCATCCTCAAGTGCAACGTGCGCGACTCCAGCATGCTGCTGTCGCTCTCCTACGACATGCTGCTGGTCGTGCTGTGCACCGTCTACGCCTTCAAGACGCGCAAGTGCCCCGAGAACTTCAACGAGGCCAAGTTCATCGGCTTCACCATGTACACCACTTGCATCATCTGGCTGGCCTTCCTGCCCATATTCTACGTCACCTCCAGCGACTACAGGGTACGAGGGTGCAAGCAGATGAAAGGCTTTGATGGGAAATCTAAGTGGCATTTGGTTTAATTTGAAGTGTAACTCGCGAGCATAAATGCATTGTAGGGTCTTTTCGTGAATGGGTACAGTCAAACTCGTCTAATTATGCTGATAGCTGATTTGATTGGCTTTCATATTAAATTTTATGGCCAATTGTTTTCCAAGTAGCGATATGGGTGTGTCTTTCCAAGTGCCTGGAGCACACTCATTGAAAGCCATTTGTCCGTGGACACACACAAAAACACCCTAGAATGCACTAACGGTGGAGTTTAACTTTAACTAATTAGCTTGGCATCATGTATCAAGGCATCCAGATGGCATACTGTATGTGGTAATAGAGGAGAAGGCACAAGCAAAGAAATATGTATCTAAAAGCAAACATTTCTTTAGAGGTAGACATAGACAGGTGCACCTTGAAACCTGTTGATAGGTATAAATGCGCTTAGAGATAAATCTTGAATTTTAGTTTGAGGTCAGAGGTTAATTGTTTCTGTATGCCAGCTAATACCTGATTTTATGACACAGTGTCAGATCTAAAGAGACTACGACCTCAAATGAAAACAAGACCTTTGCGGTCTTTTGAATCACATTCATGTACTTCAGTGATAATGATTTTAGTAATTATGCTTGTTCAACCACATGTTGAGTTATACAGCTGTCCTCGGCTACACGATGGTCCTGAAGTGTCTTTGTTAAGGTCATCACCCTGACACAGCCATAGCCTCTGGTGCTAATGACACCGGTTAAGCTTTTGTGCACTTTTACAAGGCCACAAATAGTGTACCAGCACCAGCCGATAAAAAGGACCACTTTCATTTAAGAGAAGGCTGTTAGAGATGCTGTAATGTAATGTCATGCTGATGCCAGACACTGTGAAAAAGGCTTCAAGTGTAATGTATCCAGTCATTAAATAGCTGCTCAGACATTGCCATAGAAACAGTCACACAGCCTGTTCTACAGGAGGGGAAACAGAGAAAAATGCTGAGAGAGAAAGAGAGGGAGGAAGAAAGGGAGCGATGCCGTTTTGACCTTAGTACCCCACTCATAGTCATTAGCTGAGACATGAAAGAGGAGGATTGGGCTTATGTGGTCAGCCCTATGTTCCCTCAGTCCAATGGTCCCACAGCCCCATGTTCCCACATTTCTAAGATTTTGTTTCACTGAAAATTAGACCCTACATTCCCACAGCCTTGTGTTCCCAAATTTCTAAGATTTTTCTCAAAATTAGGCCCAATGTTCCACATTTCTAGGACATTTTCAAAATTAGGCCTTGTGTTCCTACATTTCCCTTCAATTCCCTTCAGCCCTATCTTCCCACAAGATTTTTTTAAAGCATTTATAATACATGAATTAGTAAATGAATGAGTTTGTCCTTAAGTCAGGCAAACAAAATCAGACAAGTACAAATACGCAGATGGTATATACATGCAATAGAATAACATGCTACATATATATGTAAACTTACCTACAGACACTACATAGCGATATGGAAACATAGGCACGCTACCATTTTTACCAGGTAATTACCCCTTGTGCTCTTAGATAAGAGGCAGAGGAGCCACAGCAGATCGCATGTGTGAGCCTGCGACTAACAAGCAGTCAGACAGCCACAGTCGGAGTCCGAGGAGCTGCAGCTAAAAAGAGAGAAAACATACATCTGGTACTAGCGCAGTGATGACTAGCGCTATGTTCTTAAGTGTGGACAACACTTCTTAGCCATTTAGTTCTGGAACGTAGAGCGTAATAAGGTAATGATTACACTTACCATCCTGCCACGAGCTGGAATAAAATAATTGTCATGGAGAGAGACGAGCCTGCTGTGAATCAAACATCATTATAGGAGGCATGGAGGGGGGCGTGTAGGGAGGGCGGTAGAGTTAGCGGGCTGCAGGGAAGATTTTGCCCTCTTGTCATTTCCAAGGAGGGAATCACTCAGGTTCACTGGCCTAACTGACACCGAGCCCTGTGCCTCGCCACCCTAGTTAATTAACGGCTATGTTCAATCGATCTATATGGGATTTGGATGGATTGTCTCGAAGAGCTCCTGTGCAGAGTTTTTTTTTTTCTTTGCTGGGCCTCTCTGATAAACAGTACCCCTTTCAGGTTCAGTTAGATGTGGAGAAGGAAGAGTAAACATTATTCAGGGGAAAATAAAGCAGAGAAGACACACACACACACACACACACCGTTGCCAGAAAAATCTCCCAAGATAATACAACAGTTGAGAAAAAGGACAAGAGCAATGAAAGAAAGTAGAGAAAACTCTAGCAACTCTTTTAAACACAAACAGCTGGAGTTTGCTTTACTTAATGACAAACCATTCCAAAGGGACGATTAAAGAAATCTGTTCAACCAGAAAGTTCAGCATTCACATCCAAACAAACTCTCTGTAGTGTTGCTAAACCTTATTAGCCATTCTTTATTAGATCCAGTGTTGCGACTTTACTAAAACATTTCAGGTGCTAATTTTATGTATATGGACAGCATCCATCTTGGCCTTGTATCAGTAGTGTTCTTACCCCTTTGTGTGCTCATAATGGCCCTCATTTATCAAACGAACATAGAAACTGGTGGAAATTTGAGTGGAGAAGTGAACTTACAAAATGGCTTACATGACATTTATAAAACAAGTGTAATACGCATGTAAGAATGAGTGTTGACAAATGAAGGTACCATTAAGCTACCATGAAGCTACCGCTACCATTTGTGCATGTCACCAACTTCCCTCAACAAAATGGCTTACATGACTTTTATAAAACAAGCGTAACATGCGCGTAGAAAGAGTGTTGACAAATGGGGGCCACTAAGTTTCTTTTTAAACATGTAAGCCATGAAGACCATTCGTGCATGTCACCAGCTTACTTCGGTCCTCACACTCAGCTCTCTCTTCACAGGTCCAGACCACAACCATGTGCATCTCCGTCAGTCTGAGTGGATTTGTGGTCCTGGGCTGCATGTTTGCCCCAAAGGTCCACATCATCATGTTCCAGCCCCAGAAGAACGTTACCAGCCACCGGCTCAACCTCAACCGCTTCAGCGTCAGTGGCCCGGCGGCCACCACGTACGCCTCCCATGGTGAGATGGCTCAGGTGTTACCACAGCCACACTCGGTCCACTTACACCAGAACGAATCACATCAATGATATGGGCTGCCAACAGAGGTATCAGTCCGGCAAACACCCCTGTGACCCCTGTGGAGGTTTTTGAGACAGACAGAGCAGCACAGCCCTCCAGCAAAGAACAACTGAGAAAAAAAAATGTCTCTGAAGAATGGCAGAACAAACAATTTTGAGTAACACAGGTATCCTCAGTGTCAAGGAGGACTGGCTCAGCAGGCAGAAAGGTTGAAATAGTAAAGTGTTGAAAAAGTTGAAGACATGAATCTCATGACATGAAATGAAAAGGTGTACATGACTTCGCTCTATTGAGTGTTGTGAGTGATGTTTGGACTGCATTTTTAGTACAGTAAATCGAAACTATTCACCTTTAAATTTACATTTGAGCAAATGCCTTACTGTTCTTAAACAGTAATGCAGTGCAGTGACGCAGCTTTGAATCTCTGATATTTAACAAATATGGCAGGGAAGTACTCCTGTCTGTCAAATAATGTAAAAACCTGATTTTTTTTTTGCATTTATTTACTCATCATTTAGGTGATCCACTAATTTCCTTGCTATGGATTTAACCAGATGGGCTCATTTCTTTAGGTCACATTTGTATTACAGTTTTCATTGGGGCCCCAGATGGAGTCAGTTGTGAGTGACATTCTGCCATATGTCTGAGAGTAGGTCTGTGGAGATGGCAGATGTGTGAGTTTGCAAAGAGGGCTGGGGCTAATGCCTCTCCTCTTTCTTGGCCCTCAATGCGCAGGTGTCACAGAGAGAGAGAGAGAGAGAGACAAAGAGAGAGATGAGAGAGAGATAAGGAAGAGAGAGATAGAGAGAGAGATAAAGAGTACAAGATAGAGAGATGAAAGAGAGCGAGATGAGACAGTGAGATAGACAGAAAGAGAGGGGAGATAAACAGATAGAGAGAGAGAGAGAGCGAGGTGAGATGAGATTGAAGCTGTGAAGTGTGCTGAAGCTGAAGCGAATGTAAGCCACAGACTCAGAGAGTCTCACCGTTTGGCACCCCGCTCAAGCGTCGCTTCCTCTGGGCTCCACTGGCACCTGCGCTCGGTTACGTAAGCTCTGGGTAGGAAAACAAGAGGTGCTGAGAAGAGAGAGATAAAAGAGAGAGAGAGGAGAGAGAGAGAAGGTGGAGGAGAAGGAAGAGGAGGTAAAGGAGGAGGGTGGATGGGTGGGGTGGGGTAGGGGTGGAGGGGAAGAGAGAGAGAGGAGAGAAGGTGGAGGAAGAGGAGGAGGTAAAGGAGGAGGGTGGGATGGGTGGGGTGGGGTGGGGTAGGGGTGGAGGGGAAGAGAGAGAGAGGAGAGAAGGTGGAGGAAGAGGAGGAGGGTGGGATGGGTGGGGTGGGGTAGGGGAAGAGGGGAAGAGAGAGAGAGGAGAGAAGGTGGATAAGGAGGAAGAGGAGGAGGTAAAGGAGGAAGGTGGGATAGGTGGGGTGGGGTAGGGGTGAAGGGGAAGAGAGAGAGAGGAGAGAAGGTGGAGGAAGGGGAGGTAAAGGAGGAGGGTGAGGTGGGGTGGGGTAGGGGTAGAGGGGAAGAGAGAGAGAGGAGAGAGAGTGGAGGAAGAGGAGGAGGTAAAGGAGGAGGGTGGGATGGGTGGGGTGGGGTAGGGGTAGAGGAGAAGAGAGAGAGAGGAGAGAAGGTGGAGGAGGAGGAAGAGGAGGTAAAGGAGGAGGGTGGGATACGTGGGGTGGGGTGGGGTAGGGGTGAAGGGGAAGAGAGAGAGGAGAGAGGAATTGTGGGAAGTGGCGTACAGCTGTAAGGGCCGTACAGTAATAAGCCCACCTAACTGGAGACACGGCAGCTCCCCTTCTAATGTATAATTCATGGCCACAAAAATGAATCGGGTAAACAGTTTCATCTTTATTTATGCTCTCCCCTTTCGTCTGATGGAGCAGGTGACAGACTCCGCCAAACAGGGGGAATGTGGGTGAGATCCTACACAGGCACCCACTGAGAGAAAGGCACAGAGAGAGAGAGAGAAAGGGGGAGAGAGAGAGAGAGAGAGAGAGAGAGAGACAGACGAGAGAAGGTGGGGAGAAGAGGAGAAGGTAAAAGGGAAAGTGCGTGCGTGCGTGCGTGCGTGCGTGCGTGCGTGCGTGCGTGCGTGCGTGCGTGCGTGCGCAAATGTCTGTTGCAGAGACCTGCCCTGATTTTTTTTTCTTCTTCATTTCCCTCCTTCACATCTTTCTCTTTTTCTCTCTCTCTCTCTACATCCTTGTCTCCAGCCGCAGTAAGTGCTCACTACGTCCCAACGGTCTGCAATGGCAGAGAGATTGTCGACTCCACCACCTCCTCTCTGTGACGCGCACTCCTCCCTGACTGACTGCTTTGCAGCGACTGTTAACCAATCAGCACACTTTGTGCTCCACCCATGAACTAGCTCCCGCCCACAGTATGTAGAAAAAAAAGGTGTATTATTATTGTTATTATGACGATGATTGATGTTGTTAAATTATTTTTTAGGGGCCTGTACATATTAACTGACATTGTTGTAGAGAAACAAAAGAACAAAAAAAACTTTCTAGAATGATTTTGGAAACTTTGTTTTCTTTTTGATAGCTTTGTTATGTATGTATTGTAGGTTGTAAATAACCATGAACTCCCATTGTTGTATGGAGTGGTTTTAATTGGTCGTAGACACCGAATTGATGTACTACGCCTGCAATATCGGACTTACAGTACCTTTTCTTTTATCTTTTTCATTTTTTCTTTTTTCTCTGTTTTGTAGAGCTCATTGTAATAATAAACATGTGTGTATTTCTATGCTGTACATAATTTGTATATACATATACTATTGAAGATGGTTTGAACAGCACAAACTGACAGCATGACATAAGCTGACATAAGCTGACATAAGCTGAGAAAGAGGCCTACCAAGCAGAGAGAGGGTGCTGCTTTTGTTTTTTCGTCTGTAGAGGACTGCTCGTGTTTGGGGATAGCCGGCTGTGTGTGTCCCCAGAGGACTGGCCACGTTTGAGGATAGTCAGTGTTTTTTTTTTTATTTTATTAAGGAAAAGAAAGGACTCCCTTTGATGTGTGAGGCAGACATATGGGAATGAGTATGTGCCCATGAGTCTACGGTGTCATTACCACACCATATCAGAACCATTCCAACAGTGAGGTTTTATTTTATGTTTGTTTGTTTGTTTGTTTGTTTATTTTTTTATGAAAAGACATTAATTGTTGTTAAGACATTTCTCTGTGCCTTACCTGTGCGTCTTGTAGTTTTTTCTAGGTTGGCTTCTACTGTACACGTGCATGTACAGGTGTGGGTGCCTGAGCAAGTGTTTTACAAAGGAAAGCGGTTTTGCATTCACATTTTTACATTTTTCTCTGGCCTTGTTTGCGGAAGGAAAAAACAAACACGTCATGTGGAGAGTGTCATGTACTGCCAATTCAGTTCAGTTCTCAGATAGATCTTGTATCCTTGTAACAACTATCCCTTCAGAAAACATTCTTAATGCATTTTTGTCAATGTGGCAAAATTACAATATGTACAATACCTTTGTAGCTAGACGATGTTGTGATCAAACAGCTAACAAAGTTCTAGCACAATTTGTCCTAAAACTTTTAAGGAATGCAGTGAGTACAGCTGTTTGACAACTTTTTGTGCGGTCAAAAAATGAAGTACCCATAAGCACAGCTTATTGAAACAACTTTTGGAGATGTCACTAAAAGAATAAACTTTTTTTTTTTGCCTGGTGCCTGGTCTTCGTGTCAGCATGTGATGCCACATGAACAGTCCTTTCACGAGATTTCTGTGTGAAATTTGAATAACGAAGACAAACAGACGTCCTTTCCTGTATAGATCAGATAGGGATATGTACTTGAGTAGGTCCCACAGTGGCTGGTAGAAGGAATATTCCAAGCACAACACGAGACGAGAACACACACCAAAGTGAATATGTGGTATGCAGTATGAAAGAAAGAAAGAAAGAAAGAAAGAAAGACAGAAAGAAAGAGAGGAAGAGAGAAGGAGAGAGGCAGGGAACAGAGAGGGGTGGAGAGACAGTACGGTAAGAAGCAAAACTCTCCCTTCAACTCCACAGTGGCCTAGAAACAATGGGCTGTGACTGCTTTGCAGACAAACAGACAACAGTGGATTATGTAGAGCAACACCTTGCCTCCGGCTGTCAGGCGATCCTCTGAGGAGGGCGCAGTCTCACAGTCAGGGTCTGGGCTCTTTGTAGTGCGGGCTGCCTGGCAGGCAGGCGGTTTAGTCTGTCCAGACCACCGCATCCTCCATCCACCCATCCTCACTAAGGAGGATGAGGCAGCCTGGTACATCAGCCATGCCATCCACCTTCCTCAATCCCTGCAAGCACATCTACTGCCTGTGGTTCTTCTTCACCTTTGCAGGTATTGTGGGGTGAGAAGGCAATGCAAGGGTTTTAGAGTACCATATGCGGAGAGGCCTGTTAAAATAGTGATAGTCGTAATAATGATAGCTGCTTGAAAGGCTTGTGAGTCCAGACAAAGTGGAGAAGCCCTTAGGCAGCAGGCAGAAGTGAGGTTTTTTAAGTACAGGCACTCCTGTACCTTCCTCCAGCAACACATGAAAGGAAGAAACCCAAATACACACATGGGTGCATGCACAGACACACACACACACACAAACACACACACACACACACAGTTACACCTACACATACGCAGATACACAGAAAATGCACAAAGTGGACATGCAAGATGAGTCAGAGCGATGTACAAAAGACTTGACCTAAAATGAATGTGTTTATTATACTGTATGTGATGAGCAGGAGTCTTCTAGCAGTTTCTACTACACTGACACGTTTTTGACAACGGTTTCATTCTTTTACGTTTGTGAAGTTGTGCTTTTTTTTTTAATGCCGACTGCTGATGTGTAATGAGCCTGGATCTTGTGCTGTTCTCCGGGTCCGAGAGTGTCGGAAACTGTGAGAGAAGCACACAGAGCAACAGGAGCAGTGCAATAACAAGGACATCATGACATCGTAATAAACAGTTAACAGTTGCTGGTCTATCTTTGACTCTGGTGTGTCTTTGTCTCTCCCCACTGCGCCAAAACTACCCTCTCGGGCTTCGGGGACGAGATTAGGAGGATCAAGAAGCAAAAAGGAAAACAAAAAGACGTTCAATTGCTGGGGTTGATGGATAATGATGCTCTTCAGTTTTGAAAAGAGAGCGAGAGAAGGTAAACATGACGTCGCTAAGAGTGACAGCGAAGGAACTACAGACAGAAAAGGGGGCTGAGAGGCAGCATTAAAGGCTAGAGGACAAACGAAGCAGCGTGACAGAGATAAGAGAAGTGAACAAAGGAAACGGGGAGAAAGAGAGAGAGAAACAGTAGTGTGAGGAAATGAGAGCATGTGAAAGGAGGAATTAGATGGCACAGAGGAAGGCCAAAGAGAGAGAACAACAGCAGGGTGTAGCATTGAGCCATCTAGGGGGAATGATCTGCCAGCTAAATGAAGCTAAGCCAGAACAACTGCACTGCATTAATGGCCTTTAAGAGGCTTAATTATACCTATCAGCATTACAAAAGTTTGGCGTAACTTTTATTGCACCATCTGTATCAGTAGGCGGTTGGTATACAAATGGCATTATTCTGTCATGCCTTCAAAGCCTTAGTATAGCGCGCGCACACACACACACACACACACACACACACACTTTCTGTAAATTTCATAGTCTGAGATTAAGGCTTTTAAAACTCTTTTAAAAGAGACATAAATTCAGTGAGGGAGTTTTCTGTCCTGTATTTTTTATTTTTTTATTTTTTTTGATTCCTCTCCCTCTTCTCGTCATGCATGACTCACTCCTAGACTTTATACCATTTCAGTTTTTTAACGCTGGTACTCAATCAGGCTGCCACTGGGTTTTAAAAGGTAGACACTGCATAGATTATGGCTGGGAAAATGGGAAGCAGTTGGGTGCCAGGTTTTTTCGGCAAGCGGCACAATATGCTGAGGCCTTTAGAGAGAAGGCACTTTGAAAAGCTGCCCTTTTATCAGGCATTTATACTCCATAAGTCAGGAGCACAGGTGAGAGGCAAAGACTGTGAGAGAAAGAGAGAGACAGAGAGAGAGAGAGGCAGAGAGAGAGAGAGAGAGAGAGAGAGAGAGAGAGAGAGAACGGCAGATTGAGAGACAGAAAGAGAGGGAGAAAGACCAAGAAAAACTAGACAAATGAGAGAGATAAAACAAGAGAAATTGGTTAAAAACAAAAAAATGGAGAAAGAAACAGGAACAAAGAAATGAGAGAAATGAAAAAAACTGGCACAAAAAAGAAAAGGATTGGGTGTAGAGAGAGAGAGACAGTCTTCAGTAGACTCTTAGTGGGTGTGCGCATCCTTTTCTGCGTTTTTTGGGGGGAGTGAGATGAGTGGAGATGGCCCACGTCCCACTGCACCAAGCCTCACGGAGGGAATCTAATGGGCCCACAGTGGAGTGTGATGGAGGGCTGGGGTGGGTGGGGGGGGCACTGTAGACAGAAATGACCTCCTCCAGCAAGCCGCATTCTCTCTGCGGAAAATGCAAGTGTAGCAGAGAGAGAGGGCGTTAGGGGAGACAGGATGAGAGAGAGGAGAGGGTGAACCTGAGTGAACCTAGCTCAGGACTCACAGGAAGTTACAGAGGGGAAAGAGCAAAGTGGACAAGGAAAAATAAAAAAAAACAGATGGAGATGAAATGGATCAAGGAACAGAGAGAGAAAATGAGTAAAAGAGAGAGAGAGAAAGAGAGGGAGAGAGAGAAAAGAGAGAGAGAAAGAGAGGGAGAGAGAGAAAAGGGGGTAGAGAGGGGATAAAGAGAGAGAGAGCAAACGAGAGAGAGAAAGAAAGAGAGGGAGAGAGAGAAAAGAGAGGGGGTAGAGAGGGGATAGAGAGAGAGAGAGCAAACGAGAGAGAAAAAGAAAGAGAGAGACGGAGGGAGGGAGAGAAAGAAAAGAGAGAGAGGGAAGAGAGAAGGCAGTAGACAAGGATGACAGGAAGAGAGTGAAGAAGAATGCGACACGGCGGAGAGCTAATTTCTCTGCGTGGTCCTGATTACTGATGTTAATTACTCTCAAAGTGTTGATGAACTCAATTATTCTCTCACCCCAATTTAAATGAGTCGAAGCAAAAGTCTCGTCAGTGCAAACAAGTATTTATTATGACAAACAAAAAAAAAAAAGAAAAGACGAGAATGAAAAAAAATAAAAACAGAAAACAAAGCAAAGCATAAACCTCACAGACAGACCAAAAAGACTGTTTTCATTCCAAGAATTCCACTCAGAGCAGAACACAAACACACATCATTTGCATTTTGCGTTAAATATGCATGGGGGGTAGGGGGGGTAGGCTGGTAAGGGAGAGGAGTAGCTGAAAACAGAAGAGAAGGGAGGGAGGGGATTGTAGCAGGTCTTAAATGTTCTAGAAATAAAGGACACGATCAGTCATTAGCACACTCATATCAAATAACTCACGCTGTCATAAACTCTATGGTACCTCATCTTACCCTATAGGTCCTGTGCTTCTACAACAGCACCAGAGGGCATCAAGCAGCAAAAACAAAGGCTACAGCAACCCTTCAATAAAATACTTAATTCATTTATTAACTAAGCTTCAAAATGTCTCTTTTTCTTTGCCTTTTGTAGGATTGGTATCCATTCAGCCACATGTGGAATGTCACTTTAAGGACTAAGAGAGAGAGAGGCCATGATGTTTTTGTTTTGTTGACGTACCCAGTGTAATAGACCAGGATAGCTATAGATTAGTGCTTAGAGAGGGAGTAGACAAAGGCCATTCCATAGCCGGGTTTCCATCCAAGTTGTAATGCGAATTTAAGTTATGCGAATAACAAATCCTCTGTTGGAAATATCTGCAAATGCGCTTCAGTATCCTAATGCGAATATGAATTCGATTTGCTTGAGAGAGGTGGATTAACTCAATGCGCATAGACCATAATTTGAATAAATTTGATGGAAACAGTTTATTCACATATATTCGCATTAAATATCTGTTCCATAGTCATAAGCATAGCTTGCAAGTTTATATAGCTTGTGATGTGCTCGTTGGCGGGCATTGGACTATGATGGGACTGCGTGTCGGCTGCAACAGCAGGGCCTATCCATCTACCCAGTTGTGCAAAATCAGCACAGGTAACTCTGAAATTCTTGACGCAAAGCTACTCCGTCTTCGCAATGGCAAAACAAATCCCCTGTATGTGGGCGTTCCCATATGTACAGAGGTCAGCAGGGTATGGAAGTGGCTGCGAACTCTGCTGTAAGAAGCTGTAACAGCGTTCTTCGTAACCTCCATTTAAGCAGTAATTATGTAAAATGTTTCCAAAACTGTTGCATGGACAATTCCAACTGCGACCAGGAAGACGTCCATTTTCTCAAGTATCCTACATCTACTTACAGGTGATGGAAATGGTTGCTAATGCGCATTTGATTAAGCTAAATGATTACAAATTCGCATTACTGATGCGATTGAGCTGGATGGAAACCCGAATAATGGCCACTTCAGATTTTAGAGTCAGTGGGAGGCTGGGAGAATGACACCTGTGTGAGGACCACACAAACCGGGTAATTCAGACACTGAGGGCTGGGGATTGAAGGGGTAGAGGGGGAACATGGGATAGAGGTGTGGGGTGAATGTTACATCTGTACAGAGTCAAATGGATAGATTCCACAATAAACAATAAAAAAGCACTGTAACAAAATGACATTTAAGAAAAATCAAATACAACACAATAAAATACAATAAAAATAATTAATAAAGTTTTTTTTTTTTTAATTTCCACTTCTTTTCCTGAGCAGAAACCATTAGAATTTGCCATACATGTTTTCACTTGGAACAAGTGCTCCATTCCACCCGGTTGTAAGGCCACCTGATAGATACTGCACAACATCCCCAGTCAAAATCCTGATCCTTGAGGCCCCCCATTGAAACATCTCCATCTCCCTCTCTGCCTGATAGGTTTTATCTTCTCTCTCTCTTTCTCTCTCTCTCTTTCTCTTACACTCTCACTCTCTGCTTCAGTCTCTCACACTGCATCTCATTTCTTTTCTTCTTCTCTCTTTATCCCCACACCCATCTCTCTGGCTTCGAAGAAGAAGAAGACTTCAGCTGAACCGATTCGCTGGTTTCTTCGTTACCCTAGAAACAGGAACAGAGAGAACATGACAGGAACGAATCAGGGCACACGGAACACAAAGAGAGAAGCCACCTCTCTGCAGGTCAGGGTCAGTTCCCATTCAAACAGAGCTCTCGTTAAGGCCAGGGCCTAACGATGTAAACAGGCAATCGTCTTGGCAACCAAGGGTTGGCATTCGGCTCCATTTGGCCTTTAGCTGGGGGTGGGTAGGTAGTATGAGTGTGTGTGTGTGTGTGTGTGTGTGTGTGTGTGTGTGTGTGTGTGTGTGTGTGTGTGTGTGTGTGTGTGTGTGTGTGTGTGTGTGTGTGTGTGTGCGTGTGTGTGTGTGTGTGTGTGTGTGAATGTGTATGTGTGTGTGGCGAGGGGGTTGGGTGGGTCAAGGCATTGAAGGCGAGGAAATTGATTGACAGAAAACAGTGTAGAGAAAAGCTCGCCTCCATCTGACTGGAAAATAAGGGACTGAAAGGGACTCTGAGAACCTAAAGGAATTTCAGGAGAGCCAAGCATGAGAAAACACGTCAACTTTGTTTCGATTAGCCAGAGATCCCACATGCTAATTCCTAGCAACTAACTACACTCAAAATGTTTTTGGTTGCTCTCTGTATAAAAAGGATCACCTGTTATCAAGACTGGGCATCCAAGAAATGTAATGAATGTGTCATCTGTCACAAGTTACTCTCCGTAATGAGGAAAGCTATAAAAAGTCATATAATAATATGATTCTATTTTATAGAATAAATGAAAGATACACTCATACTGTGTATTTACAATATGTAGGCATATGCACACATAAACACACAAACACTCACGCACACACACACATAGAGCCTTCTTTTTACAGTCACCAGTGTCCAGTGTGAATGTCGGTGTCACAAGCCTGGATGCTTACAGCTGTACCAGCGGTCATTTATTGCACTCGCCCTGCCTCTCTTTCAGTGGCCTTCACTCCTGCCTTCCCACCTCTTGTCCATCTCCTTCCCCCTCCACCTCTGCACGTCCCTGGCCTGACTGGAGCTTTGCCATCCGCCCACGGGGCTGTCTGGAGCTGTGCTCTGACGGCTCGCTGTTCCAGCCGCCACTTAAGTGGGACAATGGCCACGGCAGGCAGACAGCGCTTCACCACGCTCTCAACAGGATTTATTCTCTTTGCATCTCTGAGCATGTCCGTCTGTCTCTCTCTCTTTCTTCCTCTTCTCTCTCTCTCGTCCTCTTCCTCGCTCTCTTTCCCCCTCTTTTCCTCTCTCGCTTTCCCACCCGCTACTCTTTTTCTCTTCCTCTTCTGCATTACTCTTTTTCTCCCCTCTATTTTTTCAGCTGCTTCTCTGTACCTCTGTAATTGGCAATGGACTGTGTGGCAGTGTGTGTGTGTGTGTGTGTGTCTGTGTTGCTAGGCTCAACTCACTGTTTCATCTCACAAAGCCACCCTGAAGCCCAGCTGAGGAGGAACTTCAGGTGTACTTCTAGGTAAATAATTTAACCAATCTCTCTAAAAGTGTCTTAATATTAAGACAGATCAGTAGCTACACTGCTGTCATGTGAACACCCAAACTCAAACACACATACACACACACACATGCATGCAAGCAGGCATGCAATCGCGCACCCGCCCACACACACACACACACACAATTTGTATCTCTCTGTCTGTTCACAAGAATACCGAAGGTACTGAATGTGGTTAGGGGTCCATTGACAGTTCATGTTATATAACTGAATTGCCACAGCCATGCTGCGGCCCAAGGAAAGGTAACAAGAAATGTTCAAAAACTAAATACGCATTCAATAACAAATCTGTAGGACTTCTTTTTTTCCTGAAATCATTAAGGACTCAGACTAAAGCATGGATAAAAATAAAGTATCAAATTGCCAGAAATACTGTAATTGCTTGAGTTATGACTCAAAACAAAAAGAACATTTGATTGTGCTGTCTGTTTACTGAATAAAATATCTTCCAAACCATCCTGTCATCCTTCTTTCTCCAACAGTTGGCCTTGAGCTGCAACTGAAGTTTGCTTGAATGCTAATGAATAGGGGGCTAGAGAAAGAACCCACCTTAGTGGCGATGGCCTTCAGCTTGCCCAAGAGGGAGGGCTTGCTGGAGTACACCACCTCGTCCTCCATCTCCTCGCCCTCCCCTTCCATGATCGCACAGCTGTCCGCCGCCGGCAGCTCGCACTCCTTGTTGGCCGACATCACCAGCCGCGAGTATTTGTACTCCAGCCTACCACAGAGGAGAATCAAGCAAAAAAACACCCTGATTTAATGCAAGTCATTATGTATACTGTAGCGAAGGGGAAGAAAAGTCACACCCATCCGGCTTCGAACCCGGGGTACCAAACAGGGACTCTGACTGCAACGCCAAAGAGCCAGGCTCATTGGGATGGCAGTCAGAGCACACCCACAACTCTAGTGATGGTCACTCCATCACATATACCATACTTATATTAAAGAGAGAGTGGGGTGTGGGAGAGACATATAATATACATGTGTAATGTGGTACATTGCTATGCGTAAAATAGGTTTATGTGTCATATACCCCTCTGATAAATGTGCAGTCCTCTTAACTGTGCAATATTCTAACTGCAATATCAGCAATACCACTTGTGCTTTACCTTTGTTTAGTACTTGTATTTAAAATTGAGTACATATTCACCTTTCTGTATAGTGCTTCTATATTTTATTATTTTTTATATAATTTTTATTAGATTGTTCTATTTTTATCATACTGTTCTTTTCCCCCTCCTAAACTGTTGACTCTGAGAGAACTCTGCACAAACAATCCTGTAAGTTTATGCACAAATGGCAAATAAAACCCTTGAACCTTAAACTTTGAACCTTGAGACAGAGATGTTCAAATCAAGCAAAAAAAAAACATGATTTAATGTCATTAATTTTAACAGAGTGGATTAGATAAGACAGCCATGATACAAATAGTGCCGCAAGGCTTAGTTGAAGGTCCCCTCAAGATTATGTGTTTTAACTGCTCTCCCGTTGCCCGGTGGCTCACAAACATCAAATGTCTTCTGAGCCACATGGGGGGTAATCAATCATGCCTATGCTACATTCCGTTACCATACAAACGTCCTTCAAGGCTTACAACTTCTCATGAATTGCTAATAGATGGTACAGCTATAACCTCAACACAGGGCTGGTGTACATTCACATATCATGTGCACACCCACAAACATACACACACACAGATACACACACACAAGCATGCACACACACACACACACACACACAGATACACACACAAACACACATACACACCCATACTTATGTAAACACACATGTGCACACACACAAACACACACACAAACACACACACAGATACACACACACAAACATGCACACACACACACACACACAGATACACACACAAACACACATACACACCCATACTTATGTAAACATACATGTGCACACACACAAACACACACAGATACACAGACACAAATATACACACACACATACACACCCATGCTTATGTAAACACAGATGTGCACACCCACAAACACATGCACAAACACACACAAACACACATACACTTACACAAATACACACACAAACAAACAAACAAACACACACACACACACACGCACACACACACATGCACACACGCACGCACGCACACACACACACACACACACACACACACTTTCGTCTCTCTCTCTCTCTCTCTCTCTCTCTCTCTCTCTCTCTCTCTCTCTCTCTCTCTCTGGTTTCCATAAAGAGATTCCATAAAACACAAATAGCCTGACTTTAGGAAGTGTCTCCATAATATTTTTATATCCATTAATGCACACGCACACACACATGCACACATGCGCACGCACACACACACACACACACGCACACACACACACACACTCACACACACACACACTAGCAGCTCCTTTGCTACACAGTGCCACAGCCATGGTGCAGACCCACCTCTTGTTCTTCTTCCAGAAGTAGCAGGTGAGGGAGATGAGCAGCACGGCACAGAAGGCCCCCACGCCAGCGCCCACCTTCAGCCAGAAGTCAATGGCCTTGCAGGGCCAGGTCTTCTTCTCTGGCAGCGCCACGCCACCCGTGCACAACTTGGGCTCGTTCCACACGTAGTGTGTGTCCTAAGAGATTAGGCCAAGGGCAAGACACTTCTTACTGGGCAACATACAAACTGAACATGGAAAAAGGGAATGGAATGGGCAGATATAAAGAGTGAATTCAGATACTTGACATTTGGCATTCTCTAAAAAAAAATCAATAATGAAGTAAATAGATAAATAAACACATACATACATACATACATACATACATACATACATACATACATACATACATACATACATACATACATACATACATACATACATACATACATACATATTTGGCTGGAAATTTTGACCAGTTCCTCTAACTTAATATCCAAGCTTCAAAGAAAAACTAAATATTTGTTGAAAATGTTTTGTTCATTCAGATGTATCCTCTCAATGACAACCCTCTGCTTGTGTTTTCATATATGGCCTTTTAGTGTTTTTTGTTTTTGTCACTGCCTTCTCAAAGTCAACTTTTGCCTCTGTTTTAGAGGGGGTTTAAGCGGGGGGGCAAGTAATAAATGATGTTTACAGATCGAGTAAGCTCTCTAAGACAGGCCTGATGTGGGGTAACGATGATCGCTATTTCAATGGGACATGAATGATAAGAAAATACTACACCAATCTAAAATGGACACTTTTAATGATGGGTTAACATCCTGCCGTAGTAAATACTTTGTAAAACAATGCCTTCATTTTATCCTGAATCCACCAATCCAATACACTAATGATAGCAAAAGCTAATGTGACAAGGTAATATCAAACCTCACCACAAATAAAAGTAAATTTCTGACATTGTGCCTTGTGAGCTAATAACACCTTGCTAAATTCAACAAGTGATGAAAAGGCAAAAGATAAAAAGGCAGATTAAACAAGAGGCTGCTTTTGTAATGGATGGGATTAAAGTGGTGCTCAGAACACTACTTCTAGTCTCTATTCTATCTGGCTTACACATGCCTTCTTGGATGCAGAGGAATTTTACTACAAAACACAACCTCTCAGTTTGGATACATGCAGTAATATGGAACACCTAGTCAGCTAGTCTGTGTGCATCTACTTCTGTAGTTTGTCTCCAACTTGTCCTGTGACCCCAATGTACATATACGAGGTGTGCATAGGAAAATGCAGTACTCATAGTCATTGTGCATTCCAACAGCAGACTGAATGGATAGGGGAATGTTAAAATGATATACATGAATATGTCAGTACATTCTGTCACTGTCTCTCTCTAACTTTCTCTGTCTTCCTCTCTCTCTCTCTCTCTTTCTTATCCCTCTCTCTTTTTAATTGCAATTCTGAACTTATGATACCCATTGTTTTTGTGCTATCCAGTGCCCTGGCGAAACATTTCATACAGCACTAGCAGAAAAGGTGAACATTAAGGTGTGAATGGATACCTGAACATAGCTAATGCTAATGCATGATGGGCTACCTTATTATAGCTAATGCTCATGCTTATGCTAAGACATGATGGGGTACCTGAACATCGCCCCTACACGCTCCCTCGATCTCGTGGTAATCCGCCTCAGTGCAGCGCGGGCAAGCGCTGGCGGTCTCCCACAGGAAGTTGAAGGTGCAGCCGTCACACGTCCCTGCAGGGCACCCGCTACAAGAGAAAGGGACAAAGGAAACGCAGCGTCAGGACAATGCCACAACTTCGGAATACCAGCACAACTTGAACCGGAGTGCGAGTGGTGAACATATGTGGTGAAAACATGCATTATAATCAGGACTGAACAGGAACCAACACCTGCTATTACTACACAAAAAAGGATCATTAGGATGAAGTAGCCATTTCTGGCAGCCATTTGTTCAGGAAGGAACATTTAGAGAACAATGTCTGAAATAATCAATTAATTTTCAAGACAAATAGAAATGTGCATTGCACAAGGCATGTTTGGAACAAATGGAGGCCAATTAGGGATTTATCACAACGCTGTGGAGCAGGAGCCAGGATCAGACACAAATGGTATGGCCATTTCAAAGACAGCATGGCAAGAGGCAACCTTCTGGGCTAAATCAATATAACCCAGCATGGAGGTTCTTTTGTTTAGCGAATGCAATTTTAAAAACCCCATGCTGAGGACAGGACTTAGTCTCTAGCAAAGGAAAGCAAAGTAATGTAACCATACAACATCAATCTCATTGACTCTGCATTGCAGCAGGAAGGTCCCATGTTAGGAGACTGCAGTATTATACACATTTTACTGTGGAAAATAATGTTGACTAACAAACATTTTGATAGTTTGATAATCTCTCAGTGAGGTATCCGCAATCCCAGTGCCAATTTCATTATATGTGGCAAAAAACGACTCTTACAGTTTCACAGCTGTTCTCAATTACATTAGATTTTGTTAAGGTATATGCACTTCCACCCTGGAATACACTTCAAATACGTTTTAGATTCTTTTTACTACTATAACACCATTTGCAGCAAATTAACAGTAAAAACTATTTTCTGCTTAGCCATGTCAAAAATATCAATAAAAATCTCTTGTGTTCACTTACTTGCGTACGATTGTGATTGCGTGTGTGTGTGTGTGTGTGTGTGTGTGTGTGTGTGTGTGTGTGTGTGTGTGTGTGTGTGTGTGTGTGTGTGTGTGTGTGTGTGTGTGTGTGTGTGTGCGCGTGTGTATGTGTGTGTTACCTGGGCACTGACAGCTCTCCTCTGGTGGATTTTTCCGGGTTACAGCGCAAGGTGACCACTGCATGTCTGCCACTGTCACAGGAGGCGGTGGCTTGTGGGGAGCTGGTCAGAAACAGAAATTAATGCTTCACTCACTCACTCACTCATTCTGCACCATGGCACTCAATCACCTGGGCTGCACCAATGCACCACCAACACTGCAATACTGTACATTCATTATTGCCACCCTTCTCTGAGCCTGTGAATGTCAACAGCTTATCCTAGTGCTATAGCAGCTTGCCTGTGCTACTGTACGCTGTGCTAATTTGGTTAGTGAGTCAACTGTCTACACAGATTAATGTTAACAAATCTCTTGACAAATGAATTTTATTTTTTTTGTAAAAAGGGGTGAAAAAGTGCCCTGGGGGATTATTTTCCCAAAGCTAAAAATATTCCTAAACCTGAGCATACCGGTAAAAGAAGTTGACATCTGGAACTTTCTTAGACGTCTCTGGAAACAGATCTGGCTTGACAGTGACACCATCGAGTGTGCTCTCCACGGAAGCTCCTACACACACACACACACACACACACACACACACACACACCAACAAACAAACAGACATAGGGGGAGTTAGTAAAGGTATGATGCAAATATTTAGTAAAAAAAAAAATACTGAACATGACAGCTAAACACATTAATTTTAAATATTTTAAAATCCACTGCACGCTGCAAAAAGCAAGGGCACGTGTAACTTTATGTTATCAATGCACTCTGCCTAAAAGACATCTAACCATGACTAATCTTGGTGTCAAATATTTACAGCGCATATGTTTAGAGAAAAAAATCCACCAAAGAAAAATACTAAATAAACTTTCAATAAGACTGGTCTGAGCACTTAAAACTTTTCTATTAAAGTTACAGTACACATGATAGTAGGGCTGTGTGGAATCCACTCTTAAATGTTCCTGACTGTACAACTTGAAGAGTCCAGGATGCTCTTTTCATTCATATTTTGTATTCCTTTTTTTTTGTAGGCTGTGACCGTGCCGCCTCACAACGAGGACTATCAAGAAGCCTTTGGACATGCAAGGCCTGGCGTGAGGACACACAGTTTAAAGGTACATGTGACCACACAAATCAACTTGGAGCAACATCTTGGCCGTGTCGTATTATATTTATAATGGAAAAGAGGAAGTTAACATTTATCTGGCTTTCTTTGTGTTGTACCCTTGCCGGCACTTTCAGAGTAGGTAGCTACCGTGGTGTGAAATTGTAATAACAAATAAATAAATAACTGATAGTGAACCATTCGGTTATGCTTTTGAATTTAATCTCCTACATGATCCGTGACTTCTGAGGGAAATGAGTCCCTCACCGTGTGATCGTCGCAGTGCGAATTTAATGTAAACTTGTGCCGTTACATAATGTGCCCTCTATGAAAGATGTCACAAAATCAATCCCACACTTCCTCCCTCTCTCCCTCTCTACCTCCCTCCTTCCCTCCATTCCTCCGAGTTGAGCGTGAAGCAGACGTAGCTTCAGATAACCCCCTGCGCTGTGCACACCATGACTGCTGAGTCGAGGCATACTCCGGGGAAGGTGAGCTCAAATCAAAAATAAGAAAAAAATTAGAAACGTCGATACTTTTTCAGTCTGAATCTGAGGAACCCTGTCGTTCGACAGAGCGTGGATTTGGGTGCCTGGACCTTGATTCTGAAGCACTGGAAAAGTTATGAGAGAATGTGGAGTCATTCTGAAGTTTCACAAAGTCCGACTGACAGATTATTTTGGACACACACACGCACAGACCAACACACACACACACACACACACACACACACTCTGACGATGTCAGGGTGTCTCATGTGGTGCTCATTGCAAAGCTGTCATGAGGTGGAAGAGGTGCATCCCTGTTTTTTTGCATAATAAAAGGATCCCTCTTCTGACACCAAATCACTGCGAAGGGCAACTCGAAGTTAGCAATTTTGTGAGGTTTCAAAATGGAAGGAATCTGAACTGAAAAAATGAAACTGGGATACAAAGTTGAAGCAGCAAAAACATGTACATGTGTGTGCATAAACACACACACACACACACACACATACACAGACACACACACATAATACACAAATACAAACATACACCCAAACACACAAACATATGCACACACACACACACACACACACACACACACACACAGACAAACAGAACCCCCCCCCCCCCCCCCCCCCCCCCCCACACACACACACACACAAAACACACACACATGTACAAACATGTGCCTTCCTCCTCACACAAAAAAGCTACATCAGCTTGCATGGAGGTGCCTCTTAGCAACTCATTTCCCCCATCCTCCCACCACAGTCCCTGTTGGGGATTACTGCAGAAGGACAGGAGAAGAGGGAGGAAAGACGAGAAGAGAGGAGCAAGGGAGTGGAGAGGAGAGGAGAGGAGAGGAGAGGAGAGGAGAGGAGAGGAGAGGAGAGGAGAGGAGAGGAGAGGAGAGGAGAGGAGAGGAGAGGAGAGACGAGGAGAGGAGAGACAAGAAGAGGAAAGGAGAGGAGAGGAGAGGAGAGGAGAGGAAAAGAGAGGAGATGAAAGGAGGGGAGAAGAGAGGAGAGGAGGAGGAGAAGGAGGAGGAGGGAGAGAGGTGAGGTGATGACTCACACTGACTAAGAGAAGAAGTAGAGGAATTTAGGGAGGAGCGGCTGTCGTCTGTGCACAGTGCAATGTTCCGCATCATATGCCACGGGTGAAAACCCAGCGAGGTGGAGACAAAGTGGCGGGGAGATTAGTGGCGAAGTTTGGAGGTGCTAATGTCTTTGTGCAAAATGAGAATACAGCAAACACCTCACAGCCCTCAGCAGCCTGGCTATCGCGACTTGTCAATGCTCTGCGAGCATTGGTCTGGCCAAGCTGTGTTGTAAACCCATTTCTCAGAAGGCTGGCTTAACCCGCCTCTTTCAAATGCCTGCTTGCTACTGGACGAAGCTTCAACCAATCACACCCCTCTGCCCTCTGACGTATACCCAGCGAAAGAAACTGCTTGATCCAAACAAAAAGTAGTAGTAGCCTGTAGTCATATAGAAATGGCGTTAAATGATTTTTGTCAGACTTGTGAGGTTAACATGAGAGTGGCTGGTGTTGGCCATTTAATATTGATATTCGAAAAACGAATCAGTGTGATCAAAGGCGAAATGACAACAACAACAGCGTTCTCGCCAAGCCCAATCGACTTGGCTACCAGCGGGGCTAACTGTTAAATTAAACTTTTACCGAAGCCGGTCAGTAGCATTGCGAAAACGTCCTTTTCCGCAACAAATGCTTCAAGGGCTGCCCTTTGCTGTATTTTCAGAGAGAACTTCCCTTTGAATTCCTCCAAAACAGCAGCTACAGCTGCATTGAAATCTTGCGTTTGCTCCACGTTCGCCATGTTGACAGTGACTGAGATAGATTTCTGGTCACTTCGACCTAGCCAGGAAAATGTGGAATTGACCCAGTGACCTTCAGTGGCTGTGTGAATCCTTTAGATCCTGAGCCACTATTGGACCCAAACACTGAAGAATGCTCCCTCTGAATTTCAGCTTGAATCATCAGCTTCAGTATATTATCAAGCTACAGAAAACATTGTGCAGTCTGGGTGGGTGGGTTAAAACTACTGCAATAGTTGTTATTACTATAATATAAGCTTGTAATAATATGCTGTTTTGTGATATACAGTACAGTAGGGGTGGATATTGGCAACGAGTTCACGACACGATACATATCACGATATAATTCTATCATGACACATTGCGATACTGGATATATTGCAATATATTGCCATTTTCTACATAGTTAAGCAAAAATGTAAAAACAGAGCTATACATAGTGATGTTGTTTACAATATGGATAGTCTCACATCTTATCAAAACTGAATTACATCAACATAACTTAGAGTAACCCAATTTATTTTAATATGGTATTGACAATTAAACATATGGCAGTAGCTGCCATTACAACAAAAATATTTACTCTCTTACATAAACTGAACAAACTGAACCAGTGGACACACTATTGTCAAAAACAAAGTGTATAGGATTTAGAAAAATAAACTACTGGAGGAGCTGAAATGTAGGAACATAACAATAGGTTAAGCAATGTTTTTAATTTGATTAAAATTTGATTTTTTGGAGTGAGAAATCTATATAGTATATTGTGAAAAGAAGTATCACAATAAATTGTGATATTGATATTTTTGCACACCCCTAATATACTGTACAACGACAGTAAAACTCACCCAGAAAGCTGTCTGCAAGGCTGATCGACTGAGAGGACAGTGCCGTTCTGAAGCCCCGCCCATCTGCAGGAATTATGGTTGATTGGCAGATGAATGACTTGACTGCATTGGTCAGTTCGGAGGCCTCCCCACTCTGGGACTCCTTATTGGGCAGGTCGGTGACATTATCAAGGCAGACCGCCGCCCTCTGTCCCTGAAACAGAAAGAAAGAGAACACAGGCTAAATTCAGAATGCACATATTAATTTTGTGAGACAACAGCAGTTCTGTGTTTTGTTTGGACAAGGAAAGGTGCATGATTGGCATAGCCTAACTTCAGTTAACCTACATACAGTACAAGTACATAATTTTATCTCCCTTAACAATGGAATTCTCTTTTCTGACTGGCTGATGAGGTGGGAATTTGAAGTAGATCTAAAAAATTTTAATCACCGTTCCATATCAATGCGCTTATGAATGGTAACTACGACTTGATAGCCAAATTAACAGTTAAGTGACTATTCCATGCTCTACTTTTTCTTAACAGATGCTATAAAGCAGCAAATCAACCATTTATTTCGGTAGTTTATGCATATAAAAATAGATCATAAATACAAACAGGACATAAAAGGAGTACCGGCCTTCAAGGTGACCAGTTCCATGGAAATAATGACTTGGCAGAGGCTCCTCTACTCCGCTTCGCACTGCGGAGTTCTTCGCCTCCACCTCGCCATTATTTCCACGGAACTGGTCACCTTATCGGCCGTTATCCCTTACTTGATTGTGTGTGTGTGTGTGTGTGTGTGAGAGAGAGAGAGAGACAGAGAGACAGAGAGAGAGAGAGAGAGAGAGAGAGAGAGAAAGAGAGAGAAAGAAAGAGAGAGAGAGAGAGAGAGAGAGAGAGAGAGAGTGTTAAATTTGATGTTGAACACAGCGTGGAAAGCCTGCTGCGAGTAAATATACTGCACTCTAAGAATATATACATACATACATACATACACACATACATACATGCATACACACACACACACACACACACACACACACACACACACACACACACACACACACACACACACACACACACACACACATATACATACAGCTCACGAAAGGTTAGGAATATTCAGCTTTTGGGTCAAATTTCAGGATGAACCTAATATGCATTATAATTTATAACCTTTACAGATGGACCTAATGTGACCTTCTCTAAACGTTTAAATGCACATGTCCAACAGTTCAATGTTTCAGGACTTTTTGCACATCTTGCTGTCTTGTATCAAGGACCTTAATGGCAAAATTCACAGTAGGCGTTTGATCCCTGAATCACGCAATAAATTTCCTTGTTCAATTAGAATTGGATATTTTCCATTAATTTCACCCGAAAGCAAAATACCCCTAACTTTTTGTGAGTATGTATATATATATTCTGTGTGTGGGTGTGTGTTATTATATACCTCAGGGCCACAGAGGCTAATGTTGAACTGGTGGAAGTACTTGGTTCCTTTGGAGGTGAAGCTGGGCCCATTCATGATGGAGCCCACCTGGCTGAGGGCGCTGAAGTCGTACACAAACGTCTTATTCTGCTCCGTGTGAGAGAACGAGCAGTCACTGTAACACAGACTGTGCTCCTGCAACACACAGAGACACACACACACACACACACACACACACACACAGACAGACAGACAGACAGACAGACAGACAGACAGACAGACAGACAGACAGACAGACAGACAGACAGACAGACAGACCGACCGACACACACACACACACACAGACACAGACACACACAGACACACACACACACACACACACACACAGACACACACACACACACACACACACACACACACACACACACACACACACACACACACACACACAAACATAGTACATACCAAGGGGTTAGGACAGCGGTAACGGTCAAAAACCATTTCCAATATCCTGCTTTTCAAAACACAGTGCACAATACACAGAGTTATTTCCACGTTGGGGGTGCTTTATGTGATAGAAAACTGTCGCCAGGCAGCATTTTCCTGTGCAGATTCTTCCTGAGACGAGCCTGTGGCGACACTGTCTCTGTGCCTGCCAGGAGTCAATCCTGAGCGGAAGCCAGCTCGGTGGGGGAGCACAACCTTTCTTTCCCGGGAGCCAAGTGAGCCACGGAGGCAAAGAAAGAGAGTCTAGTGCTCCAGACAAACACACACACACACACATCTACACATGAAACTGCAAACACACACAGGCAGGCATACATACATACAGACAGACAGACAGACAGACAGACAGACAGACAGACAGACAGACAGACAGACAGACAGACAGACAGACAGACAGACAGACATACACACACCCACATACACACATACATACACATTAAATTGCAAACCACACACACAAGGATGCATGCACACACACACATCAAACATATACACACATACTCTCACACCCTCTCTCTCTCTCTCTCTCTCACACACACACACACACACACACACACAAATACCCTTTACACATTAAGACACACACACTGACACAGTGTGAAGACACTACATAGGAGGTCAGCACAGCAGATCCAGAGACAGACAGAGTGACTGGAGGGGGGTCGCCAGCGTTCCTTTACCAGGCCGATGCCATCATGTCTGGGCACGGCAGGGAAGAAGCTTGCCCCTGTCCATCCAGCACTAAACCGCTCTAAAGCCTGTCTCCCCTTAGCTTTCCTTTGTGCTCCAATAGTGACTAATGTCTACCCTCACTGTCTATCTTCACTCTTTAAAGCTTTAAAGCAAAACTAAAGCACTTTTCCTTTTCCTGAACCACTGAAACGATTTTGAAAATATTATATTAAGGTTGAAAAAACTGCTTAGTGTTGCTTTCACAGCTTTTCAATTGAGAAAAATATATTCATTTATATTCAGTTATTTATATATTATTTTTTTATGTTATATTTATTTACATTTATTTATTATGTTAAGTTTGTATATACATTTTTTGTATAGATTTCTGATTATTATTATTATGTTTATGACAATTACAGGTAGAGAGTATGCTTTGGAAAAAAAAACCGTGAGATCAAAAAAAGACAGAAAGACAAACTACAAGCTTAAAAACATCTTCACCTTGTTGCTTTTGCTCCCAGGGCCACAGGGCAGGCATGCCTCCCGGCCGTAGATCTGGTGCCCGGTGAGGTAGGTGTTTGGCGGGCACTCCTGGCAGCGGTTGGTGTCCTTGTCGATGTAGTGGCCGGCGGGGCAGGGCACGCAGGACGAGCCCGAGTGCTGCGACACCAGCGCACAGGCGCGGCACGAGGACGACACGCCGTCCAGCGCGTTCGTCACGGTGATGGAGTAAATCTTCACTATGTCGTTCATGTACTGCCGCACCTGAGAGACGGGGGTGGGGTGGGGTGGGGTGGGGGAAATGTTGTGGGGATCGGACAGAGAAACAGTATAATAGTGAGAGAGAGAGAGCGAGAGAGAGAGAGAGAGAGAGTGAGAGAGAGAGAGAAAGAGAGAGAGAGTTTGCTCTAGGATGACTTCAGTGAATCAGTGTGCTTGTACTGTGCACTTAATGAACTTATAGAATAACAGTCATCTAATTGAGGGTGTGATAGAAAGTGTGTGTGTGTGTGTGTGTGTGTGTGTGTGTGTGTGTGTGTGTGCGTGTGTGTGTATATATATGTGTGTGTGTGTGGCAGTGTGAGTGTGAGTTTGTGTGTGTGTGTGTGTGTGTGTGTGTGTGTGTGTGTGTGTGTGTGTGTGTGTGTGTGTGTGTGTGTGTGTGTGTGTGTGTGTGTGAGTGAGTGCAGGTGTGAATGTGTGTGAGTGTGTGTATTTATGTGTGTGTGTATGTGAGTGTGTGTGTGTGTGTATGTGTGCATTCCACTCACCTCAGTGGCCTGGTTGGTCCTCTGGAAGGCCCAGGTGTAGGACACGGAGGCGTTGACGTTCATGATGTGTGTGTAGGACTGCTTGTCCTTGCTGCCCTCCCAGGATCCCACCACATTGGTGCTCTTCCTGTTTACATCCTGCACAAACAAAAGACCAATCTGTTTCAGAGCCCTGGCACTCTATACAACTCACACAACCACTTACTCCATATCGATTTCACAATGGCACACCGAGATGGAAATAATACACACACTCACACACCCACTCCCACACCCAGACACACACACACACACACACTGCAAAACCCAACTGTTTACATAATACTATGTTTCATTGCGGTTGCTACTGAAAACAATCCAAACAGATAAGCAGTGATGAGACTACAAGCGTTAACACTCCATTTGCATTCCTTGGTGTGTGAAGGCAGCACACGGATCAAATCTGCTTTGTATTATAATTCATGGGCAGTTTAAAGAGGAGAGATAAAACACAAAGACTAACACGATATCTCTATACATGCAACTGTCCTCTCCTATGAGTAATGTATTGTGCTGTAAAGAGGCCTCCAAGCACACACTCACAGGCACAGACATGCACATACACACGCACACACACACACACACACACACACACACACACACACACAAACTCTCTCTCTCTCTCTCTCTCACACACACACACACACACACACACACACACACACACACACACACACACACAAACTCTCTCTCTCTCTCTCTCACACACACACACACACACACACACACACACACACACACACACATAGATATACACTGCATTTTCTCCCGTGCTCAAGCACTCCCTTACCATCATGAAGTAGAGCTCGCAGTCTGCGGAACAGATGGTCTCAAAGACGAAAGTGATCTGGCCAAACTCGTTGCCCGTGCTGCCGATGACTGATGTGGGGAGCCTGACGGAGGAAGAGATTTGATTACGACACCTCCGCGGCAGCTCAACCACCTAGTACTCACCACTGGCCTCAGCCATCGTGACACCTACACTGACATTCCAGTCAGTGACACAGTCAGGATATTGGTATCAGTGTGCGACTGTCATACAAGACAGAATACTAAAATTATTAGCTAAAATTACTTCATGTGCAGAGGCGGAAAAACCTAGCCTGGTAAACCAGCCCCTCGTACTTAATTTCATACTTTACAGAGGGTCTGGGGCGGAGGCCGTGAGAAACAATTTCTTCCTGGAGGTGTGGACTCTGCTTAAGTTTAAAACAAGTGCCTCTGCCTTTACCCAATCACTAATGCCTGGTCGTCACGTATGCAATTAGCCTACCTACGCCCTACAATTCAAATGTACCACACAAGGTCAACGCCATGGCTCACGAAGACACCCTCTGTTCGCTGACTGGATCGGCGTTGCTCGGACCGCTTACGTGACCCTCAAGAGATTCCGGTCCAGACCCTCTGTACAAGGGGGCGGGTTTACCAGGCTAGGAAAAAAGCGTCTTGAGAGAGTAAAAGTCCTGCCATATATTCCTTCTGCCGTTGTTACTAACACAGGTGATTTAACTAATTAGTTAATCTACCTGGCTGTAGAGGTACGTTAATTAGGATCAGCTGGTTCAGTGAATTGGCTGGACCAAATATGTGGCAGGACTTACCTACAGTAATGCATCATCTCAATAGCATGCAGCATGTTCAATCACTACTGCAGTTCTTACACAGCTCCCTACTTCTAATATACTGACAAATTTCGAACTCGTAACCTCTGCTGTCAGAATAAAATGCTCGATCTGAATCACATTTCAGAGGTAAAATGCCACCATTAATACTTTCTGCCAGAGGCACAGAACTCACTGGCTTGAGGCGGGGAGGGGCGGGGTACTTCTGTGTAAACGTTTGAAATGTGGCCAATTACAGTGCTTCACGGTTACGCCACTGCCTGAAATGTCAGGACGGCTGTCAAACCCTGCGGCGGTACACATCTTGTAGGAGTGCAAGACTCCAGGACATGCTGACATGCATTTTTTGCCTTTTTATATTTATTTATTTTAAATTTGTTTTCAGGGGTTGAGGAAATTGGGTGCATGGAACATTCTAGAATGCTCAGAGCCGCACGGCTAATTTCCCAGAACGCTAGCCGTCAGATCGCTGGAGGCAGGCCAGGATGGACTCACTTGAAGCCCGGGATGCGCAGGTTGAGGATAAGGTAGTCATTATCAGAGCCTCCCGTTCCGCTGCGAATGTGGTCCCCCGCTACCTCCCAGCCTGGTAGAAAGGTAGAAAGGAAGAGAAAATGAGAAAGAGAGAGAGAGAGAGAGAGAGAGAGAGAGAGGGAGAGAGAGAGAGAGAGAGAGAGAGAGAGAGAGAGAAATGGAGGGAGGAAGAGAAAGAGGGCGAGAGACAGAGATAAATGGAGGGAGAGTACAATACACACAAAACAACGAAATACAGACCACAACTGTGTGTCATCTGCAATAAAATGCAGATCACAACTATGAGAGCGAGAGAGAAAGAAAAAAAAAAAGAAAAAAAAAAAACAAACAAACAAAAACCAAACAAACAGCAAAAGAAAAACAGCACCCAGTGTCATTGTGATTACACGGCACACCACCGCACATCAAACTATTGACTCTGCATTTGAGAGAGGGAAAAGACAAAGAGAGAGAGAGAGAGAGAAACAGAGAGAGAGTGAGAGAGAGAAACAGAGAGAGAGAGAGAGAGAGAGAGAGAGAGAGAGATGGAGAGATATCCTACATTCTACTTCTATTCTCCATGGCCATACAAGGAGACGCAAACTCTCACTGCTACCTTCAGATTGAGTCAGGGACACATGGTAATTGGGCTTGTCCAAGTGCTTGTGCTTGTCCAGCTCTGCAGAAAGGCTTGTTCATTCTCCGGTGAACAAGAAATCCCCTACACTCACACAGAGTTGCTAATATGTATGCACCAATAATGTATACAGTCTCTGGTATGTACACTTCATTCTTTCAACTCTCTCTCTCTCTCTCTCTCTCTCTCTCTCAATCTGGTCATCCAGTGTCCTTATTTTCCCTCTACCAATTCAAAGTCCGTCCCATTGGTCAATTCCAACACTCTTCTTCTCGCTTACAGTGTTATTTGTCAGTGTCTCTCTGTCTTTACCTTTACATTCTATAAGGCAGCTGTGCATCCTAATGGTACTGTGTTATACATGTGCTCACGTCAGGTCTGCAGTACCCTATGCCCTTCCCTGTTCCATCACTAGACCCTCATGCACTGCAGCTGTAGGACAACAGCGCCCTCTAGTGCCTAGAGTGCGCCACTGCAGGCCTCTCA
>CM050208.1:16612500-16625000 GCA_027475355.1 Coilia nasus
ATGTATATTGTATATTGTTGTCCCTACTGTGCAATACAAGTACACATACTTGTTTAGTCTATTGTATTGTATTACGTTCTGTGTTATGTGTATAGAGAGCTAACATCTGCCGGAGACAAATTCCTTGTATATGTAAGTATACTTGGCCAATAAAGCTGATTCTGATTCTGATCAGGTAAATCACTCCATCTCTCACCCTCACGCTAATGAAGAGCACAGCAGCAAGGGAGAAACCCTAGTCATTAATCTTGGCCAAAAACCTGTTTGATGAGGTTGCTGATGACCTTGGGTGACACGCATGCACAGGCCAAAGTAATGGGAGAACATTCCGGAGATATCTTTGTCACCGCACAGAAAATGATATGTCATCAGCTCAGATCTACAGGTATGCTAATTATATCACACTAGGTGTGCTATCTATGTTCTCTCTTTATTATATTGGTGTGTGTGTGTGTGTGTGTGTGTGTGTGTGTGTGTGTGTGTGTGTGTGTGTGTGTGTGTGTGTGTGTGTGTGTGTGTGTGTGTGTGTGTGTGTGTGTGTTTTGTACAAGTGCATTGTATTGTGTACAGTATTACTGTATTATTTTTTTGACTGCATGATTCTAAGTAAATGTCTGCGTGTTTTTTATTCATTGATTCGTTGAGTCACTGATTCACTGATTCATCGATTCATTCACTCATTCATTCGTTCATTCGTTTAAAAATGCTACTCACTGTGTGTGTTCCCCACTCTCCATTGGCAGTCATTTTGATCCATTTCTTATCTGACGTCTGGTCCATTTCTTGGCACTGGTCATTTTGAATCTGTACAGAAAAGTTTGAGAATATCCTTCACTCCAGCCAAAAGCAGCAACCCGTACAGTTACATAACAAACACATCACCTAGTTGTTCCACCCATTTCATAGTCAGAAGTTTGTGTGTCAGAAGAAGAAGAAGAAGAAGAAGAAGAAGATGGAAAAAAGATTGCTTTACTCATTAGCTTACGCAACAGTCCACATCCGTTCCCGGATATGGCCACCAATCATTAATTAGTATGACAGCCTGTTTGATGCTCAGCACTCTACTGAATTAATCTGCATCCATTTAAAAAAAAAAAATGTAAAACTGCATCCATTTTATGCCAGCTGAGGGACTCAGACTGAAGCCTTTTCAAATGGACGTGTTCATGTTGTGCTAACATCAGAGGAAAAAGGACAGAAGAGGAGAGGAGAGAAAAGAAGAAGAGAGCAGAGCAGAGCAGAGGAGAGCACAGGAGAGGAGAGAAGAGGAGAGAAAGAAAACATGAGATAAGAGAAGGGAAATGAAGAGAGAGAGACAAAAAGGGAGAGCAGAAAAGATGGCAGTAGAGCAGCAAACGCAGCTGAAGAAGATAACGAATCCGGGAGACTTACAAAGAACTCGAAGAACATATTCTTGTCCACATACTGGTACTCAAAGGTGACGGAGCCCTGCTTCTTCAGGTGCACGGCGTAGATCAGAGACACCGTGCACTCGTCCCTGTTGGACTCCAGATAGTTGCCCTGGGCAACCCATGAGGAGCTGTGCAAGACAGATACCACAATTGAAAACCACACAGACAAAAAATCTGCCTATTAATAAAATGTGTCTAGAGGGTTGCTCAATGTGTAGTTTATTACCCCTAACACCACTCAAGTGACATAAAAAAGACCTCTGGTAAGAAGAAAGGAATAGAATGGCGTTCAGAATTGAATATTATTGGCCGCATATATTCCCCTACACTGCTCTTAGGGGAGACTTGTGAGCAATGACTTCTCCTACTTGCAAGCCATGACTTTTTTGCACACTCTTGCTGCATTTAGTTCTGTCCAGACTTGTATCCTGTGCACTCCCACTCCTGTGAGAACAGTCTGCTTTCTATAGCAGAGTCTGGCCCACTTTGAAGTGGCGGTGGTCAACCCAGAATGGGCTCAGGGGACGCAGCTGAAGCTCTATCTCACTCTACCTCGCTCTCCCTCACCAAGGCTAAGTCAATGGAACCGGTGAAAGACAGTTTTTCTCTGCTTTCTTTTTCCTGTAGTGGTTTTACTTAAGCCCTTTTGACCCTTCCCATCAAAATCTTAAGGTGATATCTTGACTGTGTATTTGTAAACAAATAAAACCACATAATAGGGAAAGCTTCCTCGTACACGGGGTGTGTTATTTGTGGATCGTCCGACTAATTCTTCAAGGATGGACAAAAATAAATACAAATAAAAAAACCTCTCATACTGTAGCACAGACTGAACCTTGCAACATTACACTCTGGACAAGTCAGCAAAGTATAGCTTTCAATTCTGCGTGTGCAAATAACCTGCCAGGTGGAAGCATTCTCGTATTACACACCAAACTGTCAGGCCGGTCTGCATTAGAATGACCATCTTTATGCCAGGACTCAGTGCATGTCTGTGAATCCATTAGTGTGGGATTTTTTTGTGTGTGAGACAGAGAGAGACAGATAGATAGAGAGAGAGAGGGAGAGAGAGAGAGAGAGAGAGAGAGAGAGAGAGAGAGAGCGAGAGAGAGAGAGAGAGAGAGAGAGAGAGAGAGAGAGAGAGAGAGAGAGAGAGTTAGATAAAGTGAGAGAGACAGTGTGTGTGTGTGTGTGTGTGTGTGTGTGTGTGTGTGTGTGTGTGTGTGTGTGTGTGTGTGTGTGTGTGTGTGTGTGTGTGTGTGTGTGTGTGTGTGTGTTCAGTGTACTTCAGTGTTTTCTGTGCATTCATAAAACGCTAATTAGAGCAGCTGACTTCCTGGGTACACAAAAAACAGATGGCCAGAGAGAGTCAACAGTCACAAAGAGAGGTCAAAGGTGAAAGGTTAAGGTCAGCCAGTAAACACTAATCAGTACAACCCATGTCTTTATTCTACATTAGCTTCAGGTGCATCACCCAGAGACCTATTAAAAACATCTTCACCTCAGCAACTCTGTCATTAACTTCTCACAGGAACCATTTAGTTCATAAGCCTTATAATCCTCATAATCCTCCCCACTGGTCCCCCACCCTGCTCATACGGTCTATCTGGCACCTGTCTATATTCTCTGTAGTTTTTTTTTAAGGTCACTGCTATATTTTCTATTCAGATTTTCCTGCTGTCACTCAAGCAGCAACATTCCAGGCTAAACAATGAAGTCAAACCTGAACGTTCTAAAGCTGCAATACCTCACACGTCCATTGGGGGCTGGCTGTAAAACCGAGCAACTTTCAATGGACGCCCAATTGGAATTTTCACAGCAAAAATAAACATATTTACAGCCTAAAACAAAAACATTTTTGGTGTGTTTTGGTAGTTTTCGGGTCCATGATAACTCTGAGGGGTTTTTTTAGAACCCATTAGTTTAATACCCAGATAATTTACATTGACATTCATAGAATAAATTGGCAAAAATGACGACGCTCGAGACCTTCAATTTAGGCTTCATCAGGTCTGTGAGAAAGTATATGTGTGAGGGTTTGTCCAGTTTTCCTATATATATATATATATACAGTCTATCCTGTCACTCACCCGTTGCAGGTGAGCTCATCGTCCATGTGGTTCCCGCTGTCGAGGTAGGTGGCCCCGCTGGTGAAGCCGGCGGGGATGTCGTCAAACTCGTCGAAACGCACGCCGCTGCCCAGGGAGTAGGTTCCGGCGGCGCAATGCATGCATTCCTGCTCCGACATCTCCAGAAACTCCCCCGCATCACACGAGAATGCTGAGAAGGACAGATGAGGAGAAATCAGCGTCAGAATCTAAATCACTTCATTTGCTAAATGTACACAGTACACAGGAATTTTGACTTCGTGATGCAGTAGGGACGAAGATTGAAATGAAAAGGGATCAAAGAGAAAAACAGCAGTGATTAGCTTAAAGTTGGAGGAGATAGCACAGGGGGAATTAGGCTGGAGGTGTTGGGGTTTGAAACCAACGGACAAAAAAAACAGACCACCAAGACAACAGCCCTGATTCCAAATACTTGTTTTATAAACTAACCAAGATAAGTCCACTCAAAATAAGTGGTAAACCTCCTAATAGAAATAGTCCTACAGCTTCATTCTTCTATGAAAACCTTTGCTCTGCGCTCTGAGCTTCAGTGGTTCATCAACTTGTAACTGGGTAAGCGGTACTACACTTTGCGGTGCTCCATGGGCTATACCCGCACTTTCCAAGTTTGCGAAAGTTTGCGTGCCTCTCCGATCTATAGTTCGAATGAGACATAAGAAAGACAATTCCGCTCCCAAGAGGTGTAAGGTTTCTGACCCTCTGTACTCTGTTTGGCCCCATCTGCTGGACATTTCAGGGGTTTACCTTTTGGGGTTTTCCCCTTGCCACTCAGTGTCTCTTGTCTCTCACCTGTATGTGATTATCGTGTCAATTACCCACTCATTGTGTGTCTGTCCCTCATTGGTTCCTGCTCCCCTTCCTGCTGTATTTAATCCCCATGGTTTGTGTGTTCTGTCTCTGATTGTCTTCTGGTTACCGTGCTGCGTTTTGTGAGTCTCTCTTTTGCTGTTAGAACTGTTTTTGCACTGTTTTTGCTTGCCAGCTTTTGGTTTTTGCCTTGTGGATTTAGTTGTTTTTTGATGCCTTTTTGTTCCCCTGGATTTTGTATTTTTGATGTTTGGGTGCTCTCTGCGTTCTCTATTTTCCCTGGAAACTTTTGTGTTATTGACTGAATAAATCTACCTGTGTCTGATTCTGCGTTTGGGTCCAATTTGACTGGCATCCTGACAGTACAATCAGAGCAACATGGACCCAGCAGATCAAGATCCACTTCGTTCTGCCCTGGCACAACAAGGGGCTGTGTTAGGCAGACACCAGAACCAGCTAGACGCCATGGCAAAGACCATGGAATCCATGGCAGCTAGCCTGACTGACCTGGCGGCCCAGATACAGCAGCTCCATCTATCTCGGCCAACCAACCCACCACCACCTACGGCCACCCCTACCCTCTCACCGCAGCCAGCCCTCCATGAACCACGCCTGCCTCCTCCTGAACGGTACTCAGGTGAGCCTGGCTCTTGCCGTGCATTCTTGACTCAGTGTGATCTCATTTTTCAACTCCAGCCTGCAACCTTCCCCACGGGTCCTGCCAAGGTAGCCTACGTCATCACTCAGCTGTCTGGCAAGGCTAAGGAGTGGGGAACATCTGTTTGGGAGGCGGACCAGCCTTTCTGCAAGGACTACCGAGCTTTTGCGGAGGAGATGAGGAAGGTCTTTGATCGGTCAAAGCATGGGAGAGAGGCTGCTAGAGAGATGCTGCACATCCGTCAAGGCCGCAGATCAGTCTCCGACTACGCTATCCAGTTCCGCACCCTGGCCACTTCCAGTGGCTGGAATGCTGATGCCCTGTACGACACCTTCCTTAACGGCTTATCAGAGGATATAAAGGATGAATTAGTGACCCGAGAGCTCCCTGCTGATTTTGATGCCCTTGTGGGCCTCGCCATTCGCATTGATGTCCGCTGGAGACAACGCTACGGAGAGGGCCCATCAACAAGGTTCCAGAGGGGGTCCGGTGGGGCATGGGCTCCTCATCCCTCAACATCAGGCTGGACTCCACCTCCATCGTCCACACCAACTGAGGAGGAACCTATGCAGGTTGACCGAACCCGGCTGTCACCAGCAGAGAAGCAGAGGAGAATCCGTACTGGCTCCTGTCTGTATTGTGGTCAACTGGGCCACCTAGCTGCAGTCTGCCCGCTAAAAGGCAACGCTCACCAGTAGGGCAAGGAGTACTGGTGAGCGTGACCCCAGTTACCCCTCCCTCGTCTTCTCCTTGCAACCTGTTCCCTGCAGTACTGGAGTGGGGTCGACAACATCGTACCTTCCAGGTGCTAATCGACTCTGGAGCAGATGAGAGCTTCATCGACGCCTCCCTAGCCTCCCAGTTGAACATCCCCACGTCTCCCATTCAGACACCCCTAGTAGCAAGAGCCCTGAATGGAACGCTTCTCGGGAAGGTTTCCCACACCACCTCTCCTCTTAGTCTGTCATTGTCAGGTAATCACAAGGAGTCAATAGCCTTTTGTCTAATCGATTCCCCTCAGGCCCCCCTTATCCTAGGCAGTCCCTGGTTGGTCAAACATAACCCCCACATTGACTGGGCAAACAACAAGATCATTGGGTGGAGTCCATTCTGCCACTCCCAGTGCCTGCGATCCGCTACATCTTTCGAGCCCCATGGTTCAGAGCCCCCCGAAGAGTTTCCTGACCTGTCTGCTGTCCCTCCTGATTACCTGGATTTAAAAGCAGTTTTTAGTAAGTCCCGAGCTACATCCCTACCCCCACACCGACCCTATGACTGTGCCATAGACCTCCTACCTGGCACGTCTCCCCCTAGAGGCCGCCTATACTCCCTCTCTCAGCCTGAGACCAAGGCAATGAACAGATACATCTCTGAGTCGTTAGCAGCAGGCATAATTCGCCCCTCCTCCTCACCAGCAGGTGCCGGTTTCTTTTTTGTTGGCAAGAAGGACGGCTCCCTTCGGCCCTGCATTGACTATCGGGGGTTAAATGAAATTACGGTTCGGAACCGTTACCCCCTTCCTCTCATGTCTGCCGCTTTTGAGATGCTACAAGGGGCCACAGTGTTCAGCAAGTTGGATCTCCGCAATGCCTACCACTTGGTCCGAATCAGAGAGGGAGATGAATGGAAAACTGCTTTCAACACACCATCTGGCCACTATGAGTATCTTGTCCTCCCATTTGGCTTAACCAATGCTCCTGCTGTTTTTCAAGCCCTGGTGAATGATGTCCTTAGAGACATGTTGAATAAATTTGTTTTTGTATTTTTAGATGACATCCTCATTTTTTCTAAGTCCCTGCCTGAGCACATCTCTCACGTTCGGAACGTCCTGCAACGTCTTCTGGAGAACCGGCTCTTCGTAAAAGCAGAGAAGTGTGAGTTCCACCGTGACACCATCTCCTTCTTGGGCTTCATTGTCTCTGCTGGGACCCTGCAGATGGACTCCAGCAAGGTGCGTGCAGTGGTAGAGTGGCCCAAGCCATCTACACGCAAGGATTTACAGCGGTTCCTTGGCTTTGCTAACTTTTACAGGCGCTTCATTAGAAACTACAGTACTCTGGCTGCCCCCCTGACTGCTCTCACGTCCTCAGCTGTTAGGTTCCAGTGGTCCTCTCCTGCAGAAGAGGCCTTTCGGACTCTAAAGGCTCGTTTCACATCTGCCCCCATTCTCATGCAACCCGACCCCACGAAACAGTTCATTGTGGAGGTGGATGCCTCGGATGTGGGGGTGGGGGCCGTCCTCTCCCAGCGATCCCCTGAAGACCACAAGGTGCACCCATGTGCTTTTTTTTCCCATCGCCTCTCTCCAGCAGAGGGCAACTATGATATCGGTGACCGGGAGCTCTTGGCTGTGAAGCTGGCCTTGGAGGAGTGGAGGCACTGGTTGGAGGGGGTGGCGATACCATTCCTGGTCTGGACAGACCATAAGAACTTGGAATATTTACGCTCTGCCAAACGTCTGAATCCCCGCCAGGCACGCTGGTCCCTTTTCTTTTCAAGATTCAACTTCACCCTCTCCTATCGCCCTGGGTCGAAGAACAGCAAGCCTGATGCCCTCTCCCGAATGTTCAGTAGATCAGAGAGCCCTTCTGTCCCTGCTACCATTCTCCCAGAACGCTGTCTTGTTGGGGCTGCCATACTGGACATTGAGTCCCTGGTACGCAGCGCCCAACCCCCTGGGTCTACTCCCAGCCAATGTCCTGCTAATTGTTTATTTGTGCCAGTCTCTGTTCGTCCGCAGGTGTTGCAGTGGGGTCACTCTTCCCGCCTCTCCTGCCATCCTGGAACCAGACGTACCCTATCATTCATCAGACGGCGTTTCTGGTGGCCCTCCTTGGGGAAGGATGTCCACAGCTTCATCTCCTCCTGTCCAGTTTGCGCCCAGAGCAAGAGGGCTACCCAGCCCCCATCAGGTCTGTTGCAACCCCTATCCATTCCCAAGAGACCCTGGTCCCATATCGCCCTTGATTTTGTGACTGGTTTACCTGTCTCAGATGGTAACACCACCATTTTAACCGTGGTGGACCGGTTTTCCAAGTCAGTCCACTTCATCCCTCTGCCAAAACTACCTTCTGCCAAAGAGACTGCCAATTTAATGGTCACCCATGTTTTCAAGCTGCACGGACTTCCTGTGGAGGTGGTCTCTGACAGGGGTCCCCAGTTCACGTCCAGATTCTGGCAGGCCTTCTGCAAGATGCTTGGTGCCTCTGTTTGTCTCTCTTCCGGTTTTCACCCACAGTCTAATGGCCAGACGGAGCGAGCTAACCAGCTCTTGGAGACTGTCCTGCGCTGCCTGGCTTCCCAGAACCCATCCACCTGGAGTCAGCAGTTGCCCTGGGCTGAGTACTCTATCAACTCTCTCACCTCCTCATCCTCTGGTCTCTCCCCTTTTGAGTGTTGTCTAGGTTACCAGCCCCCTCTGTTTCCTGCCCAAGAACAGGAGGTCGGGGTTCCCTCAGCCCAAGCCTTTATTCGCCGCTGCCACCGGACGTGGAGACGAGCAAGAGCAGCCCTTCTCCGTGCCTCCGCCAGGACCAAGGAGCAGGCTGACCGTCGTCGGACAATGGCTCCCCGGTACCGCGTGGGTCAACGGGTTTGGTTGTCCACCCAGGACCTCCCCCTTAAGGTGGATAGCCGCAAACTGGCCCCCCGCTTCATTGGTCCCTTCCCCATCTGCAAGATCATTAGCCGGTCAGCTGTTCGCCTGAAGCTACCCTTCAACCTTCGGCGCATCCACCCCACTTTTCATACCTCCCGTGTCAAACCCTTCATCTGTAGTCCCATGCACCCACTCCCTGCATCCCCACCACCACCCCGTCTCATCGATGGCTCTGAGGCCTACACGGTTCGCCGGCTGCTTGACGCCCGCCGCCGGGGCCGCGGCTGGCAGTACCTTGTTGACTGGGAGGGCTACGGCCCTGAGGAGAGGAGCTGGGTCCCGGCACGGCAGGTCCTGGACCCCTCTCTTATCAGAGACTTTCATCGCCGCCGCCTTGATCAGTCTGCTGTACCGCCAAGGGGCGTTCCTTGATGGGGGGGTACTGTAAGGTTTCTGACCCTCTGTACTCTGTTTGGCCCCATCTGCTGGACATTTCAGGGGTTTACCTTTTGGGGTTTTCCCCTTGCCACTCAGTGTCTCTTGTCTCTCACCTGTATGTGATTATCGTGTCAATTACCCACTCATTGTGTGTCTGTCCCTCATTGGTTCCTGCTCCCCTTCCTGCTGTATTTAATCCCCATGGTTTGTGTGTTCTGTCTCTGATTGTCTTCTGGTTACCGTGCTGCGTTTTGTGAGTCTCTCTTTTGCTGTTAGAACTGTTTTTGCACTGTTTTTGCTTGCCAGCTTTTGGTTTTTGCCTTGTGGATTTAGTTGTTTTTTGATGCCTTTTTGTTCCCCTGGATTTTGTATTTTTGATGTTTGGGTGCTCTCTGCGTTCTCTATTTTCCCTGGAAACTTTTGTGTTATTGACTGAATAAATCTACCTGTGTCTGATTCTGCGTTTGGGTCCAATTTGACTGGCATCCTGACAAGAGGAAAGAGGACTGAAGAGTAAAACTGCTTTAGTGTTGCTTTAACATACCCAAGTAAGTAACTAACCCTGCTTTCTGGAATACCCCCAAGCACCTCATGGCAAAGCAATAATGCACAAAAATGCAAAACTCATAAAGGGGGAAGCTTGTAATTTTTTTTAGAGATGGCTAACCTGCAAACACTTTCTTTGACCATAAAATCAAAGCAAATTAACTTCCCAGATACTAGCCTTCATCAGCCTGTCTATGCTCTGTCTTTGCTCATAACTTGTAACGATGTTTGTGATGTTTGTGGTGTTGCTTCATTATGGTTTTATGGGATGATGATATCAAGTGCTTGTGGCTCATTTGCAATTATGCAGTAGTTTTTATCTAATAACGGTTTCAATTAAAACAGCGGGAGACTGTTGTAATTATCTGGTGGACTGAATCATCAATCATATATTTGCATTTGTGTTTTTGAGCACTTCAAACAAACACTTGAGGCTTTAATCTCTGTGTGATATGCATTAAATATTATCTCTCATGATTGTGATTAAGTTCGATTTTTGCTATATTTTAAAAAGAAAGTAAGGAAGTAATGCCTTGGCCTGTATCATTCTCTCTCTCTCTCCCTGCTCCCTCCCTCCCTCTCTCTCTCTCTCCTACACACACACACAAAAACACTCAATCACACACCCACACACACAGATAAACATTCAATTAAACATATAGCCCTCCACTGAAATAAAACACAACAATGCACAACAAAAAGGTGTTTGTGTGTGTTGGTCACGTAGAAACAATCAAATATATCCAGTATAGAACCTCTTACTTCAACAAATCCAAAAAGGCATTCAGTCCCACCCCTAACACACACACACACATGCACACATGGTGGGGGAGACTCACTCACACCCCAGAGAGCAGAAGTGAGAGTGAGATGATGAGACTACCGCCATCTGTGACTGCAGCTCCCAATTTGTTTCATGTGTCACCATTATCGTACAATTGTGCACACATCTTAGCACCAGCTTGCAAGAGGAGGAAGACGACTGAATTACATTCAGCACAGCTACACTAAGGGAATCACATGTGCAACAAATCAGACATTTAAATTAGCTGGTTACTGTAAAAGAGACAAAGTTCACCCCATAAATGTCATTGGAAAAAGCTTTAAAACCCAACGATGTTGGCACATGGAGATAAAAAGACCAACAGAAAAACAGACAAGTAGAGAGAGAGAGAGAGAGAGAGAGCGAGAGAGAGATGGAAAGAGTGGAAAGGAAGGAGGGAAGTGGAAAGGGTGGAAAGGGGGGGGGGGGGTGGGGGGCGGAGTGTGGATGGACGTAAAGAGGGGGAAGGGTCCAGACGCCTGTTCAAGCTAGATAGAGTTATCATGGTAACATTGCTTAGTAACTTGTCATGGTAACCATCCTTAGATGCCCCCCCCACACCCCCCATAAGACCTTATAGCCAATCAATGACCAGTCTCTTCTAGGTAACCTAGGAAACAGACCTTAATCTGGACTTCCTGTTAATGAGGATGTGGGAGAAGTGTTCTCTCTCTCTGCCGTGTGTGCCACATTATACTTTAATAGCTCAATGAGCCAGGAGACTCCTAACCGCCCAGTGCACAGATCACGTTCATTTCATCTTCTGTAATATTTTGGTGCATATATACACAGTATTACCTTTTATTTATAAGTAATATGCTACTTATATTATATATTGAATTGTGAATAATGTTTAAATTGCAAAAATAAACCAGCATGTCTGGTTTTATTATGTTGTTTATCTGATGATGCATGTTTAAATTATTAAATACCACTGCACATGCTAGGGTTGCGCGGTTGTGGTTATTCTGCATTGTTTGTATGGCTGTGCATGTGCAGGACATAAAATGTGGACAACCATGAAGACATCCATGACACAGTGTGACCTCGCTACTCTGGTTATGCCAGAAATGTCACACTGCCTATTCCTTTGAAAATCATAAGCGTAGCCAGCTCTTGTTTTCAGCTATGAGGAAACAAGGAAACAAACAAACTCAGAACAAACAAAAAAAACAACTTCAACTACTGTGAATTTTATCTTGTGTTTCTGCCTTTCCTGTGAGACTCCCTCAAGATGCACTTGCATAAGCTAGTATTTGCAAAGCTAAAGTAACCTTTAACAAGCTCTAGAGAGGCTCAGTCAATATTGAAAATACATTACATGTGGCTAGCCCTCAATTTCACAAGAAAAATTCTCCTTTTTTTTTTTTTTTAAAGAGACCTTTGAAAGCAAGGCATCCCAGGCCAATCTATGCAGCCCTCTTTGGAGAGGAAACCCAGAGTGCTGTTGCTCTGATAAAGCCTGCATGTTTAGTCCACACACGCACACACACACACAAATAGTGACAGCCTCTGCTTCTAATCCTCAGCGCCACTGGCTGTGGACAGCATCTATGCAGATAGGCCTAACTTGGGGTGGGGGGGTGTTACGGTCAAAGATTCTTGAGTCTGCCTGAATCCTCTCTGGTGCCTCTGACCAGGACCCCTCTTAGACTCTGTCCAAAATGTTTACATGTTCATGGTACAGTTCACATTTGTAACCCTCTTTTCTTGGAATTTTCCTGTACCTGGAAACGCATAGCCATTTCTCCTTACTGTCAGTGCTCGTGTATAACCATCATAATATGCATCACGACTACTTCACTGTTCTACCACTGGCACTAGATTTATGACACTCTTTGTCTGATTGTTACACAACTGTGACTAATCATTTGATTGCCGAGCTACACAGGCTTTCTGTAGATCCACCATGTTTCCCTGATTAGGCTACATGGGAATGTGGACGGCACGGTATGTGTCTAGTGTGATACATGTATAGTGCGTACACAACTGATTCACTATGCTGCTTCGTGATTGAGTGAACATTTCAAATTTGGCAAGCCTTCTTCTGACCAGGAAGTTGGTAGCATGCGGCGTGCTAATATGAGGA
>CM050208.1:16632500-16672500 GCA_027475355.1 Coilia nasus
AATCAACACAACGGATATTTAAATAACATTTTATCATCACAGCCTTGCCTGATACTGCAAAGCACCTTATATCTGACAGTAAGTAGTTGGTTTTGGATCACGCCACCCTACCGACACCCACTGGGCTACTTAGCCTATCAATTACAAACAAAACACCAGGGCCCGGGTTATGGGCAGAATGGATAGTGTAATACAATGAAAGTTTTTCCATCCTTCTTACTTCTCACAGCAGGCTAATGGGTATACCTTTAGGCTACTACCTACGTCTGTGGTGGGGTGGCATGGCCTTTAGTTTACGCGCACCTGTCACACATTTATGACATGAATAGGCTTCTAACATGGCTACTGTCTTGGCTGCTAAGTAATAATTCTCTTGTAATAAGTGTATCACAAAAGCCAACAAGCAGGTAAAATAAACATTTCATGCTTTCTGACTCACGTCAACGGATACCCCAACTATTTCATGATTTGTCACCAGACAACTATTCTAACCGTGCTTAGCCAGCGTGTTAGATTGAACTTGGGGATTCATGAATACCGAGTTAGCTAGCTTTTTGAGAGTTGTTACCAACTTAATTCAGTGATTAATGAGTGATTAATGTTTTTTTTTCTTGATTGTTCCCTATCCTATCTGTCTCTCCGACATTGGGTATACCATAATAAACGCCTGTCCCTGTCATGTGGTGTAGTAGGCTAGTATTCGGTCACAGGACCGTTCTTTAACATGCCTTTGATGTGCGTTTCAATTACAAACTGAGATTGAAGACGTCATTCTATGTTCCCAACAGCGGGTTCGCTGATAAAAAAAATACATTGTCACTGTGTAGCAAGTGCTAGTGCTCACCTCATCGCATAGAGGTAGGTCCTTCGACACGGCCACTGACGGGAGCGCGCAGAGGATGAGAGCGCTTCGGATCCAAGCGGTCGGAGAGATTATGTAAAACGCTTTAAATTGAGCACGCTGCGTCCTTTGGTGCTCCATTGCATGAAAATAGCCTTTTTAACGCACCATGTAGAGGTTAAATAAAATGGCGGTTATATTTCGACCCTTTGTAGCTCCGTTGTCACTGTCAGTGAGGTGCGTCTGTCCCCTTGCTTTTCCTAGCAAAGGATTTAAGGCAAACGGAGCACCACCGGCTGCTGACAGGCGCACGTGACGTCATTGGAGAGTAGTCAGGGCAAGCGCGACACGACAGTGTGTAGCCCATTCGAGCCGTGGCATGATAAACAAAACAAGCTATTAGGCGTTGGGTTTCAGATAAACACTTAAAACTCAAACATTACTGCGTAACGACGGATAAAGAACAATTAATTTAATATTCACTATAGCATACTTTACTGTATATAAATCTGAACACCTAACATATGACGAAATATGCATTTAATGGATGAGTCAAAGAATTAAAAAAATAAAAGCCAAATTTACAATACTAAAACATACTACATCCAAACTGACTAATGCAGAATTGAAGGTTAGACTCTAACCTTACTATGCAGGTACAACTTCAGAATGAAGACCTAATCTTCAAAAAGGAGGCTTCTGAAAACCAATATAGTTTCATGTCTGATAAATCGTCTCCGTGTGTACGTTCACATCTTAAATACATGTTTCAAAGGATATTCCTGGCCATTGTATACTATACAGCTTGTTTCATAAATAAGTCCAGTGTTTGGCCACCAGAGGGCGATCACAACATGTCACTTGAGTTGAAACCATATATTGAAAAGTGCCTTTATTTCCACTTTTACATTGCTGCATTTTCTGTAGCTCTTACAAGAAAAACGCGCATATATATACATATTGGAGCCTGTTATACCAACTTTTTTCTAACAAAATTATAAATTGTATATACACATCTCATTAACAATAACAGGTCTTCCCGTTTACTTCCTACATGTAGCAGCATTGGTCCCACTCACTGATTGTCCCATAAATTACCTGACACAGCTTATTATGAGTGGCTATGGTGGCTATGACATGGCCTGAAACACAAGGAATACCTTCCTAAATGAACAAAACTGTATCCCGTAGGGTAATCTTTCTATTTGCACCTGTAGGTCTACATTTTTATACTCTTAAGGTTTCAAAGTGCCGAACTAAATTATATACATGATACATTCTCCTCACCTGAATTACTTTTATCAAGACAGCTGACCATGACCGCATGATCATGGCTTTGTCTATGCTTGATAACTTCACCACCCCCGTGTGGAAATCAAAACCTTTCCAGGGGCCGTAATTTCTCCGATTTTGGTTTTGGTTTAAGGCAAGTTCTGTCAGTGTTCTTCATCTGCCAACATCGTGGAAGTACAGATTGGCACAGAGGCACAGTAGGATGATGGAGCAGATGATGTAGTAGATGAGGTTCCTGAACTTGGGCTCCAAGTCTCCCTGGCGGTACCAGAATATCTGTGGAGTATAAGAAGTCAGAAAATGGCAGACCGTTCAGCTTAGTATGACAAAGCTCTGGTTTACAGGGCACCTACTTTCTACAACAATATGGTGTGTGTGTGTTTGTGTGTGTGAGAGAGTGAGAGAGATAAGAGGGGGATGTGCATGAGTGTGTGTGTGTGTGTGTGTGTGTTTAGGTGTATGTGTGTATGTGTAACCTTTTTGACTCCACCAGAAATTATGCCTCTGGTGCCATTTTTCTGTCTGTTAACAGGATTACGCAATCACAACCAACCTTTTTTCAGACATACAGTACGTAGTGGGAGATTCAGACGTAGGTTCAGGTTCACACTCGTTCACATAGCAAAATCACACATTCAGCCATGGCAGAGCAGAGGTCTGTGCAATCCATCTGGCATACTAGTTGAAGCAGTTTTATTACTGCATAATCTGTCAGTTTTGGGTATGTGATGGACAGTAATGTGTCGTTCCATTCCCTACACCCTTTAATGTGACGTTTAAAAGTAACACTCTGCACCCCCTTTTTTCACAAGTTGACACAGTTTCATAAAGCCTTCATGAAATGTGTGTGCCATGCTATGTGTGCAATGAGGTTTTATAAGTAATATGACTTATGACGTCGACTTCAAATTGTCACACAGACAAGCAAGACTCTTTTGACTTTTAAGAAAGTCAAAGAACCGGTCACCCCTGTTTACCTCAGAAGGAAATATGTTCATTGCCTGGTTATTTAAGAAGGGTGGTTTACTCATTGTATGCCCACACACATGCTTCACGCAGAATGGCTTTAGAACACCCGAGCCTTTATGCCAGTTCAGATTCTAGGTAACTGTACAACGCTTACGAACGTAGGAGTGACCCTTCTTCCTGGATGCCTTCCAGACAGTATACAGCGGAGTACACTACATTCACAAACCACAGTGCTCTACACCCCCCCCCCCCCCCCCCCCCTTAAAAGAAACTCAATGGCATGAAGATGATATACATGTCATTTAAGAAACATGAAAAAAAGAATATTTTAACACAACTGCTCACGGGCCACTTGCGATTTCTTGCGGATCACCAGTGGTCTGGTGCACGGACCACACTTTTGAGAAACACTGAGCTACACTCACCAAAACCAGCACGGAGGAACAGATCATCATGATGCAGATCCCGAAGAAGATGTTGAGGCCTTTGGGGGGTGGAGCAGGGAAGACAAAGGAGCTAATGATGGTGACCTGGAAGACATAGGGGCAGCAAAACACCATCTTTAAAGTACCCCCAACATTATGCCCAACATCAACATACCATGAAAGTTTGACGCACAATTTAAGAACAACGTTAAGGCTGCATAAGGCTGTTAAGTTGCTGCATACATCAAAACAGTAGCCTAAGTGAATAAAGTAAGTACTCAACAGTTTCTTCAACTTTTTAAATTGCCTCGAAGGGAAGTGATTAAAAAGTTGTAGTAGCTGCTGAGTGCTTGCTTTATTCACTCCCTCCTTTGAGTCATGTCTAGAAAGTGGAAGGTGTTAAGCGTGTTACTTCAGAGTTGCTGCACACTTACAATGACAACCAGTGATGTGAATCCACCCACGGCCAGGTTGACGATCCGATCCTAAGACATTATCCAAAGACAATTCAACAAGACATCAGTGCATTGTGTGATGTAACATTCTGTCACACAATATGCATATCTGTCCATTCTTCAGGGCTGCGCTGGCATACCCTCTCTCGGCTCTACAACCAAACGTTTCTTTAAAGGTTCCTCCTTTTACCCCCCAAGATGTTTATTTGTATTACGCATATGGCCCCTTCCTTTCACACTCCTATCAACTGTGTTTAACAGCTGGTCACCCTCCCGTGTTTTATCCGTCTTCTTTCTAAATTTCTATAATGTTTACTTTCTACGATTCCTGTTGTGACCACTCATCCCCCACACCCACACACACACACACAGTTTCCTCCCTCCTTTTCCTCAGGTCGTGATCTAGCCAGCGTAATCTCTTTCTCGCTTACCCGGGCGGAGTTCTCTCCGAAGAGCGGCCGGTTGTCGAGCGTGCCTGTGCCGTAGGTCCGGCTGGCGAAGTCGTCCATGTTGGCCGTGGGGCTAAGAGGACTGAGGTCCTGATCATGAGGCCCAGCTAATCTCTGAGCTCTGGTCCAGCCCCCTGCACTCATGGGGCCTGCACTGCTGTCTCACCCCCTCCCAGAACAACACATTCCTCAGACCCAGGGCAGACCCAATCTCACATTGCCTAGAGGGGAGGGGGAAAGCTTTAACTGACGCACATTGTTCCTCTGCTAGGGGCTCTGTGTGAAAAGTGAAGAAACAAGAAGAGATCATGAGTTCAGTGAGGCTGCAGTTTGCTGCTGCAATACAAAGACTATAAAGAATGGATTACACTGTTTTTTTTTTCTTTAATTGTGGATCATTTTGCATATGCAAGACTTAACATTTTAAACATAATTGTAAACCTGATTACCTTCAATCAGCTTCTATCAACTATGTAAAATATAAGGCATCATTAGACTAAGCAAATTAGTGCGATTGGTTAATTTTTCAATAATATTAATATTCATTAAAGAGTTCCAGGGGTTTTAGTCCTGGACATGTAGCACTGATTAGCTGTTTGCTTGTATTGACTAACAAGATGGTGTAGTATGCCATCCCTAATCAGCCTGGTGGTGGTAACAGGTAGGCTAACTTGCGACATCAGGTGGCACAATTGTTGGCACACATGATGTTATCTTAGTAACTTACGAGTAAAGAAATATGATATGTCTTGTGAAGTAACAGCGTGAACTAAAGTTATTTGACGGGCCTCGCCCTATCACGAGGTGTTAGGTAGCTAGCTGTGATTGATTTCCAAGTTATCTTAACTGCCTAGGACTAGGTGCACTGACCCGACAGTGAGCTAACTTTAGCTTTAAAACTTCTTCGTACGCATCAATAAGCCAAAATCAAAATAACAGTTATCTATGTGAACCGTGAAGCGAAATGACTTACAGGGCAAATGTTGAGATGTAAATCAGTACAATGGACAAACATGGAATATTGCACTTTGATGGCAGCTTTAGTTATTTAGCTACGTGGTCATCTTCATCATCCTCTGCGGCGGTGACCGGTGACAGACAGCAAAGATGTTGGCCAGTCAATCCTTAAAGGCGACCGTCTCATTTAAAGGGAATGTCTAATCGAGACTTTTTGTCTTGACGACAGAATAGAAATCACCTGAGTTTTGCTTGTCATACATATTATACAAGTCATGCTACATATTTATGTATATGTTGATAACCTGGCGGGAGCCTGTCAACGTCTCAAATTGGCTAATAACCAATAGGCCTAGGCAAACACTCACAACTACAGTAAACCACAGGGAGTGTTAAATAGGCCTATTTAAAGTGATGTTCTGGCCAGTGTTGGTCTACGTTTCATTTAATTATTTTAAACAAAATCCCACTTCTCTAAAGCTTTAGAAGTCTGGTTATACTTTTAACTTGTCGTGTTTAGCAGCTTTGAGAGAGGAGTCGAGGGAGAGAAGCTGAGATTGTTGTCCATCCAGGCTCATTTAAAGTTTAGTGTCCATTACTAGACGCACCACTAGAGGGCAGCACATACACTAGGTTCGCAGAATTTCAGTGCGGCCTATTAACATGGCTACCGACCCCACTTAACATTACGATTCCTTACTTTTTCAAGGGTTTAACTGTTAAACTTTAAGACCTAACTTGATCAAGCACATTGAAGACATAGTACACTATTCTCCACCTCAGTGCAGTACTCTGCAGCTGGAGGTAAGAGCAGTGTCCAGGGCAGATGACAGTAACTTATATCCTGCAGTAAATGTAGGTTGCCCCGGGGCCCCGGTTGTATGGAAACCACCTCCCTATTTCCGTGTGTTGTTAACAAAGGGGGGTCATCAATCTTTCATCAACTCTGAATAGTCCAATATGCATGTTGTATGATGTACTGGAGGACTAAACCTACTTGGAGGAAAAAAACTACTTGACTTGACTTGACTGGTAGTGTTTTACCTGGGTAAATGCAGTTGGAATTATTTTAAGCCTAATCTATATTTAACATAAATCTATAGCTCCATCTTTTTGTCATAGTATCATACAACAGACTGAATGTTTGGGTTTACCATTCTTAACTTCATGCAGCATCACTCATCCACTAATGAACACAAATGCCTTTGGCAACTTTTAACAGGCAGTGGTCAAATTGGCTTTTGTAAGGAGGGGAAGCCGTTCTTTGCTCACAGTGGTCAATCTCTCTCTCTGTTGTATTACTATAAATACTGTAGCAGAGGGAGCCCAGCTCTGGCTGGCTGCATTACTGAGATGAGGAGGTGGAGCTGAGCTCCAGCAATTTAAACTCTGCATGGAGGAGATGGTAAATAAACAGCAGTCATCTGAGGGCTCAAAATGTGACATATTTTCTGTGCCCTCTCTGTGGACCTCCGTCATAATCAATGCGGTATAAAATATGCAGAACTAAACACAAAGGCGACTGAGTGACTGGCAGGTAAATGGTCCCTGTATATCAACAAATCAATATTTCAGTTGAGAGTTACCTACACCCTAATGGCACCAGCGGCTTCTTTTGTGGTGTGGTGTGATCGTTTTATTTAAGTGCGACCTGCTCACTGCCTGACGATGGCACCGATAACCTGAAGTGCTTTCGAATGATCAGGCGTCACATAGGGACCTATCGGTTACCGTGGGCAACCGGTAACCCGAAGCCAAACTCACTCACTGATGGCAGCGTGGTAACAGCGTGCCAGACCCTGGGCAAAAGGAGTACCTGGTCAGGTAACCAGACACCTGAGCACCCCCCCCCTTTTCTCTCTCTATCTCTCTCTCTCTCTCTCTCTCTCTCTCTCTCTCTCTCTCTCTCTCTCTCTCTCTCTCTCTCTGCCTCTCTCTCTCTTTCTCTTCCCTTCATTCTTTCTCTTTGTTACCCTCTCTCTCCCCTTTTCTCTGCCTCACACACATGCAGACACAAGTTCACTTCCAGGCACACTTTGCAGCTATGTACCGTTCTCACGCACGCAAAAGCCACAGAGGCAAGGAAACTGAGGGAAGGACAATACACCACTGACACTTTATTGCCAATTGTGTGAAGCGCCCTGGGAGACAAAGGGACTTTTGTTTTGTTCTGAAACTGAGAGGAGCGCAAAAGGAGGACCAGTGGACACACACACAGGCTGGGTATGCCAGAGGCTGGGACAGGAGACGCACAGCCAGTGAGAGAAGCTTACTTTTACTAATGAGGGAGGATGGCTCCCTAATTACCATACCTGGGTCTGAATGTTTAACACATTACGCACACTTTGTAAATGAGGGATGCCAGCAAACGGCTAAGATCCACTCGAAGGAGCCTCATGGCTTAAACACATCAGTGGGATGTGTAACACTACAATGGAGTCTTTATTTATTTCTCTTGGGGATCTCAATTCTGTCTGAGGTTCAAGGATCCAAGGTGCGTAGCAGGGTTTACATAACCTAGGGGAGCTGGCAAAGCTGGTCAACTGTGTGTGTTCGCTGGTAGTCGTTCAGCGGTGGTTTCGCTCCGGCGGCGCCATGCACGGTCTGCCGTGCTCCTCTCTCCAGTACTGCTTCGGCAGCCCTGCGGACGTCTCGGCCGAGCCGGGCCAGCACACGGACCAGAACACCTGCCACACTGATTTTGGGCCCACGGGACAACCACAGCCCATCTCTGTCCAACCGGCAGCCAGTGACCCAGTCCCTAGGCCCGGAGACTCGCCAGAGTGCATCCATGTGTCCAGCACAATCAACGCTACCAATGGTACTGAGTTCAACTCAAGTCCAGAGCCAGTGCTGGAGGATGTACACCACCTCCAGTCCTCACCTAGTCTCAGGGAGCTTTCTGATGATGAAGCCCAAGAGGACAGCCCTGACCTGGGCCTGCCGTACCGACAGATCCCCCGACCTTCCATTATTCTACACCCACAGGTAAGAATAGAGCCATAGAAGTATGCAGGTCACTAGGAGGGGGACGAGCATTTGTATTTCTATTCATTTGTATACATTTCTATTCATAAACATTTGCTTGTTTTTGCTAATGTGAAAAATAAGCTGACACTTCAAGAGTTATCGCGTGATGGACAGGCAGTATTATAGGTTTGTAACAGAGCTGTTTTACACATATCCCTGTTTATTCATGAGAAGGAGGACTCGAACGTTGTATGTGGCTAATGAGCATATCAAGTATGACTACCCAATGCAGGCACACACACATACCAGCACACACACACACACAAACATGCACATACTTGTGGTCCAGTGTCAGACTGACGTCTCATCTTACTCCAGCCCTCCTCATCTCACAGGCAGGTTTCCCTCATACAGTCACCCATGTCCAGCTCTTGTTCTACAGAGCCCTCCTGACCCCCAGGCACAGTCAGTATGTCCCCACCCCGGTCACTGGGTCAGGGGACCTCAGAGAGGTCACTGCCTGGTGACAAACACAGAGCAGGATACGTCTTGGTTGGCTCATCCAGCATGTTATGTTTGTGTCTGCATGGTATGCAAAGTATGTATTGTACATACAGTATATAGTGTGTAGGTACATAGAGCATTCGCAAACCACAAGACACATATCGAATACATTTGTGGACTGTAGATGAACATAAAACAGACCCAGAAGTTTGCCGTACATGAAAATAGAAAGCATAAAGATAGCCATAACCATACACAGGTTATTTTTTGTTTGGTTGCATGTATTACTGTTAACAACCCAGAACAAATATCCTAGGCTATAGAGAAGTGCCTGTATATTTGAGCCCCTTGCTGGAAACATTAGAAAGTTGAGAGCCCTCCTCCGTGTTGTGGATAAGTTAACCAGGCCTTCTTTTATCCAGTGACCGAAAGTAAATGAGCATTACGCAGACAGAGCAGTACCCCAGGCTGATGGACATCAAAGCAAGCCTGTGCCTTTAACAGCTTCTTATGAAGAGGCCTTCTTAAAATGCACAGGCCAATAAATGCACATGTGTGCTGCAGTCTACGGGTGTGCGTGTGATTCTGTGTGTGTATGTTTGTGTGTGTGTCACTGTGTGTGTGTGTATGTGTGTGTGCATGTGTGTGTGTGTGCATGTGTGTGTGTGCATGTGTGTGTGTGTGTGTGTGTGTGACCGTGTCAGTGTGTGACTGCTTTACGTGTGTGCTTAAAGAGTGTAACATCCTGCTAATTAAACTGCAGCTTACAGTTTACGAGCGCAAGCTAATGACAAGCTAGGCATGATGTATTATTAAAGGCCATGTACTGCCCTGTGTGTGTGTGTCAGTATGTGTGTGTGTCAGTATGTGTGTGTGTGTGTGTGTGTGTGTGTGTGTGTGTGTGTGTGTGTGTGTGTGTGTGTGTGTGTGTGTGTGTGTGCTCGTGTGTGTGATGGAGAGAGAGAGACAGCGAGACTGGCTGTTTGTGTGTTTCTGTGTGTGTGTCTGTGTTGGTAAAAAGAGACAGACAGAGAGAGAGAGAGAGCAAGGCTCCATGTTCATGCGCATGTCAGGGAAACATATTGTTTCTATGTACCCCACATAAATTGATACTTAATTCCATTTGCAAATAATGGAATGCTAACACTATAAGCTAATGCTATTGCACTATCTGCGGTCAGATCACTGCGAGTGTCTGCCAAATGTCCTCCACTGCACTCACCAGGAGTGCAGAGTGGACAGCCATAACAGGGAAATGTAGGCTTACTGTTTGTAGTGGCACTTTCACAATCAGTGCATGAATGCACAAGTATACAGCCCCACTGAAGAACAGTCACTTAGGACTGCAAAAAGAAATTAGGAGGGCAAAAAGGTGTAAGGTGTAGAATGTAAACCTTTGACTTCGAGTCATGCTGTGAGACTCAAAATTGAATTATGAATTATTGCTTGCTGTGTGTCACAGTGTGTGTGTGTGTGTGTGTGTGTGTGTGTGTGTGTGTGTGTGTGTGTAAGTGATAAAGCTACAAAAAAGGTGGCAAAAGTAGAAGAAAATTCAGTTCTCTGTGCAACGAGAAGCTTTCACTGGGAACAAAGGCCAAGCAAACAGACCCCCACCGATAGAGAAACAGTGTTCACTGGCAAAATCCCCCCCTGCCTGCTGCATGCAGCCACTATTGACAGCCCTGCAAATCTGCGGAATACCATCAGGCATGTTTGTTTATATTTGGACAGACATACATTACTTGGCCACAGGACCACAGGCCAATTGGCAAGATTGCTCAGTGGTTCAGTGGGATTTGTAAAGGAAATAGCCCAGACATACTTAAGGCCATAAAGAACTAGACCTTGTTGTACATACGAAGGACGTACAGCCTACGCCCAGTTTTAATGGAGAACATCTTACGACCCTGAAGGCAGACAGGACAGGCTGAAGGTCTCTTCAGGAAGCCTAGAGATTGATGGGTAGATGTTGGTATGCTTGTGTCTGTGTGTCTGTGCGTGTGCGTGTGTGTGTGTGTGTGTGCATGCGCGTGTGCGTGCGTGCGTGCGTGCGTGCGTGCATGCGTGCATGCGCGTGTGTGCGTGTGTGTGTGTGCGTGCGTGCGTGTGTATGTGTGTGTGTTCAGGGGTCTAAACACTAACTTATACATGGCAGCGAGTCAGTAAAGGTCATCGTTTTATGTCCCCTGGCTCGACTCCATGGAGACCGCTCTCCTCGCGTCCTTTACAAGATGTCGGTGCACAGTGCTGACCGCGTGCTGGTGTCTCTGCTCCTAATTAAATCAGAGGAGCATCCCATGTGGCAAATAAGATGTGATCCACACAGTCCAGCATCCCGGACTGCTGTTGATAAGGTCGCATTCAAACAGAAAAAAAACCTTAGTAGCAATTCAGATAAGATTGCAATTGTAGCCATGTTTCTATGTAAGTTTTTTGAGGCTAGTCGTGTGACTACACAAAGAGTATTGTACACACAATTTGTTTCAAATTAATTAACTCAACTGCAAGTACATTTCCTTTAAAACAACGTCGCTTTATATCTTCCACTTTTTAACACCAATTAATCTCTGGTGGTAATTCCATGTCTGTCTGTAAGCGTGAGCTGGGCGGGAGGCCCAGGGACCATTAGCGCTGCTCTAAGGCAGAGGGAAAGTGCTGTCACTCAGCAGCCATTGTGTGTGGGTGCCATCTCATGTTTGTCACCTCTTTACTGTAATTAGATATCACACACATTACGTAACCACTGGGTATTGTATGAATGCGCATGCGCATGTTTGTGTGTGTGTGTACAGCGGGAGTATTGAATGCATCAACATTTTTTTTCTGTAAAAGTATTTCCATTCAGCCTACTGACATGAAATTTTGGCCAGGCCAAATATTGGTTTTAATCCAGGAAATTCATACATGTAAATATATTTGAATTTGATATTTGATTTTAATCCCCATAAATAAAGTTATGTGCATTAAAGTCAAATAGCAAAGAAAAAAGTGTTGACCACACCAAGACAAGGCTGTAAACTATGGCAACAGTAAATACCAACTGTTTAATTATGTTTGTATGAGTGTGTGCATCTTTGATCAAGATAAAAATTCATTTCAAAACTATGTACATATGTATGTAATTTAGATCTGATATACACACACATTCAGGCTGTCAACTAGGACAGTGGTTCTTAAATGTTTGTCTGACAACCCCACAAAAACATTACAAAAAACTGATGAGGTCTGGCAACCCCTCGTTTCCTCCAAACCCAATGTAATTGCATTGGGCAGGCTAGACCTGTCCGTTTTCCAGGCTGGCTAATAACACACAAAATTTGGCTAGTTTTGATAAACAAAGCACAAATAAGTTGAGTTTTGTGTAGTGGAAGCAGAAAGTTACATTGTTTCTATGCAAAATAACGTGCAACAGTAAAAAAGGTTTTGGGGATCGCTACTCCTAGTTTAAGACTCACGGATCTAGGGCAGATTTTAGGATATGTTTCTTTGTTATATTTGTTGTATATACACACACACACACAAACACACACACACAAATGACAGTAAACTGCAGCAATATTAGCCCTGTCAGCACCTAAGGGCTGTGCCCATCTGTGCAGATCTGTTGACGCTATGCCCCCATGAGAAGGCACTGAGACGGGGGGAGCTGCAGCCAAGGCTGCTGTCCGGATTGGGGTGAGAGGAGTTGAGTGGATCAGCATGAGGATTAGATGCTAATGTCCCAGACATTGGGTCTGGCTTTAGGGTTAGGTATTGTGCAAGGCTTTGGCTTTGAGACCCTCTTCAAGCTGGAGAGGTACTGTAAAGGAATGCAAAATTACACTTGAGTTACTCTAAACGGCAGCAACACTTTGGTGTGTTGTACTTTTGAAGCTAAAATGATCATAGCTGCCCACAGTGTCAGAGATACTACTCGGGAAGTAGTGTTTGTGTGTGTGTGTGTATGTGTGTGTGTGTGCACATATGCGTGTGTCTGAACCTATGATATATACGACAAAGATATCGATCACTTTACGTACCTAGGCAACAACTGCAGATAAAGGCTTCCTCTTTTTCCTCTATATTTTTTTGACAAAATAAGTTTATGCCAAACATTGCACTTTCTCTTACTCCCTCAAATGGTTTTGAGAGGCTGGAGGAAAATATTCTGTGTGCGCACTTGAATGCCATGAATGCTCAGAGGGATGTCACTTCGAACACAAATATCCTAAAAGAATCTGCTGTTTCCTGCTTTCCACTGACCTCAGATTGAATTGTCATTTTGTCTGCCTGGCCTTGTCTCGCTGATATGTCCTGTGTGTTGTTGTGGTATTTTTCTAATCTTACATCCATTTCCCAACCCCCACCCCTCCACCCCTCTTTGTGGATCAGGAACTCCCTGCCCAGGAAGGCCAGACTGAGGGGAGAGATTATGGAGCCATGGAAGATGGACAGTTATCATCAGGTACAGAAAACAGCCTCTGTTTCCTCTCCTATCCTCCTTTTTCCTACACTGGCCCCCGCACTGTGGTCTTGGGAGTAAAGGTCTTGGCAGACGAGCCGACATGCACACATGAACGCACACATGAACGCACACACACGCATGCACACATACACACATACACACACACACACACACACACACACACACACACACACACACACACACACACACACACACACACACACACACACACACACACACACACATACATAGGGAACACACACTCATCACAAAAGAGGTAGATGCACACTCGATGGAAAAAAGGACATAGTTCTCACTCCATCCTCATGGAAAACAGGATATTTTTAAGCATGTCTCATATGAAACCATACAGTTACCAAAGCTAATTACAACTGTCCATGAGGTTGAGGGCGATTTGGCTGAAAGGAATCAGCTGCTTCCGCCCAACAGGAAGGGCATGACATTTTATCTCTCATTCTTTTGGCTCTTTTCTTCCTTATTTATTTTGTTGTTTTAATTCCCTTAAAACCCACCATTAAAGAGAGATGCGACTTCACGGATCTCTCAGGCGGATCTTGGGTCTTGCGTAGTGATTAGGGGGGAGTCAGTCGTCCATCTCTAGGGTAAAATATGGGCTCGTTCAGGAGAATCAGCTGCCAGCTGTCAGGTCAGATGGATGTCTCAGAGAAGTGGAGCCAAAACTCTCCACTAGAGCCACTGAGTCATAGACCAGAGAACAGATGAAATGGATAAAAAAGTCACTTGCAGGGACAAGAAATGACTAAATTGGTGTGTGCGTGTGTGTGCGTGTGTGTGTGTGTGTGTGTGTGTGTGTGTGTGTGTGTGTGTGTGTGTGTGTGTGTGTGTGGGTGTGTGTGTGTGTGTGTGTGTGTGTGTGTGTGTGTGTGTGTGTGTGTGTGTGTGTGTGACAGAGAGATGACTGTACGTTTGCATTTTTGTACGGTTTCCATGTTGCATTGATGAATGACCACTCTGCCCTACAAAGCCAAAGGCAATCACTACATATTTTGTCAAAACTTTAGACTGAAACTTGACTTTATAACACCTCTTTAATCTTCAGACTAAATCTCTTGGTTCTTCCTATTAAGAAAGTACATAAAAGCATCACCACTATTATACCTACAACATGTTGGATTGGGCATTATGACAACTTTAAAGGTTTTTTTTCTCAGTTTCAATGTTAACATAGTTTGCCTTTTGCCTTTGCAGAGGCAACACTGTCCAAATGTATGTAGTGATGTGTGTGTGATGGTCTGTTTTTATCTGTTCCTGTTAAATGGACAAAAGGATCAAAGACTGAACATAAGGAATCGATGCAGCACATTGTCCCTCAATGATGATGTCACAAATGCAGGATTACTATTATGTGAGACAGCAGCAAGGACAGAGTAATCCTTAACACTTCAGATGAACAGATTGTGTGTGTGTGTGTGTGTGTGTGTGTGTGTGTGTGTGTGTGTGTGTGTGTGTGTGTCTGTGTGTGTGTGCGTGTGTGTGTGTGTGTGTGTGTGTGTGTGTGTGTGTGTGTGTGTGTGTGTGTGCATGAATGTGTCTGTGCATGAATGGGTGTGTGTGTGTCTGTGTGTGTGTGTGTGTCTGTCTGCCTGCCTGTCTGTCTCTAAAGTAACACACCTGTTTAACACAAACTTATTTTGATTCAGTGCTCTGTCTATTCACATTACTGATTTCTTGTCCTTTTGTATCTCTGACAATATCACATTTTGCATGAATGTTCCAGTCATTCATGCAAAATAACTATGAAAGAAAAAAGACTATGGCAACTTTAGTCTAGAAAGACCACAATGATCTTGCAGGATACTCGATGCCCATTAGTGCCTCTTAATTCAGCCCCTTTGCCATGCCTTAATTATTGATGTGTTTTTGCAGATGCTTTTAAAGTTGTTCTGTATCAGAGTTGCCACATTGATGTGTAAGCATGCCCATTAAAAACCCATGCCCACTATAGACAGATTAGGTGAAATACTGCATATGTGCACAATCCCACAAAGCCTGGTAGACAAGAATCTTTTTACTTCACTTGACCTTGTGCAAATTATATGTATGTCTGTTTGTGTGTGCGCGTATATTGTATATACAACGCGCACACAAAAACAGACACACACACACACACACTGACCTATTATTGTTTATTATGACCTTTCTCATGCACGCCATACACTGACCTTGATATTTCTGTTCTCGTTTCCTGTGTGTGATGTTGTTCCTGGACGTTTTGACCTTTGGTCTATGCTGTCCTGAGCTGGATATCCTGCTGACTCATCGTATTTATTCCTACATATACAAAAGGACATATCCAGACAAGACAGTGCAATTAGACACATCAGACATTAGATAAATAAGTGAAGAAGTCGTCAAGGCCTTTAGATTGTTAGCAGTATACAACTGTGTCATGCATATTTATTGATATTTAACTCCAGTTTACAATTAAGCATACTAGAGTTATTACTAAACATTAAAAATGATTGGAACATAATATCCAAGTTTAGCATGCTTAAAGGGGAACTCTAAATTGGACAGCACTTTGTGGAGAGAGACCTATTTTACAAAAAGAGAAGTTCTAATATGTCATCAATGCCCTTTTAAATGGCAAATACAGTATACCGCAGATAGAGTTTCACTCTTCTTGTTAGAATGAGTGCAAGTTTACATTTGATAGCATGTGTTTGAAGGTGCAATTCTTTGTGTGTGTGTGTTTGTGTGTGCATGCATGCGTGTGTGTGAGTGAGTGAGAGAGGAGAGAGAGATGGATAGAGACAGAGAGAGACGGACAGAGACAGAGAGAGACAGAGAGATAATGCTTAGCCTAGCAACTACTTACTGTAGGATCTTCCCCTCGCATCAGATTTTGCTGAAGCACATGCCAGCACACTTCATCACAGTGAATTTGCATTCTACTAATCTTACATAATTGCTTCAGATACCCCCAGCAAAAAAAAAAAAAAAAATTCAGTTTGTTGTTCGCCACTCCAACAGTCAGAGCCAATGTCTCAGCATCAACCGTAATTGATTAGCATTGATTACCTTATCTGGGATAAAAGTCATCATTCACTTCAGACCCTCGTGCTCCCTCTTCCACTAGGGCTATACTGTAATGGAGCAGCTTAGCCGGTCTCCTCTGAGCTCTGCACCGCACCATTATCCTAAGTGCAGGAGTGTCGGTGGCTTGTGCCAGCGGCCTGTAAATCTGTGTTAGGCAAGTGGGCTACAGACTTCATGGACGACAGCATGGCAGAGGAGAGGGATGGGATTTCTTTGAGGAGGGAGGATGGACCAATCCACTTTCTGTAAATAAATCCAGTGCAATTCCATTTAATGCTCCGTGTCAAGGGGGATATATAATGGCAATCTTTTGTGGAGTTTATTAGTTTCAGAGTTTTAAATCCCTCTTTAACCAAACAGAGCAGTTTGGTTTGCATTAAGGCATTCAGTAAGACTGCCCTGGATGAGCTGGGTAAGCTGGGTTTTCTTGCATATTCAGTGTTAATAAAACAACACTTCACCATATGACCATATGTTGGGTTCATAAATTAAATCTACACCATGTGGAATCAGTTTAATATTTTATGAATTACAGCTACCCATTTTTCTTTTTTATCATTTAACCTCCTCCCATTTGAAATCAGTTAGCATTCATTTATATGGGGGTTTGGATTTGAGCTCTAAAGGATGCTAATATGAGTACAACCCCTCAAACATTTGGTGGCCATAAACAGTGGCTTTATTTCCATTTAAGTCCATTTTTAACAGTGATGTTGCTGAAAAACGATGCTTCCCAAAAGGTGAAAAGACCTAAGAACAGGCAACTTAAGACAAAAGAACTGAACTAAATCCTTTAGTACAGCCTCACTCTAGTCTAACATACCATCTGTCCAACAGCCCAACACAGATGAGACAGGCAGACACTTGAACGGAACCAGGTGAACTTGTTTAAATAACCATGACCAGAAATCTGCACCAGCTATCACTGTAACTCAGCTAACAGCTTTTCCTAGCAAAGGCTAGGCCGCCTGGGGTTCAGGAACTTCACTGATCTTCTCTCCCTTAGTTCCTTTTTGTGGCTGATATTTTTGGACTCAGTGACCTTTCGTGCTAGTATAAGATAAACTCCAAATGATGACTAGCCAACGTTTACTCATAGACACCCTCTGCACACTGTTTCTTGTCATAGCTTGCTAATTGGAGAGCATAGGTTTGTAGAGATTTACCTCAAAGTTATGCTAGTCACGACATTTTCCATGCTGATTACTGTTCCTTAAGTGACTCTGGGATGGCTAAACGAGGTCAGTGGAGAAGTCTGGAAACACAGGGGTCATTCTGCAGTGATTTTGTGGGGGGCCATGACATACTTCAATAATAAGAAAAGTCATTCCTCACGGATTAAGTCAGCATGAGGCCTGCTGGTATAGGCTGTGCTGGGATTCTGCTCATGGGTCTCCACAGTCATGTCAGCCTGACAAGGGAGGCTGGGCGTTGTCACAAACATGTGCTATTCACTAGTCAGCATTTGTATTCCTTGGCTGCAATGGATTACTCAAAGCCACCAAGTTGTCAGTGACTAATTGTCTCCATATTGCAAATGCTTATGACTTACTCATCATGAAGTTGGCCTTGTATGTGTATGTAATCTGTATTGAATCAGTGACAGATGTCATCAGTTCTGTCACATACGGGGAGTGGGAGTGTTGGAAGAATCTAACCTTCTTCCTTACTGGAAATGTAAACACAGTGAGGTTCACAACAACTGATAAATATCGAACCAGAGGAATTTGGGGTTAATGTTCAAGATTACTGATCATTTTAATTTCCTTATAGCAATGAAAGTGTAATTCAGCATGTATACAATGGAGATCTATAAATTAAATGCTGCAGCGTTTTAAAGTTTTCAAATTAACACAACAAGTGTGTCACAAATTACTGAAAAAAATGCCTTTACTCCCTTCTTATTCTCTTGGTTGCACCTACTGATAATGGTGTAACTATCCAAAATCTAGCTAATCTCATTTTTTATGTGTGCTGTCAAGAATGCCAGAATTTGTTTTGAATAAGATGTCAGGGACGACATCTCCACACCCATCTGAAAGACCCATGAAGGCTCTTTGTTATGTTAAATATTAAATAACAAATTTAAATATGTTAAATAACAACTAAATCATTTTAATTCAATTACCCAAGTTTATGATCTTTAAAAAAGTCACTTTCTTTCATTCAAACGGATTCAAAAGGATGGTTCTTTACCATACTTGTTCTATATCAAGGGGGTTGTTTTAAGCTCTAAAGCATTTGTCAATTATTAATACATCGTGTCCCATTGGGATTTTTTAATTTTCTGGGTAAAAAAAACAAAGTGTGCTTTCGTCCTTGTTTTGAAAACTGTTAAGGAGGACACATACTACTCCTCTTAGTGCATAAAGCATATACCTTTTTTCAGTAAGTGCAAATCAACACGCTATTTGTATAGAGGCAGCACAACATGCTTGTAATATTTCAGCAATTAAATATTTTTAAATGCTCTTGCTAATGTGAATAACAACAGGATTGAAGACTGAAAAGTGGTTGAAAGTATGCAGGGACAGACACAGACAAAGGAGACATACCCCACCTCTCTCTCTTTCACAGACACCCACACACACACACACACACACACACACACACACACACACACACACACTTTCTCTCAGAAAGCTTCTGATGATATCATAGCTTGTGGGGCTATCCCACCCTCGCACAGAGTCTCAGAGGAAGAGGCAAGGAATGAGAGGAACTGGAGTATGTCCAATGGAAATTGTGTGTGTGTGTGTGTGTGTGTGTGTGTGTGTGTGTGTGTGTGTGTGTGTGTGTGTGTGTGTGTGTGTGTGTGTGTGTGTGTGTGTGTGTGTGTGTGCAAGCGAGCATGTGATTCATGCGTCAGTGTAGATAAAAGGGGAGAACAGAGGCTTGATAAAGAAAAGGAGGAGATATGGGTGGAGTGGGGAAACAAATTAAAAACAACAAACTCCCTTTTGAACTACTGTCCACGCACAAGGTTGTGTGTTTTATTTAGCAAAATACCTCACCAACTGATGTCCCAAGGTATCCATATCCAATATCCAAACTTCTACAGAAGAAACCTGAACAAATACAGACTAACTCAGAAAAAGGAAAAAAAAAACTATGGCTTGATGCAGTCATGCTGTTTCCCGGATTGCAACATGGGGGTGATTCAATGCTGGCTTTTGAAACAGAGCTGGACTGGGGCTGTTCAAATGACTTGAGAGTTTCAAGCGTCGCCTCAGCGCAGCTGTGTGGGGGCTGAAGCTCACTTTTAGATCTAATCTCCCCACTAAAACACTAGCTATCCCTCTAAAAGTAGGTCGGACATCGAAAGAGGGTTTGCATGTGGTTATTTACAAATTTAGGAAATTGCTCCCTGTCTAACTATAACTAAATATATGACTAAGATCTGGACCATCAATAAGGGCTTGAGAGAGATTTGGAGAGAAGTGCTCTGGTGCCTATCTAGTACTAAATGGAAAGCATACTTATACAGTCACACAATATCTTACAAAGCACACACAGGTTGAGTGGGTATGTGAACTGAATTTCTTTTGCACAATTGAAACCATACTCCGTAGAAAGCACTCTTGAATCTCTTTATTTAACCAGATGTTTCCAACGATTAAAAGACTAAAGCAGTGCAGAAGTTATGTTTTGTTCAGTCATGACTTCTGACCTTAATGTAGTAAAGCAACGGGTCACATTTGTCACCTACAAAATGCTAACAACTAATCAAAATGAAGTATCTATATGCTTCAAAGAGATAGGCACTGGACATGACAATCCATATCAAAAACCTTAAAGATACACCCAAAGACAAATTTATGCATACACATGTTGATCAGTCTCCCCTGTACAGAGAAGCTTTTTGTGCAGGCAAAATGGGGTACAAGTGACAAGCTGTTAATATTTAAATTTTACATTTGGCAAATATCACCTTAAACCAAAACATATTAAAGCTAATTTAATAGGGAATTAAATCAATTTAAAACACAACATGTGTGCAAACACATTCAAAAAACACTTTCGCTTGTGGTTAACACTCCCCACTCAGCTAACCAACAACAGCTCTGCGAAAAACTGACTGGTGGCAGTCACCTAAATTTCACAGTCAGTTTCCACACAACACTTCCGCTGTCACTAGAAGTTGTGACAGATGTAAGCGCCAAATAGTCAGATGTTTACGACAGATGTGCCACTCCGTTGCCATAGCAAAGATAATCTGTTGATGTCCAACACCCAGATTATAAGTCTGTTTTGAAGTAGCACTGTCAGATAGAAACAAATACACCACATTGTTTCCACAGTAACGGTGGCTTATGATCTATTTACTCATTTGTTTATGACAATGCTTATTGAAACAAATGTTCACTGTGCATTTTGAGGGTTTTTCAGAGGTAGGGGAAATTTTACTCTGATGACAGAAGCTGAGTCTGAGAAATAATGTGAGTGGAGTAATATTTCTGACCCAATTTAACTCAAGATTTTCATTCTGTAAACAAAAAAATTATATGAAAGCCATGTGTATACTCCGAGTGTCAGGGCGAATCCGAAATGTTCAGTTATTTACCATACAGTGCAATATATAGTGAATCAGCCAGTCCAGTGCACCTGGTGCACTATGTAGTAGACGAGTAGATGTTTTGGACAGAGCCGCACATTTATTTTCCCTTTACAGTCACACTAGCTGTTCTAAAAATTCTGTGTCGCCCCCCCGACACACACACATCTCACATACACACACACACATCAGAACCCCCCCCCCCACCCTCCCACCCCCCAACACACACACACCTCACACGTACACATCAGAATCCGCTCCCCCTTTCCACCGACCCACATCTGTTTCCTGTATGTCTTGAGGGGGGTGGGGAGGAGGGGTAGCATGCACGCACACACACACACTCAATACAGTATTCTGTGTGTGTTATGAGTGAGTCAGACGACACACAACCTGAGGAAGAGTGTACTGTGTGAGTCAGAGTATGAGTTTCAGGGGTGAATACATTTTGAGACTGCACCCCAAAAATCATTCCCAGCCCGCTCTGATTCAGTCATCCTGAAAACGTGTGAAGCAACACTGTGGTATGCAACTAAGTTCCTAGAAGTTACATAAGATCTCTGACAATGTCACAAAAAAGCACGCACGCAAAGTTACAACAGTCTCTGTAGTTTTCATTATTTTGTCATATTGTGCACCATTACATATTTTCTACCTGTAAAACATTGTACCTGGGAAAATATTAGTATTTATTTATTTAATATAATTTCAAGTTTCTTAATAGGAGCAGCAGGTGGATGATATTTGGCTTCCCCACTGACAGTTGATAGGGCAAATGTGTAATAGATGACCTAATTAGTGTCTTTAAAAACATGTCTGGGACGTGATGTCCTGGAACTGTTATGCGGAGCGGATCGGGGTGAAGTCAACTTTGAAAGATCTTCCGCGTGCTGGCCAGCGATTACTGGAAATTCTGCTCGTGCACATGACATCTTCCACTAAACACATCGCCCCGTTCCTCCCCCGAATATGTTGAGCGACGCCAGGAGGAACTAGTTGTGATGCAAGACGTGTATAACCTGTGTCAAACCCTTCCCTTAGCCTCACAAAGTGCTTTAAAAACATAGGTAAAAAATAAAAGCATAGGTCGCCATTCTTTTTGGGGGGGAGAAGGGTATCTTAGAGGTTCTCAGCGGATGTATCTATACACGGATCAAATTTAGACAAAGATCTTGTTGGCAATTTAAACATTACATACATTGGGAACATGAAAAACAGTTATAACTAGTATAATCGATTATCGTGGACCAGACATAAGCGGATCTTAACCGCTTGCATTTTGGTTATGAAAACCACACAAAGAGAAAAATGTCAAACAATTGCATCTATCCAGTGTGCGCGTCAGTCTCCTCCTCTCTTTCATGTACCACGCCCAGCGAATTCTTGGGGCTCCCCTTCATGAATAAACATGCAACAAAGGGGAGGAGTCCTCTATGTGAATACAGCATTGGGTCGTGTAAGACAGCCCCCCACCGCCTAGTATTAATTTACATTTTCTATGGGTCCCGTAACTGAACTGTTTCCAACAGAGGAAAAAAGCAGATAGGCAGACACGCCTTATAAGAGAAGTGCTTGGAGATTTCACTGATGTTCAACAAATCCTCTGTACTTTTTCTCATCTGAGCAAGTTTCTCTTCAAGACGCGTGATCTAAAAGAAACTGAGAGGTATGTGTTTTATGCCTGTTTCTTTCACCGATTTAATGAAAGGGTCGGCTTATTCGTCAGTCCTGCGCGTGCGGGACGAGTGACTCCTTGTAGTAAATTCAATCTCGGATAGTCTGGCATCTGGTAGCAGTCTCCATGCAAAGAATACGAGCACTGAAAACTAAGTGCACAGGTTCTTTGTTATTGTTTTAGGGCTGTCACAACAACAAAGCAAACAAGAACGCGGTCATGTCTTTTCGTACATAAATTATTTTAGATCTTGTATGAATACGCTAGTTCTAAAGTAGTAAAACAAGGGGTATGTCCCCCACGAACAATGCCGAGCGTTATTGTTCATTTCTAAATACTTGTTCAATAGCTGTGCAGCTGCATTAACATTCGTCACTTTGTAGCCTACATTTGAATCCTAGACTTGGCACAGTCGGACAAAAACTAGACGGTTTCAACAGTCTGCTAAGGTCATAGCCTGTAGTGAATTTAGTCTCGAATGACAGTACACAAGTCAAAGCACATGGGGAGGCTGGTGCGTGTGTCATTGGAGAACTCAATCACCGTAGCCGACTGACTGAAGTGACCAAGTAACCAACAACAGACAGTTCAAGAGTCCTGGTAATGTTGTAATGTATAGCGCTGTGGACTCCAGACAACAAAACATGTTTGTTTCAGAACATCTTTTCCAGTTTTTACCACGTGGACACTTAGCAGAGTTGACGGCTGTAGGTCGCGCTGATCACTCAGATCAGGAAAGAATGTTTCCGTATAGAAAGCCAGCGGTCGTTAGCTAAACTTGTCTTTTCAATCAGATTAAGTGACGAAGTCGATGAGACCCTAGTCCATGTTATGCAAGCATTGTGTGGTATGTTGATCGTAGTGCAGTGCAGATTCACTCTCTGTGTGTCTTGATTGGCAGTGGGCTGGGTGGGGAAGGCCCATTCCACATGTGTTTGTAATTTGGAGTATATTTTGTCAAAGGCTATACATCTGTTTTTTGATCCTTGAACCCATCCTCTTGAATTTGTGCATGTGTGTGTGTGAATACAGTCTTCTCTCACCCCCCACTTCACAGACAGAAATAGAAAACTCCTGTATGAGCCTGTGTAAAGAAATACAAAATGGAAGACACGTAGAACAAACCTCTCATATCACCACATGGATTGATTTTATCTTTCTGTGTTTTCCTCTGTTGTGGTTTTTTTTGTTATTTTGTCATACTTTGGTGTGTTATTGCTATGCCAGCACTGACTCAGCCGATCGTTATGTCACACATGCCTATCAACTTCACCTATCAAACATTTCTGAAAAACTTTGAATCCCAAGACCCTTTGCCAGAACAAGTCTGAACAGGGGCAAGTATCTCAGACCACCCATATTACTCTCAAAGCTTCACCATCACCAGACTGTCCCAATATCTTTTTGTATTGTTTGTGTTGTACCTCAGAGCATGGGAGAGTAGAGCAATGAGCTAGTGTGTTTTATCAGAAGAGGAAGGACATAACATATGACAAGCGCGATTGAAATCTGTGTTGACTGTATTGTGCAATGACATGCCTCCCTGAGTGGCTCGGTAAATACACCTTAGTGAGTCACAGAACCGTCTGTGTGGGGCAGAATGTGCAGTGTGTGATGTATGTGTGTGTGTGTGTGTGTGTGTGTGTGTGTGTGGCTATTGGGCCCCAGCAATGTAGTGTTGGTCAGAATACTCACTTTATTCCTGCGCCTCTCATAGTGTGCCCATGAGTCAGCAGCTGCAGCCATAGTAAAATTGTGTCCATGTTGCAGGATGTGTGTTTGTTTGTGTTTGTGTCTGTCTGTGTTTACTTATGAACATGTTGATATTTCCAGATGATTAAGAGTTGCATTTACATTCAAAACTTTGTGTTCACAGTCGCCTGATATCATTGTTATAACTGTGTGTGTGTGGGCATGTGCGCACGTGGGCATTTGCATGCGCGCAAGTGTGTAAGACTATTTCTGTTTCCACACTGTCATTTGGATGGCTTTGCTCACAGCATTGACTTTGATGCTTATCCCCACCCCCCACCCCCTAGTGTTCTTAGTTTCCTGTCTAGTCTGGTCAGTCTTTTTGGTTCAGTCCATCTAAGTATCCATGTAAACACTTGTGTTTTTGTTCAGTCCATCCAAATATCTGTGTAAACACGCCAGCCTACAGCCATGTCCGTATCCCACTTTTTAAAAAAAGATTTGTACATTTAATCACTCTCTAGATATGTCATAGGAACCTGATGTAACCTTACTCACACTGTTGCAATGACCATGCCTGGTGAAATGTTTTGATTCAGGTTGCAGAGGGTGTCTATTGTGACGTCACTATTAGGTATTGCACTTTGACAGGCGTTGTGGTGGTCCAGCCGACCCTCCAGCCAATCACACCTCATGGATGGGGAAGGGGGAGGGACCTTGCCTTGTGATGTCAGTCTTTGTTTCCTAGATGTGTTGTGGTACAGTGTTTTTGTAACTGATGCTGCGTGCATCGTGGTGGAATAGCGTGTAAGAGATGAGTGAGGACCTAATCACAGGAAAACATATGCACGTGCGCACCAGCACACACATACATACACACACACATACACATACACAAAACATTGTTCCAGGTATATCATACACTGTGTTTAAATGCACTGTGTAATGTCTGTATATAATTCCTGTATGTTTGTGAGTAACATTCATGAAACCTGCACATAGTTCAGGTGTATATTTCAGGCATGTCCAAACACTATTTTAACTATAGTAATAAATACATTAACTGACATTACAAATTTTTATATATATAAAAAAAACAGTGCACAATATTGTGGCATGTACACAAAAGGACACTGTGTTGTAATCCACAAACTGCTATTATGTTTTTATAATAGGCTATGTGCTACAGATTCTGGGTCAAACAAAGAAAGTGAAGACAAAGACAGAGAATACCAGTGGAGGCAGAAATACTAGCACCTCTCAGGAGAACTCCAGTCCGGGTGTGTGCGCGCATCTGTGAGCGGGAAGAGAGAGAGAGGAAGAGAGCGTGTGCGTGTGTGAGAGAGGGAGAAAGCGAGAGAAAGGGGAACACAAATGTGAGATAGAGAATGTGAGACAGTGTTTTATGCAGACATAGGAGAATCTTGAGTGTCCTTTTCTATGTAAGGTCCACGAAACGAAACGCATAGTAGATCTTGTAAATCTGAAGTAAAGATGTTCCACCCTACTTTAGCCCCTCAGGGGAAAACAGAGGCCAACCTGTAACGTATCATTAGGGCTCGAAAGAGAGAGAGAGAGAGAGAGAGAGAGAGAACTAAATCAGTGGGGGTGGGGAATAATATCAGAATGCGAGCTGAACAGAGAAGAAAGGGGTTATAAAAAAAAAAGTGGGTAAGGGACAACAGTCACACCACCATGTCCATAGCTTCATTAGGTTCTTGGATGAACCTGTAATCCGCACAGTGTCTCACACAAAGGCTCTCAGCTGTTTCTTTGTTACCGTTCTCTTCCTTTGGCACTTTTTGCTGTGCCAAGCTGATTTGCATATCTGTTAGAGGGCAAACGAGGCCAAGCCAAGCTGTGCTACACACCTGAGCATGGCCTGACTGTGCTGCTGTGCACATTCTGTATGTGTGTGTCTGTGTGTGTGTTTATGTTTCTGTGTCTGCATTTGTATGGGTATAGACATTGTTGAATGTGTACATGAGATCATGAGGAGTGGAGAGGGGTGTAAGAGTGTTGATTTTGCTGTGTGTGTGTGTGTGTGTGTGTGTGTGTGTGTGTGTGTGTGTGTGTGTGTGTGTGTGTGTGTGTGTGTGTGTGTGTGTGTGTGTGTGTGTGTGTGTGTGTGTGTGTGTGTGTGTGTGTGTGTGTGTGTGTGTGTGCGCGCGCGTGTCCTTCTTCTAATACACTGAAGATGCTATTTATTTGGTGGTTCGCTGAGTCATCCTTCAGCATTTGCCACAGTGTGTCTGTTTTTGTTGTGTATCAAGACACACTCTTTTAATTGACTAAATTGGTACACTGCGCAATTCATGCTGTATGTTATACTATATCTGATTACATTAGCAGCAACTGGTATAAACTGGAGATACTAGCATTACTCTTTCCCAAGGGCTGTACAATATACTGAAAATAGTGCAAAATTAACAAGCGCAGTATACTGCACATGTCACATTAAGTGGAACATTTCCATAAGCTATGCTTTTGCGCTGTGCATATCAAAATATTCGGCCAATCAGATGCAGCCCCGCTACTCCTGATGCCCTCCCCCATAGCATAGGCTACTGAATGGCCATCTAATGGTGAGTACAAAGCTAAAAGATATTAGCACTTTCTGCGGAAGTGTCTGTTTATTTATCATAAATCTTGTGGTCATCACAACACTCAGGAACTTTATCGCATATGACACAGTGTTCTAAAATCGTTCAGCTCTACTTTCCATGGTGAAGATCTTTGCCCTAGCATCATCAAATCTGTGGCCCTTCCTTGCTTAAAGACACACTTGTCAAGCAAGGAGACCTGGAAGTATGAAGATTCAAATCCAGGCTGTGCTTGGTTGATGAGCTGCTACAACACACTCCAATCCTATTGAAAAGCGGGGCCCAGGGTCGTAAAAATGCTAGCCTGAGCTAGGCTGGTGGTCGAGGATGAGTGTTTTTGCGCAGTGGTCTTTGACTTGGTAATCTATAGATCTGTAGAGGGATCTATGCATGAGCATCTGTCTTTAAATCTTGCTGTGAGGGCCTAGCCAATGGAATCTCTCATTCCTGAGCCTCCACATTGATTTTTCCCCTTCTTCAGTCAACAGCCTCGATGACTAAACAAAGAAGCATCTCCATGCACCCTAATGAGGTTGCTGCTACAAGAACATATGTTCCTTCAGAGAGAAAGGCGGAGGGAGAGAGAGAGAGAGAGGGAGATGCACAAAATCTCTGTTTTACACATATTCACGCACGTAAATGCTAGAGCCTAGTTTTAGAGCACGTGGCTGTGTGGTAGTGATGCCAAGTTAATTTTTTATCTCTGTTTTCAGTCCCGCCCCACGTAAACACTCATTTGCAGATGGTATCTTTGGTGCATATTTTCCAGAATCAAATTAACGGATAAGTCAAATCAGGCAACAAACAACTATCTGAGCCATTGTGTGTGTGCGGGCGTGAGTGAGTTTGTGTGTGCGTGTCTGTGTGTGTCCGTGTCCGTGTGTGTGTGTGTGTGTGTGTGTGTGTGTGTCTAGCACAAAGAGAAAGGGACAGCATAGGAGCTTTTGAACAGGCCACCTGCATGTCCGCGCAGACTGACAGGCCAGTGCCAGCTCAGCAGTTGGAGGCAGATAATGCTCCCGCTGAATGGTAACAGTTGCGTTTTCCACCCACTGAGTGGTCGTTGGAGGGGGGGATCCTCTCTAATCCTCCTGAATGTGCTAGAGAGCCAATGAGCGATTTCACGCGCGCGCGCGCGTGTGTGTGTGTGTACATGTGTATGTGTGTGTATGTCTGTGTGTGTGTGCGCACACATGGTTGCTCCTGTGCATATACAAATCAGGAATGCAGTGGCATGGATGTTCTTGCTGTTGCCACTACACCAGTTATTCTATCATCATAGTCCGGTTATTTTAGGAATGAGCAGCTTGGGGGTGGTCATGGGGCATTGAAGGCCAAGAAAGGCTGAAATGCACTTATATTTGACCAAAAATGTGACAAAAGTTTGCACGTGCGTATGTGTGTGTATGTGTGTATATATGTATGTGTGTACATATGTGTGTGTGCGTGTTTGTGTGCGTTTGGGGGGTGGCAGATGTTCAACAAGGCTCACTGACTTCACTGATTCAGATTAAACGCAGGGAAAGAATATTGATCGGCTGTCAGTGTATAATGGTTTTGTTCCTCATGTGAAGCCTAGTGATTTGTCTTTCAGCTCCCATGTGATTCTGCCAGTAAGTAGTAATTTACGTACAGTAGATGGCCTATGTTACTGCGGGGTTGTGCTCTGTATCTTTGTGGCCTGGTACAAAAACGGTGTTTGCTGCTGTCTTTGTTTAATCATAGCCCCAGCTCCATTCATGTAGTCAGAGGGTTCATTTTCTTGCTATAAGTAAATATAGTTTGTGCCATATGTCAACACAAGTCGCCATCATTCACTCTGTCCCAAACATGTGCTTGAAATCTTACACACACACACGCCGCTTACCTCAGCGGTAGTAAAACAGGTGTGAGGTGCAGCTGACTAGGATGTATAGCAAAGCCATACTGTGGGCTTTGTTGGTGAAGGCACACTAGACCATAGGCACACAGAGACAGACAGCTGCTGGTCACTCTCTCTCTCTCACATACACACACACACACACTCACACAGTCAAACACATGCAAAAACACATACACACATGCACACAAACTCCTCCACACATGTTGACCTTTTAGGGTCAACAGCTTACCCTGCCCCTGGAGAAAGATGAGGACAGGTGGTGTGCAATCAGCTGTTTCTCTGGATGTCTAGATGTCTGTTTTTCTGAGATCAATCAAGGGGCATTTGGTAGAGCTGTTTATTGGGATCTCCTGTTAATCTCGGTCATATATCTGTTGTGATTTTGCTGTAATATTTGGTTGATCTTTCTTCATAATAAATGTGTTTGGGACTGTGTATGTATATATGTTACAATGAAGTTGAGGCTGTGTGTGTGTGTGTGTGTGTGTGTGTGTGTGTGTGTGTGTGTGTGTGTGTGTGTGTGTGTGTGTGTGTGTGTGTGTGTGTGTGTGCTACAGTGGTGCCAGGGCTTGGTATGTGTGCACACTACAGTGGTGTCAGAGCTGAGTGTGTCTGTGTGTTTGTGCTGTCAGAGCTGAGTGTGTGTGTGTGTGTGTGTGTGTGTGTGTGTGTGTGTGTGTGTGTGTGTGTGTGTGTGTGTGTGTATGATACAGTGGCGTTGGGGCTAGCTATGTGTGTGCTACAATGGTGTTGGGGCTGTGTGTGGAGTCAGTAGCAGAAAGCATTTGCCAGTTCATCACATTCTCTCGGCATGACCGAAGCCCCTACACTGGCTCTTCTCAATGAGGCCTATTCAGACAATGATCAGACAGTGTCAGAATGGTGACAATGAGACACACACACACACACACACATACACACACGAGCATGCCTGTGTGCATACCTATGTGAAAGCGACAACAAGGAAAGCCATGTGTGAGTGACGGTGAAGAGTGACGGACAAAGGAGGAACAGGTGGACACGACACACCTGCTGATGAGTGATAGTGTGGAACTCATGTGCTTACAAAAACAGCTGACTCTGTGACTCAAACTGTTGGTGTTTTTTGGGAGAAAGTGTGTGTGTGTGTGTGTGTGTGTGTGTGTGTGTGTGTGTGTGTGTGTGTGTTTGTGTGTGTGTGGGCAACAGAGATGCCAAGAAAATAACAACGAGGCCAGATTCAACCATTTTCTAAACTAACTGATTTGATTTGTTGATGTGATCACACAAGTCAACAGACAGGTAGATCAGTTATTTAGTGAAATCATTTGTGTTAAGAGCACATGCAGAAGGAATACATGGCAAGTTTCTGAGAGCCACAATGAACACCTCTAGTGGGCGAGGTTCTGCATGGATGTGGTGTACGCCTTGCGGTAAAGTTGGTTTTGGTTTAGCATATGCGTGTGTGTGTGTGTCTGTGTGTGTCTGTGGTAGTGCAAGATGAATTTCCGAGGTAAAACCAAGGTGACAGAACAAACGTTTAACGCTGCATGGTTTTTTTCCTTCCTATATGTAAATCCCCTGCTCTATCGCAACAGTCAAACTGACAGTTTCCTTCACCACAGAGATGATATCTTAACTTCAATTATGTCACTGGAAAATACAGAAACGGTCACAGCGACCCCCTAGGCAGTGTAATGTTCCCTGGCTTTGTGTGCTTCGTTTGATGAAATGCAAACCTGTCTTTTGGTGATGATGGTAGATCATGAGAATAAGAATTTGAATACACTGTTATATGTGGTGGCACGGAACATTTTTAAATCTGAGGAACAGGTGGAGAAGTTTTTGTCTAATCAGAGATCAGTCCTGACCTGAAGGTGTGATATGATGTGTAGTCAACCATGTTCCCATCTGTTATCTTATGTACACATAAGTGTATTGTCATGTGTGTGTGTGTGTGTGTGTGTGTGTGTGTGTGTGAGTGTGGAGCTTGAGCTATTAATTGTTAACGTGGCCTGATGGGGGGTGGCGGCGAAGGATGGTGTGTCACGCTGAACAGGAAGCTGTTTTGTAACTGCTTGTCCCACCGGACCCAGTTGTGTAGCAGTTTGCGACAGAGCATCCGCCCTGAGCACTCACATGTGGCAGAGATGCACAGACATGCAATGCACTTCTGTTGCATTCATGGGAGGGTAGTCACAGGCACCAAAGTCAATAATAAAACTTGTAATTAACTAAGATTATTATTACTATTATTTAGGGCTGCATGCTATTGGAAAAATGTACGATATTCAGTAACATTGCTGAATGTTGCGATGACGATATGTTTTGCGATAAATAAACTTTCCAATTTTTAAATATAGTTTAAACATTTAAATATTTAAATATAGTTTTAACATCTTTTAGCTTAATCTTCACCACTAGGCCGTAGCCAGTGCGCAGCCTATGGGGGTGGATATCAAGGGCAGTAGGACTCCATTTCAGTTCCCAAATATCTTCATATGTGGAACGTGAAACATCTTATAGTAATGTCCCATTTAAAGCCATGTTTTGCGATATAGGCCTATATATCATAATATTGCATATTGCGATATCACAATATTTTCAATATATTGCGCATCCCTACTATTATTATTATTATTATTACTACTACTTATGCAGTGTCTTTCTCAAGCTCCAGGTCACTTTACAGACAATTTTAGGTAGTAGCAAAAGCACTGGATGAGTGTACGAAACAAAGCTGAAGTAAGCCGAAGGAGGCTTCCATCTCTATATCAGGTGAGCAAAATGTGTTCACACTGAAACTCGAGTGCCATGTACACACTTTACAATTCTGTGTAGTAGTTGGGTGTGGAAACTGTTTGCTTGTTCAGCTCTGTCTCCTGTTTGTCTCCTGGCCCCTCCCTAGGGCACTTTTGACACCAGCAATAGATCTCCCTCTCGCTCCCAGAGTCGTATATCATCTCACTTTCACGCACTCGCCCGCTCACACACAAACAAACACACCCTGACGCTGACGCTCGTGGCGGGATTCTCTCACACTCGGACTGACATGACCCCTCACATGACCTCATCTTGTGACCCCCTAGTCCCACAGGTCACTCCAGTCCACTCAGCCCAAGACAGGGAACAGGAAATGCATCCCAGAACTCAGAGAGGTCCTCCATTAAAGACCCAGGCAAATCCTCCTGTGCTTCTCTTGGGCTCCTTTAGTTAGCTTCCTAATCCCCAAGCACTTACTCTGCCAGCATATGACTCACACACAGACCACTACATAAACCAGAACTGCATACTGATGTTTAAATTTAACCTCAACAACCATTTGTCCTTAACAACCATTGACAGACTTTACATGTGTTTACATGTGTTGTTTGCTTATTTTGTTTATTTGTTTGTGTTCATGTGTCAGGTGTTAGTGCAGCTCTAAGGGTGACGATATACGGTGCAACTTTTTGAGCAACAATATGATCAGCTCTTAATTTTTTGATGGAATGATCAGGAAAAGGTGCCTGCTGCTGTTCTACTCTGAGCTCTCCTGATAATTTTGAGTTGCCTAATGTCAGTGAGAAAAGTGCCTAAACAACATTTGCCAGTAACGTTTCCTGGCAACATTGCTCAAAATGTTGTCCAGGGTATTATTATCATTTTAAGTTAGCAGCACCATTTTGAGACTGAATCTCCATTGGGGTGTGCATTCCCACTGCCTGTATCACAGACACTATTTCTGTCTGTCTGGGAGTTAGCATGTTTTTTGGAAGTCTGGCATCCCCGATGCCATTTCCCAGCTCTGTGACCTGGTTAAAAGCAGCAGATAGTTCAATGAGGGATGTCCACTGGACCAGAAAACAAAATGCCAAGAGCTATACCCAGGTGCAGTTTATTATCACAGATGCTCTGTGTGTGTGTGTGTGTGTGTGTGTGTGTGTGTGTGTGTGTGTGTGTGTGTGTGTGTGTGTGTGTTTGTGTGTGCATCCGTGTGGCCATGGCTGCATGCATGCACATGTGTGTATTTGCAAGACTGCATGCTTGCATGTTTAAGTAAGTGTTTCTGTGTGTGCATGTTTGTGTGTCTGTCCATTTGCGTGATGAATTTCCTCAGTAATAGCAAGCTGACAATGCAAACACTTAGACCTCAATGTACTTACCGCCCTCATGTAATTCCTGTGTACATGCGTGTGTGTTTGGGTGTGTTTGTGTGTGGGTTTTCACTTACACACGCATGCGTGTTCTCAGTTCCTGATACCACCAAGTGTCATATTTCGTGTGTGTGTGTGTGTATGTGTGTGTGTCTGTCTGTGTCTGTGTCTGTGTCTGTGTCTGTGTCTGTGTATGTGTATGTGGAAGAACTTGACTGGATTGCTGGACATGAGTTGGAAAAGCCTATGAACCACATTAGATGTTTTATGTAAGTTGCCTAATGTCAAACAGAAGAGATTTGTAGGGGAAGGATGTTACAGTTGTTCCATATACAGCGGATCCTGATAAGTCAGAAGAACTCTGAAGTTCATAGTATATCTAAAAGCAGCAATAGTTTCAAGACTACAAATGCCCCATGTCTATAGTAATACATAAAGAACATGTTCTTACAAATACACACGGTTTCTTTTCACCTAGCCCTTTTCAGCACAACTATTGTGAGCCCTTTTGGAAGCATTGGCTAAAAGCAGTCCACTTTACAATGCATCAGATTAGTGCAGTTTTTCTTCCCAACAAACATTCAAACTCTTGACTTTGTTACCATGGACCCCAAAGTTCATTTCAATCTGGATTTCTCTGAGAGAAAACGATTTCTCTGAATCATTTGAGATGGGAAAGTGTCCAAAAAACTTTGTCTGAAAGGCAAACGATTGCAGGAAATTGAAATTCAGATGAAGCATTGCTAATCTTAACAAATGAGACATTTTGTAACATAACAGTGGTAATGCAGACCAGATCTGCAGAGTTTGAACCTTGACCCCCCTAGAGAAAATAAAGAACGAGGGCTGACTGGTTATTTTGTCATTCTCTCTCCTCCCTCCCTCTCTCTATTTGTATATATCTCCTCCCTCTTTTACTCAGAAATAGTCTCTAATTCCAGTGGTGCATAGATCCCCATGGCCGCATGTTGCCTAACGTATGGAAATAGCGTGTTTTTGGACCAGATATTCAGCTGGAATCCCCTGTTCTGTTGTTGATGTGCTGACTAGGCAGCTCTTATCTGTCCTGTTTTCTTTTCACCTCTCCTCTCTTCTCCTGTCTTTGCTTCTCCTCTCTTCTCCTCTCTTCTCTGCCTCTCCTCTCCTGCCCTCTCTTTGCCTTACCTCTCTACTCATCTGTTTGCCTCTCCTCTCCTCTCCTCTCTTTTCCTCTCTTCTTCTCTCTTCTCCTCTCTTCTCCTCTCTTCTCCTCTTCTCTCTTCTCCTCTCTTCTCCTCTCTTTGCCTCTACTTTCTTCTGTGGGAAAGGCATGGGCTTGTGGATTGTAAAATATCTTAACTCCCCACTGGAGGAAATGGATGTAATTCTCTGCAAGGTTTTCCACATCATGTCTGGAGAGAGCAGGCCAATATTCCTCCTCTCTCTCTCTCTCTCTCTCGCTCTGTGTCTTTTCTTTCTCTGGAGTCTTGTCCTTCTCCGCCTCTCCCTCGCTCTATCTCTCCCTCTCTCCATCCCGTCCTTCCCTCACGGTCTGTCTCTCACTCACTCCTGGGGGAGCCATCAGTGTCCCTCCTGTAATGTCATCATGAGGGTATGATTAGTTAAGCAGGGTGCCTGAGTCCCACATGTCCTGACGTGCCCTGTGACGCTGCCGGTTAAAAATGCTTCCTCGAGTGCCAGCGGAATAGTTTCGTTTCATTCTTTACTCTGAGGTCTTTATTTATTTTATTTTTTTTGAGAGGGGCCCACTCTGACGACGGCAGGGAGAGGGAGTGTAGTATCCGTGGAAGGAGTGTGTGTGTGTGTGTGTGTGTGTGTGTGTGTGTGTGTGTGTGTGTGTGTTAGGATGAGGAGAGGAAGTGAAGGTGGAGTTGACTGAGGTTTCAATGGAGTGATTGCCATGGGGACAGGGATGATGGGGGGGGGAGGGGGGGTCGTTGGTCACAGGAGCAGTGACAGTGAAGGACACCAGAGGAGGAGTCTCGGGGAGTGACAGATGAAGGAGGGGTCTGTGTGTGTGCGTGCGTGTGTGTGTGTGTGTGTGTGTGTGTGTGTGTGTGTGTGTGTACATGTGAACACACTCCTGTTTCCCCCACCTTATTCCCTGCTGTGTATAACCACACTGAGACACACAGGGTCAGATGGTGCAATAGGCTACCAGATGCTCTCTCTCTCTCTCTCTCTCTCTCTCTCTCTCTCTCTCTCTCTCTCTCTCTCTCTCTCTCTCTCTCTCTCTCTCTCTCTCTCTCTCTCTCTCTCTAACTGCAAAGGGAATATGCTCAGGCAGAACAAAGGCACACGGCCACCTTTTTTGGATTTGTGGGTCTTATGGCACATTCTCTTTGCTGGTCATGCAGATTCTGTTTTTAATCCAAGTTTAATTTAATCCACTCTGTGATCTGTGTTTCCAAGTTTTATTTTATTAATAAGGAATGTTAGTTTCTATTTCACGGCCATTTGTTGAGGTGGTTGAGGTGTAGCTTTTCTTCTGCCCCACTGTGCTAGCTCCACTCCAGCTCTGTATTCTGTCCTGTGGTACTTTGCTCTTCATATTTGCATGAAGTGTGTATCGTCATTGGCTGGGGCTTGGGATGACTATAGTAGTCAGTAGTAGTAGTAGTAGTCTTTTGGGTTTGCATGTGAATGTGTAGCCTGTGCTGTCATTTATGACATGATGTCCTAATCATGACCTTTTCCACATTCCTCTTACTACCATATGGAGAGCCCCTCCGTGATCCTCTGATCTAGACAATCTCTGCTTTTCAGCGTATGTATGAAAGCAGCTGTTAATTCTCATTCTGTTTCCCACAATCTCCTTTGCACTCTCTCTTTCTCTGTCCTTTTGCCTCTTTCTTTCGTTCCAGTGTGTGATTTTTTTTTTTCACTCCCCACTCTTACATAAGCGAATCTGTAGTCATGGAAAGATCAGGGGCCCTCTTTGTCTTGGGGTACAATATGTCCATTTCCTGTTTTTTTTTTCTTTAAGGTTTTTTGAGTCTACTCTCTCTGTCGCTGTCTCTTTCTCTTTCTCTCTTTCTGTCTCTCTCAATCTCTCTCTCTTACTCACTCTCTCTCTTTCTTTCTTTCTCTCTCTCTCTCTCTCTCTCTCTCTCTCTCTCTCTCTCTCTCTCTCTGTCTCACTCTCTCTCTCACTCTCTTACTCATGTGATGATTGTGCTGTGTGCTTCTCTGAAGTGGAAGAGGAAGCTATGAGATGATTTAGTGGCCCCAGTGTCATCCCTACGCCCTGTCTGCTCTGTCCTACCCTGACAGGCTCCTGACGGGGCCAGTAGCAGTGTGGGCCACCAGAGAGAGACTGGGAACAGGGTGAGTCTGTCACAGAGGGTGGAGGGTTTTAACAGGGCACAAGTCTCCCACACACTGTGTCTTCATGGTTTTGCTATTTTTGTATTTCTAAATACGTGCATACACAAATAAACAAGCAAAAAATGATGCTGTGATGCGCTTGTGTGTGTGTCTTCACTTATTGTCCAGGCATATTTCTCTACATTATAGCAGGTAAACACACAAAAGGAAAGGAGTTATATCTCCCCCCTACCCACACACGCACACACACACAGACACACACACACACACACACACATTCCACTCACGGTGCGTCAGTCCTTTGTGGATAAAGAGAGTCCTTGGTTGTGTCTGGGCAGGATACTGGAAGGTTGCTTCTCCAGACTAAGGAGGAGCCTCTGCCTCTGTCTTTGTCCTTTGCCGTCCATGTATGAGGCCTACTGCTGCTGCTGCTGCTGGAGCCTGGAAAGAAAAGATTGTGTGTCGCCAGCTCTTTTATTCAATTAATTAACCCCCGCCGAGAGGCCGAACAACACCAAAGGGGAAAAAACGACTGGCTACAAAGAGTTCTCTTTCTCAGGAAATGACACCAGACACTTTTCACAGGGCTTCTTTTATCAGCACCAAGTGAACATGACCTCTGAGAGAATCAGTGGCCTCACTGGATAGGTGTGTGTGTCACTGTGTGTGTGTCTGTGTGTATGTGTGTGTGTCTGTGTGTGTGTGTGTGTGTCGGTGGCAGTGGTGATGGAAAGTTTTAAAGAGAGGTCACCCCGTTTCCTTGCCCAGCGGCTTAACACGGGGACTTGCCAGTAAGTTCCTTACAAGTTTTTGGTAGTTGTCGTCAAAGAGTGCATGTGTATGGGGGTCATTAGGCACGCATCCGCTCGGTGGGGGCTGCTTTTGTAGTGAGCAGGGCAGAGTGACGTCCTGAGAGGTGTCATAAAAGCAGCTCATTAGCAGACCGCGTGGAGCAAGAAGGCAGGGCCCTCCCATAGGGCGGCGGACAGCAGGGGCCGAGGGCCACTTCCTACCAACCTGTAAACACACGCTCCTTTGTGTACATGTTTGAAATGTACATTCCTGTGTTTTGGTCCATGTGTGTTTGTGTGTGTGTGTGCGCGCTTTGTATTCTTGTGTGTGTTCGTGTGTGTGTGTGTGTGTGTGTGTGTGTGTGTGTGCGCGCGTGTGTGTTTGTGCTTTGTGTTCGTGTGTGTGTGTGTGTGTGTGTGTGTGTGCTTTGTGTTCTAGTGTGTGTATGGGTGTGTGAGTGTGTTCACTGCCTTTCTGCTTTTAATAGGGGATTCCTGGAAGGGAAGGAAGTGCCGTCCTGGAAAGACGAATGTGCAGATGTAAACACACACACACACACACACACACACACACACACGCATACACGAACAATTTATTGTCCCACTGGCTCATTTCCATGCACAGCCTTGTGTTGTACATGATAGATGGTAGATGGCCAGGTGTGTGGGTGTGGGTGTGTGTGTCTCTGTTTGTGTCCATGTGTTGTGTGCTTGTGTGTGTGTGTGTCTGTGAGTGTGCCTGTGTCTGTGTATGTGATTGTGTGAGTGTCTGAACATCATGCCACACCCATAGGCAAAGAAAAATGTGTGGCTGTGAATGTTTTGCTTCAGACTTCTGCATTAGCTGTGTGTGTGTGTGTGAGAGAGAGAGAGACAGAGAGAGAGAGACAGAGAGAGAGACTGTGTGTTTGTGTGATTGGCACACCCTTTTGTTATGCATGTTGCATAAGAGAGGTTGCCATAGTCACGGTTTCTTTAGCCTCAGCTGCTAACTGAAAGGTTTTAATTAAGGAGGGAAAGCTGGTCTTTAATAAACTCACATATGCATGCTTGCACTCGTTTACTAAGACCAAATGGCCATGGTTCCATCACAAGTCAGTACAGAGAGTATAGCACATGCTCATTGAGTGTATGTGTATTTGCGTGTGCGTGTGTTTGCGTGTGTTTGCGTGTGTGTATGTTTGTGTGTGTGAGTGTATGTGTTTGTGTGTGTATGTGTTTGTGTGTGTGTATGTTTGTGTGTGTGTGTGTGTGTGTGCACGTGTATGTGTGTGTGTATTTGTGTGTGTGTGTGTGTGTGTGTGTGTGCGTGTGTATTTTTGTCTGTGTATGTGTTTGCATGTGTGTGTGTGTGTGTCTGCGTACGTGTGTGTGTGTGCGTGTGTGTGTGCATGTGTGTGCGCATGTGTGTGCGTGTGTGTCCGCGCGTGTGTGTGTGTGTATCACACATTAGTGTGTACACCAGTGTGTGTACATGTGTATGTGTGAAGGGGGTATGTAGCTGTGTGTGAGTGGGTGTACTTGAGTCACTGTTATTGCCAACTCAGTCATACCCAGACTATGTTGTTCACTTTCTGGGAAACAATGTTCACTTTCTGGGAAACAATCGCCTTGGGACACGTGTGTGTGTGTGTGTGATTCTCACTCTCTGCCCTTAATGACTCAGAAGTGAACGCAGATTGCTGTGAACCTGTTGAACATCTGTGCATACGGCCATGCTGTCCTCCACACATGGTCCAGTCCTCCAGCCAACTGGAGATGATGGTAATAATTACTGCTGGAGAGGTTGTGCAACGGCTCTGTTGTGGGTTAGGATCCCCCTGTCATTACACCCCAGTGCTTTCCCTGGAGGAGTGTTTTATAAATAAATGACAAATGCCTACTTACAATGCGTTGCGACCAGCTTGTGTTTTCAACAGGGTGTGCTGCTGAGCTGCTGTTGAGATATATATATATATATATATATATATATATATAGATATATATATAGTAATCTCTTCCAGCCAAACTTTAAAGAAAAATTGAATTCTAAACTTTGGGAGCAGATGTGTTTCAGTGTTTTTCCACAGAAGTTAGCAGAAAGGTTGCTTCCCTGAACAGAGCAGAAAAAGGAGGAGGACAGGAATAAATTTAATTTAGCTCTCGACTGAACACTTTAACTGAGTTACAGCTGTTTTGCGTCACAGTGTGCGGTGTAGACTGGACTCTACATCAGCGCGACCTCTTCTGGCCATACTGTGGCGTTACAAATGTTTACAAGGCAATCCCTGCCGATAAAGATGTGGATGATCAGTGGGACCACAAACACCGTTACATTCTGGATGTGAACAATTACTGTTTTTGAGTGTTATATATGTATGACCAATTTTAGATTTATGTGTATCCCACAAATGTTCCCAGTGTCCTTACAGCCAAAAATGTTAAATAGGCAGTTCAGTTCTCACTCCGTTGTTTGGTTTAAACGGCATATACAAAGAGATACATTTCTGGCTGTGTAAAGATTAGCCTACATGTGGACTTTGAGTCAGAAATGGAATGTGGAGCACCTGTATATGGATGAAATAGTGAATGGTGTCGTGTCCATATAAGGCACGGTGGGTCAGCAGCTGCTGAAAGATTAACCTAGACGTTTTCTGTCAGGGGCGGGTTGTTAGGTAATAAAACAATATCACAGCCCTGAAAGCGAGACCGCTCACCAGTCTCGAAGCAGAGAGCGCACAGTCAACAGCGGCACTCCGCTTCTCAGCACATCGTGCGATCCTCTTACAGCCATTTGGTGTTTACCTGCACAAACTTTAGGCGCTTAAAGGTCTTGAAAATGACTACCATGTTCAGGTACCCCGTCTTTCCCGTCCTGCCGGGTGAGTTTCGATATTTTACTAGCATTGAGTAAATTTTCTTTTTCTTTTTCAAACCGTGTCAGAATGTTCTGTACATCGCGTACTAACTTTAGTCTGTTCTGACGATGGACT
>CM050208.1:16677500-16720000 GCA_027475355.1 Coilia nasus
AGAAACCATTGTTTCAGGCCATTGTTGCTTTCCCCAAGACATTCCCAACCAAAGACATTCAGTATCTCTCTCCAAATACCAGACCACAGAGCAGCCCATGACCTTCATACATCAGGCCACATTTTACCCAGCTATGTTAAATACATGAACATGAGAAGACCCATCGCTCCTGCACACATTCAATCATTACTGAGCACATTTTTTCAGAACTTACTAAGAATTTGGGTTGCACTTTATTTGAAGGTGTCTACATAAGAGTGACATGAGCCCTTTATAAACATTACATATATCCTGAAGATTAATGGTACTTCATTTATGTTTATTCATGTAAGTGTCATTCAGCTTTATGATGTTAAGTTAATTTTTTTTGGATGCAGACGTTGCAAAAACGGAATGCACTTTATGACAACAGGGTCATTCCGTGGAATACTAAAAGAGCCAGCAATGTCGGAAGTTGAGCAAAAGGCTTGTTCGCCAGAATTCCCAAAATGACCTGAAATTTCAAAGGGCTGTAGTTTTGGAGCTATTAGTGATACAGACTTAATATTTAAGATTTATACATAGGTTGGATGTACAAACAGCTGTGATTTTTTTCAGATTTTTTGGAGACGGTGACCGTCGGCCATCGTTCGATTTGACACGGAATGACCCAACAGTCATAAACATGAATGAAATGTCATTAATGTTCATAATGTGTGTCATGCCATGTTTATAAAGGGCTCATGTCACCGTTATGTAGACACCTTCAAATGAAGTGTAACCAGAATTTGCACTGAATAACTCTGCAACGAGTACTTTTCCCTTTCTTTGTTATCATTGGCCTGATGGTGTGTCTCTCACAGGGTGTTCTTGGCGCACCGCTGAAACTGATTCACAGGCCTCTCTCAGCTCGGCTTGGAGAGAATTCCTGGCCCCTTTCTCCTGTGTGAATTATGATCACATTGTTCCTGCCGTACCTCTGACCTGGCCAGGCGTGAGCGAGCGAGTGAGCGAGTGAGCAAGTGAGCAGGGGGACAGGGTGTGCTGGCGGGGCTCGTGTTGTCTGGGTCGTGCTCAGGGCAGGCACAGCAGCAGCAGCAGGAGTGGAGTGGTTGCATAACAGGCCCATCACGCAAGCTAACCAGCCAGCCAGCCAGGCAGCCCAGTCTGGCCCAGCCCAGCACGACAACAGCAGCGGCTGCAGCATCTGCTTTCAGCCTGCGTGTGCATATTTATGCATCTCTGCTCTGCTGATTTAATTCTTCAGAGAGCGCTAATGGCTTTGTGGACGGGGAGGGGACGGGGTGGAGTGTGGTGTGTGGGGGTGTATGGAGGGGTGTGAGCTGGATAGGGAGGGAGAGGTTATGATGTAATAGAAAAGAGAGGTAAAGAGTGGGGGAAAGACAGGGCGACTGTATTGTGAATTGCAGTAATGCCTTGAGATACGAGTTTAATCCATTCCATAACAGAGCTCGTATGTCAATCAGGTCATGTGTCAATTTTTTTTTAGTGTAATTAGAAACTGTTAAAATGATGCACAAACACGGACAACAAACTAGATACGTCTTTTCTGTATGTGTAACACTCGAGAAAGAACAAGAAGCTTGTTGTACTGATGCTTTACCCGTGCGCCAACTAGCGGCAGCTTCCTGAAGCACGACTCGCATCTCAGAAATTAACTCACGTCAGTCCAAAAATGGCCTAAGCTACCACTCGCATCTCAAAAAACTCGTGTGTTAAGCTACTCGTATCTCAAGGTATCACTGTACTTATTTCTGTATGTCTTGAATTAGACACATTTCTGAAGACACATTCTCAAAAGCAGCCCCCAAAACCCAGTGTAGCCAGAAATGCTCTGTGTGTTTAGTGGAGAACTGCTGGTGTTTTTGCTTAGTCATGCGATCTGACTCCTTAGTACAGCCTTTCCTGTCAGTCACTCTGAGGGCAAAACCCACATCAGGGAAAGGACTGGTCTCTCTGGTGCAGACTGTCCTCTAGTGCTTCACCCTATCAGCAGCAGTGCACATGCACAAAGCCCCATGGCAAACTTGCCCAGTCATCTAACGTCTATCGTTGGACTGGGTCCTCGAGCATACGTTCACTGGCAGATTACTCAGAGTGGCTCAATCAGGTTTGGAGATGAAGAGGGCCATAAATAGTTTGTTACGCAACTATCAATCAAATAAAATTGAAAGGGCCATTGCGAGTGGTTATGCACACAACTGTGTGTGTATGTGTCCTATGATGGTCTCTGGTTTGCATCAGTCCGTAATCCAGTCTAATTCACTCAGGGTTACCATAGTGGCGTTGTTGCCACGGAGACTGAAGTTGGCAGAGCAAAATGTTTTGGCTCCAGCTGGGATGGCATTTGTGTGTGTGTGTGTGTGTGTGTGTGTGTGTGTGTGTGTGTTTGTGTGTGTGTGTGTGTGTGTGTGTGTGTGTGTGTGTGTGTGTGTGTGTGTGAGAGAGAGAGAGAGACAGAGAGAAAGAGACATAGATAAAGACAGACAGAGAGGAAGAGAGAGAGAGACAGAGACATACATAGACCTTGACTGGTGCCAAATCACTCTGTGTTCTGTGTGAATTTTATTTGTACACACTGGACAAGTTTACTCAACAACTTCAGCAGGTAGCAAACTGAGTGTGCATTCACAGGTTCATTTCTTATATTGTAAGCACCAGTCTTTAGCTAATGTTTACCTTTTCCCTAGCAACCCAGATGCTAACATGTGACTGTTTGTCTGTTTGGCTTTGCAGGGGCTTGGCTCCTCTGAACAAACCCGAACTGCAGAAGGTGATGGAGAAACGGAAGCGGGACCAGGTGCTGAAGGCCCAGAAGGAGGAGCAGGAGGCCCACAAGAAGAGGTCCGACCTGGAGATAGAACTCATGAAGAGGCAGCAGAAACTCGAACAGGTAAACACAGCTTAGCCGAGGAGAGGGAATGCTAATGCTAACATACTTTGCTGATACTGATGCTAATTAGTGGCGTAGATGTAAAGCAGTTGACGCACTGTGCTGCATACAGTACGTTTAGGAAATTATTGTTTGCGATTGTGGTAAATGCCAAGGGTCATTTGATTTAAATGATAAATAAAAGGGGTCTGGATAGCCAGTTCAATTCTTGTATTTTGTGGTGTTAGTTGTCAGTGCAAATAATTCGTTTTCTGAATATTAAAGCACAAACCAATATGGCCTGTTTAACAATACACATAGTGAATTAATACTGTTCATTGAATAGGCAAGTAAAGGTACGGAAGCCGAGAGAGGCCATGGTCTCAATCATTTTTTTCCACCTTGTTATCCCGAGATAACTGGATAATTAATTAGAGATCTCGAGAAAACAGGCACCAAGACGTGAATGCTGACTTCGGGCTATTTCTCATTCTTTGTAAACGCAACTTTAGTCAAGAATGTCTGGAATGATCGATCACCTAATAAGGCAATATTTTGATCAGGGTTTGACACAGGCAGAGATTGCAGTCTTTTAATAAGGGATAATGTCAAAATCAGTCCGCGCCACCTCCGCAGAAGACTGGCCAGGCTTCGTTTCGACGGAGATACAGTGATCCAGCTGAGGTTGTAGGTTTTATCTCTAAACTTATGAACGGGCCAGGAGAATCCGACTAAAGTTGCGTTTACAAAGAATGAGAAATAGCCCGAAGTCAGCATTCACGTCTTGGTGCCGCTACCTGAATGACCCATAATCAATCTCTACATCATGAAATAATAGTTTTGTTTTCTCGAGATCATGAAATAATTGTTTTGTTTTCTCAAGATCACTGAATAGTTGTTTTGTTTTCTCGAGATCATTAGTTAATTGTGTTGTTTTCTCGAGATCTCTAATTAATTATCCAATTATCTTGGGATAACAAGGTGGAAAAAAAATGATTGAGACCATGGCCTCTCTCGGCTTCCGTATAAAGGTGATCAGTTTCAGCATATTCAGTTTTGGTAATCAGCTTTGCCTGTTGTTTGTAGCTGGAGCTGGAACAGCAGAAGAATGAGGAGGAGCAGGAGAACACGCCCGAGTTTGTGAAAATGAAAAGCAACCTGAGGAGAACCAAGCAGGAGGCGGAGGAACAGGAGCACACCACTTAGGGACTTGGACAGAGAGGCAACGTAGGAGAAGTCCTTAGGCACATGTCGGCATGGCAACTGGACTGCAGTCTGGGGGGATTTCCTGGTGTTCCTTACCCTGTGTCCCTGTGAAACCAGTGACTCTAGATTCAAGGTTCCTCTAAAAGGGGGTTTAACCAGTATTCACTTCACCTCTTTCACCAAACACTGGCTACGAGGAGGGGCAACCACACACACACACACACACACACACACACACACACACACACACACACACACACACACACACACGCACACATACACACACACACACACACACACACAGAGACATAAACACAGAAAACACAGGATAACTTGTTTGAACACAAATATACACAGTTACAGACATTCATGTGTACCTGTCACAGGCTGACTGGCTTTAGTGGACATGTACAGTGGAACAGATTTTTTTCTTTTCCTTGATGTTTATCTTAAGTTTTGAAAAGCCACTGAGAAGCTTATTTTTATGTTCTACCACGGAGAATTGCAAAGTGGACACTGGATGGACTTTTGAAGCTGCATTTGGCCAAAATATTGTACTTTTATTTATGTTCTGTATTGAAAAAAGGCTTGAGTCAGTGAGACCTCTCTTTTTTTATTTGTTTTTTTTTCCAACTGATGGCTTCTCTCCCATTTTGTGACTGTTCAAAGCTTAGCTTGTGGCACACCCATGCTATTGTATTTTTTTAAGTATTGTGTACTTTCTTAGCTAAAGCTCTTTCAAGCAATATTAGATTTTGGTGTGTGTGGGCGTGTATATTATTTTCTTTATACATATATATTTGTTGTTTTTTTTATGACAGAACAAAAAATAATATCTTTTAGTTGTATGTGTTATAGGTCAACAAGGTAAGAATTTTTCTCTGCCAGACCTCTTATTTTCCTGTGACTGAGCTTTGGGCATTTTGGGAAACAACCTTTGTTAAGTATTAAAGGGAAACAACCGCTTTGGCTAACCTAAACCCAGCCACATTATATAATCTTTTTCTTTTAATAAATGTTATTTTACCATGTTACTAATGAACACACGTGTTCCCTATGTCTCATGTGTGCAGTGAAGATATTTTAATAGTTTTGGGGAGTTTTTGTTAATCACTGTGTGTGTGTGTGTGAGTGTGAGTGTGAGTGTGTGTGTGTGTGTAGAGAGAGTAGCAGAAAGTGAGGATGCAGACACAATGATAGTCATTCATTACATCTACCCAATACATTCCACTTAGCAGATGCTTTTATCCAAAGCGACTTACAACAGAAGACACAAATCAAACTACAAATATGCAGAGAATATCCATGGTTTGTCTATCAGACTAGACAGGAGAATTGGATTGGTTCACAGCAGCAGATTGCTAAGTCTAATTGCTGTGCCCTGTTGCATTGGGTGAGGATGTAACAACAGGAGATTCAAATGACCCTTGTTTTAAACAAATCAAACAGTATTTTTAGTAGTCATAAGTTCCAGGAGGACAGGATGCCTCTGCAGTTATATTAGTTTATGGATGTAAACATTATGCAACTTGTGAAAATACCCAAAGTATAAACCAGAGAGTTTAACTGAGCCCAAGAGAAATGATTTTCTTTCACACACAGTTAATTTGCTTAGCAATGCATTTGTCAGTTACTGCAATGTCACCCATGTTTCATTCAATAGCTGGAGGTATTGTAAGTATTTTTGGCATGACACAGTTTTCCTATGGTAAAGCACAGCAGTTTTTGTTGTAATCAATCTAAATAATTTTGTGATGCGAGGATGATTTTAAGACGAGTCAGAGCAGAGGGGAAGCTGACCAATGATAACACAGACTGTATAACCCCATTTAGTCATGATTTTTTGGCTTGCATACATTTGTTTTGACAAGATATTAACATTTGTGCCAAATTTGGAACACATGACTCAAGGCATTGCTAAGATATACAAATGTTAGCATACAAAAAATTACTTTCATGGCCACACAAGAACTTTGATCTTTGACCTTTGACATCCAAAATCCTTAAAGTTCATTTCAGCATTTGATTAAATTTGACGCACATACCTTGGATGTTACAGAGATATGGTATTCAAGAGAATGGCACATTCAAGGGATCACAATGTCCTTGAACTTTGACATCAATGTTAATCTGTGTATCTTTAAGAAGAAGTGAAATGTTTTGTGTCAAATTCGAAGCATGCCCCTCAAAGCATCCTTCACTGACCTTAAATTTTGATGTGACCTCCATCAGTGATTTGACCTCCATCAGTGCATGCATTCCTCCATCAGTGCATGGAAAGAAGAAATCTTCAACACTCAAACAGGCATACTGACAACTGACAACTACTAACAATAGGCTAACAAGCAAATGCGTTATATAAGTAACCAACTAACAAACAGGGTGATCAACAGCGTCATGGGAGGAGGATTTCTGTTGTTGGTGCTGACATGAGTATACCCAAATATGCTACACACAACATACAGTGCAAAAATGACTTCATTCTACTTAATCCTCTGATTTATGGGCCTTTGGCTGTACAGCCATGGCACAGATGCATACACGTGTCAGATTGGCAGGCAAACCTTAGATTGGGGATCCTGGAAAGGTCCAGAACAGAAAACAACAACCATATATTGGCTTAAAAGAAGCTTGATCAGCCATTGAATGACTTCACTAAACTGTGTACCAACTCTGCATCAACATTTCATCTGCAAACACCCATACATATTTAGAATAAATTCAACTTTGCCTGTAAATATTGATGGAATGGTTTACACCAGTATACACAGGCCTCAGGCATAGTCTACAGCCTGCACTCACTTGGGAGAACACTGAGAACACTGCTGAACGCATCAGGTTTCCTGTGAGGAAAGTAACCTTAAACAATAGGCAATAGGTAAACATCCTTACTTTGATAAAGAGAGCTTTTATTTGTGTATATGAAAATGGGGAGGCACAGTTACAGGCTACAAAGACTGTAACACAGTAAGAATGTGGAGATCAATACATTTGTAAAATTACAATGGTGAAATAAATACATGTTTAAGGATCTGTTCATTCTGATTGTTTACAGGTAAGGAATATCTTGTAGTCACAGGCTATAAAGACTGATGTTAAACAGATAAGACTGTAGAAATAAATGCATTCATAAATTGCGATGTTAAAATAAATAAATAATATTCTTGCAGTTATTACATCTTTGAGGATCTGTGTATTTTGACTGCTTACAGGTAAGTCATATCTTCTTGCCTGCATTATTTGGAGCCATCTTACTATGTATACATAGGCCTATAAATACTGCCTATGACCACTACAACTCACAATAACTTGGGAAAATAACATATGAATGTTGTAGACCTCCTAACATGATGTTTAATGAATGCATTATTGACAAACTTCCCTGAGATCCTCGGGGGTTTGTAATGTGTGACCACTTTGACTCAGAAGAATGGGGATGTTGTGAAGACCACATTGGTACTATTGAAGACACTTGCACATTAATTGACAGATAATTCTAACCAAAGCTAACCAAAGTGAATAGTTATTCAGAATCAATTTATTATTCCTCAGAAACTTCACTAAGTATTTACTTTTTGTATAAATAGCAACAGGGAAAGCATCTTGCATGTTTTTTCATTACTACTAAGAGCGAGGTGCTGTGATGTCTGCATTTCTATCAGGAGGTGTTAGAGCGCCCCCCATACCCTCACTTTCCACAACACAGGTTAGGACAAAAACAGAAAGAGAACTAAACAATGACAGGAAGTGATGCGTAAATGGTGGAAAACAGGAGCACGTGGCGTAACAACATGACAAACAAACAAAAAGCACATGGCCCAGAAAAACAGTCACAAACCCACAGACCATACACAACAAAAATACACCATCAGACACAGACTCAGTTTTTATTTTTAATAGGTTCACCAAAAGAGTCGATCTATTGATACCCTGTCCACTAGACTATTAAAGTGTTTAGGTAACACTTTATTTTACAGTTCCTTTTTTTAGTGCATGGACCACAGGTGGAAAATCAACTTTGCAAAATGTGGACCTTTACCAGGCACTGACAAAGAAATGGTAAAATTCACCAGCCACTCAACAGTAAATTATTGATTTTTGTCTGAAATCTACCAGCCACTTAGATTTAATCAGCATTTGGCTGGTGGCTGGTGCCAAGTTGCATTCCTGGTATGTACGTGTAATAACACGTAATATTATGTACTTACACCATACATACCTAACACTACCCTTGACCATGCGGTACAGTGTAAGTACATAATGTTACACATTGTGACACACTTTGTTACCCTGTACCTAAATGATTACTTAATTGCAACAGGGACAGTTTTTTTGTATGTTGTACCACTGGTAAGGACATAGAACAAAGCTTTAGTGTTGCATTAGTGCTGCTTTAGTGCTGCATTACTGTCTTTGGCTATTACCATATTAAATTAATGCTACATTAATACTACTAAACTAATACTAATACCACTACACTACTAAATTAATACTAAATTATTCTACATAGCCACCAATGGCAGTGATACATAATTCATAAAATTATTCACAAAAAATAGATACCAAATTCAAGCTCATTATTAATTGCAGTTACTCTGTGTGGTTTGTTGCAGAGGCTGCAGTGCCACAGAGACATTCACTGGTATGATCTTCAGGGGACTTTGCTCACAGTAATTACTGAAGTATGGAAAGATTCTCTCTGTGAAGGTGTGACTGAATGTGTGCAGAGGTGTGTTAGCAATGGGGTCTGAAAACGACACGGACCCCCCATCCCAGTCAAGGTGCACTCTTATCCTCTGGAGTGTGGGGCTCACCACAATGGGAGTAGGGGGGTCGATGGAAGAACTCGCCCCGTATTCGCCATTGTAGTAGCCCACGCCCCAGACACCACTCCTAAACAACGTCTCACCCTTCCGCTGGACGGACTCGTTCGTTACCCCCAAAGCCCAGAGGGTGCTGTCTCCCACCTCCACATCCCAGCAGTGCTTGCCTGAGGTGAAGCCCTTAGAGCCCAGCACAAACTCCCAATAATCAAATCTCTCAGGGTTGTCAGGAACCTGTTGGCCCTTGTCTTTGTAACTGAGAGTGGTCAGATCATTAGAGAGGAAGACACATGGATTAGCTGTGTTTGGATCCAGAGTCACCGGGCCTGAAACCACAGAAGAAGAAGAGAGACTGCAGAGAGGAACAACAGGTGGGTGTGAAGAAATGAAGAGAGAAGATTTGGCACTACAAACAGATATCCTAGTTAATAACTAATGCTCTAGTTTTGTTTGTTAGCTTCAGGTTTTAAGGAGCAAAAAACAAAGCTCAAAATACACTAGTCTCTAACACATTAAGTCCCACAATTTGGACATACTCACTGTATTGAACTATGTCTTGCATCTTCTTCCAGATTCTGAACCTCAGATTTCCGAGATACTTTGCCACATTGAGCAGGGCTCCAGGAATTGGTTCTGGATCCGGGAGTGTGCACTGGATTCTGGAATGACACCAATGGGTTAAACCTGGCATGTTTTTGGCTTCTGTGTCATGATGACAATAACATTGGACAGGATACTCACTGCTTTGTTAGGCCACTGTAGTTCTGCAAAACAAACATTAAGGTTTCAAGTCAAAATAGTAAACTATAACAAAATCACTCACAGACCAGGTATCATTCAGGTATTATTCTAACCTGGTTTTATTTGTATTTTCCAGGTCAGGACATTATGATATACATACATGATATATTCGTCTTAAAGCAAACATAGTAGTTGCACTTTACCTTTAAAAATGTGATATCTTTCCCATCCATTTCTTTTTCAATGGTTTTAATAGTGTCTAACAGACTCAGCATGACTTTGTTGATCTCCTCAGTTTTTTTACTCATCATCTGACTTTTAAGCTCTTCCTCGTCCTTAAGCACAGCCAGGCTGGCAGCCTCTTCATCCTGTAGAAACCGATGAAGCCTCTCAAACTCCTCCCTTATCTGCTTTTCTGTCCGCTTGGCCTGGCACTTCAAGGGGAAAAGGAAATGAAGAACAACAATGTAAGTGGCAAATCCTTTTTAAAGTAGCTAAAACTTTGTTTTGCCTCACCTTTACATGTTTTGCTGTTTGGTCAAATAATACTTTGGCCTCTCTGTAGGTCTTCAGCTTCACCTGTAGGGGCTTAAGTTTGCACTTGAGTTCCTCCTAAGGTGAGAGCCATGAGTTACTTCCTGCTGATTCTATCAGTCTGTCTCTTTGCTTATATGTAAACAGAAACAGTGACGTTGCCCTAGTTTCAGTCACAACCATCAATAATAAACACTAAACCACGAAGGACAGTGGGTCAGAGGTGAATTCGAGAAAAGATACACTTTGAGCACATGAACACATTTTGGACATTTAGCTAATTTATGTAAATGTCAATGAATAAATTCTAAATAATTCAATTCAACACTCATTAAATAATAAGTGTTTACGAAAGATTCTCTCACCTTGAGATCCATAGCTGCCTCATCGATAGGCTGAAAGGTATGGTTACTATGTTTTCTGGAGTCCCGACACACCACACACACAGGCTGCTTGTCTTCCAAACAGAAGAGTTTGAGTTTCTCGCTGTGTATACTGCACAGCCCCTCCATTTCGCCTGTGGCCTCCTCTCCCACCACCAACTTGCATGGAGACTCTGGATTTGAGAGCCCCGCAGAAGCTCTCTGAGCCCTTTCCTTTAAGAGGGCCTCACATAAGTTCTTCAAGACGAGGTTAGTGGCTGGTGCATTCCTGGAGGACCTCCTCCGACACACGGGGCATTCACGGATCCCTTTCTGTTTCCAGAACTGCTGCGCACAAGCTCTACAGAAACTGTGGCTGCATAGAAGGATGACGGGGTCCCTGTAGATGTCACAGCACACAGGGCAGGAGAAATCGTCCTCTGAGAGAGACGTTCTGGAGGCCATTTCCACCCAAAACGCATGAAACCCTCCTCTGATGTTGTACTTACGGTTAGCCTTTCTCTTCTCTGGTTATATAGGTCGACAGATGAACTTGATTGACGGGTTTTTTCCAAATGTTTATCCAAAACACAGGTGAGCTGAAGGTGGAGCCTGAGGAAAGGGCTTCAGTTGTTTCACAAAGCATGTGTGTTTATTTTCTTTCCTTATTCGCACGTCAACAGGAAATGTTATATTTATCTTTGTAAACAATATTGTAGTATACAATGGTGAAGTATTTTGGTGACACATGTATAAGCCACTAGACATGTATTAAAAAATGATTTTAAGCGGTCATTAGTTCAAAGCTGGCAAACACATGGGTAGGCTAACATGCGGTTATATTATAGAGTGTTTAGGGAGGATCAAAGATCTTTGGTTATATGCTGCTTGGAAGATGACTAAAACGAATAAATACATTGGCAAATTCTCAAAAATGATTTGGGATCTAAGCCTTGGTCCTTTTACAGTTTTTCTCAATTGGTTTGGTACATTTCTCACATCAGAATTGAAATTCTCAAAAGTTCTTGTTCAATTGTCACATCATCATGCCATTTGTGCAGATGAAAAAGGCAATTTCTCATTGCATTGAACAAATTGCAAATGCTTTTGTCCATCCATGCAAATGATTGTGTACAATTCTCAGTTTTTTCGTACATTATCAATTGCTTTTGTCATGCTAATCAAAATGCTTTGTTATGGGAATCTATCAAATAGTCTCACTCCTCAAAACATTTAGGCTATAGTTCATCATATAAGTCTTAACATGCAAAATGATTGACCAAGCTATCATAACATGTCAAGCACATTTCTATACATTTCCATAAGACATTTGTAAATATGATCTAAATTGGTAAATTTCTTGAATCTAGACTTTTTCTAATGAAGAGAGTTGAGAAACCAATGATCAACAGTTTTCTGAATGAGCTCAAGGGAGCATCTCATGAACAATCTACTGGAAAGTATATAACCAGAGCACAATACAAAGTTACAATGTTTGACAATAGAAGGACAAGAAAATGGACAACAACAGGGAGAAGGAGAGGAAGAGGGGTGAGGCTGCATGGTGGAGGATTTGGAAGAGGATGGATTAGGCACTCCAGAAGATGCTATCCACGCTGCCGGTGTCACGTGGGTGAAAATTTGTGGCCTGACAGACGAGAATGTGAAGAAGCTGAAGATCAGGATAAGGATTTAGAATTTAGGGAGATGTTCATATTTTTTGTTTACTCACTGTATGACCTATGTTTATATTTTTGACCTATGTTTACTTACTGTATTTTACCTTTGTTCTGTCCAGTACTGTCTTTTTTTTCCTTTACGCACTGCAATGTCAATGTTTGCCAATAAAGAAGTCATTCTGCAAATGTGAATCTTGTCTTTTACAATCAATCAATCTTATACATTATATGAGGTGAAATGTACACTTGTCATCCCACCTAAACCACATTTTACATCAAAATGTCCCTTCGAAGTGCACTATTCAATTGCCAACATGACTAATGAATTTGACTGTCTTTTCCGTACACAGTGACACAATGACTAAACATTCTGATGGCACTGACACGTATATTGACACAAAAACTTGCTTTTGAGGGATGAACTAAGCATTTTGAGCAAGAGACTGGCTTTTGCAGGTGATCCACAGTGTTTTGCCATTTGTCCAAACTGTTTTGAGAAATGCACTCGATCTTCTGCAAATTGCAAGAAAGATTCGAAAAATGTACCAAAGCGATAGAGAAAAACTGTAAAGCCAATACTACAGTTTACCACAGCATTTATTATAGATTACGATAAATTACTATAGTTTACTGGTATACTAGTGTGGTATTTACTATAGAAATTACTATAGGTTGTGTTATGCTATAGTGAAGAGTAAAAAAAGTTTAGCATAGTTTAGTATTGTGTATCACATATTTACTATAGTACATACTATAATGTATTTCCTCAGCTGAACTGTTAACTGAGCACATGTGAGATGTGACATATTGTATTGAACATTAGATCACCAACAACCTGACCTAATGTAACGTTCAGTGTAAATAGGTGGTGGATGCATAACAGCCTGGTGCTCTCCATGGGTAATACAGGGAAAACGATAACAGATTTGGACAGCAGGGGGAAAATAACTTAAACGACAGCTCCCTCTTGTGGTAGAGCTGTGTCATAATAAATAGGCCATCCTGCTGTATTAGGCTACTGGGCCTAGGGCTGGGCGATATGGCTGAAATCTGTATCACGATATAAGTGTTTCATATCGGTCGATATCGATAATTATTGAAACATTGTGTGACCTATTTAAAAGTAACAGGAGGGAAAAATCTATTCATTTTTATTTTTTTAACTTAACCTTCTTCTGACAGGCAATAAGCATTCAGGCAAAATGACTGTCAAAACACGTTCAATGTTACGATCACAATGAAAACTGAGTGATCCGAGAAAGCTCCGGCTGTCTGAACAATGTGAACACATTAGGATAAGTGGTTTTGATAAAGTGGTATTGTATCATTGAAAATATATCGATATGGCGATATAGTGTCAAATACATATCGATATAAATATTACGATACGATATTACGATAATATCGATATATCGCCCAGCCCTAACTGGGCCCCTGCTCTGCACATTACATATGGAATACAACATGTTTTTTTATTTATTGCCTTGATAAATTATGAAGTTGGATCAAAAAGCCATGAACTGTAGGCTACCCAAACAATGTGCCGAAATGTAAGCTAGGGAAGCTGATCTACCAGCTGTCTGTCAGTTTGGTAAGAGAACAGGAAGTATAACAGATCTTTGAAAAGGTAAGCAAGATGAATAAAGCAGAATGGCAGGTTGAGGCATTACTCTCTACTTATAGGCCTAGTGGTTATGATCAAGCCAATAGTTTTTACTTGGACAACGCAATGAAACTGTGATTGTCAAGTACACCTGATGCTAAATGTCCTTCCTATTTCTGGTTCACCCAACTTCCTGACCTCACTGTCGATGTGGAAGTATTTTCTATTTTCTGTTTGGGGACATTCATGCCATTTAAACAGATTTTTATTTTTATGTGTTGTTGTGGATTCTGTGTTGAAGGGATCACCTCACAACTCTTAGCTGGTATTTGTACCCTCTTACCATTTAAAATGTAGCCTAGGCTATGTGTAAACAAACCTCTTGTTTTAGGCAGCTGTTGTTGGCGACTGGTATAGGCTTCTGTCCATTAAGCAAACACTGCTTGACCACAGTAGAGCTTTTCCAGCACTAACTGTAATTGAGGAGGAATGTGAAACAGAAACAGAAGGGGAAAGCCACGAGGAGACAGTGGTCGTTTCCAGTAAATGGGAAGGCCCCTATAAAGCAGAGAGAGAGTTATATCAGAGACATATTAAGACAGAGAATATTTCTTCTTCTACTTTCGTTTTTGACACCAGTACAAAGTAGGCTAGATAGTTACCATAACAGTTTGTCGAGATTATTTATACCCAGAGTTATCAGCTGGCCTGATAACGATTCACAACATGACTTATTTACTCGTGTTTATGTTTCCTTCTGTGATTGGCATGGCAACATTGTTTCTTAATTTAAGATGTCCATCTCATCATTGACAAAGTCTTGCCAGTGGTCTACATATTTCTGACTGTTTCAAACCAGGTGATGAGTTAGCATTAAAAGTTAGAGTAGCTGTGTGATGTAATGTGAAAGTCACAAGCAATTATTTGTTCTTCTGATAATTTTTTTAACAGTGAAGGTAATTGGTGTGTTAAACAACCATCTTTGTTAAAAGGGATGGCACAGTTCTTAACACCAACTATGTTGTGCTCCATCGCACTGGTTGTGTTAAAAAATGTGTTGTTTGAAAACATCCTGAGGGTGTAACTCCAAAGTGGGGAAACATTAATTATATTTAAAAGGAGGTATCAGACTGTAGTTTTTGTATGCTGTTTATTAAAATTAACAGGGACAAACAGGCATTAGGTACATGGTCAAATGTGTTGCTGAAAAAATGTCATTGGCATGTGTGTAAAAATAGTTCCCATGAATGTAATAGGTTACTGTAAGATTCATGTGGTATATCAGATGTTGCACGGTTTTTTCATTTTGCATTCACGATTATTTCCATGTTCTCTTACTGTCCAGACAGGGACCCAACGCCTTGCCGTACCCCCTTTACAACCACCTGTGAGCTCCTGGATATGTCTTTCACACCTGTTACAACTTCATCCGTCACAGACTTTGTGAAGGTGCCCAGCGCGGCTTCCAAAGCCTCTCCTGTACTGTTAGCAGAGCAGGCTTCAATTACGGACCTTTGCAGACCTTTGGTCACCCCTTTCGTAAGACCCACTGAGGCATTCAGCACTGCTTGGCTCAAGTCTGTCGAGCCTGCCATGACTGTGCCGATGGCTGAGAAGAGGTTTCTTCCTCCCTCCTCATCTTCCTCATTCTCTTCCTCTCCGATGGCAGTCTTCACGATGTCAGTCACTCCATCCGTCACGCTGTACACCACCTCCCCCAAAGCGCTCCACAGCGACATGGTAATCTCTCACTTTTCTCTGTCTCTCGTCTCTCACTGCTGTCTGCCTTTCTCCAGATATCTCCAGATATCACTCTTCACACTGTAAACAAAACTTTGGGACAAAGAGATTCCAATTACTCGCCTGTATTTCCCATGGGTCGTTATGTTGATTAAATAATTAACTTTACTACAGTACAGTACTACAGAGAAAGATATTGCTTCTTAGGGCTGTCTGACTTCCTATGTTGAGCTGTTTTTTTTTTTACTTTTTAGGAGAAACAATAAAAATTGGGTAAGATCTAGCCTTTGTCTACTACTTAAATTAGACTTCTAAGAAACAAGGTCCATCCTGATATTAGTCCAATCTAAGTTCGAAGTAGGACCCGAAATTACTCTTTAAAATATATTTTTTTCTCATTGGTGGGATTTAGGAGAAACTGGTCAAAAGTCAATAGATCTTATTCATAGACAAAGATAAGACTGTAAGGAGTAATATTTTTCTCTAGGTGTATTCAAGTTCCAGGAAATCAGATACTTGGAGTAACATCTGTACAGGTTATACATTTTAAGTTATATAAACCTGTCCCTGTATTATTTGTAGTTTACACAGAATACACACTGCACAGGAGAACAAACAGGGAAAAATATGTAAAATAATGTATTTAAAATGTATAAAAACTCCTACCTAAAGTAATCCAGGGGATGGTTTGACTGAATGAGTTGAGTTGAGTTGAGTTGAGTTGAATCACAGTTCCTGCATGAGTCCAAGCACAGCTTGTCACTTGTACTTATAGGAGGCAGGCGTTGGGAGGGGTTTAGGGCAAAGATCATGAGACAGATGCGTATATTCATTTCAGGGCTGTCTTAGCACGTCTGTGTGTGTGTGTGTGTGTATGTGTGTGTGTTAGTGATACAGAGAGAGGGCATTAACACACAAGAGAAGACATTAAATCCAAAGGTCAGGCAAAGTTTGAAACATTCTGTTAGGATGATCACTGGATCTGGATCACCAGAAACCTAAAGTAAAAGTGCTAAGTAGGCTGTTGTGTATGGCCCTATCCCAGCAGAGATGAACCCCCTTGGCAAGCTGATAGTTTTGCACAGGAGTGATTGTTTGTAACTACTCAAATGGCATACACTGGATTTCCCCTCAGAATAGGTTTATTCCAGAATGTTCTGTCCTTTAGGGATCAAGCCATGAATTACTAATTTCCACCGAATATTAACTTCTTTTCAGTTATGCTTCTTTCAAAGCATTTCTCCTATCCACATGTACACAAAGCCTGTTCTGTCTAAAACCTCTCAAAGGCATATTTGTGGAAGCATGCAAAAACATCTCAAAGATGTGAGACCCAACACATCTCTGATATCCCCTTTCATACAGACAGAGTTGGACAATGAGAGTAACAAGGGACAGCACAAATCAGTCAACTTTCTCTCTTTGCTTTTACTTTTGGTTTTACTTTTATTGCAAGACTTGGAACTGTAATATAACTTTATCTGTAGATAATAATAGCTAATGTCAGGGCACGCTCATCTAGAAGGTCACTCTGGATAATGACTGTTTGCAAGAGTTTAAATTCATAGTTCACCAGAGGTGTTAGAATAGATGATTTTGAGTTAACCCATTTCAATGAATAAAAAAGGTTTTCATTTAATGGATTGTTTTGGTCATGTTTTATTTTGATGGCCCTATAGCTGGCCATAGAGGCTGTGACCATTAGTAAACCATCTGTGGAAAGTGTGTCTTGTTAAGGTTAAGTTTAGAGGTTTGGTTTTAATTAAGGTGATAACTTAGTAAACAATAAGCAAAATGAAACTGAATGTCAACAAACCTCCTGTAAGTTCTCTATGGATAACCTATCCAAATCAAGTCTCATTAGGGTTCCAATTGTTTCATTGAGAATATATAAGCATTGTCTGTATTTCTTCTTTTATGCTGCGGTCTGAGGGCTGAGGAGGAGTAGAGATAAGAACCCTAGCCTGATAAAACAATGCTGAGGCTATCTTGTGTCCCTAACACTGAAGTATGGCACATCCCCATTAGCAAATTACAACTGAACATTTTTAGCACGTCAATCAGTATTGGCAAAGACACACATACAAACACATTCTTATTTAATTTCTGCAGTTTGCAAATGTGTGTGGAGAGTACTATTAGAAGTAATTAGGTTTCAGCAAATGAAAAATTTGAATGGTAATTTGTTTATTGATATACACACACTTAACTGTGGTTAACATACCTGTAGTCATCATAGCATGCACACTCAGACACAGTATTCACTCAGAACTAATCCAGCCATCTTGTCAAGCTTAATTTCTATACCAACTTTCATGTCTTTCATTCCATTAAAAAAAAGTTACACCTTTACAACATTTAAAAGCACTTCCGTTAACTTTCAAAAGATGGCCTGGTATGCCAAAAGATAGCCGTCATTGTACATGTACAACCTTCTGTCTACAGGGTTGTAGTGCAGATTGGCTACCCCTGCTGCCACCTTCTCCAGGGGCAAAGCCAAGGAATTGTCCTCGTGTCCTGTGGCGGTGTCAAATGCGTAGAACACCTCCTCTCGGTAGGTGTCCACATAGCGCGTGGCGTAGAGCACCCCGCACACCATGAAGGCGCTGGTGGCGGACTTCTTGAACAGGTGCGTCTTCCAGGTGTGCGTGACGTTGAGCGACTCGCTGTCCAGCAGGCTCACCACCAGGTTGCCGTGGTTACTCATGGTGGTGTAGATGACCCACAGGCCTTGCTCGTCCGCGGACAGGTTGATGTCGGACCAATCACGGCACGTGTAGTAACAGTAGGGAAACTTATTGTTGAAGCCGGCATCAGGGAGCATCTTCCGCACCGTGGCCTTGGTCTTGAGGTCATACCGACACAGCTTCCCCGTGTTGTAGCACTCGTAGAAAACAGCTTCTCCGTACAGCATGGTGCCCGGGCCCTGAATGGCATTGGTGTGGGTGTTAGACGGTGCCACGGGTTCGTCCTTGTAGTCCTTGAAAGCCATGAAGTCGCTGAAGGACTTTGTATCTTTGTAAACAATATTGTAGTATACAATGGTGAAGTATTTTGATGAGACATGTATAAGCCACTAGACATGTATTAAAAAATGATTTTAAGCGGTCATTAGTTCAAAGCTGGCAAACACATGGGTAGGCTAACATGCGGTTATATTATAGAGTGTTTAGGGAGGATCAAAGATCTTTGGTTATATGCTGCTTGGAAGATGACTAAAACGAATAAATACATTGGCAAATTCTCAAAAATGATTTGGGATCTAGGCCTTGGTCCTTTTAAAGCCAATACTACAGTTTACTACAGCATTTATTATAGATTACGATAAATTACTACAGTTTACTAGTATACTAGTGTGGTATTTACTATAGAAATTACTATAGGTTGTGTTATGCTATAGTAAAGAGTAAAAAAAGTTTAGCATAGTTTAGTATTGTGTATCACATAGTACATACTATAATTTATTTCCTCACCTGAACTGTTAACTGAGCACATGTGAGATGTGACATATTGTATTGAACATTAGATCACCAACAACCTGACCTAATGTAACATTCAGTGTAAATAGGTGGTGGATGCATAACAGCCTGGTGCTCTCCGTGGGTAATACAGGGAAAACGATAACAGATTTGGACAGCAGGGGGAAAATAACTTAAACGACAGCTTCCTCTTGTGGTAGAGCTGTGTCATAATAAATAGGCCATCCTGCTGTGTTAGGCTACTAGCCTACTAGTAACCTACCCGGGTGGCATAGTTGGGCCCCTGCTCTGCACATTACATATGGAATACAAAATGTTTTTTTTATTTATTGCCTTGATAAATTATGAAGTTGGATCAAAAAGCCATGAACTGTAGGCTACCCAAACAATGTGCCGAAATGTAAGCTAGGGAAGCTGATGTACCAGCTGTCTGTCAGTTTGGTAAGAGAACAGGAAGTATAACAGATCTTTGAAAAGGTAAGCAAGATTAATAAAGCAGAATGGCAGGTTGAGGCATTACTCTCTACTTATAGGCCTAGTGGTTATGATCAAGCCAATAGTTTTTACTTGGACAACGCAATGAAACTGTGATTGTCAAGTACACCTGATGCTAAATGCCCTTCCTATTTCTGGTTCACCCAACTTCCTGACCTCACTGTCGATGTGGAAGTATTTTCTATTTTCTGTTTGGGGACATTCATGCCATTTAAACTGATTTTTATTTTTATGTGTTGTTGTGGATTCTGTGTTGAAGGGATCACCTCACAACTCTTAGCTGGTATTTGTACCCTCTTACCATTTAAAATGTAGCCTAGGCTATGTGTAAACAAACCTCTTGTTTTAGGCAGCTGTTGTTGGCGACTAGGCACTATAGGCTTCTGTCCATTAAGCAAATACTGCTTGACCACAGTAGAGCTTTTCCAGCACTAACTGTAATTGAGGAGGAATGTGAAACAGAAACAGAAGGGGAAAGCCACGAGGAGACAGTGGTCGTTTCCAGTAAATGGGAAGGCCCCTATAAAGCCGAGAGAGATATCAGGGACAGGTAAACACATCGTGTTACTTTCTTCTTCTACTTTCGTTTTTGACACCAGTACAAAGTATTTATACCCAGAGGTATCAGCTGGCCTGATAACGATTCACAACATGACTTGTTTACTCGTGTTTATGTTTCCTTCTGTGATTGGCATGGCAACATTGTTTCTTCATTTAAGATGTCCATCTCATCATTGCCAAAGTCTTGCCAGTGGTCTACATATTTGTGACAGTTTCAAACCAGGTGATGAGTGTGCTGAATCTTTCATATACTCAATGTTTTTTTGTAACTACAACAGAAATATGTGGGAAAAACTGGGTGAAACTTGAAAAAACTGTGTTTTTATGCATTTTGGGTATTTTTAATGATATTATTTAAAAATAATGTGTGTTACATTTATATTTATTTATGGCATGTTTTTTTTTAACAGTGAAGGTAATTGGTGTGTTAAACAATCATCTTTGTTAAAAGGGATGGCACAGTTCTTAACACCAACTATGTTGTGCTTCATCGCACTGGATGTGTTAAAAAGGAGGGTGTAACTCCAAAGTGGGGAAACATTAATAATATGTAAAAGGAGGTATGAGACTGTAGTGTTTGTATGCTGTTTATTAAAATTAAACAGCATTTGCATTAATTAGCATTAGGTACATGGTCAAATGTGTTGCTGAAAAAAATGTCATTGGCATGTGTGTAAAAATAGTTCCCATGAATGTAATTGGTTACTGGAAGATTGGACTGATGTGGTATATCAGATGTTGCACGTTTTTTCATTTTGCATTCACAATTATTTCTATGTTCTCTTACTGTCCAGACAGGGACCCAACGCCTTGCCGTACCCCCTTTACAACCACCTGTGAGCTCCTGGATATGTCTTTCACACCTGTTACAACTTCATCCGTGACAGACTTTGTGAAGGTGCCCAGCGCGGCTTCCAAAGCCTCTCCAGTACTGTTAGCAGAGCAGGCTTCAATTACGGACCCTTGCAGACCTTTGGTCACCCCTTTCGTAAGACCCACTGAGGCATTCAGCACTGCTTGGCTCAAGTCTGTCGAGCCTGCCATGACTGTGCCGATGGCTGAGAAGAGGTTTCTTCCTCCCTCCTGTTGATCATCATCTTCCTCATTCTCTTCCTCTCCGATGGCAGTCTTCACGATGTCAGTCACTCCATCCGTCACACTGTACACCACCTCCCCCAAAGCGCTCCACAGCGACATGGTAATCTCTCACTTTTCTCTGTCTCTCGTCTCTCACTGCTGTCTGCCTTTCTCCAGATATCTCCAGATATCACTCTTCACACTGTAAACAAAACTTTGGGACAAAGAGATTCCAATTACTCGCCTGTATTTCCCATGGGTCGTTATGTTGATTAAATAATTAACTTTACTACAGTAAAGTACTACAGAGAAAGATATTGCTTCTTAAGGCTGTCTGACTTCCTATGTTGAGCTTTTTTTTTTTTACTTTTTAGGAGAAACAATAAAAAATGGGTAAGATCTAGCCTTTGTCTACTACTTAAATTAGACTTCTAAGAAACAAGGTCCATCCTGATATTAGTCCAATCTAAGTTCAAAGTAGGACCCGAAATTACTCTTTAAAATATATTTTTTTTCTCATTGGTGGGATTTAGGAGAAACTGGTCAAAAGTCAATAGATCTTATTCATAGACAAAGATAAGACTGTAAGGAGTAATATTTTTCTCTAGGTGTATTCAAGTTCCAGGAAATCAGATACTTGGAGTAACATCTGTACAGGTTATACATTTTAAGTTATATAAACCTGTCCCTGTATTATTTGTAGTTTACACAGAATACACACCGCACAGGAGAACAAACAGACAATGTGTAAAATAATGTATTTAAAATGTATAAAAACTCCTACCTAAAGTAATCCAGGGGATGGTTTGACTGAATGAGTTGAGTTGAGTTGAGTTGAATCACAGTTCCTGTCCAAGCACAGCTTGTCACTTGTACTTATAGGAGGCAGGCGTTGGGAGGGGTTTAGGGCAAAGACCATGAGACAGATGCGTATATTCATTTCAGGGCTGTCTTAGCACGTCTGTGTGTGTGTGTGTGTGTATGTGTGTGTGTTAGTGATACAGAGAGAGGGCATTAACACACAAGAGAAGACATTGAATCCAAAGGTCAGGCAAAGTTTGAAACATTCTGTTAGGATGATCACTGGATCTGGATCACCAGAAACCTAAAGTAAAAGTGCTAAGTAGGCTGTTGTGTATGGCCCTATCCCGGCAGAGATGAACCCCCTTGGCAAGCTGATAGTTTTGCACAGGAGTGATTGTTTGTAACTACTCAAATGGCATACCCTGGATTTCCCCTCAGAATAAGTGTATTCCAGAATGTTCTGTCCTTTAGGGATCAAGCCATGAATTACTAATTTCCACCGAATATTAACTTCTTTTCAGTTATGCTTCTTTCAAAGCATTTCTCCTATCCACATGTACACAAAGCCTGTTCTGTCTAAAACCTCTCAAAGGCATATTTGTGGAAGCATGCAAAAACATCTCAAAGATGTGAGACCCAACACATCTCTGATATCCCCTTTCATACAGACAGAGTTGGACAATGAGAGTAACAAGGGACAGCACAAATCAGTCAACTTTCTCTCTTTGCTTTTACTTTTGGTTTTACTTTTATTGCAAGACTTGGAACTGTAATATAACTTTATCTGTAGATAATAATAGCTAATGTCAGGGCACGCTCATCTAGAAGGTCACTCTGGATAATGACTGTTTGCAAGAGTTTAAATTCATAGTTCACCAGAGGTGTTAGAATAGATGATTTTGAGTTAACCCATTTCAATGAATAAATAAGGTTTTCATTTAATGGATTGTTTTGGTCATGTTTTATTTTGATGGCCCTATAGCTGGCAATAGAGGCTGTGACCATTAGTAAACCATCTGTGGAAAGTGTGTCTTGTTAAGGTTAAGTTTAGAGGTTTGGTTTTAATTAAGGTGATAACTTAGTAAACAATAAGCAAAATGAAACTGAATGTCAACAAACCTCCTGTAAGTTCTCTATGGATAACCTATCCAAATCAAGTCTCATTAGGGTTCCAATTGTTTCATTGAGAATATATAAGCATTGTCTGTATTTCTTCTTTTATGCTGCGGTCTGAGGGCTGAGGAGGAGTAGAGATAAGAACCCTAGTCTGATAAAACAATGCTGAGGCTATCTTGTGTCCCTAACACTGAAGTATGGCACATCCCCATTAGCAAATTACAACTGAACATTTTTAGCACGTCAATCAGTATTGGCAAAGACACACATACAAACACATTCTTATTTAATTTCTGCAGTTTGCAAATGTGTGTGGAGAGTACTATTAGAAGTAATTAGGTTTCAGCAAATGAAAAAAAAAATCTCATTTGAATGTTAATTTGTTTATTGATATACACACACTTAACTGTGGTTAACATACCTGTAGTCATCATAGCATGCACACTCAGACACAGTATTCACTCAGAACTAATCTAGCCATCTTGTCAAACTTAATTTCTATACCAACTTTCATGTCTTTCATTCCATTACAAAAGAAGTTACACCTTTACAACATTTAAAAGCACTTCCGTTAACTTTCAAAAGATGGCCTGGTATGCCAAAAGATAGCCGTCATTGTACATGTACAACCTCCTGTCTACAGGGTTGTAGTGCAGATTGGCTACCCCTGCTGCCACCTTCTCCAGGGGCAGAGCCAAGGAATTGTCCTCGTGTCCTGTGGCGGTGTCAAATGCGTAGAACACCTCCTCTCGGTAGGTGTCCACATAGCGCGTGGCGTAGAGCACCCCGCACACCATGAAGGCGCTGGTAGCAGACTTCTTGAACAGGTGCGTCTTCCAGGTGTGCGTGACGTTGAGCGACTCGCTGTCCAGCAGGCTCACCACCAGGTTGCCGTGGTTACTCATGGTGGTGTAGATGACCCACAGGCCTTGCTCGTCCGCGGACAGGTTGATGTCGGACCAATCACGGCACGTGTAGTAACAGTAGGGAAACTTGTTGTTGAAGCCGGCATCAGGGAGCATCTTCCGCACCGTGGCCTTGGTCTTGAGGTCATACCGACACAGCTCCCCCGTGTTGTAGCACTCGTAGAAAACAGCTTCTCCGTACAGCATGGTGCCCGGGCCCTGAATGGCATTGGTGTGGGTGTTAGACGGTGCCACGGGTTCGTCCTTGTAGTCCTTGAATGCCATGAAGTCGCTGAAGGACCTGTACCACCTCATGATGTTTCCGGACCTGTGGCCACTGGTAAGAGGCTGAACCCAGTAGCGCTCCTCACTATCCGGCTTGGTCTCGCGCCCCCAGGCTCCGGATATGTACGACTTCCCGTATGAGCTGAGCTTGGTGACTACGGGCGAGCTGATGTTAGTCATGATGCGCTGGCTACAGGTGCCTGTTGAAAGACGGTTGCTTTGGTGACTATAGTAAAACAGCAGAGTGCTAACAACCAGAGGGCTGCGTTGACTGTGGACTGCGTTTAACATCCTAGACTCCATTGGGGCCCTTCAAGCAAAAGCTCACCACTTTCACTGTACTGCCACTACTGTAGTTTAAGGTTGTTGTAGCCCTCAGGGGGACTGTAGTGACCTTTTTGACAAGCTACACCTCTGGTGCTACAGTAGCTACATATTGGTGATAGACTCCATCTTCATGGAACTCACACACTGATAACCAAAGAAACACCGATATTGATGCCAGCATTAGGTGTTGGGCTTTTACTTTGTTCACATAGTTCACTTATACTCATGCTCATAATACCAAGCACCAAGGGCACTTTGTGACAATGTTATATTGGTTTATTACACATCAATAGTTCTAAACTGTTTAAGCAGGCAAAAGAAACCGACTAGACAAAATGCAGCTACATAACTAACATCCATGCCATCGTCAGAGAGAGAGAGAGAGAGCGCACCCTGGTGGTGCACTTCCTTTATATACTTTTCAATAGAACCAATCACAGACCTCCCCCCTAAATCATTACCAAATCAGGAATCTGCTCATATACAAAATTGCAAAAACAATTAAGTAATCTTTTTGGTGTTAGGAACCCCACACTTATTATTACATTCAAGGCTGCAGTCAGGAGGAGTTCTGTCACTTCCTGCTGTCTAACTGGTAAATATTATTTTATGGAGGAAGTATCGCCTTATTAAACACTTGTGTCAGCACTTGGTATCGGCAAGTGCACATATACCCATAATATCTAGCTTGAAAATATGGTACTAAAGCAACACTAAGTAATTTTTTCATCCTTAACATAATGTTTCCAAAATCATTTTAGTGGTCCATCAACTGGGTGAAAGTCACTTCTGAATTCCCTTTGCCACCCTCCATGGGCTTTAACTGCACTATGAAAGTTTGAAGGAGTGGGTCGTCTCTCTGTAGTTTGAATGAGAGATAATTCCGCTTCGAACCTGTAGGGCGACTAAAGACAAAAACTACCTAGTGGTGCTTTAAGGCACCCCTCTTGGTGACATCAATGTTGTATCATAAAGAGTGTTGGATAGAACCATCTGCTAATCAGGGGCTGCTGTAAGTAAGGCACCATAAGAGTCCTGCATTGACAAGAGGCCCTCACAGAACACAGTGACGAGCAGTATGCTTATTGTAAGGCCAACAGGATAAATATTATCCCTGGCTTTGACAAGATATCCAACAAACACACTTGGCCTCTGAGGCAGGTCACATGTTTTAACCAACACAAATAAATAAATAAATAAATAAATAAATAAATAAATAAATAAATAAATAAATAAAGTAACAAAAACAGAATGGCTTACTTCTAAATTCTGCTGAGATGCTGCGACAGCTTTGTGCTCGGTTGTTCAGTTGGCGTAGATTTTCTTTCACCGTCTCTAGATTGAAGACATTGTCTTTGTACATTTTCTCTACTTTCTGTTTAGCTTGGGTAATCTGGAAAAATAAGAATGTTCACTTTAGGGTACACTGAAAATGTAACATTATTCTTATAATTTTCCATCAAAGGTTAAAATGCTCTAAGCAGCACCTTTCAAAAGCTTAGCAAACAACTCAACATAAATATTATTTGATCAGTATATTTGCCAACACAAATTCAGATATTTTCAGTCTTACTCTACTTGAAAATTCAAGGAAGCGCCCCATTTAATTAGATATTTAAAAACAATATCATAAATAGGTAAGTGTTGTAGAGTACCTCTGCGGTGAGTTGTACTGTTTCTTTAGAGGGGTTATCATTGTGAGTGACATCTATGATGTCCTGTAGTTGCTGCATCTCCTCGCCCAGCTGTTTCAGGTGTAGAGCGTTGTACAGGCCGTTAGAGTTGAGGTACTGGAAACGGCCCAAGCGGTGGGTCACATTTTCAACTGTGGCCAGAAGATTTGGCATTGTGACTTTTGTCTCCTGAATCTATGGGATCAATCAGCATTCAGCACCAATAAGCACAAGGGACAAAACGACTCAAACAGTAGGCCACTTACAGTACTCACAAAACTAGTACAGCCAGAATATCTGCATTTTAAAACCCAATTCACAGCCCAAAAAATCGTTTATGTTCAGAGTTTGTGTTTTGCCTCTTGCCTCTAGAACAACAGTATTTAATGCAGTGCCAAGTGTAACATACCTTATTTCGTGGACAAAATGCCTTTTGTGCAGTTTGTGATATACAAAATGACTTTTGTCCACAAAAGGAAAACACTCTACATTTTTAGGCACATAAGCATCAATGTCATTCATTTCATGAAGAAAATTGCTTTTGTCAAAAACAAATGTATTTTGTCCATGAAAGTGAGAAGTGAATCCAGCTTTATGTCCACAAAAGGAAAAGTCATCAGTAAATTCTGTGCACGTAATTAATAACCTGCTTTTTATTTTGTCCACAAAATGACGTGCTCTCTTCATCATTTCATGGACACAATGCTAACTGATTTACGCATTCTGTGGACAAAAGGCATCGTGGTGTTTTACCAGTTTGTGATCATTTATCCATTTCCTGGTACGAGAGGCATTTCGTCCACGAATTAAGGTGTGTTACATTTGACTATGATTGCAGTACCAGTTTTTGCCCTTAAAGTATATCAAGGTAATGATCAGATCAACACGAATCATCTCCAGATTACAGCCTTCAGAAGTTCATGACATGATGACACAGGACCCTTAAATCTGTCATCACGCACAGGACTGAGTTACCTGTGTCTGGAGGGTTTGAAGAGCATTTCCACAGTCCTCCACCAGGTCAGACACATTCTCATATTTTATAGCTGGGAAGGTCCACGCAAGGCTTCTCACATCACAGACACACGCACCATTCTTCTGCTGCCCCGTGATTCTCTGAGAATGAATGCTCCCCTGTTGAGACACACAAAAAAGAAAAGAACAGAATGCACACAGGAGTGTGTTATAGGTGCACGGTAAACACTATCAATTAAAAAACAATGCAAATAAACAGAAAGCTGTGCAAGTATTCCCCATTTTATTGTAACTTAATCATTTTGATCAATGGTAGAGATAAAAATGTATGTGTAATATTAAATGTAAGCACCACATAATTATTATTATCTTGGTTAGAAATGGTATTTAAAGAAATTATATAACTACTACAAACTGTTTTTTTTAAATACCTCTAAATACTAAATAATAAGTAGAAATTAGAATACTGAGTGATACCTGCCAAATAACAATAAACAAACAAAAATGTAAACTAAATGATTTTTCCAAACACTACAGACACAAAAGTATATAATATAAAATATAAACATTGGTGTAGATGGTGGGACTTACTGCGAGAGAGAGGATCACCAGAAAGATCAACATGGTGCAGAGCAAGTATGGAGTCAGAGAGGCTCTGAGGTGTGCACTAGGTTATAATCCCCAAGGCGGGGCGTTTGTGGATGAAGGGGAAGTGAGAGTCCATGTCCGTGTTTTGTCAGAGATGGAAAGCCCACTTTGCTCAACCAAACCCCCTCAGCAGTGTTGCAATTCACCGTGAAGCCTAACATACAGGAAACGCGTGCTTTCCAGTGTTGTTTCCTTACTTTTTGCTGTGTCATTAAAGGGAAGAAAAACTAATTCAAAAATCAGTATAAATATGTCCCAGCATAGTTGTCCCTAATCATTGCCTAGTATGACAGTAGACAGTAGGACACTACTGGCTACTGAAAACCATGCTCTGCGGTAGCACTTTAGCAGTCATCGTACCGCAGGTGAAATGACTCACTTTGAATTAAAAAAAAAAACAACATTACAACATTACTACGATATTACAGAGAGTCTTTAGTAACACATTACAACTTGGTCATTGTCATTCTGGTAACAACACAGTTATAATAGGGGATGTCTCTTAAAGGGTTAAGTAAAATGAGTGTTTCACACTGCTGCTTTCAGCAAATGTGTTATTTAAGGACCTCTCATTTTGTAGTCCGTATAGTCTGTCCTGCAGTATAAAGTCTGCTATCCTTTCACATCAGCCATTCAATGTTGCATTATTTAAAATAAAAACTAAAAAGAGAGACTAATAACTATTTTCAAAAACCTGAACATTTAATGTGCACACAGAATGGCTTACAAAAATTGCTAATATTCATTGTGATATTTCTTTTAAAGAGCTTCTTTGCTGTTTGAAATCAGTGTACTTCTCCACATATTCCAACATGAAATACAGTTTTGTACATTTCATTGATCATTTTTGACCCATGTATTGCAGGAAATGTAACGATGAAAGTATGCTTTTCATTAAACAAAAGTCAGGAAAGGAAAATGAAAATATGGCTTTGCTATTATCTAAAGGATTAGCATGATCTGATAGGGCATTTTGGCCTATCCAATTTTGCTACCCTCGATGTATATTGACAATCTTCATGAGAAAAGCATGAAAACACGCTCCCCATGCTGTTACAGTGTCCATGGAGTGAGGAGCTGTGTTATACAAGGTCATTGTATAGGCCACTAAAGGGCTTCAGAGGGCTGGTTACCTTTACAACACAGTTTTACTGTTGTTTTCAATATAAGTGGTGGGTTTTTGCTTGGGGCCCCGACAGAGTTTAGAATCGCCCCTGCTCCACAGTGACTCATTTAGATATTGCGCAGTCTTGTGGCTTTGTGAATGGAGAAAAAAGAAGAACAGAAAGTGCATTCAAAATATATACATGTGTTGAATAAGGAAGCAGTGGAAAATAGCATTTTAAGCCTGTTGTCAATAATAAGCATCTTGCCAAATGAATCAGATCCTTTAAATATATTTAGGCATAAAATATCAAGGAAAAGAACTCAAGTATGTCTTAATATGTGAGTCTGTAAACCGAGTCACATCTGTGTAACAAGAGACTTTACTGTTCCTCTGTGTGATAACGTGTAATCAGTAATCAGAGGTGTAAAATCTGGCTTCAGGGAGTTAAAAGTCAGGTGCAGGTGGCCGAGGTAAAAGGAGGCCACCCAGGCCTGGAGAACATCTTCCTTTCAAGGAACCCCCAGATCAGGTGATAATTGGAACTGGATTCTGTTCACCTGCAACAGGGCCTACAACAGACAGTCTCGACACAACCAATGGCTCAAGTCAGACTTGCCCATCCCTGCACGTAATATGGTATGTCACATATGCTAGAATGTCCTAGGTTAACACATACGCACTTGTGGCGTCAGAGTGTAGTTTGGGTCTCGTTTAGGTATTGCGCAGTGTCGTGGCTTTGTGCATTGATGTGAAAAGAAGAACAGAATGTGCGTTCGAAGAGGGATTTTCAGTGGGGGGAAAAGGAAGGAGAAAATGTAATATTTTCAGCCATGGTTTTTATAGGTGTCAGCACATTTTCACACAGGATGATTTTTGCTTTCCATTGCATTCTCATGTGCGGAGCCTGACACAAACATGACTACAGTTTTTTTCAAGTCCTTCATCTCTCCTCATCACCCACCTGAATCATCTTTATTTATCTTATCAAACCAGAAACCACTCATGGTCACACTCCAGCATTTAGGAAAGGCAGTTATGACCTGATTATCCCTTGAGGACAATACAGAGATCAACATACATTTCTTTAGACCAAAGGTTGCTTGCTTATGGTGATGTTATCTGTGAGTAAGATGCTGTATATCTACAAAAGCTAAGCAAACATTATATTCAGTGTTGGTTATCTCAGTGTAGCAATATTAAACCATATTTAGATCACTACAGTTGTCTTGTCTTGATTATGTGGAATGCCACCTGAGGACATCAGAGACCTGACGTCAAGAGTTTACTTGTTATCACTCGGTTTCTATTCAACTTATTGACATCAGTTGTGTGTATTTAAAGTAATAATTTAGCTTAAAGGTGTACTTCCATCATGTTTTCATTAATTTTGCGGTGGTCTCTATTATTAATGAATGCCCTGTGAGATGGTTTTGGTGAAAAAAATGCTTTAGTGCTTCTGTTTCAGGCTGTTGTAGTTTGGTGGAGAAGATGGAGCAGGGAGAATGACAGGTTCTCGGCTGTACTAGTCACAGGCTGCAATCATTAGGTCATAGCGAACCAAATAGAAGATCTAAACTTTCTACACAAACACACATACTTACCTATACTTCGCTAAGTGAATGTGTGCTGCAACAAGACTTCTCCAGTAATCACAATTGTGGCATAGCTTTTTCTAATAAACAAACCTACGTCACTTTGTTGGCCTTTTTTTTATTCACTTGTTTTTCCGCCTACTTTCTTTCACTGACTAATGGAGGCAATCGGGTTAGAAGAACATTTTCACATGCAGCATGCATATACAACTCGGGGTGACCTGTCGTATTTCAAAAGAGCAAGTACTAAACAGTTTCTGGTGGAAGTACTCCTTTAACAAGATGCATCAGCAGCCAAGTGAGGAATTCTCATTTAAATAACACTAACTAAAACTGAAATGCACATTTACAGATTCAGTGGGAACCTGGTCACTGTCACATTGAAAAAAGGCTGCACAAAGTCAGGGCTTGTTGAAGGGAACTGGAACTTTGTGTTATGTAGAATCAGTCCACGGCACAAAACAACTTTCTAGAATTCTTTATTTGCTTCATATTCGGAACACAAAGTAACAACTGTTTTATAGATATCCTGTACATTATTCCAATAACACTGTACTTATGAGGAGACAAGATGCTGCTCCTGTGGTCACGACTTCGGTTTTGGACTCGCCCAGAACCAGCACCGGCCCAAGCCCTCAGAGCACAAAACCAGAGCCATGCCTTCAGCTGGGCAGGAAGACTCCAATTGGTTGATCAACATAACTTATTGCTCATTACAAATTCATTAGTAACAGCAGTAGTAGCAGTAATAATAATAACAATAACAGCATTATCATGAATATCAATTAAACATCGAAAAGGCCCTAAAATGGCCTGAGACAGGTTACTAACGAAAAAAATATATGAAAGGAGTAGAACTCAGTTTCGAATGGAATGATGCTCCATTGCCATGACAACACATTGGGGTGGCAGAGCCTCTCAGTTAGAGCTAGGCCAAAGCTCCACATCAGGGCCAGTGGTAAATCTCTTAATAGAGGGTTCTTAAAGCTTCATTCCCTTAGGAAATCAAAGCCATAGGACTCTTATATTAGCAGATTTACCACCGACTTCGACTTAACTTCTCTGGCTTAGTTACAACACGTCTTACTTGGAATACCCTCCCCCAGGTCCAGATGCATCCACAAGACAGACACACTGTCTGGGTAACAAAAAAATAAACAAATAAACAAATGAAATAAAGTAAAAAAAAAAACAAAAGCAAGTTTCCTAGGGAGCAGGGAGCTCTGGGTAGAGGTGGAGGACAGGCAGGGGACTGTACAGCACTTTCAAAGGTAGTACATTCAGGAGCCACAGGCAATATTCTCTACGTCACATGGAGGTAAGACAATAGCACAGGCTTTTTACCGTCATGACTAACACATCATGCAAACAGAAGCAAAGAGGGGAGGAGTCAAACACATTATATATATACTGTAATAGATATATTTATATGTTTATGGAAGAGAGAAGAGGGTAAAGAGAGCTTGTGTTTGTGTAAGTTTGCTTCTGTGTGTGTTTGTGTGTAAATGTGTGTGTGTGTGTGTGTGTGTGTGTGTGTGTGTGTGTGTGTGTGTGTGTGTGTGTGTGTGTGTGTGTGTGTGTGTGTGTGTGTGTGTGTGTGTGCGTGTGTGTGTGTCAGTCCCATGTCCTTTGAAAAGAGGTGGTCAGCCTAACTTACTTCAACTGCATTTAGTCATGTTCTAATAATTCACACGCTTCTCTAAATAGCTAGCACATATTCACTTTCTCTCTCTCACACACAAACAAACACAAACACACCCAAACGCACACTTTCCTATTCCCCTCTCACCTCACCACACAACATGCTGTTGGGCACATATCACTGGGTCAAGCTATAGCTTCCTATTGTCTGTCCGTATGACTACTCACTATGTTGGCGTGTGGCCCGAATGTGCATGACGCAGCAGCAGCCTTGGAGAGGCAGAGCGGAGACTGAGAGGAACCACATGGGGTGAGTTGAAGGCCGTGTCTGAGGGCACCATAAGAGCGTGTGTGTGTAAAGATGCCAGTACTGTGGAATGAGAGCTTAGCACTATGTGCTGCTGGGCAGTTAGAGCTTCATGTAGTTGGCAAGGATTGGTGTGTGTGTGTGTGTGTGTGTGTGTGTGGAGGGGATGGGAGCTCACAGCCAGGTAGTGTGTGTGTGTGTGTGTGTGCGTGTGTGTGTGTGTGTGTGTGTGTGTGTGTGTGCTGGGAGGGAGACAGGGTGCTGGGTATGTCTGTGAGTGGTGGGGCACCACATAGTATGAGGAGGGAGGGTGGTGAGAGGGCGGGCGTTACCCTACATTCTGAGCTTGGAGCCGTGAGCTCCAGATAGCCACCACCACTTACAGACAGACATGGGAAAGCAGTCCTCCATCTTAGGAAAGCAGGGCCCTCACAACATTGTAGTGTAGGCTGCCATCTTGGCAGTTTCCTTCCTCCTCTTTTCATACAAGGTTTCAGCTCTACTGTGGCTGTCTGTGATGGAGGCCATTAGGCATGAGCCCAAAATGCATTAAACATAACAGTGCGCCAGACCAATGTTAGCCATATTAGCCCCAGAATATTAGGTTTGTTTGTGAGTGTGTGTGTGTGTGTGTGTGTGTGTGTGTGTGTGTGTGTGTGTGTGTGTGTGAGTGTGTGTGTTTCTGTGTCTACATGTACGTATGTTGCCCAAAGAGGGCTGATTCTCATTCCGCAAAATGTGATTGTAGACCATTGTAGTGTCCTTTAGGGTAAATATGTGTGTATGTGTGTGTGCATGTGTATAGTGGGTGTGGTTGTGTGTCTGTGTGAGTTCTTTGTGTGTGTAGCTTTGGTTTAAACATGTTGCAGGATCTAGGAGGACAAGAGAAGCTTTGGCTTGAGCTGGGCTGTGGCTGTGGCTGTAGCAGAATAGTAAGCTGGATTTGATTGTGGCTAGGCTGCTGCTAAGGCAGGGAGTGTATATGTAATGGATGCCAGGTAGCACACCTCGGCGCAGAACATTAGCAAACCTCCCTCCCGACACCTCAAAAAGATACGCTATTGACTGAACTAATAGCCTGGCTTTTAGCTCACTTGGTAACGCATCTGCCTCCTATATCGGAGTTATTGTGAGGTTGCGGGTTCGAGACTGGGTCTGGACTGCGCAGGAAGACCCCGGTTACATATGTACGTGATGGAATGGGGCTGTGGTTCAGCTTGGCACTGCAGTTGTGTTGAAGGTACCTGGTCCATTAAGACCTTTAAGGTACCTGGTCCCGTATGATTCTTTTGGGTCAATTTGCAGTTTGGAGCTGGTCACCTGTACCACCCCTGCTTGGACACTGCAGTCAGATCGTCAAGATGTCCAGGGCTGTAGCACTTAACTGTGGACCTCACAAGCGGTCTTTGTAGGCCTCTTTTATAATCTATATTTGTCAAGCAGCTGACTTCCTAGGGGCCCCTTCTATTACCCAGGTAGTCAGGCCCCAGGTAGTCAGTCACACTTTTCCGCCCTACTTGAGAGGCCTCTCTACTGGACGGACAAGCCAGAGGAGTGTTTATTTTCTCATGGCCTCCAGTAAGGTGTTACTGTGTGCCTATATAGGAGTGTGTTGTGTATGTGTAGTGTGGAAGTATGTGTACAGTACTTGGTTCTCTAGTAGGGCGCTGTGCTGCCAGAAAGTTACCTCGCCTGGTCTTTGGGTTATGCACTCAGAATCGGGACCACCTCTCTAAGCCCTTAGAAACACACCACATGGGACTTCTGTGTGTGTCTGTGTGTGTCTGTGTGTGTGTGTGTGTGTGTGTGTGTGTGTGTGTGTGTGCTGGCAGTGGGAGTTTGGTGGGGCCTGAAGGTAGTTATTACTCAATCTCACAGACAAAAATAGAGCAGTGTCACTGGAAAGTGACCTTTAAAGTTCTTGTCTACAGAATGGGGAAAGGAGGGCTTTACCTACGGGGCAACTCATTTTACAGGGACAGATGGCGGTGGATTGGTGGAAGTAGGTATTTAAAAAAAAAAAAGAGGGAGAAGAGAAAGAGAAAAACTGAAAGACAGAGAGTGCCTCAGTCACTAAGACACTTACAGGCCCCACCCCTCCCAATCTCTCCATCCTTTCTCTCTATCTCTCCGTCTTCACACGTATATCCTCTCCCCTCTTCTCCTTTGTCTCTCTATCTCTCTGTATTTCTCTATTCCTTTTCCCCTGCTTATCTCTCTCTCTCTCTGTCATTGTCTCATCCATCCCCCTTTCATTCTCTCCACTCCCTGTCCTCTCTCTCCCTCTCTCTCTCTCTCTCTCTCTCTCTCTCTCTCTCTCTCTCTCTCTCTCTCTGTACGCCACATGTTTAGCAGGAGACCTCCATGGTGTGGCTGAGCTGGGCCACGCCCTCGCTGCTGTCTGACTGGGTGCAGGCGCGCGAGCGAGAGCCGTCCAGGGAGCTGCCGCTGGTCAGGGACGCCGTCCGCGAGCGAGCCAGGCGCGTCATACTCGCCGAGGGCACTGTGCAGAAAGACAGAAAGAAAGACAGAGAGAGAAGGAGAGAGAGAGGCAGCAACAGAAAGAAAGAAAGCAAGAAAGAAAGAAAGAAAGAAAGAAAGAAAGAAAGAAAGGACAAAAAGAAAGAAAGAAAGAAAGAAAGAAAGAAAGAAAGAAAGAAAGAAAGAAAGAAAGAAAGAAAGAAAGAAAGAAAGAAAGAAAGAAAGAAAGAAAGAAAGAAAAGATAGAGAATAGTTGGAAAATATCAGAGAGAGGATAAAAGAGAAGGAGAGAAAAAGAGGGTAGGAGAGAAGCAAAGGAGAGAAAAGCCAAATAAAAATACTGTAAACGTAGGTATTTAAATAGCGATATCTTCAGAGCCGCTGAAGGTCGAAGGGAAAGATGCAACATGCCGTGTGCTCTCAAAACAGGAAGGACTGAAGGAATTAAGTAGCTGATAAACTGCACCTCAGTAAACACCATAACACATGCTTTGGGGGAAATGGATTGTAGCTTTCTGTATAATAACGTTTAAACGTTTAAATTTGTATTTTAAAGATGTTGCATCACTACATGCTGCACATGCCTGGAGAATTTATATAAAATTAAGTTCTGAGATATAGATCACCATGATGAACTACATCAGTACCACTTTTGACCTGCAATGCCAGAGAATCTTTGAAAAACATGCAGATAAAGCTGGAGTTGATAGGGTAGTTTATCTACCATAGTCTATTCTGACACCTTTTAATATGTCTGTTTCATAGTTAATATTACTAAACTACTACGTTACATGTATATAAGGAAGACTCGATAAATCCATCTTCCAACTTAGCTGTTAGCTTGAAGACCACAGGCAAACCAAAAGTCATTATGTTTCATGCATCTGTCGCGTATCAGGCATTCTCCAGGGAAAAGTATCATCTCTAGTCTTCTCATTCTTCCACCGAAGGGTCGAACATTGGAGGCTAAGTGCCATGCAAGGCAGTTCAGGCTATATAGTTACATGCTAGGAGAGGTCAAGTCAATAGCTAAGACGGATGTAATATGAGAGAGGTGGACTCGAAAAGGAGAGAAGGAATAAGAGAGGACTGAAAGAAGAGAGAAGAGAGTAGAAAGGGCAATAGAGGTGATGGGGGTGCTGGGGTCCCTTGTGAAGCAGGTGTGGTGACGTGACCAAACTTGCTCTGGAGTGGGACCTTTTAAGCTCTCCATGACGTGGAATCAGCTCTCCCAGTGGATCATAACAACAACCTGGGCTGGCAAGAGACTGATTAGCCGGCCCCCCGGCACAAGGAGGTCCAATCTCTGATCACAGCCCAGGTTGTCAGAAATACTACCAAAACGCCAAATTGTGTGATAACTACTGAGCCACTGGACCATTACCAATCCAGGTTATGTTAGGCTCAGTGGGATGAGTTAGTTGGATTGGTGTCTGTGCAGGAAGTGATGCGTTCATTGGCATCAGGACATTGACTCTTGTGATGTAATGGATGCAGAAGGAGGAAACAGGAAGTACCTGGCCCTCCACTCAACCTGCGATCCTTTACATATGCGACTGAGAGGAGGAGGAACACACAGAGGGGTTAACACATACACACACATATATTCACACACACACACACACACACACACACACACACACACACACACACACACACACACACACATACACACACAAAAACAACCAGGTACACACAGACACATGTAAGTCACACATACACACAACATGCAAACACACATTAAAGACACTCACAAAACATAATGGTATCATGATAACCTTGCATCTGAAATAGCACTTTTCAGACGAGCACATTTTTTAACCTTTTTATGAAATATTACAAGTACAGCAATGTTAATTGCTGTAGATCTCCTTTTTAATTCAGATTTATCTATTAAGTGTTTAGCATCTAATTAGGATGACATTACACATCAAGGACGACATACGCAAATCCTACCCCAGAACGGTTTACATAAAAAGAACATAATGCAGATCATTGTTTTATTGATATGATACAAGGCTCTCATCTCAAGGCAGAGATTAAATAGATTAATCCACATTTACAACAATGAATTACACACTCACAAACATCACTGAATGAAAAATGTATATAGACAAGGGGAAAGCCATAGAGATACAGAGGAACAAGAGAGTGCTGTAAATGTGCGTGTGTGTGTGTGTGTGTGTGTGTGTGTGTGTGTGTGTGTGTGTGTGTGTGTGTGTGTGTGTGTGTGTGTGTGTGTGTGTGAGTGTGTGTGGATAACTTACTGTCATCCTACCAATAAAAGTACATATGTCTTTAACATACTAAACTGAGAAATCCCAGAAGTTAGCAAGGACTTACTGTATCCCATTCCCTGAAGGAAGTACTTGAATGCCTCAGTCAGCTTTCCAGGCTGGTAAACAAGCACAATATAGAGAAAAAAATAGTTCAAAGACATCAGCTTTGCTAGCAACTGTATACTACTGAAGTAGCCTACCAAATGTAGCAAATAGACAGGTTAGCATATACTCAATTTCAATTTAACATGTCAGGATAACAATCAAAGAAATATTTCAGTATAACACTATAACACACTCTATTTCAATATATGCCAAATGTAAAACTTTCCCCAAGTCCAACTCGTACATATGTTGAGTACACAATAAATGTGGTAATCTCCAGTGAAACATATGTCATATGTGCTCCATGGTACATTATGTAGATAGGGTGGAAATAGTACAGTACAATACTCCTTTGGATCAGATACTGATGGAGTTCACTCCCTTTATTACCTACCAGTGCCTACCACAAATCAGACACATGTAAACTTTCACTACTGTAAAAATAATAGTGTGAATCTAGAAATCTGAATAAAAGCTTACCTGCGTGAGCTGTGGAAGTCCGCCAGAATCGGCCATCTTTAGTAGGGAAGAGGGAGTCAGAGAAAGAAGATGTAAGTTGCCCGATCTCGACTTATTTACAGCAGAATGTCACTTGCTAGGTAACTGATTTTTAATTTGCATCATTACTATGGTTCCAAATGGTGTGCTGGATCATATATAAGGTCAGTCAATCAGTTAGGTGTTACCTTCAGGAAGGTGGTCTTGGTCGGATCCAGTTTAGAGTTACACTCGACCTACAGCCGCACCGAAGAACAAGACAGGGATATCAGACAAGGCTATTAGGTATAAAACATCAGGACACTGCAGACTCAGAGGAGAGCTGACAAGGAGAGAGAGAGAGAGAGGGAGAGGGGGGGAGAGAGAGAGGAGAGAAACAGAAGATGGGGTGATGAGAAGAGAGAGAGAGGGAGAGAGGGAGAGAGGAGATAGGAGAAACTGAAGATGAGCTGGGTGATGGAGGATTAGATACCTACCACACCCTCCTCAGCTGGAGCATTGTCCCCAACAACCAGCATGACAGGGCACCTGAAACAAAATATAGTATCAGTATATGCACACACACACACACACACACACACACACACACACACACACACACACACACACACACACACACACACACACACACACACATACAATCACTCATTCACACACAGGGGACAGGGCTTCCTGTCAATGATGAGCCCTTAAAATCTCCCTAACTTCCCCCCTGCAAAACACACACACACACACACACACACACACACACACACACACACACACACACGCACACACGCACAGTCCTAAACATGCATTTGCAGCCCTCAGACTCACCTCAGTGTCTTGGCGTTCAGCACTGTCCCAGGGCGGTTCATTTCAAGGTCCCTACGGCTGCACAGCAGAATATCACCATAAATACTAATTACTAACTAATTACACATTTACTTACAGCATGTGCAATCACACTTTCCTAAAGACAATCATCCGGTTCTATATTACTCATCAGGAGTTTTCAGCAGACTGCTGCTGTTATACCATGGTTTCAGCAATGTGTGTGTGTGTGAGTGTGTGTGTGTGTGCATGTATGTGACTGAACATATATGTGAATGCACGTGTGTGTGTGTGTGTGTGTGTGTGTGTGTGTGTGTGTGTGTGTGTGTGTGTGTGTGTGTGTGTGTGTGTGTGTGTGTGTGTGTGTGTGTGTGTGTGTGTGTTGTGTGTGTGTGTGTGTGTGTGTGTGTGTGTGTGTGTAACGGTTTCCTATGATATGACTCCAAATGTACTGTGTTGCATGTGTGCTGCCTTCTGTGCATACTGACGCACCTGTTGTACATGTTCCAAAAGAGCTGCAGGTTGAACTGGTTGACAGTGTTGACCTGCTGTTTGTAGTTCTGCACGAACTCAGTGTTGTTCATGAGTTCCTCCTAAAAACACACACATTTTACGTTTAGAAATATACATTTAAAAATGTAATTTACACATTTACATTTACATTCTATTCTACATTTGAACCAAGTTTATAATGTGATGTTCTTCTATTGTGCGTCATTTTGGGGGAGAAAAGCATCTGCTAAAAAACATAAAAATTAATTCATGCTACAAACAATTTCTTTACCAGACCAGAGACTGTGGTGCAATATCTCAACAGTATCTCTAAGTAATCGCTTATAAGCTCAACTTTCAATTCCAAGTCCACTATAGTTTTGTCCAGTCAAGGTTTGCTAACACTTTGTTTTACAGTTCCTTTTTAGTGAACCTACATGTTGCAACATGTAATAATATGGACTTACACTGACTAACCCTAACTCTAACCCAATAGTACAATGTAATTATATGTCACATATTGTTGCACTGTACCTAATTGATGTAAAAGGGACAGTAAAACAAAGTGTAAGCTAAGTTAATTTAAGCAAGGTCTACCAATAAGAATTTACAGTGCGTTGCGTAAACCCAAGCAGACAAACACAGATTCCCATCCCTGTGCCTCACCTGGCTAAAGAGATGGGGCAGGACAGTGTCTGGCAGGGCACTGGTGAGCCCAGAGAGCTGTGGAAGAGAGAGGGGGGGAGAACACACATCAGAGCCCATATATGGAGCCTTGTGGGCAGAGGCAGTTTTTAACTCTGTTGGGCCCCCAAGCCAAAACCCACCACTTCTATTAAAAAACGGCATTGCCACCACTGTGGTTTACATGTTGTCAGCCCTCCGAGGCCCTCTAGTGGCCTGGTAGCCTGTGTTGCCGGTTGGCTAGCTACACCTCTGCTTGTGGGCCAGTGTGGGTTTTGGTTTAAAAAAGTCATATTTGAGATAGTTACTGGTCTAACTGTCAGGTGCGCTGCCAAAAGGGGGAGGGTGGCGGGGAGCTGGGGATTTTGGGGATTAAGAGCATTCTAAGGGCCCAACATTTTACAGGGGGCCCATTTAGTACACTATCAATATTACTTATAATACAGTGGCCCAAATTTGTATTGCTTCATAGGGTCCAACATTTCTAGCAGAGCCATACGCCATACGTAACAGCGGCTTAAAGCACTCCCATACTTAAAATGGCAGCTGTGGGGTAAAATTGGGCTGATTTTAAGCTGCACTTATACAGATTTACAGGGTGGGAGATATGGAAGGTAGGAGGGAGCATACTCATGCTCAGCCTCATGGCCTAGATACACATACACATCCTCTCTTTTTTATCTTTATCTTTCTCTGTCTCTCTCTCTCTGGCCCCCCTCTGATTTTAAGCTGCATTTATGCAGCGTTCCAAAAGCCGGCTACAGAGACAGCTGATAAGGCTAGCTGGAGGTTAACTGTCACTGATATTTGCATGCTCAGATGTACAGCAGCACTGCACCACCTCACCTTGGTTGTGGCCCAGTCGATCCAGCCCTTCCCATTAGGGTCAATGTTGAGCAGAACAAGGCCCTCCACCAGGTCTGGGAAAATCAGCTGCACACACAGACACAAACCTTCCATAAATGTCATTCTGTTAGAAAAGAGCAACACTGTGCCCACAGTGGTTAGTGGCCCATATGTGACACTGTGCGGAACTACATTTGGACAACTAAGATGTCTGGCAGTCATTAGTTCAGTCACTTCTTTCATTATGGGAAGTGAACTGTCAGATTGAAACATGTGATTATGTTCATCTTGACTTTGGATGGCATAGTGCTTATTACACTTACTGCAAATTTGGCAAGGACAAAGGCGCCAGCTCCAACTCCAATACCCACAATGCTCTTAAACCTGCAAGGAGAAAAGCGAACCTTAACTGCTAGCAGTGCATATTAAGACTTTCTGTCTGCTAAAACATCAAATGGGTTTCAGGCCATTAGATGTCTGTGTGTGTGTGCATGCATGTGTGTGTGAGTGTGTGCATGAGTGTGTGTGTGTGTGTGTGTGTGTGTGTGTGTGTGTGTGTGTGTGTGTGTGTGTGTGTGTGTGTGTGTGTGTGTGTGCTCTTTGCTACACACCCAAAATGCTGCAGGACAGTGGGCAGCATGCCAGCCAGCTGGTCCATGGTGGGATACTGATACCTGAGGGCAGAGAGAAATGCTGATAAGCAAAGACAACTCAACCATGTATGTAATGTGTGTGTGTGAGTGTGTGTGTGTGTGTGTGTGTGTGTGTGTGTGTGTGTGTGTGTGTGTGTGTGTGTGTGTGCATATGTGTGCGTGCGTGCGGTACACTCACATGCATGCACACATTTTTGCATGTTCGTAGTGTGAATATTTGCAAGTGTGTATGTTTGCATGCGTGTATAGTATGGCTTTGTGTGTGTGTGCCTGTGCATATGTGTGTGTGTGTGTGTGTGTGTGTGTGTGTGTGTGTGTGTGTGTGTGTGTGTGTGTGTGTGTGTCTGTGTGTGTGTGTGTCTGTGCATGTGTCTGACCCTTGTGGGAACTGGGAGGCCCCTATCTGCTGTCCTGGGGCGTCCACATGGCACACCACAAAGTGCTTGGTGATCTCCTGCATGTCCTCGTTCTGGAAGAAGGAGTTGAAGCACATCTTATCTGTGGAGGGACAGAGAGGACAGTCACTGCAGCTAACTGGGTCAGCTGGCAGCTAACTGGATACCTGCTGTTAGAACAAAATGTAGTGAAGCAGCATTCAGCTGTTAAGCTGTAAAGCTCTGGAACCAACTTCCAGAAGAAATCACAAATGCTCCTACTGTTGGCAGTTTGAAATGTAGACTTAAGACCAAACTGGTTTCAGATGTTTTTTGTTAAGGATTTACTACAAATGTTATATGTTTTTATGCTTTTACTGTATATCTTTTATTTACCACATACCTATTTCACTCTAATGGTTTTACACTTATTTTATCTTTTATGCTTTTATATATTGTCCTTTGCTTTTATTTTTGTTAAGCACGATGAATTACCATTGTGTATTAAATGTGCTATACAAATAGACTTGCCTTGCCTTGGGTCTACCTGTTCATATGATTATATGCCTATATGCTTAGATGTTTATTTCTTTATATTTTTATATTTTTCAGTTTTTCTGTTTTCTTATTACTTGTATATTTCTGATAGTACTTTTATTCCTATAGCTTTAGTACTTGTGTTGTTTTATCTTATATTTATGTTATCTATAATGCATTTGCAC
>CM050208.1:16725000-16732500 GCA_027475355.1 Coilia nasus
ATCACATTTATAAGAATATTATAACATTCATGTTAGAATATTGTACAGGCATGGGGTTTTGTTGAGTTTCTATTGTTTGTCACCACGAGCAAATGCAGTGATATCATCAGATCAATGTCTAAACCAATGCCTAAACATACCCACCTTGGTGTAAATGAAGATGCACAGTTACTATGTGTGATGATCACCTGTACTGTATGTGTTAACATTTGGAGATTAGACTTTTTTTAAATCTGATCTACCTCATAGTCATCTTGATATGCATAATCTCTTGCACACTCTGGTTCAGTGTTGATAAATGATTACTGAATGTTTTTACAAAAGATTGCATCTTGGCATAGACATTACAGACTTGGCACAGTTCAGCTCCACTCAGAAGAAGGTCTAATGATTATGGTGTGGCACAGTTTGCTTCCAAAGCAATTCAATTTAAATTAGACCGGATGAGCACAAAGCAAGTGCATTGGGCTGAAATTGGCTTAATAATAAAAGCATGGCAAATAGGTTACCGTATTGGATAAGTGATTATGCAGTTAAATGAATATCATGGTGATGACAGCTAAACTGCTGTCTCCTATTTAAACTATGGACTTCACAAACTCAGCTTTCAATACTGCAGGCAAATAATTATGTTTGTGTCCAGACGTATGTGTCCAGGTGTGTGTGTCCAGGCATGTGTTCGTGTGTTTGTTTGTGTATGTGGGGTGTATGCATGTGTGTGTATATGTGTGTGTGTATGTGTGCGGGTGTGTTTGTTTGTGTATGTGGTGTGTATGCATGTGTGTGTGTGTGTGTATATGTGTGTGTGACTGTGTGTGTTGCCTTACGGTTGAGCCCCACATCGTGGTATGTGAGGATGGCTGGCTTGTTCCCCTTGGGGGCCCCTCGGATGACCACGTGGAGCATCCCATACGGCGTCTCCACATCGTGCTCCTGCAGCCAATCAAAACATTAGATTATGTACTTGCCACTTGCCAAACGTATGTTCAACTTAAAACAATGCACTCTCTAAAGTACCCCTAAAAGGTCATGTTGTGTTTGTGTTTTGGTACTACACGTGTGTGTGTGTGTGTGTGTGTGTGTGTGTGTGTGTGTGTGTGTGTGTGTGTGTGTGTGTGTATGTGTGTGTCTTTCAGTCTGGCATGGCTTAGTTTCATTGATTCTCATGTCTGTGTCCTACTTTTTACTCCAACCCATATACAGTATGTGTCCCTGTGTGAATATTTGCACATGTGTGTGTTTGCATGCACATACAGTTTGGCTGTGTGTGTGTTTTTACACATTGGTGTGTATGTGTGTTTGTGTGTGTGTGTTTGTGTGCGCACTGTGTCTGACCCACATTCCCACCATCTGTTCGCAGTGCCCAAAATGGCCGCATCCAGAATCACTCCACAGAGCAGCAAATCAGATAAACAGCCATACGCACTTACTCTTGTTCGCCTGATGTTGCTGCCTGCTAGGTGTGTTTGTGTGTGTGTGTGTGTGTGTGTGTGTGTGTGTGTGTGTGTGTGTGTGTGTGTGTGTGTGTGTGTGTGTGTGTGTGTTTGTTTGTTTCGGTAATACAGCAATTCACATTTAACACAGATTACACAGCATTAGAAAAAAATAATAATTTCACATACTTTGCCTTTTATCATATTGCAAACTCTCTGTCTCTCTCTCTCTTTCCCCCCCCCCCCCCCCCCCCCCCCATCTCTCTCTCTCTCACACACACACACACACACACACACACACATACTCTTGTGTTCTATCAAGGTCACTGCGCCCAGGTGGTTGTGAGGCAGGCTGGCGCATGGTGCATTGTGTGGGTCTGTGGGCGTGTGTGTGTATGGGAATGTATGGGTGAAAGACTATGTCAGTGTGTCAGTGTGTTAGTGTGTCAGCTACATGACCATTCGCCAACACATGGAACCATATATTTGTGAAAATACCGTAACAGTTCACACCATCTCTAATACACAGAGGCTAACAGAAGCATGACATCTTCAGGATGATTTTAAACATTATTTTCAAGTTCAAGGTTATAAAGACCGATATGAAGACATACAGTAACACATTGAGAACACACACACACACACACACATAAAGGCATACAGACACATACACACACCCACAAAAAGCCTTAGTAGCCCATAAGTCTAAAATACTGGAGATACTTGGGGGTATTTCCATGTTTACTTTTCTAGGTTGTTTAGAGCAAAAAATTCTGCATCTGTGCAGCATCTCTTCCTCAGGAATTTATCATTTACAATTCCTCCAAGAATGTATCATTCATGTAGCCTGCTTGTGGAGAATCAGGGAAATGGAGGCATAAAAAAGACCAACATACACGCTAACTTTCAAAACATACACCCATACCTAAATCTCTAGTGTGTGTGCACACACACGTACACACACATACACGTACACGTACACACACACACACACACACAGGTATTCCTGAGGGCAGATGGATAGACTTACCCCATCCCAGCACTCAGGCATGGCTACTCTATGTTGTGGAGTAAGAGAGAGACGCAGGAGAAAGAGAGAGACGCAGACGAGGCGAGACAAAGTGCTGAGGCGATCGCTCCTTTCTCCACACTGATCCACCAGAATCTAACTCAGAGCTTACTACTGAGTCCCTTTTGCAGTCCCTCCCTCTCTTTTTTCCCTCCCACTCTCTCTCTCTCCTCGCTCTTTTTCTCCCTTCCTCTCTCCTTCCCTCTCTCTCTCTCTCTCTCTCTCTCTCTCTGTCTGCCTCCCTCCTTTCCTCTCTCTCTCCGTCTCTATCTATTTCTCTCGTTCACCCCTCCCCCTCTAATCGGTGAGCTTATTTCTGAAAGAAGAGAGCACGCTCTGATTGGCTAACATCCACGGAGTGGCTGCATCTGATTGGATGGCTATCAAACTAGGCTCAGAGCCTTTCTCTCATCAGCACCAGAGCTCATAGCCGTGCTCATAGCCTTGCTAAACCACAGTGTCAATGTACCACCACACTTGCATTGTATAATATACACACGCTTACATTGTATAATATACACACGCTTACATTGTATAATATACACACGCTTACATTGTATTTAAAATTGCTAACTTGTCTATTTGACATCCTCTGCAGGTAACAGAGTGTATATTTTTGTTTTTTGTTTTGTTTTTTGTTTGAGGTCTGGCTGTTATCCAGGTGCTGTAATGGTACACCCTATTTAACAACATTCTTAAAGACAAAAGGTACACAATCAGATGCTAAAGGAATTTTTGCCACTGACTAACAAATAACATAAAATCATATATAGTTTTTATTATATAAAAATATATAGACATGATGTAAGGGATAATGGATCAAATGGTGTTTATATACAGGGGTTAGACAAAATAATTGGAACAGTGTAAATTTCACTTTAGTATTTCAATGACCTATTGTGTCAAGAATATTGATTCAAATTTCATTATGGGAGTTTATATCCATTGTAGATAGGTTTATTTAACTATTTGACTGTATATTTCTGATTCTTTTTCAAATTGTAGCAAAATTTAAGTTAAAATGCATGACCTAACTGAGTTTGAAAAAGGGCAAATTGTTGGAGCTCGTTTGGCAGGAGCCTCGATCACCAAGACAGCTGAACTGCTTGGTTTCTCGGGAGCTACCATATAAAGGACCATGACGGAATTCAAGAAGAATGGAAAAATCTCTAGCAAACGGCGTAATTCTGGCTGGAGAAATAAACTTTCTTTGAATTTAACAAGTGTTCCAATTATTTTGTCTAACCCCTGTATAAGAAAGTTAATGCACATTCACGTAGTAATGCGGCCATGACGCAAAGCGGCGCATTACCACCTCAAAATATACTAACTTTCTGATATACGAACACAGTGAAGTCCATTATCCCGCTTATACCACGGTTACCACACATGTCTGATTTTAATTTCAGGTAATAATGTTGTAACTCTGAGTTCTTCCATCTGCTTGTCATTTGCTAAAGCCGTCACATCTTTACCGTTTATTTACAGTTCACCTTGGCACATTGATACATAAACGTGATACGGTCAGAGAGCAGGGACAACTTCATAGGAGTGCGCATACAGAACATGTGTCAGTGTCCTAAAGAACGCATCACAATGTGAAATTGAAGGAAGCCGTGGTATACATTTTTACCAACCGTCAGCAAACCCATCTATATTGTTTCTATACACTTGCTTAACACTGACATAATGGGAGTTTTAAGGAAATCACTGTGGGTTAACATGGAGTCACTGCAAGCATTATAAGTAGAAGAATAGAATAATGACAGTTTAATAAGTGAGGAGGCGCCTCTGTGATTTTCAGTTCACATCCAAGTCACATAAATAGCTCCTGCCCACCCCCCTGTCTTTCTATGTCTCGTTTGCTCTGTGTGTGTGTCTGCAGGTGTGTGTGTCTCTCACACACACACACAGACAAACACACACTCACACACACCCACACATATGATAGAAGTAGGTGTGATGAGAAAGGTGAAAAGATACACAGTGTCAGACAGAAGTGAAGTTTGCCTCTCCACAGAGTACACTGAACTTTGAGCACAAACACACACACACATGCGCGCGCCCACACACACACACACACATACACACAGACCTATAAGAGGGTAAAAAAGACTTGTTTACCTTCCAGTCACCAACAACTGTCATGGTCTCGCAATTCTCCTGCAGTGACAGACAGAAACACACACACACACACACACACACACACACACACACACACACACACACACACACACACACACACACACACACACACACACACACACACACATAACAAAAAGAAGTTTGCTGTAACAACCTCCAACCCCAAAGAGGATGAAGTCTGGGTTTTGAGGATACAGAGTTAAAAGATCACATGACAATCCATGGGTTCCGCTGAGGAGAACACCACCCTCGGAGGAAAGGGATGACATCACATTTTCCTACAGGGGCTAAGAAAGGTCTGAGGGGTTAAAGGTCACATGTCATGAAGATGCAGGTTAGATTTTAGTATGCAATATCCTTCCTGGGTTTGACAGACAGCATTCCAGAGTTCATTTCAGGACAAACACACATGCATACACTCATACGCAGGCAGGCAGACACACAGACACACACACACACACACACCAACACACACACATAAGGTGCCCTTTTCTGTGAGGAAGAGAAACATTGATGCAGACTGGTAACCACTAACAGAAGAGAGAGGGGTGTTAATTATAAATGGAGCCCAGTCCATGTATATAGAAGGCAACATTCTGTGTTAAACCCACAAAACCACACGTAGAAAACACACATCATCGACACACAGCAAAAGCGGAGCAGGAGAGGGAGGCATTTCCCTAATGTGAGCTGTGAACAAAAGGCTGCAAGGCCTTAGACCTTCTGGGTGGCATGGCAGACATGGCAGATGAAGTCCAGAACCAGAAATCTAATCGCCAAGCAGGGGCATAGCCAGAAATCATAACATGGATGGGCCCAGAAAAAAATCAGGTGGGCCTAGCCCAAAACACATAGCTTACTTGTATGACTAAAACAGTCAATCAGACTTGTGGAGCCTTCTGATTGGGTGGGCCTGATTGACAAGTGGGTGGGCACAGTCCCACCCCAGCCCACCCGCGGCTACGCCTATGTCGCTAACTGTGCTTCCACTCACAAGGAAGCTGGCAGGACTGCATGGAGCAAACAGGTTATAGAGTGAAGTGACCCTGGGCACAAATGTTTCTAGTTTTTGTATTTTTTTTTTGTTTTACTTAAGGATCCCTACCCTTACCCACTGCCCCCTGCACTAATTCTGCCCTGCGTACAAAAAAGGTATGTATACACTATATAAGGTATGTACACAGTAGGATAGTACTAACAAATGATCAGTTAGCAGAAGAGATCCTTTTTATTGGCGTAGTGCCTATTATCAGCCATTTCTGTTGCTGTTCCACTTACAAAGAGGCTTTACCTGGTGGAAAACAAGGTTATCGATGTGAAAAAAGACAATTTCAGCTCACATAAGCCTTTGGTTTGAGTTGTTGAACTCATAATGTTTATCTATAAACAGATTTGGCTTCTACATTACTGCAACATCTGCTCAGTAATGGACACACTTACACTATCTATTATCAATTATTATATATTGTCTCTGTATTATTATCAATTATCGACCTAAGGTGAGTGTTTCATTTCTGAGCCTGGACTTTCCACCCAAGCTAACCAGGGCCAGTTTGGTGGGGGAATGAGTGAGTGGGTGCTGGGGTGTTGGCAGACACAGGCAGGGCTGAGGAGGGGGGTGGTGTGGCAGTGGGGCAGTATGCAGACCAGTGGGTGCGGACCATAGACTGTATATAAGAGAACTGGACAAACCCTCTGTGACTTACTCATAGACCGAATGAAGCCTAAACTGAAGGTTCTGAAGGTTCTTCATTCTATGTCATTAATTTAGGGAATTGAACTAATGGGTTCTAAAAAAAAAAAAAAAAACACCCCCCTCAGTGTTATCACGGACCTAAAAACTACTGAAACACACCAAAACCTTTTTGAAAAATGTACTATTTAACATGGGAGTGTAAAGTTGCTCGCTTCTGCAGCCTTACCCCAGTGGACATGTGAGGTATTGCAACTTTGGAACATTCAATTTTGGCTTCATTGTTTAGCTTGGAACATTACAGCTTGGTGCAGAGAGTAAGCTGGATGGGAGACAGAGGGTCGCGTGTGGGTGCTGTCAGACCAGCAGGTGTCACTCCCTTCTCGATGACCTAAGAGAGCTGCAATAATGCTACACATACGCTAGGGGGCACTGTATCTCTGGTATACAGTGGCTGTTTAAAACTCTCAGTTTGGTCTCTACTGCAACCTAAAACTACTGCAACCTGAAGCTAAATTCGTATGATAGTAAACATGTACTACATATACTTTACACTACTATGTTTACTATCTTTACAACCTAAATCAGAATATCAACAGAGTGGATCATGGTAGTTTTTTCTCATTATGGCATCTACACCTGACAATGGCAGTAACTTGACTGAGAGGGTAGGTTGAGTTAGGGGTGGGGGTGAGGAGGTGGATGCCAGTACTCTAAGTAGGGGGCTAGCTGGGAGGTGTGTGGCTGCGTTTAGCCACTGCTGCTGCTGACTGGGTGCGGTGGGGGTAGTTACCGGGCGCTGGCCCTGGCTGGTCTGATGGCGGCTGATGTGAAGCAGGTGCTGCGCCATCTTGTGCCAGCGCAGGCGGGGGCGGCTGGAGCAAGGGGGGCAAGTGGGGGGCGCTGCGCGGGGCAGCACGTTTGCACAAAACGCAGGAGCACTGCTTCGCCGCTGCCACAAACACACACACACACACACACACGTCAGACACAAGAGTCAATGTGTAGACTCTTAAGATGATAATACACAGGGCAACTTTTTGAGCAATGTTGCCGGCCAACGATACGAAACAGATGTGATTTGGGCACTTTATCACTCATATTGGGCAACATTTTTTATCAGGTGAACTCAGATCAGCAGCAGCCAACTTTTGGTGACC
>CM050208.1:16742500-16770000 GCA_027475355.1 Coilia nasus
CTTCTCCCCCTTCCCATCTCCCCCTCCTCCTTTTTCTCCTCCTCCTCCTCCTCCTCCCTGGAGCGTCTCCTCTCCCCGCGGCTCTGTCCGTGTGCCCATGATGCACTTCCTCTGCAGGGCTTATAAATTCCACCTGCCGGACGCCCACTCGGCCCTATGCCCACTCAGCCTGATGCTGGCACTGCCATGCCAATCTGCTGCAAAGCTTTAAGCTCCTCTCCCTTCTCTTCTCCTCTCCTCTCCTCTCTTCTCCTCTCCTCTCCTCTCCCCTATGCCCCCACTCGTTCCTGTACATACAGTATCTGCAGTCCTTCCTTATGCTCCTCTCTCCTCTTTCCATGCTCCACTTCCCTTATTCTCTGTCACTAGATTAGATTAGGGGATTAAAGGGGGGGTCTCTATGGCCATAAATTGCATTTAATTGCATGTTATCTGTGCATCTAAAATCAAATCCTAAACCCTAACCCTGAAGAAACACTCAGTAGTGTTGGCTAATAAAAATAGACTACAGTACCTGCAGCCAACAAACTCAAATCAAACACTAATATAAAATGTTCACTAAAGATTTTATAAATATGTATTGATCATAATATAAAGAAAAACATATAATACATATAATGCCAAAAATCTACAAATCAAACCTCCACATTATTATATATATCCATATGTGTCATCTTTCAACTTTCTATACATAGTGATGTTAACATGACAAACTGTCATGACCCTGAACCGAACTTCAAACAACAACAACATGTCTGTCACCATTCCCAAACCACTTGAAAGCACTTTTAAAACACCCACCCAACGCTACACTACACAACCCACACGCACCACATACCTCATACACAGCCCAGTCTAACACCAACAGTTACAACAGCTCAAAACCTATACATAGTGATTTTAATGCATACACACACACACCTTTCACACATATCATCTGATCAAACAGCGAACACCTTACGATCACAGAGACACTCACACCGCTAGCCTGGTGAGAGCACCGCTGAACCCGCTCATCGAACCAGGCACCCATCCATCCTGCAGTGCTGTAATACTCTGGGGACCTCTGAGCTCAGACAGCCCGCTGTGGTGAGGGGGGAGGTGGGGCACTGGGGACCCCACGGAGTGCATAGAGGCTCTTACCTGTAGAGGTGTATAGGAGGCTTGCTGCTGCGGCTAGTGTGAAGTGTAGCGTTTAGGCTTTTGTTCCCCCTCCCACGGCGTCCTCGACTCGCTCTGCCTGCCTCTGCTCAAGAGTGTGTTCCGAGGAGAGACAGATGTGGTGTGTGAGAGACGGAGTGTGTGTGTGCGTATGTGTGAGCCTGTTAATGTTTGTGTGTATGAAAGTGAGTGAGTGAATGTGTCTGGGTCTGTTAAGAGATGGTTTTCCTCTTTGAGCTGCTCCGTTATCTGGATCCCCCTCCTCTCACAAGCTCTGTCTTTATCTCCCTCCCTCGTCTTCTCCCACCCTGTTTGGTCATAAACACAGAGCACGTGGCTGATGCAGCAAAGCTCTGCCATACAGCTACATCACATAGAGAGAGAGGGGGGGGGGGGGGGTGGAGAGAGAGAGAGAGAGAGAAAGAAAAGGAGAGAGAAAGGGAGAGAGAAGACAGAAAGAGAGAAAACAGAGAGAGAAAGACAGAGAAAAGAAGAGAAGAGAAGAGAAGAGAAGAGAAGAGAAGAGAAGAGAAGAGAAGAGAAGAGAAGAGAAGAGAAGAGAAGAGAAGAGAAGAGAAGAGAAGAGAAGAGAATGAAATATGGAGGGAAGAGAGAGAGTGAAGACTAGATGAGAGAGCATGAATGGGGAGGGAATGAGAGAGAGCAAGTGAGACAGAGAGAGCGAAAGAGAAAGAGAGAGAGAGATGGAAAGGAAAAGAAGAGAGAGCAGTGAAGTCAGCGCATAAGCCAAATGGAGAGAGTAAATTTAGCAGAACAGTGCTGCTGAGTCATATTTATTACACACACACACAGACAGACACAGCATGCCATGTGCACAACTCCTCCTCCACACACACACACAGACACACACACACACACACACACAGAGACACAGCATGCCATGTGCACACCTCCTCCTCCTCCATACACACACACACACACACACACGGACACACACACACACACACAGACACAGCATGCTATGCACACAACTCCTCCTCCACACACACACACACAGCAAGCCATGTACACACCTCCTCCACACCCACACACCATGTACACACCTCTGAAACACGACTGCAGACACACAGACACATATACACACACTAACAATGTACACACCATGTACACCTCCTCTCAAACACGACAGACATACACACAGAGACACAGTGTGAACACACCTCCTCTCACCCACCACTCACTAACTCACACACACACACCTTCACAAACACCAACACACATACACTTATCCTAGAAGCCCCAACACACACTTGGTCAAGCACTCATCCAGACACACACCTCTACATACACATCATAACACTAAGGGTTACAAACATTTAGAAAAAAAAAGGGGGGGGGGGGGGGGGGGGGGGGTTAAGACAAGGATACTCACGCTTTCTCCATTGCAATGATGTTAACTTATTAGCCATTATAAAGTGCACTTTTAACACTACCTTTTACAGCCCTAAAACTCTAATCTTTTTTTTTATTAGCCTAGTGGGCTATGTGTTCCTGTGATAGGGTTTTATTGTGTTTTGTGTGACACTGTGCTGGAAACCTCAGCTGTGCTTGTCTGTCCTTAACATGACCAGATATCCGCACAATTATTTTGAAGATGATGGTGAAAGTTGTGAAAACAAAACAAGGCTCAGATAGTCACACGTGGCTGCACAATGCTGCTACAACAAACACACAGTAGGCATCGTGCTACAGGTAGAGATGACGCAGGTGTGTCACGGGTGAACCAGACAATTATCGATTTTAAGGCAAATTATTAAGTCATTTATTTTTTATTTAGCTTGCAAACATCTATAAAATAAAACAGTAATGGACAACCTGGATTCAGAAGCCCCGATATCACATATTCCAACCCACTTAATTGTACAGGTAAAGTTAATACAGGTGATTTCCCTAATTAACAAGGAGAAGACAACAGAAGAGGAGAAATGTAAAGACGGAAAGGACTATAAAGGTGAGGGTTGGAGGAAACGAAAGCAGGAAATGAATAAATATGGGAAAATGGGGGGAATGGATACAAAGACAGGTGGAAAAGAGCAGATTGGTAAGGCATATAGGAAGAGAAAGCCGGAAGTGAATGAATATGAGACAAACTGACAGAAAGGACTGGATGAGGAGAAGCAGAGTGGCTGGATGACCAGAGGATGAGCAGGACACTCGATCAGACATGGCAATGACTCATCAGACAATCGATGTGACCTTATTATGCAGCTGCCCTACAGCCCACTCGCTGTGTATGCAAATGTGTGTGTGTGAGAGAGAGAGAGAGAGAGAGAGAGAGAGAGAGAGTGAGAGGGAGAGAGGGAAAGAGGGAGGGGGGGACAGAGAAAGGAGAACAGAGAGAAAAACAGATTTTTAGTTTGTGTGTGTCACTTGTTTGGCAGGATGTCATAAATCAAAACCGATTATTTTATAAGTGCCCTAAAGGTCTCTCAGAGGAAAATTTATTCATTATGACTACAATAACTATCCTGTCAATCTAAATTCATTCATTCAACCCCTGGCCTCATCTCAGCCAATCACAATATGTTTTGATGCTTTATCCAACAGTCTCTCAGAGGTATCATTATTATCATTATGAATTCCAGCAGCAGCATTCAGTGATCCCAGCAAACTTACACACTTACAAACCTCTGCTTACCCTTACACACACACACACACATACACACACACCCACAAACCTTCCTGAGCCCTGCCAAAAAGTAATTTTTTCACACAACTGCAGTGTAAAAACGCTGTGTGTCTGAGGCATCTGTGGTTTTTTAGAGAAACAAAACGGACAGACCCTGCACAGCAGGAAGACAAACTGGCCCTTTTCATTTCAGCATGGAGGGGAGCGAAAACTCAGAGACTCGTCCTTCTATGGACCTGCGCTGCGCTGCGGTGGGGATGAAGTGGGGTGGAGTTCAGCCAGGACTGAAGTGGCTGTGGCCTGATCCTCCGAACACTACAGCTGATAAGCACACCACCCCCCGATTCGACTCCAGCAAAAGACTTATCTTAGGCCACTGTGTGTGTGTGTGTGTGTGTGTGTGTGTGTGTGTGTGTGTGTGTGTGTGTGTGTGTGTGTGTGTCTGTGTGTGTGTGTGTGTGTGTTTCTGAATGAGAGAGAAAGAGAGAGAAAGAGGGAGCGAGAGAGGGAGAAATATGTAGGGGAGGGAAAGAGTTTGGAGAGGAGAGGAGATTGTGTGAAGGGAGAGATGAAGAGACACAAAGAGAGGGAGAGGGAGAATGTTTTTCAAGCCTTGTGGGTAAACATGTATTTCTAACTTGAGTATGTCAAGGCCTACATTTGTTTCAACTGTGTGTGTGTGTGTGTGTGTGTGTGTGTGTGAGTGTGTGAGTGTGTGTGTCTGAGTGTGTGTATACCTGTGTGTGTACGGGATGTCTCAGACCAGTGAGTGCTCGCACAAGCAGACGTGATGACCTAATATCACGCGGCCGGTATGTCCTCGGGTATCTCCTGAGGAGGTGTTATGGAAGAGCGCTGGTCCCGAAATTCCCCTCTGCTCTTTAGCTGGGGGAACTGCATGATGGGTGGTTGGGTTGTGTTGATGGGCACAACAGGTGACATACTGGACTTTGTCAAACCTAGTGTTCAAGCCGGGTATAGACTAGGGTGGTCCAAAAAAAAAACATGTGAGGAAAGCCCAAAACACATAAGTTATTTTTATTACTCAAACATTCAATCAAACTTATAGAGCCTTCTGATTGGGTGGGCCTGATTGACAAGTGGGTGGGTACACTTGTGCTACTATACAAACATGTCAGTACATCATGGTGAACCCTAAAGAGGATGTTTCCTATGGAGATATACAACCTGATTTGTGGTTTCAGGTGATTAGCAGGTGTATTATCGCCATAGCGCCAATTATTGGCCTGGATGAATGAGAATCTACACAGACAGGGGAACACCAAGCTCAATGCAAAGATGAGGTAAACCGGGTGCAACTCCAAAAAAACATTAAAATGAATAAGGGGTCATTCCGTGTCAAATCGAACGATGGCCGACAGTCACCCTCTCCGAAAAATCTGAAAAAAATCACAGCTGTTTGTACATCCAACCTATGTATAAATCTTAAATATGAAGTCTGTATCACTAATAGCTCCAAAACTACAGCCCTTTGAAATTTCAGGTCATTTTGGGAATTCTGGTGAACAAGCCTTTTGCTCAACTTCCGACATTGCTGGCTCTTTTAGTATTCCACACACATTAGTGTAACTATGTGAAAAGAAATGCATTTTCCTGTAGAATTCAAAAATCAAATCAGATCAGATGTACCTTGTGTAATTCTTCCTCTCCAAAGCTGTGAAAATGGCTATAGATTCAATATGTGAAATGACACCACCACTTTTGAGGGCTTCTCGTTCAAAAAGTATGGCACACAAATTTCTCAGATTATTTTTCCCAGTCATATACGGATTATAATGTCATGCCTATGCATTAACCTTTGTTGATAATTGAAGATTTATACATAGGTTGGATGTACAAACAGCTGTGATTTTTTTTTCAGATTTTTTGGAGAGGGTGACTGTCGGCCATCGTTCGATTTGACACGGAATGACCCTAAGCTTTTCCACTATATTCTAACTCATTGCAGCTGTAGAGAAAGGAAAGGGGCCCACAGCAGACTGCTTAGGGCCAGGGGCTCAGAGTTGTGTCCTGCGGCACTGTACATTCACACACTTGGGCATTCACTTCAAATAATAGTGACTTGTTGAGTAGCTGAATTAATGATGCATTAACATTAGTAGCACCGTGGCTGCCCTGATTGCATTAAACAGTATGCACTCAAAAGTTTGAGTGAGACTTAATATGCTGAGGACGCAAAATTCTCAGGGCTTGCTGAGTAGACACCATTGTGATTTTTTTAAGAGCGTTTTTTGGAGCTGCACCCAGTTTACCTCGCCTTCGCACTGAGCAGGCCAAACCAAGTACTCAGGGCATATGCATGAATATACTTTTCAGAGACCTAACATTTTTCTATTACAGTTTTTCTCAATTGGTTTGGTACATTTCTCACATCAGAATTGAAATTCTCAAAAGTTCTTGTTCAATTGTCATATCATCATGCCATTTGTGCAGATGAAAAAGGCAATTTCTCATTGCATTGAACAAACTGCAAATGCTTTTGTCCATCCATGCAAATGATTGTGTACAATTCTCAGTTTTTTTGTACATTATCAATTGCTTTTGTCATGCTAATCAAAATGTTTTGTTATGGGAATCTATCAAATAGTCTCACTCCTCAAAACATTTAGGCTATAGTTCATCATATAAGTCTTAACATGCAAAATGATTTACCAAGCTATCATAACATGTCAAGCACATTTCTATACATTTCCATAAGACATTTGTAAATATGATCTAAATTGGTAAATTGCTTGAATCTAGACTTTTTCTAGTGAAGAGAGTTGAGAAACCAATGATCAACAGTTTTCTGAATGAGCTCAAGGGAGCATCTCATTAACAATCTACTGGAAAGTATATAACCAGAGCACAATACAAAGTTACAATGTCTGACAATGGAAGGACAAGAAAATGGACAACAACAGGGAGAAGGAGAGGAAGAGGGGTGAGGCTGCATGGTGGAGGATTTGGAAGAGGATGGATTAGGCACTCCAGAAAATGCTATCCACGCTGCCAGTGTCACGTGGGTGAAAATTCGTGGCCTGACAGACGAGAATGTGAAGAAGCTGAAGATCAGGATAAGGATTGAGAATTTAGGGAGATGTTCATATTTTTTTGTTTACTTACTGTATGACCTATGTTTATATTTTTGACCTATGTTTACTTACTGTATTTTACCTTTGTTCTGTCCAGTACTGTCTTTTTTTTCTTTACGCACTGCAATGTCAATGTCTGCCAATAAAGAAGTAATTCTGTAAATGTGAATCTTGTCTTTTACAATCAATCTCACACATATACATTATAGGAGGTGAAATGTACAACACTTGTCATCAGCCCTAAACCACATTTTACATCAAAATGTCCCTTCGAAGTGCACTACTCAATTGCCAACATGACTAATGAATTTGACTGTCTTATCCGTACACAGTGACACAATGAGTAAACATTCTGATGGCACTGACACGTATATTGACACAAAAACTTGCTTTTGAGAGATGAACTAAGCATTTTGAGCAAGAGACTGGCTTTTGCAGGTGATCCACGGTGTTTTTGTCCATGCTATTTGTCCAAACTGTTTTGAGAAATGCACTCGATCTTCTGCAAATTGCAAGAAAGATTCGAAAAATGTACCAAAGCGATAGAGAAAAACTGTAACAACCCTTTTTTATTAGCCTGATGTTAAAATTCTAATCTTCTGAAATACTGAATATAGGGTTTTTACAAGCTATAATCATCAAAATTAAAGCCAACACAGGCTCCTTTGTCTTTGAGAGTAAAAAATCTATATATGTTTCACTTTGTGAATTACTTTGAATTACTTTGTGAATTTCACTTTGAATTAATAACATAAATGAAGTTTTCCACAAGATTAATTAATTGAGATGCTCCTGTATTTCTAATGCATCTAGCTTACCAGTGGGGCCCTGGGTAGTGAGTCCCACCACAACCCCCCCCCCCCCCCCCACCCCCGCCTTTCACTGCCCTGTGTTCGTACAAAGGGCACAATGGGTGTTAATCTGTGTTACTGACTCTTTATCATGAATGTCAGTAGAACAACACGTATAGGCCAAAAGATGGTAGCGATAAAAGAAGTTGGTCATATAAGGTAGCCACACACACTAATCCACATGCACACACACACACGTACACACACACACGTACACACACACACACACACACACCACTCATTCTCAGCAGAGCAATGTTTGCAGGAATCAATGTCAGGACAACACACATCAATGCAATTTTACCAGGGGGCAACATCAATACCTTCCATTCCCCCTTAAAAATCTATCGGTATCATCAGCAGCAGCAGCACATTAGCTGACCTGAATAGAACGCATGAATGAGCAGCTAGGGTCCCAGTTGTGTGTCTCTATCTCGCATGCAAGATGACAGAAGAGGTCTGTACACTGTATATGCTCCGAAGTGAATTAAATAGACAAAAAATAAGGCCTGTCTGTAATGTTGTCAATTGCTTGATGCAGACTCTGTAGTCAAAACTTTGCCTTGTTTTGCTGTCTATTAAATTAACTTTGGAGCATATACAGTGTGCAGACCCCTTTGTCAACTATTTTGGTTCCTTTGTCTAGAATCTGTAGGATTATTTTTGGATGTGCACATCTTCTCACAGTTACTTAACTATCTCAAATGCACTCACAACTGAGGAGTCCAGGAGAAAACCAGCATGGTCACAAAATGCAGAAAATGTCATTTACAAGTTGGACTTTTATTTGATTTTATAAGTTAATGCCATTTTAAATGCTTCTAGCTCAAAACTATGCTTGTTTATTCACAGTATTAGTTTTGAAAAAGCTGGGGTTTCAATGCAACTACCGATAGGGGGAGTAACTTGAAAAATGTAGTTTTGTGACTATAACTGTTTTTCCCATGGACTCCTCAATTGTAAGACTTCAGGGGTTTACTCCAGCAGGTTTAGTCACTTACCTTGATACACGTTTACTTACAGCAACTGGTAAACCTCCTAATGGACGGGTATTATGACTTTATTCCCCTGGTAAAACAAAGATATTGGGCTCCTTCATTTTAAGGTTTACCACTTACCATTAATAATTTACATTCTTAAACAAACATCTGGCATGTAATAGCAACTCCTCAGTGTTCTCACTGTCATTGAAACCTCATTTGCATGATGGTGCATATAAAACTACATTTTGAGCAGTAAATTAGCTTATAGGCAAATTTTGAACTGAATAGTCAGATTCTGAACTGAACAGTGTGGTTTAAAGTTATCACCTCTATCAGATTAGCTGAAGTTTCTACATGCAAAATGATGAAGAGCTGTGGCAATTAGACTCAGCTGAATGTGTGACTGGATGGAACAAATGCATGGCAGTTTTCTATTTCTGAAACTGGCTTTTCCACCTCTGCAAATAGTCAGTCCACTTACTTGGAATATCCCCCCGTATCCCCAGTCGATTGGTTGTGTTGTAACCACAGCTACAGATTAGTCTCGCTAAGGATGACGTCCTCTCATGTCCATACTAGCCCGATCTTGCTTTCCATGAGACCACACGGTTAAAAGCGCTAAATCCACTTCAGTGTCAGCTGTAATTGCATACCATAACAAAAAGGGGCAGTTTTTTTGTTGACTATAGTTTGCCCCATGCATCAAATAAAGGGTTTTAAATGCATTTCTTTAATTCTGGACTGGAGTTGGCTTGTTTATCATTATACTTAAGAGATCCCTAGTAGCATTTACTCTAAGAGCACTTTAGATTTGTACTGGAGTTTACTTCCAAACAATTTAAGCACTTGGCTTTTCTTCTTTCTTACACAGGACAAATATTTAGACTTCACATCCACTACCTCTCAATAAAACGCACCCACAGGCCTGAATAGGCTGACCACTCTTTCCAGGAAGCAGCAAGGCAAGCACAGGTGTTAATAATGACGTCAGGTAATAATAACATTACGGTTCTGATTCCATTCCTATTTAAAGAAACTGCTTTGCTAACCCTAGAAACTGCTTTGCCATGCTGTTACCCAAGGAAACAGGAATAAGAAAAAAGGAAGCATTTAACTGTTTAACCCCATGTTACTGAAGTATTTCACAACTCTGCGCTAAAAACTGGTTTTATTCACAATGATTGCAGGTTGATTCTGAATAAATTCAACACAATTCATGCACATAAGAACTCATAATAATGTGTGAATCACAATGATTCACTTAAGTACTTTTCCATTTTATACAGAAGGTACAAAATAAGTGTGTGAAGAAGGTCCCACAGTTCTCTTCCCAAGGTCTGTTGCTGCATTCTCTTGGCCATCTTGTAATGGCTCTAGGAGGATAAATGTTTGTGTATTCAGGTATAGTCACGTACAGAGACGGTGTGTGTGTGAATGTGTGTGTGTGTGTGTGTGTGTGTGTGTGTGTGTGTGTTTGTGTATTCAGGTATAGTCACGTACAGAGACGGTGTGTGTGTGAATGTGTGTGAAAGAGAGAGAAAGAGTGTGTATCTGTGTGTGTTTAGGAATTCATGTCAGCCAGCTTCCTCTTGCGGTAGTTGATGACGAGGTTGGAGGCCGTGAGGTGCGCGTGTCCTTTCTCCCAGCGCTGGAAGGCGTTGAGTCCGCTCTGCCCCGCCCGGAACAGCGCCCTCTCCAGGCAGTCCAGCCGCTCCACCAGCGCAGACGTGTCCGAGTCGTACGCGTTCTGAGAAGAGTCCATGATCCTCCGGAATCGCCCAATAAATGTCTAAGGCACAAAGCGCACGACAGACTTAGCAGTCCAGTAAAGACATTAACATTTAAGGGAGTGGGATTTTTCAACATGCTGTTATAATAATGTGTTCTACAAAAAGGAAACGCTGTGTCCAAAATGTTTAGGCACACCCTCTGCAGTGCATTATATAGATAATGAGTTACACTGTTTTGTTCACTAAATAGCACACTATGTAATACATGACTGGGAATTTTAGATTTGGCATAAGATTACAAAATTTCACATTATAGTAAACGGACTCCGATATTTAATACGAATTTTTATCCTTTACATATTCATTGCTTAGATGTAAAGGCTGACATGACATCGATACATAAAAATGTGAGGACCTGATGGTTGGAAGAAAGGGAAACAGGACTGGGTTCTGGGTGCATTGGTGTGCTGTACATTCATATCACTGCAGCAGCAGAAGCACCCACATCCGATCTAAAATAAACCTGGAATCTTTAATACGCTGCCAGACAGACACACTGCTTTTGGCTTCAGGCCTTCGTCACCTACTTTCCCCAGACAAAGGAGGGTTACCATGGGAACAGATTCTGTCTTTCTGACATCACATATAACTAAAGTCACACACATACACACACACACACACACACACACACAGCGTTAGACACCCACAGAAACATACACACACACCATTTGCGTCAGATGAGCTTAAAAAATAACTTTTTAAAGAAATAAGCAAAGGCTGAAGTTATACTACATCCATGAATGTTATTCCACACTGCTGCAGGCACACACACATAATTATTAGGCCTCGAGTTCCCCCTAGTGGCCACATCTGGACTTCCATTCCATTCAGGTTTTACTTGAAGACTCAGAAAGTAAAGTGGTAACTGTATTTAAAACATGTGAAACATATATATATATAAAAAAAAACTTGGTCTGCAAAGATGCAATTTAACAGCAACAATTTTTACTGGTTGGTATAATTAAGGTGGAAGTAAAATGCCTGCTGCTTATGCCATCGGCTATGTTTACCACAGTATAGCAATGCATGGACTTTGCCCCTTCGCTGTAAGTCAGCACGCCTACAGCATCCTGATAATAGAAAGTTCCCCTTGAATTGAGACCTTTAAGACCTTATTTTATCTTGTAGCAACTTTCATATTTACTTGAACTTGATGAAGTGATCAGTAACAACTCTTTCTTCGGTAGGAGGACAATATTATTTTAACTTTACTGGTTCTGTAAGTAGCTTAGCCTTAATTTGTGCTATTTACCAGGTACAATTTGATTTACATTACATTACACTTAGCTCTTTTCCAGAGCGACTTACAGTTGTTTAAGTAAAGGGTTTCAGTTACAGTCCCTGGAGCAATGTGGGGGTAGATACCTTGCTCAAGGGCATTTCAGCCATGGATAGGATGGGATTTGAAACTGTGACCCTCCGATCCCAAGACCAACTCCCTAACCACTAGACGACATTTGTGCCATTCCTGGTGTGACTGTATATCTTATAGAAGTACCATGTAATCAAATAGTAATCTTGGTTACCATTAATAATTTACATTCTTAAACAAACATCTGGCATGTAATAGCAACTCATCAGTGTTTTCACTGTCATTGAATGATGGTACATACAAAACTAGGTTTTGAGCATTAAATTAGCTTATAGTCAAATTTTGAATAGTCAGATTTTTAAATGAACAGTGTGGTTTAAAGTTATCACCTCTACCAGATTAGCTGAAGTTTCTACATGCAAAATGATACAGAGCTGTTTTAATTAGATTCAGCTGAATGTGTGACTGGATGGAACAAATGCATGGCAGTTTTCTATTTCTGAAACTGGCTTTTCCACCTCTGCAAATATAGTATGTGAGGGCAAAGGCCTGATGTATGTTGACTGAATGAGTGCAGTGTTTCCCCATGGGGGATTTGCTTGTTAAGGTGCTGGTTGTTTAGAGAGGTGAAGGTTAATGGTTGGAAATATGCCACTCCAAAAATGTCACATTTGTCTCTTGCATTGTGTATTAAGCTTTCCAGCTTGTGTTAAATGGAAAGCTACTAATTAACCTTCCTTTGTCATACATATTCATATAATTCCATCACCTAATTTTAAGCTCAAGTGCAATTTAAGTGTTGTACTGGGTTAGTTAGGGTAGAAATTAGATAAGGTGACGCGGGGTGGGAGGATGTTGTTAAGGTGGTCGCCATAAGTATAAAAGCACATGGGTTTACCTGCAGGATTGTCTGTGCCACCTCCGGGTTCTCTGGGCTGTCAAAGTGGAGCATCTGCGAGCCCAGTCCATAGTAGTACGGCCCCATCTTGTGCAGGTCCACCACATTGGGGTCAGCTCCAAACACCGTCCTCCAACCCTCGCGGTAAACTTTGGGGAGCTCCACTGTCAGCACCCTTCTCTTCTGCTCGTACAGGCCCTTGGCTAACCACAGTGGCATCTCCATCTTAGTACCCTGTAGCACACAACACACATAAACACACACACACACACACACACACATCAACTGTTGTTTCAAAGCACAGCTAGTCTAAACTAAAAGCGGTCTGACACTTAATAGACTACGCAAGATCTATCAACAGGTCCTCATTAGAAACCATAATGCTACACAGGATGTATAGGATGTCTATGATTAGAAACGTTCTATCTTTATCGACTAGCCTACCTAATTTTCTGACTTGACATTACAGACAGGAAACGCCAGGAATCTACTCGGGAAAGGAACTGCTAGGTATGCTAACTCAAAATACAGACTTGTCATTGTAAAAAAAATAACATACTGGTTGGCTAATGACAACAAGACTTCTGACCAGTGATAACTAGAAATACTTGTCCCTCGAAGAAAGGTGCCAGGGTCATGGTCTAGCTAACGCAGAATTCGACCAAACTGCCTGACCCAAAAAGTTAAAAATCGCTTTTAAAACACGTCTGCAACATTTGGGTAAGACTGGGCACACCTCTGGAATGTCTTGTGTATCGCTGGATTTTTCAAGAAATCCGAGGCGAGGAAAAGTAGTCTGTAGTCGACATGGTAGTCGTTCATGTGACAGCAAAATATCGTCCAAAGAGAAGAAGTTCTCCTCCATTCCTATTCCCGGAGGGACGGGCATGTAGGATTGAGTGTCCATTGCTTTATTTTACGCCGTTTTGTTTTGTTAGTAAACAGTAGACCTATCTGTAACTGAAATAAAATATATAGTCCAGAATTAGCAGGAAGAAACGCGCCGCCTTTGCGCTAGCCCACTGCCTTTCGGCGCGCGAGTTCAAACCTAGGCAACAGAAGTCGATAACTGAGCAAGTAGATCCTGCAGGAAAACAAATCGATTTCAAATCACGTCGCTACCTTAGGCAACGTACACTGATGTTGTTTACGTGGTTGTCCTTTGGACACGAAAATGATAAATAGACTATTCATATTTATGTAAGCCAGATTTTAGTCACCTGTTACGCCTCCATGCCATAATCTACCACGATTGCACTCACTGGCTGTTCAGGGCTACCTGATTTGACCTCCATGTCCCAAGCTGCAAACTTAATAAAATGCATGCTTGAATCAGGGGCCTGTGAAATTATCTTACTGTAAAGGTAAAGCACAAGTAGGGTTGCTTCTCTTGGCAATCACCTGTGTTGGCATAATAATGTCAAGTCGTGCAAAGTAGCCTACCACTACAGGTGAATAGGCCTATGAGAGGTCAACACCTGAAATCTAGGTGAGGAAAAACTAAAGTAATTAAAGCTGATTTCTGACAGTTCCAAGGGTGAGTTAATCTGTCCTATATCAGCCTATTCACACGTTTTTTTTGCCAGAGGGAATCCCCTTGACAAAATGTGTCCTCTGCAGTTATCCCACCTGACTGTGGGGATGAACACACAGTGTCATACTCATAGACTGTATACTGCAATCCAACACATGAACACCCCAAATGATTGGATGATATGCCACCAATAGGGTCAGATGCCTTGCGTAAGGGCACTTCAGTCATGGAGGAGAGTGCAGGTCATTTACTTCCCCTGACCCACTGTCAATGTGGGGCAATTAACCTGTAACCTTCTGCCTGCAGGTCTGACTCCATAACCTCTAGCCCCTGATTGCCCAACGTTGATGGATTGCATATTGCTATTGTACCATTTTACTGTGCCTCTTTGTCAGAATCAGAATCAGAATCAGTAAAACCAAGTACTTACTTATACAAGGGATTTGACTCTGGTAGATGTTAGCTCTCTATACATTCAACAAATAGACATAAAGTAGTATACATATATAGTACAATATATAAACAGTTTTTACATATTATTATATATAAATATATAAGCCCTTTTTTAATTTCCCATGTTCATTTCCTGAATTTCACCATAAAAGAACCACATTGAGGCAGTGACAATACTGGCATACTGTAAAAAAATCAGAAGGATACATTCATAACTTTTGGAGTTATTTTGCTAACAAACAGACAAACCGACAGATAAACACGGGCAAAAATAAACATGGAGGTAATAAAAGAGCAATAGCCAAATAAAATACTTCCTACCTAGAAGGAAGTTAGGACAGGGAAAAACACATGGGAATGTTGGCTTTGGTCTGGCCATTTTGGGTGTTAACCTTCACCTCTCTCCCTCATGAAGACCTCTGACGCACCAAAGCCTACCTGTCTGCCCTCTCCCCACTCGGTTTCGTTATGTTCCTTTGTCTACTTTCCCACCCTGAATCTAAAACACCTTCAATATTTTGTGTCCTCCATCTGATTTACATGAATGTCAAAGCTTTAAACTGTCATTCAGGTAATTTCTCTAGGTCTTTCTGTGCTCTGGGGAGCCATGTCTGGAGAGTATCCTCCACACTGTAATAAACTCCAAACAGCATGCTGTAAACTCCAAAGACTTGGATTGAATCTGCTGGGCCTACTTCAACATTTTTGGGGTATAATCAAGATTTCATCAATGTTCTGCTGCCGTCTTGGTGTAATGCACAGGGTTTATCTAATTGTATGCCAATTCTATACTTACTAAAGTTTTTAATTAAATCATGAGAACACTAGAAAAGCACTCGGAGAGCGCAGACCTCCGCCAAGGCAGCTGAAATATCCACCTTATACCACCCCCACCTGAAGACTTTTTGTTTGATGGGTAAACGAGCATTCTGAGCATTATTTGTGAGTTATGAACAAAAATGTCCAAATTGGCCCTGTCTCGCAATGGTGAAGAATCCTTTAAAAAATCCTGGATCCAGATGGTGATCCAGATCACCACCAAAAACTAATCTGTTCTAAGTTAGCCAACTTCTGATCTATCCTGAAAATCCCGTCGAAATACGCCCAGAACGTTCTGAGTTATGCTATTAACAAACAATCAAACAAACGGACAGACAAACAAACCAAAGCCGGCAAAAACATAACCTCCTTGGTGGAGATGAAAATGCCCCCTTTGCACAATGAATTAATTTCCAAAAATAGTGTTGAGGTCAGAATTATCAGGGGCTAATCCCCCACTTAAGACTGTTGCCTTCCCAAAAAAGGAAAACAGTTTATGGAGGCTGAAATATTTTGTGTAGCCTACCTACAGTACTTTCTGAAAGGTATTGTACTAAACCTGAAAATTCAACAGTGCCATTGGAGAATTTGCACTCTGGTTGGACTGCACAGACAATACATTTTTGCTCATTCAGAACCAGCTTGTTTCAGTAATGGTCCCAGATACGTAAGTGCCAAGACAACAGTGAGGTAAGAGTGGGACAGCCTAGCACAGCAAATGTCATAGATTTTTTGCAGTTGCAAGTCTATTTCTACAAACATTCTCACATATTGTACATTTCGTTGCTTTGGGTTCTGAATTTGATGTACCTGTCCTGCATGTCTTAAACAAAGAAAATCTTAATAACATGCAGTGTCATGTATATTGTAGGGGCCTTTATGCCAAAATTGCATTATAGATCCTAATAAAACTGTTATTCATTCGAACCTGTGTGTTGAATTGGCATAGCCTTCCCTGATAGTATGTGTACACGTTCACTGATGTAAACATGTTCTGCTTGGCGTTCTATAAATTGCCCAACAGATCAATTCTTCAATACTTGCAATTTGTGAGAACCTCCATTAGACCACTAGGTGGAGCTGATGCCCCATTGCATTATTATGACGCGCTTGAGGAGCCCAAATCCAAGCCAAATTCATAGCCCAGGGCACGAAACTGAAGTGCTGGTCCATCTCTGGACACATACTCCCATAATCTTTTTCTCAGAATTAATTTCATTTATTTCATGTAATACCTTATCCTTGGTGGGCATACCATACAACATGTGTTGTTATCTGAAATTGTGTGACAATTCTAGGATCCAACATTTTAATAAAAGTAAACGACATGAATCATGGCATGAGCTATAATAATTCATTCACTAACAGAGTAGCTTACAATGTCAGTCTCGTTTGCCATGTAATTTGAATAGAAAATGCAACTGTGCAGAACTGATGCCTATTGTCCAAGTAATCTGTTGTAGGCTAGTAGACTAACTAAATGGGCACTAGTCGGAAATGTAGTCTGTGTGCGCGCCAGCTGCTGGTTAAACTCTGCAGCGTTACTAGGTCACGTCTTCCTCGCGCACCGTTGTCGTAGGCGAGGCAAAACAAAGCCCCCACTCACCACACTTCTCGAAGATGCATCGGGACAGAATTCTGTGACAGGCACCTCACTGACATATTCTTCTTTTTACAACACAGTTCCATAGTTAACCCGCGTGCGCACTGAACACCTCTATTGTCTCGTTGCTGCACGCACAACTAGGGAGCGAGCGCGCGGTTATGAGCGTGCAGGGGAGCGGCATGCGCTGACCCGAATCTCCGGGCGCAGGAAAGCGACAGACGTGGACAGACGGCAGTCGACACAGACTGCATGACAGACATCAACAGATGATATGGCGGAGAATATCTGCGCCGTTTAACGTTGCCAACATCGCTCCAGTCCTGACGGAAGACGCTGCGGATCACGGGGCTGTGAGAGTAGACCCACGGCGCAGTTTGTCTTATCCACCTGCCGTGATTTGGGGCAGGTTGCCTGTCATCCGCTGAGGGAAAGAACACGCTTGATTTATGAGAAGTTGTGTTCTGGGATTTGGCAGCTTCTCTTAACCTCATCTAACTCTCATTTCGGATAAGGTGTCGAAAAATCCCTGTCGCTCATGTTTCGGCCAGGAGAAAAGGCTGTTGCGTCTCACAGACACAGCTGGCGTAGTCAGACTTGACAGCCCTTATTTTTTTAGCGGTTGTTTTGTCGTCGGCAGAGGGCCTGACAGACACCGCAGACTATTGTTTTGAGGGCGAGTTCGGCTCCAGCTCTTGGTTAACAGCGGCGCCCCGTTTTAGCGAACCCCCACCCATTCTCGCGGGTACCTTGGATGGGGGGCAAGCAGAGCACGGCGGGGCGTCCCCGGGGAGCTTTTCCCGGTGTCTCCACAGATGACAGCGCAGTACCACCCTCGGCCCACTTTGGCCACTACCGACCAGGCGGTCCAATGGGTCTGCGGAGCCGGTCTGTGAGCTCCGTGGCTGGGATGGGCATAGATCACAGTGCTGCGGTACCCTTCGGCTTCTATAACCCAAGAGGAACAGACTCAGACAGGGCCGGTGGTGGGTCTGGCTCTGATGCAGCTCCTGGTAATGGATTTCAGGAGACAGGAGGGGGACATCATACTGACGGTATGCTTTATCTGGGATCCAGAGGATCGTTGGCAGACACCTTGCCCTTGCACATCGCACCCCGGTGGTTTAGCGCCCACAGTGGTGAGTTTCAACCCGGATCTCCGTACATGGACTAGGTTGCTGACAGTACGCATGGCATGTGTGCACTCGGAAGGCGCTCATGATTACATTGTTGCTTTCATGCCATTCACAGAACTTCATCCGGTCGCTTGTGGGTGAAGGCGTGAGAGCGTGCGTGCACCTAGGCATTTTAAACGCATGTGTATATGCGTGTATGTGTGAGTGTTTGTCTATGTCAGATAAACCAGGGACCACTCCACCATACTTTTGTCGGGGAGCCATGTTGTGAGAAATGACGCTGTTAAGACAGGCTGCCAAATCTGGCTGAGACAATTAGCGGCTGATTAACGGGAGGGGCGGGGGGCATTCTCATCCGCTTACCTCGGACCACAGTGCGTGTCCGCGCTGGGCCTGTGACGCGGTGCGCTGCTCCCAGGGCGCTCGTTAACAAATGCCAGATGAGTTCAGAGAAGAGAGAAAAATATTTCCAACGTCATTACCCGCTTCTTGTTGACAATACTGTCAGTGGACTAATGAGTGGCAGAATGGTGTTAATTATCGAGACAAATCTTTTATTCAGTTACAAATACTGCAGGCCAATTTTAAGCCTTAACTTATCAGACTATTTCCAACTTAAGTCAATGAATATGCAAGTACAGTTCTGATAAAATAAAGCCAGAATTATTTTGCACTTTAGCCAGATATGTTAGGTATACGTTGATTAGGCCACGATGGTAATACTAACTAAAATGTCATCAATTTGTTAAAAGTAAAGTCTTATGTGAGGTTGTGATCCCAACAATAGTCGAGGTTAATTGTAAAATCAGACTTGTCGTGATCATGCTGATGTCCAGTTGGCTGCTTATGAGGCTGTGAACCATTTATTGTGAGGATGTTGCTCCAAGTGCTTCGTCATCTACAGGTGGGGAGACTGGGTGGGATTTGATGAAAGAACGGTGATGTAGACAGAGGTTAAAGATCAATTAGAAATGTAAATAACAAAGATAATAATTACTTGAAAAAGTAAGCATATATATATTGTCATAATGTATACAATTATTTTTTGAGGTATTTGATTGGATGGCACTTAAAAAAAAAGAATTTACTGTGTTTCTCACTAAAAAGTAGGCTTATTATGGTATGTTTTGCACATGATGCTTAGCGATGGGTAAATAGGTAAATATTGGCAAACCAATTTCTCTGCGTAGAATACTGACACAAAGAGTGACTCCTGCTCCTAGTGGGGGTGAAGAGCCTATTTGTAAGCATCCTTTGTACTGTTGGCAGTGCAAAAAAAACACAGCTGCAGTGCAGGTAGTTGTGTTATTATGTGTTCTGACAGTACTGCTACCTTTGCTGTAATAAAAATAGTAATAATAATAACCGTAACAATAATAATACATATTATTTAGAAAGCGCCTGCAAGGCCTGCAAGGTCAATGTGGTGAATGTTCTTTGACAAATGCTGTATTTCAATAGTGTGGCAGGATCCATTGAAATAGGTAAGGTAACAGATCATAAGGGTTGAAGATTCAAGCAGTCTGGCATTTCTTAGAAATGCGTCCATTGTAAACAACAACACGAACAAAATGTGTGGTTGAAGTTAGGGTCTGCTGCCTTAAGGTGCTTCGCTTAGGACTAGACCACTGTGTGAGGCTGTTACACCCTTTTTGACATGAAAATTAATTGAAAAACTTTGAGCCAGACTTTGCCCAGTCTGGGCTGTCTGGAGCCAGATTTAGGGGTGAGATTGAAGAGAGTGCCAGACCTGTCCTTCTCACAAGGGGGAACCAAGGTGCACTTCTCTAAGGTGGCCATACTTTACAATAAACCTGGAGACCCAGCTTCGATTCCGACCGGAATTCATTTTCTGATCCCTTCCCCATCTCTCTCTTTCACTCATTTCCTGTCATTTTTCAACCGTCCTCTCTGATTACAGGCAATAAAAGCCCTGAAAAATACTTTTCAAAACGACCTGCCCACACAAGAGCTCCTCTGTGAAAACCATAAGCGCATAGGTGTCTGCTCCACTAGAGCTCAAAATATTATTATGAGTCAATAATCAGGTTTCCCTCCAACTTGTTTATGCACCTTTTAGTTATTCAAATAAGAAATCCTCACTTGGAAGCACTTATAATGCGCATTAATATTCTAAAGTGTTTGAAACGGCTGCTGATGTGCGTCTTATTAAGCCGAATTATTATGAATGTGCATCGCTAATGCGGAGAAGTTAAATGGAAACCCCACTAATAAGGCATTACTTGGCAAACATTAGTCCTGGCTTCTGAGCAACGGTGGAGATTCCGGCTTCAAAATGTAAAAAAAACCCTGCCGAGTGTTTCTCCTGCCTGGGCACTGAACGCAGATGATTTTCCCAATTAGCTGATCTACCTGTCTGATCATTTGCATGCTCATCAGGAGCAGCTGGTTCAGCTAATGTTTGGATCAAATATGTGGTAGAGCTTTTACATCCTGAAGCTGCATGGGATTGACACCTCTGCTTATGAGCACAAACCACATATAGGTAACATACTGTTTAGGTGCCAGTTAATACATGGCTATTATGCCTAACGTTTTTTAAGATGTCTAGAGAGAGCCAGGTTACTATGTGTTTCTGTGATTTAAACATATTAATCATTGAACAACAGTAGAGGACTTACAATAGGAACTAACAGCTGGACACAGACCAGAAAAGGACTTTTAAAACCACAAGCAATCAAAACTGACAATGCTTCTCAGAACCTCAGCTACTCTGTGTATAATAATCATTTAATAACCATTTAGAAAAAAACATTTATAAAACTATTTTGAGGAAATATGCAATGCTGGCTGAATGTCCTTAGGGTAGTAGTCAGTGGGAAGTTTAGAATGCTGTGGGTAATGATGAGGAAGACATGCTTTCATTTGAAATGTGATCAGGACAAAAGGGCCGTTATCACATCTGTAGGATGTCACATCTGTACCTGTCATCATACATTAGGGTTATAAAACTGATCAGTAAGTCACACAGGCCTTCAACGTTATCTATACTACCTTATGTGCAGTGTGCAGTGGTGGCCTAGCGGTTAAGGTATCAGACCTGTGACCGCAGGATTGCGAATCCCGGGTCGCCAGTAGCGCCACTGAGGTACCCTGAGCATGGTACCGTCCCCACGCACTGCTCCCTGGGTGCCGTTGTCATGGCAGCCCCCTGCTCATGTGTGTGTGATGGGTTAAATGCAGAGGTGAATCTCGTTATGTGCACTGTGTGCTGTGCTGTGCAATGTGATCACAGTGACAAAAAATGGGACTCATGTGCATAGCACTGTCCCCATCTTTGGGTTTGTAACATAAGCTACCAGCTCATATCATAACCTTGGTATGTTTTAGACTGGTGCTCATTAACTGCTGTCTTTGCTCAGTCTGACTTTAATTGAGCAGTTCCAGACCACAGTGAAATGCAGGGAGCAGGGCATATGCTGAGTCAGGCTGCAAAATCGCACATTTATACAGCAGAAAAGTGTGCAGAAGCACAACGGCGCTGCAAATATCGGATGTTCATTCAGCCTTTCCAAGATCTATGTGGAAGGTTAAACATACTGACCCCAATCAGTCATGGCTTTCTCTCATACATGGCTCTCATACAGAGCCACTCACATCAAGGTCATACTGTCAGACTGTCAGGGCATCTCTCCTTCACCTGTGTGTGGATGCCTGTTAACTCCGCCAAGACACTAGTGGTCTTGCATCCCATCCGATAGAAGCAGTAAAAGCCTTTGCAGTGAAGCCCACGTCTTGTGGCAGTTCCCAAGAGGTCCAGGCAGGGATGAAATGGAGCTGTGTACCTTCCTGAATGAAAACAAAGTAAATGCTATTTCAATCAGCCGGTAACCCATCATGTCACTGTGTGTGTGTGTGTCTGTGTGTGTGTGTGTGTGTGTGTGTGTGTGTGTGTGTGTGTGTGCGTGTGTGTGTGTGTGTGTGTGTGTGTGTGTGTGTCTGTGTTTTGATCTTCCCTGCCTCACTCTCACTTCTGCTTATTGGTTGTGTCGGCTATGTCGGCAGTGTTTTGCAGGCTTCAGACACCTCATTCGATATCTGTGGATTCCTTAGGACCTGCTTTTCTTAGCTGTGAGTCAGTTGCACATGTGATACAGGAAAGGAACCCTAACCCTAACCCTAACTAAAACTTGGACCCTGATCGTTGAAAATACTCACCTGCAAAGGGTTCACTGCCTGGTAGTAGAGAATATGTAGAGTTTGACTGATAAAGTTTAGGAAAGAAAATCAGAGGTCCAGTGTGAAAGAAGCCTTAAGACTCCAGAGAGTAAATATGACAGAAACGGTGCAAAGAAAGACAGAAATAAAACAAAAAAAGAGGCAAAAGAAGCAATCGCAGCAAGGCAAGACAACTGCTGTGTACTGTAGGCCTATCACATTAAAGTCTAAAATGTGATTCGGCGAGTAAAACACAATTCCATTCATATGCTTCATAATTGGTTTAGGTGATTAGATTCCCCCAGCTGACATGGCTTCAGTCACATGTGTTTACGGTAAGCTGATCCAGGGTAAACATGTCAGACAGGTCAGGTCAACGTGTTTGAGTTTTGACATGTGTTTTGAGCTCAAGCACAACTGGTGCAGCTCCCTGCCGTTTCTGTGTTTGTCAGGATGTGGTTTTAATCAGACCTGCCTTGGCAGACAACGATGCAGCTACAGGTTACAACTGCCACTTCCAATATCGCTTTCTCTCTCCTTCTCCCCCTCTTTCTCTCTCTCTCTCTCTATCTCTCTCTCTCTCTTTTTCTCTCTTTCTACCTCCCTCTTAAACAGCCACAGACACACACTGTGAGGCAGCAAGCAGCTCAAGGTTTCATTCACAGCAAAGAAGTCACTAGTTTATTTAATTTGTAAAGGCCAGTGCACTGAACATAATGCTCAGACTTACTTGGTTTAAATGGAATATTTTTGTTGTTTCGTAGTCTTGTTATTTGTTCAGTATGATAACAAACCAACATATTGGCTTAATTATGTAATATAATTGAGCAGTGTCTAGATATATTTATAGTGCTTTCTGTCTGTTTGTATCCTCAGTATACACACATGCATGCATGTTATTTTATGTTGCCATGATTTGCCAATCAAAAATTCAGCATTTTAAATTTGACATTTACACCACGGGACAAGTGCCTTTTGATCTGGCTGAGGCTCATCTTCTTAGCTTGACATTTATAAGGTGTGTTGAATTACTGGAATCACCTGTGTCGCATGCACAGGCAGAAGGGGTACATGGCAAGATTTTTACTTTCTGAAGCTGTTATCTCTAGTTTCGGGTGTGCTCTGATAAGTGTGTTTTTGTGTTGTGGGTTTGGTGTGTGTGTGTGCTATGTTAATTAGGTGTTCAGGTTAAGTTCTTTGATTTTTAGGTAGACACAACATTCATAATAGCCTGGGGGAAACACAACATGTGAAAAATGTCACCCCCCATAAATAGGGATCATTGTGGGATCATTAAAACCCAGTTAAAACATGATATTTTCACTGGTCATGAATTTCATTCAAAATGAAATTCAGTCCACAAAAATACATTACCATGCTTCAATGAGCCATGCTAAATAGTATTTCTTGTGTTGTACATCTCAATTGATTGTCAATATTAAATTCATTGCCATTGGTTGGTGTGCCCATGCTCTTTTAATTGGTTAAGCAATGTGTAAGGTCCTCCTGCTGCAAGATAAAAAAAAATGGGTATGCTTTACTGGGCAAATATTTTACATATGGCATAAGACTATTATGAGGGGACTTAATAGTATCAGAGCAAATAACACAGAGAAAACTAATAATTCTCATAGCGGTCTTATCTTGTCTCAAAGAAATAAAAAGATCGAAGAATTCTTTCTCCTAAAACCCCATAGGAAAGAAAAAAAAAACAATTTAGGACTATTTGAAGATCTCAATTTTAACTTAGATTGGACTTGTACCTGGCTTCAGTGGGCAATGTCTCTTAGGGTTTAACTGTAATTTATGAAGTATGACACAAAGGATAAAAACCTAAAAAAATTAAAGACAAAGTCAAGACAATTGTAAAAAGCAATATTTTCCACTGGGGAAGGTTAAGATTGATTCAACCGATAATGAGTTTGCTTTACAGGTAATGGATCTGAGTTTAGGCCAAAGACACAGCAGTATGCACTGTCAGAGATTTATTTGCATTGTAGAGGACCTCTTACAGGCATGGTTGCCCTATAGACTGAGAAAGGTACCCAATGCACAATAGTCAACACTGGCCTTTATGAAAATCAGTCAGACGGGAAGTTACATGGTAATAACATAACATCTTGAAGGTCTCATTGCATCGTTTCTTCATTCATTTTGCGGTGGTCTCTAGTATTAATGAATGCCATGTAAGCCAGTTTTGGTGAAAAAAATGGTTTAGTGCTTTTACAGGCTTTTCTAGTATGGTGGAGGAGATGGAGTGGGGAAAATGACAGGTTCTTAGCTATGCTAGTCACAGGCTACAATCATTCAAAGCCCATTCGGTCATAGCACACCAAGTACAAGATTTAAACGTTCTAAACAAACACACATACTTAGACAAGTGAATGTATGCTGCAGCGAGACTCCTTCGGTAATCACAACTGTGGCATCTGTTTTTCTTTTTAACAAACTTACGTCACTTTGTTAGCCTTATTCGCTCATTTTTGCGCCTTTTTTCTTTCATTGACCAATAGAGTCAACCGGGACTTTTTCACATGCAGCAGGCATATGATGCAACTCGGAGTGCTGTGTAGTATTTTAAAAAGAGCCAGTACTAAACGGTTTTTCGTGGAATGAGACCTTTGAGGTGTGGTTTACCAACAGAAAAAAACAAACAAACAGCACCCGGTGTCACTGTTATTACATGGCACACCACACAGTGTACACAACAAAATTGACTCTGCATTTAACCCATCACATAGGTGAGCAGCCATGACAACAACACCTGAGGAGCCTCAGTAGCACTACTGACAGTTAACCTGTGATCCTGCAGTCACAAGTCCGATACCCCAACTGCTAGGCCACCACTGCCCTTTAAGCTGTATGGCGGTAACTAGACAAAGGAAAATGGCTGACACAGGTAACAGGAGAACAGGAGAGAAAGAAGGAACATGTCTGACACAAGTAACAGGTTACAAGAGGCGTGAGGGCTTTCAGGAAGGGCAGGTGAGAACGTAGAGCAGTTCAGAATCAACATTAACATGCCAACTAACATATGCTAATAGCCAAGGGCACAGAAAATCAAAACATGGCAAGAACAAAAGCAATATTTGTATTACATTGCAAGCAAGCATTCTTCACAGCAACCTCTTTTGTGTTGTTTCTGCTACAGAAAAAAAAAACATAGCATTATCGTCATGCACCTATTTTACATAGTGCATAACGGCTGTATTATGAAGGGGCATCACCTAGAATTGGAGGGAAAACAAAACACGACAAAGAAAGGCCCAAGTAAACTGTTTGGAGTTTGCAGTACTCTTTAGTTGGTGCAGAACCAGACTAACATTGACAGTATATACACAGACAGCATTAAAATGTTAATCTTGTTTTGCACCATATAAAGAATACTGTATGCTGCAACTAGTGTGTCCTATTCTTTTTTTGTCTGTTTGCTTTGTTGCCTGCTTTGTTTGATGACTGCTCTCCTGCTGAGAAACACCTGATTGTGTAGCTTTGAAGTATGGTTGCGTGGAGTGCCCTATTCCTTTAAAGAAAAGAAAAGACTGGCATTGCGATGACATCTTTCTAGGCTAATGAGAACAGTGGCGTGTGTGGAATGTAGTTACTACCTGTGGCATGGACTTTTGGTATTCACATACCATTCATATAGAAGCATGTTGCATAACAGCATAAGGAATGGGTGAGTTTTATGTGCGTTCAAAACTTCCTGTACTATGCTCGGATGGCATCAAGGGCAGTCATGTCTGGACTAAAACTGATCTTAATCTTCTGTGCAGCTAAGAAGGTCTTAATCTGCTGTTTCAGTAATGTGCAATACACACGCCCTTGGTTTCCCATGGCTGGGGTTCGGTCTAGTGAACCACATCAGTGCTGTGAATAGACACAAGGAGAAATGGTTTTTTAGAACAATCTTGTTGGATTTGGCTCATGCCTCGTGTGGCATTAGCAATTCCTTATTTTTAAAGGTCTGGCTCAGGAAGGCAGGTTGTCTGGATAAACATTTGAGAGAATGACTAGGCTTTATTCTGCTACTTCTTCCTTCTCTCTGCCACCTCCATTGCCCTTCCTCTCTCTACTCCCCTGTCTTTCTCCTCTCCTCTCCTCTCCTCTCCTCTCCTCTCCTCTCCTCTCCTCTCCACTCCTCTCCTCTCCTACCCTCACCTCTCCTTTCCTACCCTCACCTCTCTTCTCCTCTCCTCTCCTCTCCACTTCTTTCCTCTACTCTCCACTCCTCACCTCCCCTCTCCTCTCCTCCTCCTCCTCCTCCTCCTCCCCTCTCCTCTCCTCTCCTCTCCTCTCCACTTCTTTCCTCCCCTCCTCCTCCTCTCCTCTCCTCTCCTCTCCTCTCCACTTCTCTCCTCCCCTCCTCCTCCTCTCTTCTCCTCTCTTCTCCTCTCCTCTCGTCCTCCTCCTCCTCTTCTCTTCTCTCCTACCCTCTGCTCACCTCCCTATTCTGTGTGTCCTGTGCGCTCTAAGTCTTCTGTTTATTTCGTTTCAGCTCTCCTGTCTCCCTCTCTCCCGTGTCAGTATTACACTTCTCTCTGTCTCTCTCTCTCTTCGCGCCCCCACCTTGTCACCACTTTCTCCCTCGTCTTTTTGCTGTTTCCATGGAAACCACTGTGCACTTCTGTACAGTGAGGAGTTGAATAGAGTTTGGTAGAGTTGAAAGTGATGTCATCAAAACATCAGAGCCCTTTTAATCCATGTATGGGCAGTGATGCTACCGGGGAAAAGCCTACGACAATGCAGCAGCAATACAATCATTCTCTCTCTCTTTCTCTCTCTCTCTTTCTCTCTCTCTCTTTCTCAATAAAATAATGAAAACAGGAAATGACACAGTCACTATAGTGACGCTGTATAGTGCATCACTCCCTAGGAAAGAACTTAAAAATAGCCATGGAGCGTTCCCCATTTTTGGAACCAATATTTGGCATGTATATATGTCGATCAGTATTGACAGTATGTGTTGGAACAAAAACACTTGAACATTACTTCAGTCTGGAGAATGGTGTGGAGAGGGTTATGTTGAGTCAATA
>CM050208.1:16775000-16777500 GCA_027475355.1 Coilia nasus
TTTCATTTTCTACAGAGGGTCTGGACCGGAATCTCTTGAGGGTCATGTAGTCGGCCCCAGCAAGACCGATCCAATCAGCGAACAGAGGATGTGCCATGACATTGACCTACATTTGAATTGTAGTGCGTAGGTAGGCTAATTGCATACATGACGACCAGGCGTTGGGTAAAGGCAGAGGCACTTGTTTTAAACTTGAGAAGTCCACACCTCCAAGAAATCATTTCTGACGATGTCTGGTCCAGACCCTCTGTACAAAATGAAATGAAGTACGAGTGGCGGGTTTAAAAGGCTATTGGATTATAGCCTCTGAGTCCAGGTTGTCCTTCACTGGGTGCGGCTGATCGCGGGTGGCGCAGTGGAGGTGGGGTTGGGCAAGTGTGAGCCAGGTAAGAGATGGCCCTTGAACAGCAGGATTCGTACGCTCTGCTGCATTCGATGCACAAATCAGTGGCAGTTACACTCTTTGAAAGGGTGGACAGTAAGATAGGTGGAAGAAAGATGACAGACGGGTAAAAGAGGGAGTAGGTGAGGGACACAGCATCAGGAAACAACCTGGGTAAAAGCAGGAGAAGCAAGGGGAACAGGAAACAGGTGGTTCTCTGGAGTTTCTTTAGGGGAATTTTTTAGCCCTTGCTATTATAATTGTCGCTCAACAACACGACATGAAAGAGAACAAAAATCTGTCTGCAAGGATATTGCAGAGCTTGTGGAATACATCAAAGGATCTGTAATGGCAAAGATGTGGTCTCATATTCTAATTAGATAACAACTCAGTCATGCATTCTGGAGTGTTGCTTTGATCAGATACAAAATGTGTCTTGGTATACAAACCAGAGACATATCTCTCCACATGGTCCTTATGGAAATTACATGTTGTGTTCTATTGATTGCATTCTGTTTTTTATTGTGTGTGTGTGTGTGTGTGTCCGGCACAGTCAGAACTATAAAAAGACTCTGGGCTGCAACATTTGTTGACATTTTTTTTCTATTTTGCTGAGTTATACTTGTCACCTGGACTATAACTGGGCCTTCACATAGATGTGAGAAGCGATCTTCAGTACTGTGTCCTCTCTGAGTGTGTGTGTCTTCTCTGTGGTTGCTGACCATCTACTGACACTGTTTCTCTCTCCTCCAGGGTTCAAGTGTCCCATCTGCTCCAAGTCTGTGGCCTCCAATGAGATGGAGGTTCACTTCCTTATGTGTCTGAGCAAGCCCCGCCTCTCCTACAATGGTAACAGACTCTCTCTCCCTCTTTCTTTCTTTGTCTCACTCTCTCTTTTTCTTTATTTCCATGTCTGTCTCACACACACTTTCTCTCTGACCAACTGTCTGTCTGTCTTTCTTTATCTGTCTTTCTCTGTCTGTCCCTTTCTCTCTCTCTCTCTCCCTCTCTTTGTTTCTCTGTCTATCTGCCCCCCCCCCTCTCTCTTTCTTTCTCTCTCTCTGTGTCTCTCTGTCTCTCTGTCTGTCTTTCTCTCTCTCTCTCTCTCTCTCTCTCTCTCTCTCTCTCTCTCTCTCTCTCTCTCTCTCTCTCTCTCTCTCTCTCTGTCTCTCACACACCACGCACACACACACACACACACACACACACACACACACACACACACACACACACACACACACACACACAGATTACATTACAGTTTCGTAATTTAAGTAACTATAACCACAAACAAATAACAAACACTTTCTGACACAACAGTTACAGTACAGAACAAGAATCAGAAGGCCTGCATGGTGGCTGTTTCTCAGTTGACATACTCCTTTTACATGTTGCTATCCTAAGCAGACATGCAGAAGGATACACAGGGACAAACGTGCTCTTGGCCTCAAGAGGACTTGCATAGTGACAGAATCAGATACACTCTGTTATACAGAGGCATCAAGATGGACACAGGGGCATGGGAGCACAGGGAGACATTAATAGATTGCATGGGATAAGAGTATAGATCCACAGAATGAAAGCAGGATTAACACACACACACACACACACACACACACACACACACACACACACACACACACACACACACACACACACACACACACATATCCTAATATAAATGTGCATCATGCCGCTTAAGTTTGGCAGTTCACATGCCCTTGCTCTAGCCTCGGGGTGCTCTATGACCTCCACTTTACCCTGCACTGTATTTATCCCAACATGGATACACACACACATTCTCTCTCTCTCGCTGTCTCTGTCTCTCTCTCACACACACACACACATACACACACACTGTCTCACACACACATGCACACAGTTATACACTAAAACACGCACACACACACTCTCTCTCACACATATACATACATGCACACAGGCAGACACACACGCATACACACACATGCACATAGTTTTAGACTTAAGCACATACACACACACCCTCTCACACATATGCACAAGGTCACAAACACACGCATACACTCACACATGCACATAGTTATACCACGCGCACATACACACACACTCACATACATATGCATACATGCTGTCACC
>CM050208.1:16787500-16805000 GCA_027475355.1 Coilia nasus
TCGACGCGGGTGGGGGGTGTTATGGGGTTGTTTTTAAGGACATTACTGCTATTATTCTTCAACATAACAGGGCCCAAAATTGTACTCTTTCATAGGGACCCAGACGTTCTGGCTGGGCCCCTGCATCCTGACAATCCTTGTGACAGGCATAGGGGTTTGAGTGTGACTGAGGAAGCTCTCTTGACTCACACCTGCTGTAAAGATTCTTCCTTTTGCCTTATTAGGGCTCATTTCCACCAAACACTGTCCATACACAGCGTGTAGACGGCAAGTGCCCGTTTTCTGTCCATATTCATTTAGAATGCATGTTAACAGATTACACCATTTCCACCGCACGCGTGATCTGAGCGTATTGTCACACTGTCACCCACACACATATTGTACACGGTTACGTGCTGTACAGGCTCAAGTCGGTGGAAATGAGGCCTTACACCATCACCTGAGGATGCATAGGGCCACAGACAATCCGGCTGATGAAGTAAAGTCTGAGGCTAATCTGAAGCAGCGCTGACTAGACTGCCTTTGACCGTAACAATCTGGCCTCTTGTCAAACCCTAGACATAAGACGTGTCTTACTGAGTCGGAAAAGAGGTGCGCTTGGGCTTTCTACTGACTCTCTGACATAAAAGACAGGGGCAGCGGAGGAGACAGGCTATGAAGAACACCCAACAGACTCACTTTTGATTTTTAATTTTTGCAGGCTAAGGCTTTTTCAAACATCTCAGAAAGCAACTCTGCTGACTCTAATGAATCAGGGCAGCATCAAGCATCAGTATGTTGCTCAGAGACAGCTGATGTATGGGAAAGAGCAGGAGAGGGGTTACCAGACAGTGGGGTTAGCCAATAACCTGGTTATGTTAATCAAAGCGAGTAGTAAGCGTCCTATTAGACGATCCCTATGGCTTTGTTTCTGCTGGAATAATGGAGTCCTCAGACTCATCTATTAGGAGCATTACCACTTAATCTGGATTCTATCTGGGTTAGTTACTCAACTGCCTCCTTGGAATTCCCCTAGGCCTTTAGGACGTGTAGACGGATATAGAGGGCTATGTCAGGACATGACATCAGTAACCGGGTTTCCATCCAGCTTCTTAATGCGCATTTTAGTTATTATTATGAGCTATCCTTACTTGGAAACACTTTAAAATGCACATTAAATCTTTGCGGTTTCAAACAGCCGCTGATGGGCATCTTGTTAAACCAAATGACTATGAATGCGCATTACTGATGCAAATGAGTTGAACGGACAGCCGACTCGTGTCTGGCACTATTGATTGTAGCATCCCTCTCCAGGGAAACCCGTGTCTCAGACATGTCCGTAAAGATCCTGTCTGCTGGTGAGAGTTTACACAAGGAAGAGCTTGCTTGATTGAGAAGTCACAGCGGAAAACCGTGAAAAGCTTTTGTTTTTTTTATTACTACACAAAAATCCAATCAAATTTAAACTATAAGAGGCTCAGAAAATGACACCTGATTACTTTACAAAAGCACAACTGCCCCATGCACAGGGCTGATTATAGCTGAACTCATCGAGCTGAAGTTTTTGCAGAGCACTCGATCCAACCATTAATACATAAAAACAGACACTGAATATATTATATGTATGCATTGCAGGCATATTCAGCAGGCTTAGGCTCCAAATTAACATGATACACAACACACTGGATAAACGCTCTCCACCGGCTGTACAAGAAAAGCCATTTTGCTCTTCATTACATAGTATAAATGTACACATGCGCATCCTTAGTCAAAACCTATAAGCTTTTTGTGCTTATCAATCATCATCACATCATACACTCATCAGTCACTAGAATAATAAATTAGCTTTGATGTCTCATGAACATGGCAGTGTGCAATCTCGCATGAGGCAGACAGAAATAATCAAGGGTGCTTGAGGGACAAGGGGAAAAGGGACAATCAGTGTACTCCTTGATGCTCGACAAACACTGAGACAATCAGTGCCCCCAAGAGGCTTGTTATACAGCCACACAGCCTCTCCTCCTTCTCCAAGAGCTGATTCTTCCAGAGCAGCTTCCAAACTCCCACATGCCCTCTGGTGGCGAGACAAGAGAACTGCATGCTGGTAGCTCAAGACAGGCAGACAAGAGGCTTGGAAGGGGCCCGAGAGCTGCAGTGGGCGGCCCTCAGTCACGGGTGCAGTGGACGTGGGGTGATCATTGCTGGTGGTGGTGGTGGTGGTGTTTAGAGCACCTTCCCAGGGTTCATGAGGTTTTTGGGGTCCAGTGTGGCCTTGAGTCCCTGCATGACCTCCAGGGCGAGAGGCCCTACTTCCTCCCTCAGCAGAGAGCGCTTGCCCAGGCCCACGCCGTGCTCGCCTGTACACGTGCCATCCACCGCCAGAGCCCGTCTGCACACACATACACATACACACACACACACACACACACACACACACACACATAGATACATATATGCACACATTAGTATTAACACACACACTAATAACCTTGTTACTTTTGGGCACACATTTTACTCAGAATAGTATTTTAACTAGCATACTACCATCTCCTGGTGTTGAAAAACCACTAAGCCCCTACAATCAGTAACATTAGAGCATTACAATATTTGGCCTTTCACTTCCAAGGCCAAACATCCGACCAAATATATTAAGGGAGGCAGCAGTACTGCGGAAGAAATAAGCTATTGGCAGGTTTAATTGAGATGAAATCTAAAATTAGATGTACTCATCCTTCTAATGCAACTGCATTTGCAGAAAAAAGGCCTGGAGGGCAACTGGGTGAATGACTTTGCTGGCAATATCTGCGTCTGCTGTTCCATTCACAATCTGATGATCGACTGTTTAACATTCCACTCACAAGACCAAGCTATAATCCAGGCGTCAAGTGTCGCTCGACAGAACATGGCGAAGAAGAGACAACATTTCTGTCTGCTAGTGTGTCGCATAGCTTGTTGCGTACATCTTTTTTTTTTTTTTTTAAAAGGGCACAGACGTTTGATTGGACAGCAACTCAAAGTGCTGCGTTCTGGTGTGTTGCTTTGACTATGCGAAACATGCATCCTTGTTAGGACATAAAATGCACTTCCAGCTACAAAACATTCACTTAACTCATGCAATACTTAACCGCCTAATTTATAGGTGGTGGAAAATCAGTTTTCAGTTACAGGATGGTCAGATCTGACCCTTCATGGGGACCTGGTTACAACAGTAGGCAACATAAAGGTGAAATGATATTTTACTCTGTTTTTGGTTTTTATACATGTGTTACATAAATACACTTAGATATTATGCAAAACTGTTAGATGCAGGTCTATCTGCCAAGGATGACTAAGCATGCACCTTGCTACAGTACACGTGAGTGAGAGAGACAGAGAGAGAGAGAGAAAGAGAGTGAGTGAGTGAGTGAGTGAGTGAGTGAGTGAGTGAGTGAGTGAGTGAGTGAGTGAGTGAGTGAGTGAGTGAGTGAGTGTGTGTGATGGTGTGTGTGTCTTGTGTGATGGGGTGATTTTATTGTGTGCTGAGCTGCAGAAAGCCAAGTTTATTTATAAGGCAGATTTAAAGACAAGAACAGTTGACCAAAGTGCTGTACATGAAAACTCCAGGTAGTACAGATGGCTTCTGAGATGTCAAAAACAGGTGTAAGCTTACCTAGCCAGTCTCTCTGTTAACTAGTGTGTGTCTGTGTTTGTGAACATGTATGCACAGGCTTACCTGGCAAGTCTTTCTGTGAACTGGTGAACCCTGAGCACCTCGTCTGGGTCGTTGGGGTCCATTACCATCAGACAATGAAAGTTCCCGTCACCCACGTGTCCCGCTATGGGCCCTGTGGAGCACAGCAGCTGTGGATGACTCCAGCTAACCCCCTTACAACACACCCTGAATGTATATGTAGTATGCATCAGGAGTGCCGCTAGAAATTGTGGGCCCCCTGAAAGAAATTAAGTCTGGGCCCCACCCCAACCATATCACAGTCCTCTGTGGGCCCCTGTGAAGCTCAGGGCCTCATGAGTTCTCCTGATCTACTCCCCCTTAGCAGCACCCCTGGTGTGCGTTGTGTGTACTGTCTGTTGTCATGTCCACTCTTATTTTTGTGTCATTTTGTTATTGTATTCATCCGCTCCGACGCCATTGGACTGCAAAATGTTGTCTTGTGATGGCCCTGCCAAACTGTAAAGCACGTTGAGCTGCATCTTGTATGTATGAATTGTGCTATACAAGTAAAGATTATTATTATTATGTCTATTTTATGCATTGCAGTGGCCGTAGCCCAAGACAAATTTCTCCCTGTAGGACAATAAAGTATACCTTACCTTACCTTATGGTGGGTTCATTACAGGAGACTAAATTCAGCAGCATCAGCATAATAAGGACATGACAAATAGTATTAGAAAGGCTTGTACTGTGCTAAGTAATTCAGTTGTTCTTTATAAAAACTTGTTTAAATTGCCTTTGCTTTTCTGTAACTGGTAGAGCAGGAGCAGTGTGTGATTAAAATGCCAATCTCTGGAGATTGCTCTGCATAAATAAAATGAAGCCCCCTACAGTAATGGTTCACAGAAGAAAACAATGGGTAACACTTTGTATAAACACAGTATATATAAAACCCTATAAACACATTCATAAACCATTATAATGCATTCATAAAACTTTATAATGATTGACATGAGTATTATACATACTCATGACTGTACTCATAAAGCATTATAATGCCACATTATTAGCCTTTATAACTTTAAGTCACACAGTGCTATATATAATAGCAAAAAGCTATTTTTACCTTTTGATAATGACTGATGAGGTGAAAAAGGTCAAAGAAGGTTTATAATGCCCTGTTACCTAAAAGTTGTAAACCCCTATAACATAGCATTATAATGCCTAATGAGTATGTATCTATTTATAAATAGCTGTGAACACTTGTGGCAATCATTCGAAAGCTTTAGAAATGCATTACAACCCTTTATGAATGTGTCTATAGGGTCTTATGAAGACTGAGTTCATAGAAAGTGTTACCAAAAATGTGTGTGACACTTGAGAGGTAAGGACGTGGAAGATGAGGAGGACAGTGTTGAGGATGACTTTAGCGTACCTGTGAGGCCATTTCTGATCAGGTCTTCCTTCGTCTCCACGACAACCTCTGGCATACGAGAGAGAGGAACACACACATCTGTGGCATACGCCTGCAGAGTCAAACACACACAGAGGGGAATTCATAAGTGACCAGATCTGGCAAAATGAGTCACAGTGACCCAAAATTTTAAATTGAGATCTTGGTACCAGTGAAAAGACAAGACGATGCACTTTAAAATTATTTCTTGGTCAGAGACACACCTTTATGATTGTCAAGATAGCCGTTTCATTTATGACATCCCGCCATCTTTCTAAAATTCAAAACCTCAGAAAATCACATTTATTCATACACATTTTGGTAATATTTCAATGCTGCAATTAAACTTCAGATAGCCATTTTTAACCTTTACAACAACATGACAATGTTTGAACCCCTTTTGTTTCATAAAAAAACAAAAAAAATATTTGATATTTATTTTTAAAACTAAAATAAAACACCAAGCTAACATTTGACTGTCTATATTACATTATGATTTAGCAGACTCTCTTACCCAGGGCAACATTATAATAAACGAACTACAGGAATAGCCCCGCTTGAAGCCACTTGAGGTTAAGTGCATTTCTCAGTGGGACAATGGAGGCAACACCTAAGAAGTCATAACTATGTGTTTCTTTTTATAAGTCCTGGGGGATGTAGTCACTTACCAGCAGAATTTAAATTGGGCCAGAGCCCTCCAGAGCTCAGCTCTCCCTCCTTACCTCAGCAATACAGCCTGCCGGAGCCGAGCTCCCTCTGTGACAGTATTTATAGTAATACAATAGAGAGCTATTGACCACTGTGAGTAAAGAAGGGCTCACCCTCCCTACAAAAGCCAATTTAACCACTGCTTACCAGGCTACGTTAATGCTCTGCAAGTAGTACACCTCCTAATAGATGGGTCTTATGGCTGTATTCTCTTGGTAAAACACAAGAGACTTTTATGAAGCTCTGGAGGTTTACCACTTTTCTGAGTTAACTTACCTGGGTTAGCCACTGAACCACATACTTGGAATACCCCTCTGATCACTGACCACCAGACCACCACCACCTTCGACAATGAGTTCTGATTGGCTAGTGGCTGGTCATAACAATGGATTGTGATTGGCTAGTGGCTGTTTATAGGAATGCATTGTGATTGGCTAGTGGCTGGTGATGATGGTAGCTGGTTTGGCAGCACTTTTCTTTGCAGCCTGGTCGGAGTGGCAGCGCAGTGTACCAGACCACCACCACCCTCCATAATGAGCTCTGAGTGGCTACTGGCTGGTGATAGTTATGAGTTCTGATTGGCTAGTCGGTGGTGAAAGGAATGCATTGTGATTGGCTAGTGCCTGGTGAGGATCACCTTGCAGCCTGGTCGTAGTGCCAGCGCGGCGTACCAGGCGTCGTGTCTGGCCTTCCACAGGCGGGCACGCTTCGCCTCGTCATCCGCCCACGAGAAGTCCGAGCCTCCGCTGTCCTTTGCTATCTCCTCTGGAATACACACACATATTTCATACAAACATACATGACCACATAAACAAGCATATACAGGTTGTGCGCTGGTACAAAGGCATACAGCAACACGTGTCAGATCAATGTCTCTCTCTCTCTCTCTGTCTCAAGCACACCCACACAGAGAGAGAGAGAGAGAGAGAGAGAGAGAGAGAGAGAGAGAGAGAGAGAGAGAGAGAGAGAGAGAGAAAGACAGATATGACCCAATCTTACAAAATTACAGTCACAGTGACCAAAAATTCAAAACTTGCTGTCAATGGAATGAGGAGATGGTGAGCTTTAAAATGATATCTGGATCAAAGCCATTATCTAGTTACAGCCATTTGAAATAGTGCTTGGTTAAGGGTGCCCTGGTGAGGATGCACAAGACAACTGCATATACATGTGCATGTACATGCAAATACTGTCATAATAAGAATACACATCATTTATAAATAACATATACACTCAACTGACTGATCACTAAAAGTCACACACACACCAAAAAAAAGATATGAAAAATGACAGATTTAATGAAGTATATGTATACCTATACACAGGTATATCGCACACACAACAAACACAAACACACACCTGTGACAGACACCTGTTCGTCCAGACTCCTGCTGCTGCCGTGGAACTCCAGGAAGAGGGTGGGAGCCACCGGATAGGCCAGCGAGTTGAAGCGGTTACACGCGTCAATCATGACGTCATCCAGAAACTCTGCAAGGACACATCAAGAGCTCTCACTAAAACAGAGCAGACTACTGCACTATCTAGCTTACCCATGGGCCAACTGATGTTACTTTTATAACACTTATTTGTTTATTGTTTTGAAATTATTTGTTACATACAGGGTGCGGAAAAAAACTGGACCACTTTTAAATTATGATATCTCCTCAATTATTGAGGCTACCACAATTTCAGACCATGTACATTAAAGCTCATTCAGTTCTCTTTCCAGTCACATCATGGTTTACAAGCATAAAAGCAAGGGGATGACCATTACAGCCAATTAAATAAAACGAGCCTGTCAAAAAAAACTTTTAGTGGCTTATTAACCTCACATTTTTCCATAGTTTTCACACTCACCACATCACTAAAGATGAATAAAAAGGTAAAACTGGTTTATTTTTAAGTTGAGGAGGGGATGTTGAAACAAAAAGTGAACATTTGGCTAACTAAGGGCACCAGTATTCTTCACCTGCATCTTGGCGGCAAACTTTACCTTTCAAGTTCACAATTGGGCTGTAGGTGGCTCGTGTGCCAGGAAGATTATTCAAATAGTGAGCTCCTCTTTGTGTCTTGATGATGTTGTCATTGTTCAAAGAGTCCATTAAAAGTTAGTTTAAAACAGGATCTGAACTTGACACTTTCAGAATTAAAATGCAAGTCAGGGGTAGTTTCATTCAAATTGCTCTAGACGTCATCCCCTCATTTTTGTGTGTGCTCATAAATAATGACATCAAATTAAAGAATTCACAAAAATCACATAGAATTCTACATTGGAAAGTATAGTATAGTAGTGTAGTGCAGTGTAGGGTAGTTTAGCAGTGCAGTATAGTCAGACAGTACTATATAGTGAACGAGTCTCACAAATACTTCCCTACCACCTCACTAGCTCCCAAGTGTCTCCCCATTGGGCTAGTCTAGTGCCTCACCGATGCGAGCGATGGGCACCCCAGCCTGGAGCACCTGCACCGTGGTGTCCACGGCGGCCTGGACAGAGGGGAAGGAGCAGACGGCGGAGGCCACGCCCTCAGGCAGGCCGTACAGCCTCAGCGTGGCCTTGGTCAGCACGCCCAGGGTGCCCTCCGAGCCCACAAACAGGTTGGTCAGGTTGTAGCCCGCAGACGTCTTCCTGAGGAGGAAAAGGGACACGAGATTTGTTTTTAGGAGCCAATAAAAAACACCGGTGACAACCACTCTGCCTGTGGCTCTACTACAATCTGCTTTCTAAAAAGTGTCATATGAAGGATTGTGACTAAAACTGGTAAAAAAAATTATATAAAAATGAAAATATTCTGGCTGTACTACTATTGTCAGTGAAACCAGTATTTAAGTGTTACATGTTTTCTCAATCTCTGGTGGTATTTTATGATTACTTGCTGTAAGTTCTGTACATACTCTACACTAGAATGCAAGCCTGTTGACAATAGCTTACCATTTGTCATGCAAGTGAAAGAGATACAGCTGCACCTGTATAACTTTCAATGTATTTGTTGAGGATGGTACCCATGTCATCTGTTACATAAGTGAGTTTCTCTTCAAGACAGGCAAACATGAAACACAGTAACAATTTTCTGAGGGACTTATATTTTTATCCTTTCCCAGCAGACACTAATTGACGCTTCCAGCTTACAGAAACCCTGTGTTTGTGTATATGCAATGGAGGACGAGTCACTCCCCCCCCCCCCCCCCACGTAGCTCCAGGTGATTAGCTGGCTAACAAAACAAAAAATGAGCAAAACAACTCCCTTGCCATTTAGCCAACCTCAGTCACCTCTCATGAGACTTATTAAGCCTGAGGAAACCCCTCCCTACCTTGCCTGAGTACCCACCATAATATACTTACTCATAAGTATTAATTTCTTCATTATTATTATTTTGTAATCCATACCAATGTTACAACTGCTGTAGAAACTATATTAACACCCCTCACTTAGACCCTGTACTGTTATCATCTCCAGGTTTCAGGTGTATGGTGTAACCTGGGTTGAAGTTAACTCGACTACGAGGGAAACCTGCTAATTGACAAGTCCAATAGCTTTGTATTGCTGAAGTAGTAGAATGTAGTAGCCTTCATTTAAAGTTTTTTTTTGTAGCACATGTTGGGGAGTAGACTTTTTATTTCTTCCTGTTCTACATACATAAAGAAGTACTTGGCACGATTTAAACAGACTGACATAAGAGTGTACACACAAAGTAGTATTTAGGCACAGCAGTCGTGAGAGTGTATACTGTACACACAAAGCAGTACCTCGCCCGCCTGCCTTTCCCTGCGGTGTGGATGATGGTGCCATCCGCCAGAACCACCTCTAGGTTGAGCACGTTCTCACGCATGGTCCCGTAGCGGACTGCGTTGGTACCCGATGCACTGGTGGCCGCCATGCCACACAACGAGGCATCTGCTCCAGGGTCTGTGGGCACAAGCACAGTCAACATCATCAGTGTTTCTTCCATAATAACAGTCACTGCCAGGATAATATAACTTGTTGAGTTTAGATTAATGATGTATTTCTGAATAAAAGATTTTTTAAATATGCTTTTAGCCACACGGGCCCAACAGAACCTGATAATGTAATAATTTCCTGATAATATTATAACTTTGTTGATAGTAATAATGTGACAAAAAACTCCCCATAAGTCTGCAACACAATAAAACTGATAACATAATAAATAACTTCCCAATAATGTAATAAAGTGCATTTCCCAATCATGCAATAATCACCCCAGTGTTACATTATTCGGAGGATATTACATTTTTAGGTTAGCCTTAACTTTCGCAGAACCTGGTAATGTAACAATCCCTAAATGGTAACAACTTCAGCCAATGTGGTAGTAGCATATACCTACAGTATAGCACCTCCTAGACTTGAAAAGCTCAAACTCTATACAGGTGAAGTTGGTGGTGTTTCTTACCTACAGGGAACCACAGGCCCGTGTTTCGCAGGTACGAGTTGAGGCCTTTGCGCGTCACCCCTGGTTCCACGGTCACGTCAAAGTCCTCTGGGTGCAGGTCCAACACCTGGTCCATCATCCTCAGGCTGAAACACACACCACCCTGCAGAGCACACACTTCAGTGGCACACAATCAATTACAATCCGCTCTGTAGTCCGCACTGCCTAAATCGTAAACACCAATGCTGATAGTAACTTGCATATCGAAGGGATAAGTGCATGGTAAAGGTGCTATTTGTAAGACGTTTACGGCAAGTAATCATAAAATGGCCCTGATATGTCAACAGGCATTAAGCAAATGTGTTAAATTGAAATACTGATTTCACTGACAACAAAAGCACAGCAAAAATGTTATGTAACACATAAATGTTTTGACTTTGTGTTTTTGTCTCTTGCCCTATGCGTTCACATTAGCCTATTTGTATATCTAAATGTAATAAATTCGTAATGCTTCTGCCTATTGTCCACACTAATCCATTGTTTTCAGGGTTTGAAATCATAATAGATCATAAATCATAATAGTCAAGGCATTTTAAAATGGCAGCGTGCTGAAGTAAAAGCAGTCTGTGTGGACAGAACTCATTTCGGTTTTTGAAATAAAAAAAAAAGAAACAAGAGTAATTTTGACGTACCCCAGAATGGTTCCCAAACTCACCTTCACGGCCCCTACTCCTCCCTCCAGTCCCGTGCCCGTGCCGAAAGGGATGATGGGAAGGCGGTGGTGGTGGCAGATTTTTGCGAGAGCACTAACCTCCTCCACGCTTCGAGGAAACACCACCACATCTGGGGGTTGGCATCTACCACACAAACGCACATTGAGCACATATGCAAACATAAACGCAAACAAATGCACTCATAAAACAGCCAGATGTGTACTATGTAGTATAAATCAAGGTTTTGGTTCTTGGCAGATGGTTTTTTTTTTCAAAGCGATGTACAACACTAAAAACACCACATTATAAACCAAAAACCTATCTCTTTAAAATATAACAAATATTTTAGGAAAAAAATACAAGCATAACTTGAAAATGCTACTACTGCTCAGAAACATAATTAACCAGCTTCACCTCACAACAATTGACTACAACATAATATTTGAAAACAAATACAGCATATAGTACCAGGTGGCAGGTAATAATCAACCACAAACTAAAAACATGCACAAACAGGCACAACTTTGGAAAAACACAGACTGCAACACTCAAGCCTAAACCTGTGGCTAAACACACACACACACACTCACTTGTGCACAGATTCATCTTTGCCGTGCTGCTCCCGCACTGTCTGACCCAATGAAACGCCATCATCTCCGACCACTGAGCGGAATGCAGAGACGACCTGCTCAAGAGTTCTGCTCTGTGGAATCACAAGCACAAATAACACCATAGGTGTTTAAAATACTGTTAAAATAATGTTAAAATAAAACACAACAGTAAGCACATTACCACTTGTCAAATGACAAGAGTTTGACAACACAGTTCACAACATGCACCCACAACAATATGTCTCCCAGTATCGTAAAAACCACATGACATACCAATTCCACCATTACCAGTTGTCACAGTTCAAATATATATGGGTAATGTAGAGTTTATAAGTGCATGTGACAACAACTGAAGAAGTAGGCTGCAGCCAGCATGTGATTAGGGGATGTGACTGCAATTGACATGGCAACAAGAACCCTATGGAAACAAAAATCAGTTTTGCCAGAAGAGTTAAAAATTCTCACTATGCAAGGTTCACGCCTTAAGTGTAACTAAGTTCTGTTACACACCCCATGCAGTGAATGGGGAACAATAATGAGTAGCCTACAGCATGAGACTCGGAAAGCACCAGAGGACAATCAGACCAGTTGACAGTACGTCACAGGAACTAAGCTGACAGCCGACAGGACAAAACTCTTCAAGCATGCCCATGAAGGTTAGGCAATGCCCGACGTAAAGACAACTCAAGGAGACATTCGGACCTGTGATAATAATAGTGCAGAAGAACTCAATTCCGCTGATTATTTCAGTGGAGGAGACAAGCAGACGGAATAGGTTTTATATTGCTAAGCGTAATGCTGTGTTTTCTCCACTTACTTTAACGGCATATGATCTCTTCAAAATGCTGAACTGCAGAACAGGACTACATTTTGAAATCATGGGGCACAAACGTCCGGACTGGCTGAGGAAAGTCAAGGCCATATTTTCGTAGCCCTCTTGTGTTTAATACTTAAACCTTGCACTCATATCCAACACTTCCGGATCACGTAACGTAGCGTAACGTCGAAAACTTTTTCGATGACGTGTTACGTTAAAGTGAGAAAAAGCGTTGTATCAGTATGTAAACAAAGTACTCAGGTGCTGATGCTGGCAGGATGACCCAAAACGAAATGGACCTATGTAATACAGTAATCTTTTGTGGCTTTGTCTAGGAAATTATCACTACATAAATGAACTGAAAAACAAGAAAGACATAAGCCTAACATCAACTAAACATCAGGTGCCGTCTTGTAAGCCTGTTTGGTGTTAAAATTTAGTAGGCCTACACTAGGATGCAGTAATCCATAAATATATTGTATATAGTTAATATACATATCTATGCTTTAATCTATCTTGACATAACACAGAGACTTACAGAAGCATATTGCTGCCACATCAATATCATGTAATTGTGTGAAATGTTTATTGTAATAACAATATTTTACCATGTTTTAACAATATATTTATCATATTATAACATAAAATCATGACGTTATTTTAAGATACGAAAAGTAGATGGATCAGTAGGCTACTCTTTTTGCCTCTCTTCAGTAATTTTAATTTTAAAAATGTGTGCGTTAAGTGAGATAGTGCCTAAATCAAATGGAATGTGCCAGAGCAACAGTACTCAGGAACTTACATTACCACCAACATTGTCCTGAAAGTTGTGTCATGTATAATCAGTTTTAGAGGACACATACAGTAGTCTACACATGGCAGTCAAAACTGCATACCAAAATTCTACCAGCATGTGTGGCCCGGGTAAGCATGTACCACATTATTGAGTGTTTTGGTGAGGAGAGATAACATATTGTGTGTGTGTGTGTATTTGTGTGTATGCTCCTGTGTGTGTGAGTGTGTGCGTGTGCGTGTGTGTGTGCGTGTGTGTGTATGTGTGTGTGTTTGTTTGTGTGTGCGCGTCTGTGTGGGTGTGTGTGTGTGCATGCGTGCATGATCAATCAATCAATCAAAACTTTATTTACAGACTCGAACGTCCAATTTGACATTAAAAAACATGTACGGTACAGAACAAACAAACATGCAGTACATCAGGTGTAAATTCACCTCATATTAAAAAGCAATAGATGCAACCTTGAAATAAATACATAAATAAATAAAATGTATTATGCCCTTCCTATAGTAGGCATAAGTACCAGTGTTTCCACATATAAGATTGGTATCTTACAGAGCTGCACCTTGGATTGGTCAGCTCCACAATTATATTATTCTGGGACCCCTGCAGCCTACCTATGAATTTATACATAAGTCCTCTCAGGGTAGCCTGGAAGGTGGTTAACCTTAAGTTACAGAATAGCTTGCTGGCACTACTACCCCTGGGCTTCTTGAGCAGGATTCTGAGGCAGTCGTTATATGCAACCTGGAGTTTGCGCAGACTCTCCTTCTTATACCTGACCCAGAGGGGAGCTGTGTACATTGGGGTGCAGTAAGCTCTGAACAGGCTTACCTTCACCTCATCAGAACAGAAATGAAATTTCCTCGCTAACACATTGGCTTGGGCATACAGCATCCTTCTCTGTCTACCTATGTCAGCATCATCCTCCAATTTATCATTGATGATGTGGCCCAGATATTTTGCACTTTTGCACACAGACAAGGTTTGACCAGATAAGTGGAACCCTGGAAAGTTAAGATGCTTATCGTCTTTGGTCCTACATATCATTACCATGCTCTTTTTGGCATTGTACTTAATATCAAAATAACTTGACCACATAGTCTGAGCATATATTAAGGAACTGTTGGAATCCTGCACTACTGGGAGATATAATAGCCAAATCATCGGCATACATGATATGATTGATTAAGGTGTTACCTATTATACATCCTGTATTGCAATCCCTCAGCTGCCTTGACAGATCATCCATGTACAGACTGAATAGGCTTGGGGATAGAAGCCCACCCTGTCGCACTCCATTGCCTACTCTGAAGGGAGAAGATAAAATATTCCCCCATTTTACCTGCATAGTCTGCCTGTTGTACCAATATGCCAGAATACGTATAATGCTGCACGGAACACCCCTATGTTTCAACTTGGTGAAGAGCTTATGATGGTTGACTCTATCAAATGCCTTGGAGGCATCAATAAAGCCCACCAACATTGTTGATCCCTGCCCTCTGTACTTCTCCACAGCTTCTTTTAATGCATAAATACACATATCAGTACTGTGCTTGCTCTTAAAGCCAAATTGATTATCCATGGTGCAGATAAGGTCCCCAAATTTACACATTAACACACTTTCTAAAACTTTGGACAGTATGCTGGCTAGGGCAATAGGCCTATAGTTATCCATACTCCCTACTTTACCAGCCTTGTCTTTAATAACTGGAATGAGGATGACTGTCAGCATAGCATCTGGCAGAATGCCATGCGTCACCAACCCTGTGAGACAAATGGACAGTAACACAGCTACCTTAGGGCTGGCTAGCTTCAGGTGCTCTGCAGTGATGTTATCCATGCCACATGCTTTCCCATCAGCTAGCTGCCTTATGGCTTGGGAGATCTCAGAGGGGCTGATGTGTACCACCTCCTCCTCTATATTGCCTGTACAATAAGGTTCGCTTTTGATGCAGTTAAATAGAGCAGCATAATGCTGCCTCCACAATTCAGTGATATTTTCTCCACCAGATGCACCTTCAACGTTACAGGGCAGTGCTGTTTTAGCCCTATTTATGCTTTTGACTTCTTTCCAAAAACCAGTTACATTTCTGTCAAGCAGTTCCCCAGCCATGGCGTCAGCTCTCAGAGCTTGCTCATGCTTACCTACAAAACGCACTGCATATTTATATCTAGCATTAGTTATCTTTTTTTGTTCCAGAACAGGCCCCTGCCTCGGTCTACCAGCCATAACCCAGGCCTTATGGGCCGCCTTAGCTTCTGCATGGGGGCCAGCAACATACCAGTTCCATCCAGGCTTGATGTTTCTAGCTTGTTTTTAGAATGAGTGAGTAACGGTTTACTGGCCTCCAATAAGGCATACACAATACAATTATACAGTTCACAAAGGTCAGCACAGTGAGAGGTGTCTTTACAGTTAACATTGTTGCATAGAATGGCATGCATAGGTAAAGATATTTTACTCAGGAATGCATCTGTTCTTCCACAATAATAGGTAACATCCTCTGAGGAAAGTGTAGTCCAGTCTATCTTCTCCTCCCTTCCACTATTTTCCTCCCTCATTATCTCAGGGAGACTGCCAGTGTCAATTATAATCTCTATGGGGAAATGATCCGTTGTAGTCGCATCATACAGAACTTTCATATGCCCAAGCGTAGCATGAGCATCCGCAGTACATATCACATGATCAAGCCAGCTAGTTGTTCTGTGGGCTTCACTATAGTAAGTGAAGCTATCCGCAGGTAGAAGCAGCTGACTAGATAGAACCAAATTATTGTCTTCAGACATCCTTACCATATGTTTAGCAAAGCGGCCATATGGCCATACATACCATATGTTAAGCATGAGTGTGTGTCTTTAGCACAATGCCTCGGAGCCCAACCAACGTTTTAAAAACTTTGACATGATGGTGATCTATCCAACAGAGGTGCCGTCATGCTCAACTGAAAACGCAAATGGTTGTGTGGTTGTGCTATTCCTCACAAAACGGTGCTTGACCAGGGGAAACAGGTCACCCCTTTGATCCTCAAATCGCCTTAATGACTTCTGATCTGCCTTACTCTAAGACTGGGGCTTAAGCAACCTATATATTCAACTTTGCAGTGGATCATCTTTGTAGATCTCAGTATTCGGATTACATTAAGCCTGGGTAACTTATAAATCCGCTGTCCAGGCCTATAAGGTCACTGGTTGAAGATGCCATCACGTAGATGTTGAACAAAATACAGTATTTTCAAAATATTAACATAGCCTACACACTGTAAAAAGTAAAGCAGAGAGAACCAACTTTAAAAAAAATAAGACGAAGTACTGCTTTGATCATTTTTCATTTTTATGTTGATTTAGGTTACACATTTTTCATGTATCAATGACCATTGCAAGTTAAAGCAACATAAGAAAGATGCATGCAACACAATACCTTAGTATGAAGTGGGTTCAGTGCTTACCTTTTTACAGTGCATCCCATTACGGTTTTATTGCTAAATATTCTTCAACTCATTATAATACAAAACATGATTTTGTATTTGAAAGACATGTTTTAATGTACGTAAACATTGCCCATCCTTGCGTCCGAAGACAACTTTTTGGACAATTGGACATTTAGAAATCCGTAGAAATTTCTGATAGAACTACAGCTACCACATAACATTATCCATTACAGCTACATTCGTGCACTGACCCTGGGGATGTGTGCTCTCCCTACCAGAGCAGAGCTTACTGTAATGGCTCTGCAATCCATGCGACAAAACAGTAACTGCAGTGTTTAATGTTGTCCACTAGGTGGAGGCAATAATATTTCTGTGACGTTTTCCTGATGAGGAAGACTTTCCCCATATATGCAGCCTGAATGCTGAGCACATAAACACACACACTCACACACACTATAACACGAACCTACCCCTCCGGTGTAAAATTTGAAAATTTGAAAAATGTAATGTCAATGGTATATTGTTAAAAACTAAAGCAACATTTGCATAGTTAGTTGGCAGATTATTACTTTTTTGACAAAAACATGCCCTGTGTAATGCAAAATATGTGGGCAGGCCTAGCAGTGTATATGCTTTATAAAGTTCACTATAACATGACTTGATCAGGGAAATGACAAGAGTTTCAGTATTAGCTGAAGCTTTTGCTGCGTACATGACTATTAACAGGCCTAGTGCATCTGAGGTTACCTGACAAACCTGTGTGTGTGTGCATGTGTGTGTGTGCATGTGTGTGTGTGCGTGTGTGTGTGTGTGTGTGTCTGTGTGTGTATCTGTGTGGATAGTATAGTGTGTGTGTGTGTGTGTGTGCGTGCGTGCGTGCCTGCGTGCGTGCGTGTGTGTGTGTGATTAAGTGTGGAATGTCTATTTGTAATTACAGTATAAGTGTATGAGTTAGTT